>JAWWES010000001.1:66217742-66244302 GCA_035583135.1 Lophotriccus pileatus
ACTTGTCCGTCTCGCATTGGCCTTTTTAGCCATCAGTGCGCTTGTAGCAAGCGTGGGTAGAGCCCTTCCCAAATCTTCGTTTGTGAAGCCTAGGCATGATGATGATGACAGCCATACTACAGCTATTTGTGTGCTCCTTCTGTGGAGCATTCTACAAAATACGTTTCTGCAAGTGGGCTGGCGTGTTTGAAATTAAAGCAAAAAAAAAGTCATGTGGTGAAGACAACAGTTGTTGCTAGGCCATTCCATCATTATTCCCTTCCCCGTGTTTGTTGACTGTGCAAGACAAGACCCCACCCCCCTTCCTTCCTCTTGGTTTGTTCTAGGCAAATGTTGAAAAAAATAAAATGTTTACAGGTCTTCTAAATACAATTAAGGAAAGAAAATAATTTAAATGCAACCTCCTGCAAAATTTTGTGAATCTTGTATTTTCTCTGTCTTTTCCTGATTCAATATAACATTTTGTCTAGCTCTAAGTAACTGATACAAATAGTCCTTGCAGCCTGCAGTTACCCATCTGCTCCTTGGTACCCCATCACAGAGAAAGACCGCATATGTTTGAACTCCATCCTAATTTAAAAAGGAAAAAAATTTAGTCATAGTCTAATCCTGAACTTCAGTCATTATTTACAAGTCAGACTTCCATGCAGTAGGCTTAAAACAAAATACAGACCAGCTTTATCTTTGTTACCTACATGTTTAATGACTGTTTGTGGATTACAAAAATATTCATGTTATACAATTTTGTATTAATCAACAATTAGAATTAGGAACATAAGAGGACTCCTGATTCTCTTTTAAAAGATCTGGTTTCTGCACATAAAATAGACAAACAATTCAACAGCTTGTCAACTTGTTCGAATGTATTAGTATTGCTATCCTGCAAACTGGTAGGTTTTTATGTGGTTTCTTTTAATAAAGTACTTAATTCTTCCATTACTCAGTATAGGAGTTCCCACTGATAGATCAGGACATATCTCAGAAGCTTGAGTACTGAGCCAACTTCAAATCATAACTCCTCTGAAAATTCTCAGACAGTAAAATCATATAGCACACATGTCCAAACATTTTCCAGCCAGAATTACAACATGCTGGATGGAGTTCAGGGACATTTTAAAAAATATTCATCAAAATTCTAGAATATCTGACTTGACAAAACGTGTTACACTTTACAAAGGCTGGTAACTTTCTCCTCTTCCTGACGGACCAAGCAAAAATGCTAACTCGAAGTTTCCTCATTGCCTTCCAGCATCTACTGAATCATTAAGACATGATTAATAAAATCTCTTTCATCCAGTTCCAATGAAGGCACAAGTATTTCCAGCTATATGAAGAATTTATGTGCATTAGAACATATGGGAAGTAAGGCTCCAGCTTTACTTAAAAAAAACCCACCTTATTCTTTTTCTGGAACTCTTGCACTAATGTAAAACAATTAATTCACTAGGCCAAAGCCAATGTTTTCCAGTTATAGCAGCCTTACACTCTAACTTCAGCAAATTAAAAAACAAACAAACCAAAAAATCAGCTGTTCACATCACTTTTCCATACACAGGGAGGATTTGCTTGCACTACATTCAGCCTTGAGCCCTTGCAGACAGACAAGGGAAGAGCAAACAGTAAATTTGTTCCAAGACCATGTTGTGACATTCTATTCAGAGGGTCCCAGAAAAGACCAATCTGCTCTCCCCAGCTGCAAAGCAAACACCTCAGACTTCAAGCAGTACAAAGAAAGTATCATCCAGATCAATGGCCATAGCTGAAAACTTTTATTAAAGCCAAGACTGTTCCACTTATTTGGGCTTCTGAGCAACTTCAAGTACTGTTTTTATGCACCATGCATAGCACCCAAATCATGGGGGTGCAAATCCTTTCTTTCCTGAAAGGATTGCTGCATGCAGCACAATGTGTTGGTTTGGGTTTTTTTAGCACAAAAAGGCAGGCATAACCAATATTAATGACTTTCACCCAGCTTTTATAAAAAGTGGGAAACAATCATTAAGTGAGCTGGAACAGTAGATGTTCTCACTTTTAAGGAGGCCTGAAATCACTTGAGGATCTGTCCCAGCAAAACTGGTTCTATCTCTACCATTCTGAATTTGAAGCATAAACTTCAGTCTGCTTATAAGCAGACTGAAGTTTATTTATTTATTTCTCTTCAGATTTACTTGTTCTACTACACCACCATAGCACATCTTGTGATGCAACAGTACTGCTTTTACTGCATCCCACAGTACATGCAGCGTGTGTTTTGTTTTATGGAAAACTCAATGAAAAAAATAATAAAAAAACCAGCATGCAATCACACTAGATTTATCACTCCCCTTTGGAAATGCCCCCATTCTTCAGTATCGAAGTCCAAAATCTTGCTGGTTAGGACATTCTCTGAGAGTGAGTGTGCAGAACCCAGTCCAGTGGATGCCTGACACAATGCAACCAGCAAAGAAATCTTTTAGTGTGGTCCTTTCTCTGATGGGCCTAGCTAACACTCCAGCCTGAATTTTCAAGTTTCCTCCTTACTTTTCTAGTTCAGAGCTTGGACTGAGGCAACTGCATCAGTATCCTAATTTAATTTGAAAGCAGACTGCTGACCAAAACATTAAGCAGAATGCAACAAGATTAATATTGGATGAAATGAAAAAGCAAAAATATATTAAAATGCTTTTGAATTAAATTTGCCTTCCTACCTTTATGTAAAATTAGCCTCTGGGCTTCAATTCAGAGGGTAAATTTTGGGTTTCTGGAAAAACTTAATGCATTAACACAGTTTTTAGAAGCTTAGGTGGTGAGAAATAAGTATTTCAAATAAACAAGCCATTAAGCCAAGTTCATTCTCCAGTTATTAAAAGACTGGAAACCAGGTCTGCAAATACCTGCACCAAACTACTTGACAATGCTATTCTTCAAGAATAACTGTATGCTTGTTATATATAACTTTATATTCTCCTTATATGTAATATCATTGTTGAGTCCAAGTGCATCCCAATTTTACAGACAAAAGTGTTAACATGAGATTTCCACTTGTCTGTATCTTTCCAGTTAACATTTTCAGGTGTCTTTCTGCACTAGAGTTCAGTGTGGGTTTTAGGAAGTCTACTGGGATGCTTCTCCATACACATCTTGATATTTTGTCTACCAGGATGAACAAAGCTGAACATGTTTTCACAAACACTGCAGAGTTGGCTTCAAAGCGAAGAAATCTTCACAGCAATGCAAGGATGATGCTGAGCAATTCTTGTCAAAGAGACAAGAAAACATACCTTGCTGAACAATAGCACTTTATTCCCTGTGCAGAACAGAAAGTTTCCTTGATCTAACTTTGTCCAAAATGTCACTGTAAATGAAAGTTCTCTTCAAACTGTTTCAAGAACAGATGCCATTTCCTTGAACTGTCTGAAGAAGTTCTAAAAAGCAAAAATTAAGATAAATTTCAGTTGCTTGAAGAAAAGTTTGAACAGTTCAAACTAGCATGTTAGACAAAAAACACTATCCATATTTCTCACATTCCCTTTTTCCTCCAGTTACAATGTACAGCTTGAACTGAAAGTTTCTCCTTTTCTTTTTGTAGGCTGGTTGACATTTGGGCACATTAACCACTAATTTTACAAAGGTGATGCCTGATTTGCTTGGGCTTGTCTATTAATAGGGAAAGATGCTAGGAAAGAAAAATATAAAGTAGTTCTCATACCATGAAAAAATAAAATTAAAAAAATCCCTTTTCACACTAATGTTTCTACTCCCATCTGAATTAATCCAGACTTCTCAAATGTAGCACTCATTTCCTATAGCAGCTGAAAAGCAAATTGTTAAACAGGCTTCAATCAGAATGAATACATTTCACAACACCAAAGGATTCAGCATATCCTTCTCAAATTTCTTCCAATCCAAGAACCTATTTATTCTAAACTTATATGATATTCTAGGTGATATGTTATCCCTTTAAACAGGAATGACAACACAAGTGCTGCATTTATGCAAAACTAAAGTTGCATAAATTCATAGATGAAGACATAGCAATTAAGTCAGCGATGACAAAGCAGACTGATTTCCATTCCTAATCATTAGCAAATGTTCGGCTTAAGCCAAGTTTTAGACTTTGAGGCTGGGGAACAGTTCCATAAATGAAGAATATTCTATAAATTTTTAATAAGGCAGAATGATAGCTGACGAGATCTGAAAGATTTTATGTCTTCAGTTGTTAATTTGTACGAGAACAGATTAATGACTGCTAAAATAACATTTTCAGATAAGCAACACTCACAGACCTTGAACTGTGGGATCGTCATTTCAAAAGACTTGTCTGTTATTTGTCCTGAAGGGTCTGCCACTGTCAGCGTCACTGTAACATATGGATACTTCAGAGACCGGCAGGTGTCAGAGCTCATCGCAACTCCCAGTTTCCATTTCATATCCACAAACTGCAAAGACGAAAATCATTGGAAACAGTGTCAAAGAAAGAGATCTACCCTACCACTGCTATTCCGACAATACAGGATGTCTGCAGCTCTCATCCAAATGGAAAACAAGCATACACTTTTGGATATTACTGTGAATAAAAAATCATTCTGCCCTTCCTTTTACTGGTGAAAAAAGAAGCAATTTAATATTTTATTTCACTTAATCTGTTTTGCTTATCCAAGTACAGTCAATAGTCAAGTACACTGTACTTAAAGTTCTAGTAAGAGGAGCTCCAGACACACAAGTTCACATGGCTTGTATATCATGAACACTTTTGTGATTTTTTTTTTTTTTTTCAGAAGTTTCTAAATCAAAAACAAAGTTTCTAAGTCTAAACCAAAGAATTTGTAATAGCAAGAATAGAGGAAATGATGGTATTTTATAACCATATTTTAGATAAATCACAAGTACATTTTTTGCCCTTTGTGAAGAGCCTTTACAAGCTTACTAACAAGCCTCAAAGATTTTCTGTTTTTCCTAATTCTATAGTCTTTTTACCTGCTGTTATAAAAAAAAAAAAAGATCATAAAATGCAAATACACTGCTATTTTTTCAAGCAGAGAAAGTATGCTGGAAATTGACAGAAAGTATCTTTGAAAATAATGTTTAAACTTAAGGGAGACAAAGAACAATCAATCAAGTGCTGGTGTTATCAGCTTTAAAGAATTTAAATTACATTTAAAGCAGACTTACATAAACAGCCAGTGTGATTGTCTGCCAGACTGACTACCACTCACCTTTGCTAACAGTACTACAAAGCATTAATCTTTAAAAAGGTATGAAACTGTTCAGCATGCAGACAACCTTTATTGCACATGCTGCTTTATCTGCATAGATATTTGGCAACATGTACATACCCACACAGGTAGGAAAGCTTTTCGCAGTCAAGATACCACTGCATACCAACAACACAACAACAAGGCACTGACACTTCTGAAATGTTCACAGTTGGCTCAACTGCACTTGGTCACATTTAGTTACCTGCCCCACAGTGGCCACGCTTCTTGCATCTTCTGACTCAGTAATGGATTTGCCGTGCTCATTCCATACATGGCGGATAACTTGAAGCGCATGTTTTGGCAGTGAGCTGACTGCACTGCCCAAGGTGGTGATGAGTTCTTCTGTAGAGAGATTGTTTCTGGCTGCTGTGCTGTAAGTATACCCAGAGAACATTGCATCAATTTCATTCCCAAAAATGTAATAAAGTTTCTCACTTCACCCCAAATAGCAATGTATCTTTGCTTTATGTGTACTTTAAAATACGCAGGAAGCCTGGGATTTTTTTTCCAGAATGTTACCCATCTTTTGTATCCACATGCAAAAACCATGACTTTAATATGTCTTGGTATGCAGAGACTCAGCTTTGCTGAGCTTGCACAACAACCAACATTAAAACAGCCTCCTAGTGCTGTAGCAACTGAAAGAAGGCATAATTCAGTGAGAGATGTGTGCGTGGAGCAGTTAAACAATATCATTACTTCAGAAACAAGGCAATTTAATTAAACATTCAGCAGATGTAGTTTAAGTATCACCAAATGGCAAGTAACAACTTCTGGTATAATTGGTACCAACAGGACTCAAATGATGCCATAAACCCTCAACTGAAAAGGCAGCAAGTCTAGAACAAAGTTGCCACTTCATCTCCTCTAGAGAAACAGGTAAAAAAATAAATCCTAGCCTATGTTTGTTCGTGCAGGTCCACTCTTCTTAAAAGAGACATTCATACAAGACAAGGTGAGTTGATCCTCCAAGTAGCACAGTCTAATATCATTTAAAGCCTTCTGTTTTATAGTGAGAGAAGTAGTATCTTAAACTTCTACAGATATTATTTTCTTCAGATGTATTAATGTTACATTAAATGTTTTGATACTATATAGTAAAAGAACAAGCAAGATCTTGAAAATTTTATCTGTCTGAAACCAGAAAAACTTAAAACAACAACTGAAAACACTCCCTAAAAACTCTACTCACGACAGAGTGCAACATTATAAGCTCTGTTTCCTTCAAACAGGTACAAATGGTGGGTTCTAATCTCCAAGAAACAAGAAATTTTAAAAACACACTCCTCCCAGGCAAAGGTCCGGCTGACTTAGCTTAAAAGTGACCTTAACTTCCTCGATTTTGCCACTAGTTCTAAAGCTTGCAGACGGGATCTTGGACAATTTCCTCTCTTTGTCTTTTTATTACAAAAAGTGATACTCTGTATTAAATAACTTCATGACTATAAGGACACAAACTAAACCCAGGAGTTCTTTTTTGTGTACTGAGACCTACAAACTTTTGCCCTTTTTCAAAATCAGTTCATTTTATACCTCTATTTGATGTAACCTTTTAATACCACTATAAAGTTGAGGGGGAGGGGAACACATGGTGAAAAGTATATTATTTTGTGCTTACCTAAATAGAAATGAAAGAATGTTAGCTATCTTTGCCAGGTCACCATTGGTAATCTCAATCCCTGATGTCTGAATTCTCTAGAAACAAAATGTTCAAACAATTACAAACAATAAATTATGCATTAATAGAAACCTCTTTGTAAACACATAAAAAACCCCACACACTGACTCAGGGATTCTATCCTTAACAGCGTATACAGCTACTATACTTGCTTAAAAGTGCCAGTATCCCTACTTACCTGACACAATTCAGCTGTATTTACACCTGGGATCTTATGGTTCAGATGATGAATTATTTGTTCACACTGTGAAGAAAGTATTATTGAAGACATTCTTAATGCACATTTTAGTACACAAGACAGCTAGTTCAAATACTTGGGAGATTACAAAACAAAAAAGAAAACTGGTTAGTACAAAAATGGACAACTTATTAAAGAGTCAAGAATAAAGGAACTCAAGTGACTGATTTTAAAATTACATCAAATCCGAGAAAAGAAAGTCAACCAAGAATCTATAATTTCTACCTCACTGTCTATTCCTATTTAACACACCATTTTCACATTAATTGAAGAGTCATCTTGTTCAAGTGTACACTACATTAAACAAGCCAAATATTTTTTAGGAAAGCTACCTTGGTACATCACCTAGATGACAGGCAAAAATAGATTCTTAAAAATCTGTGATAAAAATGTAAATTTCTGGCAATACCACTGCTCTTAGCAAGACTGGTCCATTTTATGAGTCTTGTAAGTCCACACACACACGCGATTGTCTTTGAAACATACAAAAACCAGGAAAGCTTAAACAAAAAGGCTTCCTAGAACCAGGGTGCCAGAAGCCCTTCCACATCCTTATCGCCCTACTCACCAGCTCTGCAAAGAAGTCTTGAGGTATTACATTAATCTTATTTGCTGCACCACCAGCATCTAAAAAAACACAAGCAGTAGCGATCAGGAGCAAACTTCAAGGGCTACAGTAAAAACGTATAATCTTCGTCTGAAAAATCCCTAGGCCATTACGCATGCGTTTACCTTAATTTAATTTTTAACCTAAATTCACCTAAAAAAAAAGCACGCCCCGAGCCCGAGCCCGCTTCCCCCGTCCATCCAATATCCCAGCCGCAGCCTTCCACGCAGCCCCCCACCCCTTTAGCCGGGTTTCCCCCCCTCACCCTCCCGGTCCCTCCCGCCGGGTCCCCCCCGCTCTCACCCAGCGCCACCAGCGCCCGCGACACCTCCCGCACGGACCCGCCGGCCATGGCGCCGCGCACGCGCACAGGCCCCGCCCCCGCCGCACGGCGCGCGCCGCCCCGCCGGGCTGGGAGCGGCTCCAGAGCCGGGCCGGCCATGGCACCGCCCCCTTTGGCTGCGGCGCGGGGAGCACGCGCGGGAAGTGGGAGCGGCCCTGGGGATAGCCGTCCGCGGAGGGAGTGGGAAGGGCCGGCTCCAGTCACGCCTGGTCGGCGCAAGAGGTTTGATGAGTTTGATTTATTGACAGGGCTTTCTTGGAGATCGTTGTCACAGGCTCAGGTACGCCAGTCATAGAATCACGGAATGTTAAGGGGTTGGAAGGGACCTGAAGGACCATCTATTCCTCAACCCCCCTGCCAAAGCCAGGGGCACCTCCCACTAGACCACGTTGCTCAATGCCCCACCCAATCCGGCCTTGAACACTGACAAGGATGGGGCACCCACAACATCCCTGCGCAACCTGTGCCAGTGTCTCACCACCCTCGCAGTAAAGAATTTCTTCCTAATATCTAAACCTACTCTCTTTCAATTTGTACCCCTTACTCCTTGTCCTATCACTGCACCACCAGCAGTTCCTGATGAAGAGTCCCTCTCTGACTCCCCTGTAGGCCCACTTCAGATACTGGAAGGTATCTGTGAGGTCTCCACACAATATTCCCTTCTCCAGGCTGAAGAGCCCCAGCTTTCTCAATCTGTCTTTGTAGGAGAGGCGATGCCCTGCTGTATGTGCAGGCAGCACTTACAGTGTATTGAACTTGATACAAAATGACCATACTTTGTTCAGGTGGATTGTAGAATCATCCTGTACACATGCAAAAAACCTGTGCAGTTTATGGGTGACGTGTGTAGGTAAACAGCATCTTCAGCTTTAGGGGGAAATAGACACCTTTTATAAACAAAACCATATTCAGTAAGCATTTCATACTGATCTTAATTAAATATGGGCTCTGGCTGGAGTACTAATGCAAGACTGATCCTTCACCAGTCTCACTTTTAAAAATAATATTTTTAAACTTCTCTAGTAATCAGTTTTATTTTTAACTTTATATATATACAGTAATGTTAAAATCTCTGTAGATCTAATCTGAGACTGTGACAGAGTAGTAAAATATAATACACAGTATTCCTGACTAGTTTAAAATTACATATTTTCAATTAATGTTAATGAAGGAATCTAGAATACATTTCAGGAGAAGAGTATCATGGAACATAATATGTGTTTATGAGTTTTATACATTTATGGCCTGTCTGGTCTTGGCCTCTCCCTTCTAAAGTATCTAATTAAGTGTGCAAATGATTTTAAATAGTGTGTGTTCTTATGACCTCATGATTGTCAAAACACTAGCGATGTATCCACCACGGAGATCTGTCTCTGATACCACGGACATGACTTAACAATCTCTTTGTTCTTAAATTATATAACTCTATTACATACTTTGTTATCTAGCGAACTTCACATATTATTTTACATTACAATTTCATTAAGTATCTCAGTAGTGCCTTTAGCACTATGACTAATATTCATTATGGTACTTTTCTTTTTTTTTCCAAGATGTAGAGATGGATGTGAAGTTTAATATCTTGGTGGTTTGGTAATTACAAAATCATTTGCTGAAATTCGAAATTATTTTTGGGTTATTTTCATCAACATGTAGACATGCTTTTAATTCTTTGAATGTGGAACAGAAGGTGGTGAAGTATGCAGTGATTTCAGCTTTTCTGCCCATCCACACAATTAAGCTGGGCATCTTCAGAAAATTCTGCCTTTTGGAAGTGTGTTCTATGAAGTTTTTCATTGCAGAGAATGGAGATGCAGGCTATGATGGTGACCTGAGAGTACGGGCTCATCTTTTGGCTAGAGGACGAAGAACTTACTCTGAGGAGACACTTGGTATAGAAACTAGAAGACAAATGTTATGAGCTAAAAGTAGACTGGATAGAGAGATGCTACAGTATTGTTGGTAGGCCAAACCAGAAGCATCAGGCATAGGCATGTAGCATCACCATAGTCCTGCTGACTAATTACAGGGGGTAAAATAAAAACATCATTAGTTAATTTCTTCAATTAGTAAACTTAACATTTACAGAAGGCATTGCAATTTGCACCCAAAACTCTCTAAAGAACTACACCATGTTCTTCAAAAAGCTCTTCAGTCAGACAAGAGAAAGTGTATCTGTGAACTGGCTTCCTCCAGTGCTTGGGCCCTCAGCTGTGGGATATCCCTAACAGCCTGCTCTTCTGACCTCCTGGCACTTGGGTACTCCCAGGTACCACAGTACCTTAGAGACACCATCTGTTCCTCATGCTGCACTCCGATTAGCCGGTGAGTTGGCACAGTTCCCAGCTTTTCTGCACCCTTTCTGCTCACCCCAGATGTAAATGCATGCTCAGGCATGCTTCCCGCTGCCCCAGGTCTTTGTGCTCACAGGCTGGGCAGGCTGGGAGGCCCAGCTCACAGGCTTCTGCAAAAACCTTGTCTAAATGTCTGCCTCTGGAAGTGCAAGGCCCTGTACAAGTGCTGCAAGGGTCACACAGGTCAGCTTCAGTCTTTTGAGGGTGGTGGGCAGCAGCAGTCGGGGAGGGCTGGGGCAGAGAAATCACAGAATCACAGAATCATTTGGGTTGGAAAAGTCCTCTGAGATCATGAAATCCAACCTATGACCAAATAGTACCATGTAAACTAGACCATGGCACTAAATGCCCCATCCAGTCTTTCCTTAAACGCCTCCAGGGATGGTGACTCCACCACCACCCATTCCAATGTCTAATCACAGCTTCTGTGAAGAAATTCCTCCTAATGTCCAACCTAAACCTACCCTAGTGCAGCTTAAGACTATGTCTTCTTGTCCTTTTACTGGCTGTCTGGGAGAAGAGGCTTGCTACAACCTCCATTCAGGCAGTTGTAGAGATCAGTAAGGTCCCTCCTCTTCTCCGCGTTAAACACCCCCAGCTCCCTCAGCCACTGCTCGTAAGACTTGTGCTTGAGTCCCTTCACCAGCTTCATTGCCCTTCTTTGGACCTGCTCCAGCACCTCAACATCTTTCCTAAATTAAGGGGCCCAGAACTGAACACAGTGAGGTGCAAATTCACCAGTGTCGTGATGGGTTCCTTCATTTTTAGCCTTTCTGAATTAACTTGAAAGAAGGCATCTGGTACGCATCTGGTATGTGTACATATATAAAATGTAATTACACTGTATATGCTATGTATCTATTACAATATGCTTCATTGTATCCAAAAGGCCAAGAAATGCCATGTTTATCGTCCCGAGATGGAATATATGAGGCGGTTTAGGAGAGAAATGGCATCTTTAATGGGGTTTAACACATCTTAACAATAATTTTCATCAGGTCATATGGGGTCCTCACTGCCCGGGTCCTTGCTGCTACACACACTGAGGTCTTCTCAGGTGAGGGGAAGAGGAGAGGCAGGCACTGATCTCTCTGGCAACCAGTGACAGGACCCGAGGAAATGGCCTGAAGTTGTGCCAGGGGAGAGGTAGGTAAGATACCAGAAAATGGTTCTTCACCCAGAGGGTGGCTGGCACTGGAACAGGCTCCCCAGGGAAGTGGTCACAGCAGACAACACTCTCAGGCACATGGTGTGACTCTTGGGGTGTCCTGTGCAGGGCCAGGAGTTGGACTGAATGATCCTTGTGGGCCCCTTCCAACTCAGGACATTCTGTGATGTAGAAGCTCACTGCGACTGCCGGCCCCTCTGATTCCCTTTGTCCCACCTCGCCCCGTGTCCTGCCCCGTTCCCCACGGGTGTATTTCCCTGCTCGCTGCCCATGCCGCCGTTCCGTTCAGCTGCTGGAGGCCGTTTCGGAGGGGCCGGGCCGTCGAAGCGCTTGGCGGCCGCTCCTCACCCACCCTTGGTTCCCGCCGGGATCGGCTCCGGGAGCGGACCCAACACGCTCCAGCCCCGAGCGGCCGCGGCGAAGGCGCCCCCTGGCGGCTGCCGCGGGCCCCGGCGGCGGGGAGGGCGAGGCACCACCCCTTGCCCCGCTGGGAGAATCCATTGCCGGGGGGAGCTGAAACGGGGCGGAGTGGAAGATCTGCCGGGCGTCGCCGCCCGGAGCACTCCAGGGACGGACGGCGGTCACCGCCGGGCGCGCCGCCTCGGCCACCGCTGCGGAGTGTCGCGAAGGCGCGGGCAGGCTTTGGAGGGTTGTCTCCTCCTCGGCCCGCCCCCCCTGAGCGGCGCGGTGGCGCGGCCCCGGGTCAGGCTGAGGCGCGGCGGCGCGAGGCGCTGTCACAGCCGCGCTGCGAGTCCGGCCCAGCCCGCACTGGGAGCGCCGCCGCTGCCATGGAGCCCCATCGCTGGCTGCCCCTGGAGGCCAACCCCGACGTGAGTGCCGGCATGGGCGGTGGGAGGGCTGCCCGCCCGACAGCCAGCCTGCTGTGCGAGGATAACGGAGGGCGGGAGGATGGCGGAGGGCAGAGGTGTCGGTGCTGCGCCGGGCTCAGCATCGCCTCCTCAGGGATGTCAGGGAACGGGAGGGGTCTTAGCCCGTGGATCCGACCGGGGTCTTAACGCACTTTTGTTTTCTGCTTTCTTTTCAGGTCACGAATCAGGTAAGCAGCTTTTATCTGATGTAACCTTTAGTCTCTCTGTAGCTTTGGGCCCGTCTCGTCTCGTTTTCCTGTATTAAAGACTCCTGCTTCTCCAGGGAGAGTGTCCCCTTCCTCACTTAACGCGTGTCCGCGCTCAGTCGTCTCATGTTGGACCGTACTGGAACTTCTCACGCAAAGATACTATATGAAAGAAAGAAAAACAAAACCAAAATAAATAACCAACAGTAAAAAGAGAGTAGGTATGATCTGGCTATTAATGTAATAAAATATGTTTCCAGGTGGGTTTTAATTCATTAAGTAATGATTATTATATATTTATATATCATGTACCAGTTATGGACATGTACATGATGGTTTTGTGCTCGTATAAGGACCTACTTGCATCACTGTGTCACAGTCTCATTCTGATTTTGCTGACCATAAGAAATAATGTCACTGTGCCATATGCACTTTGCTGCTTATGCATGACCATGTTGTTTTTTTGTTGCTGTTTTTTTTGCTGGTTTTTTGTGGTTGTTGCTGTTTTTGTGAGGGTGGGAGAACCCACGCTAGAGAAAAGAAGCTTCTAGGGCAGACAACAATGCTCATGCTAAATAAACTCTGGCTGAAAGGAAATCACACATACTCCAGGCCTGCATCATGTTCTCAGTGATAATTTTGAGCATCTTTAACAAGCATTAGAGGTCAGATGTTGATTTCAGCAGGCCTGATAATGTTAAAGGTGGCATTTAAACCAAAAGGCTCTGATGCTTCCAGCAGTAAGGTTAAATTCTTAAAACTATATTGTTAAAATATTTTTGAAACTGGGAATTTTTGTGCGTGAAGAATGTATTTTTGTTGTCGCTGCTGTAACGTGCAAACTGCATCTGCAGGAGAGTAAAAGGTTATTTGATGATGGGTGGTTTTGTACTTTATAGTTTCCTAGGGCAAATAATTTTGCAATTCTTACAGTATTGCTGTTTCTTGTTTTGCCTTTTTTTTTTTTTGTTTGTTTTGAAATTCAGAGATTAAATTCCAATTTGGAAGGAAATAAGTATGAATAAATGACTAGTAGAATTTCAAATTCTCTAGCTTCTTTTGACTTTCCAAATATTGAGATGAGCTCATCATGGTACAAATTAAGTAAAGTAGAAATTGAGGAGGAAAAACTAGTGACTGCTGTTTAATCTGAAATGTATTACTATGTGCTTGTTATATGGAGAAAATCCTATAAAAGTGTTAAATGAATACTTCTAAATGTGTTTAAAATCCATCTCTCTTGTTCATTGGCTCTGCATTAGTGATGGATATCTGTAGCTTGTGGATGAATATGGATTATAAGAATTTGTGCTCTACAAGTAATTACTTGTTAATGTTTCTGTGTCGAAAAGGCTACTTGAGACCAGTTAGACTTCCTGGGCAGTCTTAACTGAGCAGGGGTTGTTATTATCTAGACTGAGATGTGGCTATTAAAAAAAAAAAAAAAGCTGAGCATTGAATATGATTACAGCTTGCCTTATTAGTCATTATTCCTTTTAAGCTCATCAGTACAGTGATGAACTGTGTAACAACAGGGCTGTTAGTCACAAGTTACTCATATCCTGCTTGTGTTGCAACCAATAATAATAGTAATTCAAGATTCAAATGAAGTTGCAAATCCATTTTTAGAAAATCCTGTTGAGTTAAGGGATGTTTGCAAGGACAGACAGGTTTTGCAGTACTCTGTACTGTGCTCTGTAAAATCTTCCAGAAGTCTTCAGGATTAAAAAAACAGTGGTGTGCTTCTACAAACTGAAATATACATGCTAGGTGTGGTAATGAACTCTTAAAAATTTCAATGGCCTGTAAAATGCATGGATTCTTAAGTTTTGGATTGTAGTTAAAACTCTCATTACAATTTAACAAATGCTTAGGATGTTTTGATTATTGTACCAGTCATTTCATTCCCTTTTTTAATAGTAACTAGACATGTACTAAATGCAGATTCAGTTGCTTTTAGTATATTCTTACCATACTGTGTGCTCTTCAGTTTTTAAATATAAGTTGTAAATTTGAGGATTTCAATCTTTGTGGTAGAAATTTAGGCAATAATTGAGAAAAACTGGTATTTGTCAGTTATAGGGTATGTGAAATCGTTCAAAAATATCTCAAAAGTTTTTCTGTATCTGAAAGTGTTAATATAATAATGCAAGTCTAGAATTTCCAAGTCCTTATTGTCTATAGAACGTCTCTGTGGCTATGTGCTAAAATTATTTAAAGTTTCAGAAACGGGCTGATGAGGGTAAACAGGAATATTCTTTCTTAGTTTTAAAGATTTCCAGTGGCAGTCACTCACTCGGAATACCACAGCTGTGTATTTGTAGTGGTGTTTTTAAGAAAGAATGTACCACAGTTAAATGTGCCACACAGCGGTAATTGTAATGAGCGAAATCAGTAGTTAAATGTACCATACTGTGCTAATGTAATTGTCACAGTACTTGTTTATTTTTCTCCTTCACTTCTACAGTCTGACAGAAAGAATTGTTGTCCACCTCTGATACGGAATGAGTTGATGATTCAGCATTTACAAAGCTCCACTTTGTGTACAGTGGTGACAGGGAACGGTTTCTTCTCTTTGACCTTCTTCTGGGGGGCCTGCTGTGACCAGTGCTGCCCTTCTTCCTGAATCTCTTATGAGTTTTTCCCTACTAATGGGAGAGAGAAGGCCAGAAAATCATGTGTATCTGCCTACTGTTTACCACATGATGCTTGTCTGTGTATCTTGTTCTCAATTTCTTCTACTACCCAAAGAAAACAAACTGGACTGCATGCAAATTTTTGAGTGAAAAGATCAGAACACTAGCTGATTGTTCTTCATCGTGATGTTGCTTCAGTCTGGCTTGCAACCCACAATTGATTGCCCAGCAAGTGTAAATAGGCAAAAAAGTAGTATTGCTGGATCTCTTTCTTGATCTCCTACCTTTTTTCATTCTCTCTTCCCTTTCTTCATCTCACATATTCTAAGAAATTTCCTTACTTCCTGGATAAGGTACCATTTCAACTCCTGCCTTCATTATATCTGGACCTAAGATATAGATCCAGATATAATTGACTGCATCTGATCAGTGCTCAAGCAGTGGCTTTAGGTAGCTCAAAGGTAAACTGGTGAGAGTTGGCTGTGCCTTGGGTTTCTCTTGCCCCATAGGGCCAGAACTTCCTGGTTCTTGATTACCTTCAAGCATGTTTTCAGGCCTTTGATCCTATTTTTTTGAGGTTTTTTTTGGTTGGTTTTTTTTTTCAAAGCCATTAAGGTATTGAGAGTCAGCTACATAAAGAAATTTTCTTTAGCCCTTGAACACCTGTGGACAGCTGTGACTCTAAAGTTACAGGGCAATAAAGATCTCAAAATACACAACAAATGGCAGAAACTGGTTGCAGCCAGTCTTCGGCCATTTATAGAACATGTATCTTCAGGGTGTTAGCAAATACAGAGATTGATTAAGTACTAATTATCTTGGAAACAGTATCTTCCTAAAAGGTCTTTCCATTTTCTGAACTCTGAAACACTATCCCACAAGCTTTCCCAAAGGAAAACCGTACTGATCAAAGTAACTGAAAAGGCAGTGCATATGGTTCCTGAAGTGTGCTGGGAACCAGTACTTGTAGATGAGCTACTGTGTTGGAGTGAAAGGATGTCAGATGTGAGAAACACAGATGTCCTTCTGAAAACGGTTATCTAAACTTACTTTTTTGTTTGGGCGAGGGAGCAGAGTTTAACTCTCTTGTGGTAAGCAGAATGAAAACAGTGGAGATAGCACACATGCTTGGAAAACAACTGGTTACTATAGGTGTAGCCTCAGAAAGTGGAAAACTAGGACTGTGTGTGTGTCCTTCTCTAAAGACAGCACCTCAGAAAGCCTTCCACAGAGCCAGCAAAGGGGGAGTGCTGGGGCTGTGGCACAGCATAGCAAAGAATAAGCGCAAGAACGAATATGAAGGGATTGTACATGTCCACTGGGAGAGCACTTAAAAAACAGCTTCTTGTTCAAAATACCTCCAGCTGTGTATCCCTCTTACTGAGTTTAAATACGTAGATATGTTGCAAAGGGAAAATTGTAATTTGTTTTGGGGTTTAGAGTGTTATTTATATGAATAGTTGAAAGATTGACTTGGATCTGTCTTTGTACGTTTTTCAGTAATTGAAAGCTAAGAAAACCCTATATTTAATGTCACTATTTATACTTCCCTCTTCTGGCCTTATGTCTTTTTTGCTCAGTTTCTTAGTTCTTGTAACAAGGAAACCCTTACTGTCTTAAAGAGAGAATGGGGTGCTACAGAGTGGAGAACAAGTGACAGTGGTTCATGTCATACATTGTCTTGTTGCACTGAAAATGCTGTTCCCCACTTCCACATTTTCCTTTCATAAATGACTAGCAGAATCATTAGAATCCAACTGTTGTTATAATAGGACCGTAAAAAAGGAAATACATATAACAGCTTATTTAGAAGAGTGGATTTGTCCAGCTCATCCCTGTTACGAAAAACTTTTTAGATAGGGGAAAGAAACAGGTCTCCTAAGTATAACATGGTATCCTGTTTAGAACCAGTGGCTTAGTAACTGTATCTCAGGGCTCTGCTGGAAGCATTCTAAAGTTCTTGCTTGCTGGGATGGTTTCGAAAGAAGCCTGGGTCAGCTTGTTAGTCCAGTTTTGTGCGTGCTTTGCATTGCTGCTTCTGGAGTGCCCAGGGCCAATATATACAGCTTTGCCTGGGCATACTGAGCATTAAATTTCAAAACTGCTCTATGGATATATTAAAAATATATACCTCTCATTGTGAAGAATAGGAACGCTAACTATAAGTCGGTGTTGCTCTTTTAAGACACCCTAAAGAAATAAACGCAAGTGGAAGGATAGGAATTTTGTAGGTGTATGTTTTCTCACATTTTTGATCATGATGATTTTGAAAGTGTTCTTTCTCCTTCCTTCATTGCAAATTTTGGAAAACAAATTTGTCATGATGATAAACGGGCTACATTCTTACACTTTCATGAAAAAATTAGAAAATATTGTCTTAATTGGTTTATTTAGATGTAGTCCTTCTGGTTTCATAAAGCCGTAGGCACATTTTGTTTTTGCAGAACAAGGTCTTAACTGTAGTTCTGTTGTGGTACAGTGATGCTTTAATCCACTGAGCAGAAGTACAATAAAATGTAGACTTCATTGGTGTCTTGATTTGCATTTGTGCTTAGAAGAAGATTACAACAGTTGCTTCTTCCTACAGAAGCTCTTTGACTTTGGCATCTGAGTGTCTGGAAATGTTTGTGCATTTTGCCAGTTTTATGTTTTCACGGTTCTAACTTGTGTACAAACACCTCACTAAAATGTGGAAAACTCAGTCTTTGGTATAATGCCATAGTATTTAGGATGTGACTTTCTTGAAATATTTGCAGATGCTGTCCAAATTTAATTGTACTTAAATTTCAAGGTCTCTGTTGTGTCAGTTTTTGTCCTCACTTTGTTTTTATACGAAGTAGAAAAGTGTGCTGCTACTTCAGACAATATTTTAATTCTGCATTTATTACTTCAGAAGTTTTCTGTTAAAATAAATTGCACCCTTACACTGTCTTACCCCACCCTTTCCATGTCTCCATCATCCCCACAGATCAAATCTTCTTGCTGTAATTGTGTTGGCAGAAGTAGTATCCTTAACTGCTGAAGTCAAGTCAGCTGGGTTGTCTTTGTGCACTGCATTTCCATTCTGTTTTTGAGGCTCCTTAAATAATAAGCTCAATCACTTTTCCTGCTTTTTAAACAAAATAAATCTCATGAACCTAAACAGTAGCTGGTGTACCTCAGAACAGAAGAGTATATTAAAGATAACTGCTTTGAATTTCTTTCAATGCTTAACATCTGGTAGGTTAAAGTAGTGGTACAGCAATGACAACAGTATAGGTTATACCACATGCTGCATAGGGAACATGTCTGAATGTTCTTACGGTAATGTTTTTGCTATTAACCAACATTTAGACATACAGATTTACAGTTTCTTATAATTTAGAATAGAATGGTGTAGGCTGGAAAGGGACCTTTTGAGTTCTTCAGACCAGCCGTGCTCTGTTCAAAACAGATTCTCAGCATCCTGTCAAGTTCTGAATTTCTTAAAAGACAGAGACTCCACAGCCTCCTGGGCAGTCTGTGTTGGTGTTTTCCCATGTTTGTTATTTGTAAAATTTATTTTTAAATGCCTTCCTTATCAAGTTCGAATTTGCCTGTGTTTCAGCCTGTCTTATTGTTTTACTGTGTGCTGCTGAGGTGATTCTACCTCCACCTTCTCTGCGCTCTCCCTTAGCTAGTTGACAACAGCAATAATCGGGTGAGAAAGATGGGCCTTCTGGAATACTGTGGGAAATGAGAAGTTTATAGAAAGTGCAGATAAGGGGTGCAGGGGTGTGTGTAAAGTAATTTCCAAAGTGGCTTTTTGATAATGGTTACCTAGACCAGTGAAAAACCAGGAAATGTTTTTCAGGAAGGTGCTTTAAAACAAGAAAAGAGACAACCAAAAATATGATAACAATCAGTAAAAAAAAGTTATGAAACAGTTAATACTAGATACAGACATGGGGGGGTTGTGGTGGTGTTTTCCTGATCTCCTGTAAGACTTCTGTAATATAGCCAAATTTTTTTTTCTTTTCTAAGATAAATGATCGAAGACCTATAAATCAAGAATAGTCAGCAGTGTGATAAGCAGTGTCTGTGAAAGAGAATCTGATACTCTCTTGTGCAGATCTAGAGAAATATAAAGCTGTTATTTTATGTTATGTTGAGTTCATAGTAACAATAAGTTAAGAGAAGATAAGCAGCTGAAAGTGAGTGAGCCCTTGAAGTACCCTAACTGTTCCTTGCAGTAGAATAAAATTGCTTGGGTAGTCACTGAGTAATTGGAACACAAAGCAACCCAGGTCTCTCCCTATAAGTGACACTATCTAAAAAGCATACAGAGCTGCCTGCTGTCCTGTAACACAAAATAGTTTTGTCAGTGGGGAAGGGGTACTTCACCTCTTGTTGCCTTACTAACTCCTTCTTGTACCAAAGTCTTTGTCTGGCCTAGGAAAGAGCCAGAAAATGACTGAGAGAGGGGAAAATATAGAAGTTTAATGTAGGCATTAGTGTAACTAATGTAACTAGTGTAACTTATTAAAATTGAAGCTGTTGCTTGTAACATTTATCTTTCTGACCTTCCTGTGTCGCATCTAATACTGATTTTTGTCCTGCTAAAAAACTTTACCTGGTTCACAACAACTTGGTTTTATTCCTAGAAAATTTCTTCTTCCTGTCCTTGCTAAATAAATTCTTGCCTTGTTTTTACCCCAGTTACCAAAGATTACGTACCTGACTGTCACTGACTGAACTCCATCTTTTTCTTTGCATGTATCCATGTTAAAAATTAGTTCCATATATTTGTTTTAAGGATTTTTCCTGTCCTGCCATCTGTTGCTCAAATGTTGCCCAAATATCAGTCTCTTACACAGGGGCTTATGCTGCACAGTTTTTAACATCTAATTTATTTTTTAGAAGGATATTTTAATCCTTTTTTTTTTTTCCCAAGCCTGAACAAAACCCAGAGGGATGTCTTCTTTGCCTATTTTGGGTCTCCTTAGTATTTTATTTTTGTTTTATGGTTTGACAATAAAGTTTGATTGTGTGTTAAGATCACTGCTTGTCAGACTAAACCTGTGCTCTTGCTGTTCTCTGTAGTGCTGACCATGGTTTCTTGTCATCACTCTCACTGCTTACTAGAAGTTACAATTTCTTAGATTGTAACAGGAGTAGTAGAAGGTGCCCTATATCTGTGGAGTTCTATTTATGTTAAATACTTCATTCAGGAGTTTGTGATGCTTTAATTTTTTAGTACATAGTGCTGGGAGTGTTTCTGCTTCCCTTTCATAAAGACTATTAAAATACATAAAACATGGGGATTTTGTGTGTCTTTGTTTAGCACTATGATTTCTTCAGCCTTATTTCTTAAAATTTGAATCTTATTTATTCTCCTTAAAATTTGGAAAGTATGACTTGTTGCAATGTGTTTCACATTGTAAATACTCTGTTATGCTTCTGAAAATATAGTATATGAATGTACTAATTTAATATTATACTTTTTTTTTTATTTTATTTTCCAGTTCCTCAAACAGTTGGGTATACATCCTGACTGGCAATTTGTAGATGTTTATGGTATGGAACCAGAGCTGCTTAGCATGGTGCCAAGACCTGTATGCGCAGTGCTACTTCTCTTTCCAATAACAGAAAAGGTAAATGTTTATTTAAGAACCAGTTAATTGCTTCTGTTGTAAATGAAATGGGAATCAACAGTTTGAATCTTGTACTTTGGTGCCATAATAGAATCAAGGTGAGACTGAAGCCTTATTCAAGAGACTTCTTAATTAAAAATAACAACAAAATGCTTCCTTCAGAACCTTCTTTTGATAACTTGCAAGTATATTGCTGGGTTTTTTTTCAAATTGGAATGGGAAAAGCTAATGTAGAAGCACAGAGAAATACCTCTCATTTTTCTGTTACAGATAATTTAAGGCTTTTTATTTTAATATGCACTGTGAAGTGGCTCCATTTTGCTATTTTTAGCAGAAAGCTACAGTAGCAAAGGCAAAATAAAAAGTAGAGTGGAGGATTTGTATCAAGTGCAACTCCTTTTTGAGTTTTCGTCCTGTTGCACTGACATAACTTCAATCCACTTTCAGTTCAGTCATCAGTATTGATATGGCTTTTGCTTCATGGACAGATGGGGTGTATTTCTAAGATGAAAGACACCCCTCCTTTCTCTGTATTAGACTCTGGAACACTTGTTTTGGTTAAGCATTCAAGTCTGGTTATTTGTGTCATCATATGCATCTACATTGTGTTTAAATACGGAGAAGAGTGCCAGGTCAGTCTTTTTACACATTAGGTCCTGTAAACCTCTGCATTCTCAGTTTCTCCAAAACAGCTATGCAGGCAGTCTGTTCCAAGCTTTATTTATTTCAGCCACCTTGATAGTTTCAAACTTAAGCAAGCTCTTCATTCCCCTGTCTTCAGGAAATGTCCTTTCTGTCACCTTTTGAGGCATTGTTATCTGTAGTTTGTATCTGGCTGCACGAGCTACAGGTCTGAGCTCCTTCCATGACTGTCACCTTTGTTTTGCCTCCCTACTTACACAAACCACCTTTTCTTGGACCATGTTATGGGAGCATCATCCAGTGGAAAGAACAATCTTCCTCTTGTTCCAGAAGGTGTATCCAGTTTCATCCTGAAGAAGCATATGACAAACAAAACCAGAGAAAAAAACATGCTCTATTGCATCAATCGATCAAATTTTTCCACCAACCAAATATTCAGCACGTTAATCCTTCTGAAACATAAGGGACACAAGTGTTTCTATCAACTGTTTAGCCTGAATGTGTGAAGGCTGACTCTTTCATGTGAGGTCCCAGTGTTCCGAACCTTTTGTTGTTCTGTGTGAACTCCACAAGATCCTTGAGCATTATTTTGTATTTCTGGAGTAATTTTCCGCTCCTCAGCCTTCCTTTCAGAATGGCCTGTAGTATTATGTTTTTACTTCTTTTGTTACTTGTTTCTGTTTCTTGACTGTGTCTACATTTATGAAAGTGTGCCTTGTAATTAATTTTGCTGCCTTTGCAAACACTTTTCTAACATATCTGTTCTTCTGTCTGAAGTTCCATTATTTCATGTTTCCTATATATCAGTTTTCTTTAACTTACTTTTAGGCAAGATGCTTTTGTTGGCATACAGATAATTTTAGCGTTGCTGTCCAGTTTAAAGGTCAATGGCTTTCTTAGCCTGCATTGTGGGTTGTATACAAAGTGAATGCTGTGTTGGCCATCTTGGACATGGTTAATGAATGTAAATCATAGGATAGGTTAGAAGGTGATCTGGTCTGTGCCTTGCTCAAAATTGTATTTTTGGTATTCTCAGCATTTATGTATTTATTTCTTGCCGTGGAGTTTTTTTTTGGTTGGCAGATAATGAATGGCAGCTATATTGTTTACCATCTCTACTCTGAACTTTTTGTCCAATTTAGCTCTATGAAATTTTTATCTCAATTAAGCTTATTTTTTGTTAACTTGTAGATAAATGGTGCCAAATTAAAATGCTTTCTCATTCTCTTGCTATTACTTAGACTATGAAGAACATTCAGACAAGCAGCAAGTGTGGAATAAGATGCTGGAAAAAGTTACTGTGTTTTTTCTGTCACTGACAGTACATAGAGTCTGAGGAAAATTTCTCATGAGTTTTCTGGAAGAGTTCCTTGATAACATTCTGCATTTGTATTTTGCTTTTGTCATATTTGTATAAAAAGCCCATCTACTTCAATTTTTTTTGTCTGCAAAAGTACGTAGTGAAAGAGGAGAAGGAGGAAGCATTATCTGCAACATTTTCGTATTTCTTTCTTTCTTTCTTTTTCTGTCCGAAATTAAAATCTTAAAAACATAACCAAACAAAAATAAAACAAAAAAACAAACATCCAACCAAAAAAACCCCTCAACTCTCCCCCTAAAGAGCAAACAAACCACGGACAACAAAAAAACGCCACAAAACAACACACTATTGAGCAGTATAACAGTATAACAATTGTTATCTTTATAAAACAAGTACTGAACAAAATTATTCAGAGAAACTAAATTCATTTTTACTACAGAACATATTTATTTTATGAATATGGCTTTTGAAGGGCCTGTTTTGGGGCTCTGGGTGTTACATAAATCTTATTTTGTATTCCTGGGAAAAATGAAATGTAGCAATGAAATTTCTAAGAATGCTTCACTATGATTAATCACCCGAAGTGTCACGGTTTTCTTGAAAGCACTTTGGGCCCTGTGTCCTTAAAAAGCCTTTTGTTGAATTTAAGGGAGGTGATGACAGGTGCTGAGATCAAGGAAGTAACTTAAGTATTTTTGAAGTTATGTTAGATTACACATGGCTCAAAATGATGTTTCAAATGTGGCAGTATTTTGGTCAAGGCATTGGTTTAATAAACAATATAGAGCTGTTTAGGTGAGTAAGTTTACGTATACCTAATGGACCACACACATGAAATATTTCAAATTACAATATTAGTTAGGTGTTGCTTTTTATAAATTATTTTTGCTTGATAATGTAGCTCTTTGTACTATTTGTGAAATGTCTTTAACTTTCTTTCTAGTATGAAACCTTCAGAACAGAAGAAGAGGAGAGAATAAAAGCTAAGGGACAAGACGTGAAATCGTCAGTGTATTTCATGAAGCAGACCATTAACAATGCTTGTGGAACAATTGGGCTAATTCATGCTATTGCAAACAACAGAGATAAGATGAACTTTGGTAAGTTTTTTTGCTTGGGATTTTTGTTGGCTTTTCCCTTTTTTCCTTAAGGGAAAGGGATACAATTTGTAAGGGAAGATACATTTTGTACTGTTTTCTCTGACTGTAACCATTCATAAATGATGAACTGTTCAAAAGTGCATTTCTACCTATGATTACAAAAACAGTATTTTATACTAATTCACAACTAAAGCACTTGAAACATTGCAAACTGCAGCAGGTAGCAGTTCCTCTTGCAGTCAGCCTGTAATTCTATCTTCAAATATTTTGCTGGATTCTGTAAGCTTTGAATGAAGTTGGAATTAAAACGTGACACTGATTTTTTTTGGTTTTTTTTTAAGAAACTAATTCTTCACTGAAGAAGTTCCTAGAAGATTCATTATCTATGACTCCTGAAGAGAGGGCCAAATACCTAGAAACTTATGAAGTTAGTATGTGTTTCTACTTTTATTTAAAATGGTATAAGAATTACTTGCACGAGCAGGTACTGTCCACAGGACTTGACTCAGTGAAGCACCTAAAGAATTTGATTTTACAATGAGCTTATGATCAGGCAGTTGCTACAAAGAAAACTCTGTTTTGGTATTTTAGAATATTCCTGCCTGCCCATACCTCAGTCAGGTTCTTTTCAATGTTCCTCATCCGTATTAATTCACTGGCTTAGTTTAAAATTACTTTGAAATGCATGAGAAATGTGTGCATAATCTTCTTTTTTTTGGGTTCAGGATGCAGTTTAATGGTCAACTTAAGCTGATCTGGTGCTATTGCTGAAAGGATGGTTGTTCTGCTTCCTTTTTTCATTTGTGCCTTCTAGTCATATCTCCATGGCTTTAGCAGTTGAGGCACACAAAAGAGCTGATTTGGCTGAATATAATCTTCCCCCCACAACCCCATAGAATGAGATGAGCTAGCTGGTAAAGTGGTTAGTGCTGTTTGAAAGGATGTCACAGAAACATCTGGCCACTGGTGAAAGGAGAGTAGCATGGTTGCTCCTGATGGTAATGATGATCCTCTTTAAAAATTAAAACCTTGATGATTTCTAAATCTGAGTTCAGTTTAAGCTTATTGTGAAGACCCGGGAATATGAGTGTTAACATGTAGTTGAAGGAAGTAGTAACAAACAGAAACAGCAGAGGTTTGATGACATTTTCTGTAGAAATATACAAAATACCTGATCAGAGCTTCTATCTAAATTATTTTGTCTGCTCAGGAAGTGATGGAAAACAAAAACAATTGCTTGTAGTGTTTTCTCTGTGACAAGTGCCATTACTAACTGTCGGATATTTGATCTGAATTGATTTTAATGAAACTGAAATATTGGTCTTTCAAGATCCTTGGACATGGCGATTATTTGTTTATTATCTTATTTATTTATTACAAGCACTGAACAAAAATAGTTACATCTATGGCATTTGATGTAATGAAGAGGATAAGTAATCTTGAAACACTGGAAGTCTCTCATTTAAAGTCTGATTGAAATATGTTTTAATTTTAGGCTATTCGTGTCACTCATGAATCCAGTGCCCATGAAGGTCAGACTGAGGTATTAATTTTTTTAAAAAGTCTTTGTTAATAACTACTTTGAGTTTAATATAATTGACATGAGAACAATAATATATTAAAGACTTACAGTGAAATTGAGACTATTGCTTGGGTTGCAATATTGTGTCATGAGTCCCAAGATCAGGGTACAAATTGGCACTGTTGGGGGGGGAACCAAAATTGAAGCTTGGGGGTTTGTTTTTGTTTGGTTTGGGGTTTTGTTGTATTTGTTTGCATTCAGTTTTTTTAGCTCTTAGGTAACATGGAAGATCTTTTCAACCTTCATTTTAGAGTGAAACAGACAGTAATACTATTTTTAATGAAAGTTGAGGTTTTGATGTTGCAAATTTGTAGGAAAGACAGTAAGATCCATAGTATATCACACAAATGGAACAAACAATTTATGATATGATTGAGTTCAAAAAGTTTTACTTCAGGAAAAGAAATAGTACAATACTTCTATTTGTGATTTGTATCTGTATGTTTGCAATTGTGTATGTGCTATTTGTATACAATACAAATTCAGATAAATTCTCGCTAATATATATATTTATTAGCATTTATGCCCCAGCAGATTGTGTGATAGGGAAAGTAACCTAAAAGGCGACAAAAAAACTTAAAATCAACATAAACTTGAACATTCAGCATTTTTCTGTTTCAGTTATACTAAATCTGTTTTCCATCTTTCCTGTTCAGATTTCAGTGTCTGTTCCACAAAAAAAAAAATTAGATTGTTGCTAACACTGCTTTGACAAAACCCTTCTATGTTGGACTGTGACTCCAGCGACTCATCCATTCTCTCTTTTTTTAATACAGTAGGTGAGGTTTTCTTTCTCTTGTGTCTCCTAGTCAACGCAGGAGAAAGCAAAGCAGTTCTTTCTGCTCCCCCTTACCTTGTTGGGAAATGAAAATTAAGAGAATTGTTTTAATGATTTCTGTTTAGATACTCAACTTTCTTTGTGGTATTTTCTTTTAAAAACCACACAACTCTTGCTTCTTATCTTTTC
>JAWWES010000001.1:66244402-66341312 GCA_035583135.1 Lophotriccus pileatus
CAATACTTCTATTTGTGATTTGTATCTGTATGTTTGCAATTGTGTATGTGCTATTTGTATACAATACAAATTCAGATGAATTCTCACTAATATATATATTTATTATCATTTATGCCCCAGCAGATTGTGTGATAGGGAAAGTAACCTAAAAGGCGACAAAAAAACTTAAAATCAAAATGAACTTGAACGTTCAGCATTTTTCTGTTTCAGTTATACTAAATCTGTTTTCCATCTTTCCTGTTCAGATTTCAGTATCTGTTCCACAAAAAAAAATAATTAGATTGTTGCTAACACTGCTTTGACAAAACCCTTCTATGTTGGACTGTTACTCCAGCGACTCATCCATTCTCTCTTTTTGTAGTACAGTAGGTGAGGTTTTCTTTCTCTTGTGTCTTCTAGACAATGCAGGAGAAAGCAAAGCAGTTCTTTCTGCTCCCCCTTACCTTGTTGGGAAATGAAAATTAAGAGAATTGTTTTAACGATTTCTGTTTAGATACTCAACTTTCTTTGTGGTATTTTCTTTTAAAAACCACACAACTCTTGCTTCTTATCTTTTCCTCTTAATTAATTAAGGTTCAATATTTCAAGAAGAATCATCAGAAAAAAATTGTATTTCTCTTCCTATTCTGAAAGACTCAAATCTGGTCTGGTTTTTATATAAATTAAATCTTTTCTACATATTCTTTGCAAACTCAATATGAGAGATTATTCCAACAAATTGATGAAGACAGAATCTTTTCCTAAGACCCTTGTGAAAGAGAAAATTCTTTAGTTGTTTTGACGTTCCTGTGACATTCATCCAGGGAACAGTCTGTCTGTGCAATCTTCTGGCACATATTATGGAATGATTGGGAAAGAAAATGCAAAGGTGCTGTATTTCCAAGAGTCTTCGTAAAGATTCAGGAAGCATCTTAAGAGTGATGATGGAATCTCCTAATAAGGAACAGTTAACTTCTTGAACTGCCACTAATTAATTTGTTTCCTGATCAAAATAACCACAATACAAAAGATTAATAATTGTGTGGAAAGATGAAGACTTTTTTTCATAATAGAAGTTTACAAGATTTTTCTTAGCAATCATGTCTAAACACAAATATTGAATAGGTAGTTTCCTTGCCAAGTATTTATTATTACGTTTTGTGTAACTGTATCTGGAAATAGTTTGATATGGATATTCCTTAGACTGGTAAAATAGGATTTTCCTGTCTTTTTGTTTTCAAAGTTGAAATAGTACAAAAGCTGAATACATTTCCTAGGACCATTTTTTTGGAATAGTTCTGGTCCATCAACCAAGGAGGAAAGAAATAAACAAGTTATCTTGCTACAATATCTAAATTGCCTGGAAATCCGGACCTGCCTATGGTAGTTAAACAGGCAACAAGTCCTCCCCTGTCATCTGTACTTGAGGAATCATTTTTCTTTAAAGTACTATTCTTTTTAAGCAAAACAAAATATGAAATATGAATACACTGAGAATTATAGTTAAGAGCTGGAATGAGTTAATCTCTTAGTCTTTTCCCTTCCACTGGTACATTTTAAATGTCACTGTATAGCTCTTCAGGTAGTGGTTGAAGGGACTGATGAACAGAATGACCTTGAAGATGATGAAGTTACCATATACAGGTCATACATACATGGTTGTTGACTTGTCCTGTGGGGTAAGTTGGTGATTTCTTGCACCATTGGATCAAGAAAGAAGAGAATCCCATTCCTCCTGCATTTTGCACCAAAATCTTTCCTTTGAATAAGGTGGCTTATTTAGTTGCTTAATGATAGTAAGTGCTATAGTTTTGTGACCAGAAAGTTCTTTCTAGGTCTTCTACAGATTTAAAGATTATGAAAACATGCAAGCCTGCTTTTTCTTAGGATGGTTAACTTGGCTTGCTTGCTTTGTAAGAATAGCCTGCTCTGTGGGTAGTTCTGTCCCTTAGATAGGTATTGCATTCTACTGCCCACTCAGATTCTTCTGAAAGTGTTCCTGAGGCTTAACTGTATTAGACAGAGTGACTTCCAAAAGTGAGATTTATGGCTGATTTGGTTAGGGAGCTTTGCAACTGCTTTCAAGATTCTGTTGTTTCCTTCCATCATGCAAAATGCAACATAACACCATTGAGATAAAAATAAAATTTTTGAAGGTTTAAAAATAGCACAGACTACAGACAGGTTCTGTTCTGATAATACTGTTTAGTTGTTTTTTTTACTGGGTTCTGAAATCTCAGATATTTGACAATTCAGCCTTTAATGCTTCTAAGTAAAGCCTTTATTTGTTGATTACTCCTGACAAGTCTTGCTAAGTCTTCACAAGCTTTTTTTAATAATCTCAGTGACTACTTAGTTTTACAATATGCTAGTGGATTTTCTGCTTTTGTTTCTATTTCACGTATGTGAGTGTTTCAAGCCTCAAAATAAAGCAAGTCTAGCTAGAAATAAAAATTAGAAATAATAGAATACAGCAATGCTGTCTTTCTAGTATCTGTGTATTCACTCATCTGATGAATAGGATTTTTTTCTCTTTTATGGTAATCTGTAAATTCCATATGTTTTGAAGAAGAGTTTTATCTGGGGGAAAAAATACACATTTGTCAAGATATTACTTGTATAACTTCAATCTTAGTGGGCCTCTAGATTCCAGTTTGTAATTGCTGGAAGAGTTATGATGATCAGTTTGTTTCTGGGATTGCTACACGATCTATTTGGATGAAGTATTAAGATGAATTGCTAAGCAACTGGATTAAAAGTGAAAGCTATAGAATGTTCTGCCTTGATGGGCGGTTTAACAGGCTTCCCGGGTTTGATATCTGTGATTAATTTGTCTAAAAAAAAAAAAAAAAGCTGTGTTTCTATCCATTTTGTCTAACTTTCAGTGTTGCACTTAAAACATTTACAGGCCATCTACAGACTGAATTAGAACTGAGTGTACTCTGGGGAGATTTTTTGTATTATGTCAGGTTTTTAGTGAAACTCACTGACTTTTTATTAAACTACTTAAATATTTTCTTAAAAGTAGAGAAATTTTTTTTGTCTTTCAAGGAGATTAAACTTTAAGATCTGTTTTTTGCTAATTCATTTCAAGTTTGCAAATTAAAAGGGTTGTAAATTTGGACTTACCCTTCAGACCAGGTTTTGGACCAGGTACTGTGGCTCCATGTCTCAGTTTATTGCAGTAAAGCAAATAAATAGGAAAAGCAGTCTTACGGGTGCTTCTGTCAGTAAAACATGTGGGTCTGTTTAAAATTACTTTGGTAGCAAACAGTAAGATCTGGGAATGGTTCCACAGGAAAGTGTCATGTTGGCTTCAAGGGTGGCTCGATTCTGGTCATGTGTTCAAGTACCATAACGAGGGCAATTAATGTAAGACTCCTGTAACAGCCATTCTGTTTAACTTTATGCTGCTGACGCTTACACTTTCTCAAGTGACAAGTATCTCATATCCAGAGCTGCCAAAAAAAGGATCTAGGTCTTCACTGTAAAGCTTCATAGATCCAGCTCACTCTTCTGTGTGATAGCTCCTGAAAGGCAGGTATTGCTGAGACAAGAGCATGTGCCAGCTACTCAAGATCCTCTTTATTCTTCCATGAGTCTTCTGCTGAGCATATACTTCTGTTTATAATATCTAGGATGTCTGAAGATGTGAAAAATAGAACCTGTTTCTTTAGAGAACTGCACGTACTTTTAAGTTGATCCTTGTATTGTTGCTTCATGCTGAGCAGTGCTTGACTTTTCCCATTTGTTTGTTTTGCTTTTTTTTTTCTTCTTGTTCTTCCTATGCCTCCTTCAGTGGTTCATGAGCTGCTGAAACCCTGTAATACCGCATAGCATTTCTGATACCCTCTTGCAAAAAAACCAAAAATATAACCCCTTTGAAAAATCACAAGCCTTCAAAGAGATTAAAATGCTGTAACAGTTTGTCGATCTGCATTAGCCATCTAATCAGCAGTGATCAGTAATGACTACGTTATTTGAGGGAGTAAAAGTAGCAATCTATGGAATTGATCAGGGTTAGGTTCGTGTCTAATTTTTTTTTGTGTATTATTATCTTGGCTTCCTTTCAAAACGAAATAGTAACTATTTTCACATAATGGATCAGAAAATCTGAGGGGAAAATTTTTTGAAAATGGGAAAGCATGCTATTACATGAGGGTGACATCCATGTTTAGAGTCTTTTGAAGAGCAAATAGCCTTCTGAATTTGGAGTTTGGGAAGCAACTTATTGTGTATTCTACCTATTCATTTGCATTAATAATATAAAGTTATGGTTTAGTTTCCTGTGAGAGCATAGGAAAGGAGGAAAATGCAAATTGTTTCTCTTAGTTAAACAATGATATGCTATGATTGCTTGAGGGAAGTTATTTCAAGTAGAAAATATTATTGGTACTGATTCCTGAAATAAAGGACCTTTTTAATATGTGAGTAAAAGATATTTTTGTTTTGCTGTCTTTCTGGCATCTATATCCACTACTTTTGCAGCTGTGCTTCATTACAGCTTAATCCTACAGAAAGGAAAATGGCAAACTATGCCACATAAAGTTCTTTTTAAAAGATAAATTGGCTTTTAGTCAAGGAATTACATCTGGAGAATAATTTGTGTCCAATTTCTGCATTTCTAAAGGCTTTGACATGGTTAACTCTTGTTAAAGTGCTATTTTGGTAATAGTATCTGAAGTTTTAGCCAGCTACATATATCTTTGCCGCTTGAAATTGTTCTGGATTGTCAGATTACCTACAGTCTCTTCTATATTCCATGACCTTCCCAAACAGCTTCTTGAAGGAGTTCATCCCGTAGCCGTGTTTGAGCTTGTGCTGGCACAGATATTACAGGCACACTCCTGGGAGAAGAGGAGAAAGTTTTGACAGACTAGGCATACATCAACTTTTGCTTCTGTGGACAGCAAATACTCAAATAGTTGTGGTGTTAAGTAACTGGCAGGCTGTTTGTGCAACATCAAGGTATCACTAACTGCTGACAAATGGCTTTCCATACTTTTTGTTGTGAAGTTAAATGACAGAGTGAATTTTTTATTATGTTGTATGGTACTTGCAGCATATGGAACCACTTTTGTGTTTGAGATTAAAGTTTTTTTGGACAGAGGAGTTTTAGCAGAGTTTTTGCATTACTGCTTAGCAGAATGTGATTTGTGGTCTTTGGGAAGTTTACTTGTTTTAATGTTGTTACAGCATGGCTCAAAATAATGTTTCAGTCAAGTAAATGAACACAACAACATGGCCACTTGAAATAGCTGTGCCGGATATTGGTTAAAGAGTGATAAGAGCTTTTGATTTTTAGGAGAAAATTATGAGCTCTTACATTTGTGTATTTTCTCTCCTCTTCCTCAGAGGCTGTTAACAGCCTGTGTCCAGCTTAATGAAGTTTAACCTACAGTGTTTCAGTCATTAGTTGCTATGGAAGAGAGAAGAAAACAGAACTGCAATATAAAATATATCAACTATTAAGGGGGGTACAGAAAATACTGGCTTTGGTTCTGTAAATCCTCCTGTTTGGGAGTTTTGTTTTTGTTATTTTAGTACATTTTGTACATCTATTTACCAGCTGAAAACTTTGGCTACTGGAACTATATATTGAGCTAAGTGAGGCTCAGACCTGAATGGACTGAGATGCTGCATCTGAGCTGCTACTTCAAATGGAAACAACATTCTTGCACCTCATTAGACCTTTATCAAAAATATTGATGGTAGAAAAATCAGCCTTTGAAAATCAAAACTGGTTTTGACAGAGAGTTAAAAGTCACAAATTAGAAGTCTCAGATGTTCACAAAATACTGAAATACTTGCACACATCAGTATGTTTACTTACACACTTTTTGTTCACAAGTATGATCAGGAATATTTTTAACATACATTGAAGTTGACAGCTGCTAAAAAGCCTACCATAGCTTGATTTCTTCCTTAACTCAAAACATAACTGCAAACTGTAGTCTGTAAACTTGTTTAGTGTGCCTTGAGAACTATAATCTTGCTTGGAATGCACTAAGTTAGACTTTGATCACAGTAACGTTCGTTAACATTGGCAAGAACTAAGTAGAGTCAATGTACTCTGTGACCAACTGCTATAAAAACTGAACTTTCAAAGATCTCTGGTTCCCTGGGGCATATGCAATTTATTGTTAGAAAGGAAACATAAAGAGCTTCCCTTTTGCTCCTGCCAAGAGAGCGGGATTGTGTAGTGGGATTTTTGTCTTAAATCACCCGTATTCCTCAATGTTTCTTCTAAATAATCTGTAGTGTTCAAAGGAAACAGTTTCATCTTGGGAGAATATAAAATCAATTATATAACTGTTTCTTAGATGATTTTTGTTTAGTTAGCATTACAGAACAAGCATGTAGTCTTTCCTGTAGAAAGTTGCAACAGTGAAGTTGCCTAAAAGTGTTAGCTATGGCTTTTTCTCTTTTACAGTCTACAAATTAGAAGGATAAAAATGAGCTTTTTTGAATTATATGAAGTGTTTTGGAAATTGTACTTGATTAGTCTGTGACTCATTGCATTGCCATGTTATCTAACGTGTCAGTGTTTGAGACATGCATTAATCTGATTTCTATACTGAGCAAATAACTAATAAGGTATTAATGCAGTATTGCTCTGAATTGTTATTCCGGATCTTACACTTAATTGTTACATCTGTATGTAAGGAATTGTGATTTCTAGGATGAAACAAAACTATAGAGGCTATTCGCACCCATAAAGCAACCCATGAATTTAAATAACAAGTTTATAAGAAATAAACAAGTGAAAGTACCCAAATGTTTCTACAGTTTTGCATCCAACATCTCTACCAATCAATTGCCATAAGTTTGGTTTTGTTTTTCTTTTTTTTGCATCTCTCCCATCCATAATGCTTCCTGTGCTGTTCTTGCACTGTCTGAGACAGCAAGCAGCAGGTTATAGCCATGTGTGATAGCCTGTGATGGCGGAGTTCACACTCAGCCTCTTTCCCTCAGTCAAAAGAGAAACTGGTTTGGCTCTTTTTTTTTTTTTTTTTTTTTTTTTTTAATTTTTCCAAAAAATAATTTGGGGGGATAAAATTTATAAAAATTTAAATTTATTTATATTTGCAAAAATTTGCCAATAGGGGTTAAGCTAGACAGAGAACTGATATTGCATCAACTAACTTTGCTCAAGGAAGCACTCTAAAAATTTAGTATTTGATGTGCAAAAATGCTGTTCAATTTATTTAAGGCAAAAAATTCTGTGGAGGAAAAACTATTTGAAAAAAAATCTAGTTAATTTAGCTTCTGCAGAATTTCCTAATTTGAAATTTTCTTTTTTTTTGTAATTTCACTAATTTTTGATCACAGAAGTCGCCATTGTGATAATCTAGCTTGACTTTTACCTAACATAGGCCATAGAACTTAAAGTTAGGTCTTCAGGGAGAGATAAATTGTCACTAATTTTGGAAAGATTTTTTTTCGGGTGCTCTGTTCTCACTGTTTTTCATGTCTTTACCCATATGTCTGGCAAAGTAATACTTTTGGGATATTGTCCATTCTTGATCATGGGTTAAGCTGATATGGAGAATACTGTAAATAGTTTTATTTTTACCAGCTGCAGAAGGACTAATTATACTTACTGGTGCAGATGTTCATCACCTGACACATGTAGCCCAATTTGGTTTAAAAACTGTAGTCTCTGCTTAAAATACATATTGATGCTGATAAACTGTAGTGTTGACAAAACAAGTAGGTCTGTGAAGGCTGGAGTTTATGAACCTTAACTCCCTAAGAATTTGCATGTTGTACAGGCTTTTGTTGCATGTAAGGAAGTCCTACTTAGGAACAAGGTTTTTCTTGCAGTTGAAATGCTCATAATGCCTCTAGTTCAAGTGAATTCTGTGGTCTGTTGTTGGAGATGAGCTCATGAAGCATCTTCTGCCTCTGTGGAATTCTTCCTTTGTCAGGCTCCTCTGTCTGGCTGCTTATCTTGTTATAAAAACTTGAAGAAGCTTAATGTCTCTCAAGATTTCACCACCACCACCACAACAGGCTTAAAATGCTGTTAGAAGAATTAAAATACTTGAGAAGAAAGAGGTATTTGCAGACAGAGTGATACATAGATTTTAATTTGTATATTTAAAAAAACACTAAGCATAATGACTCCTAAGGAAGAAAAACATGTAGTTCGAACTCTAATACAGACCCTTTAAAACATTGTGTTTCACTCAATAATGAGCAATTATTTAAACAAAACAAAAAAATCTTCAAAAGGTGGTCGGGAAGAATTGTAGATATTAAATACCCTCTCTCTGAATATAATCTTAAAGCTGTAGTAACTGTTATATTGCCCATTTGACTGAAAAAGTTGTACTTTTTATTGTCACTTCACCCTTCCCCATCTCTGCTCCAGGGTTTAGTGTATGGGAACTGTTTAACAGTTTGTGGAGAGGAGTTATGGAACAGTGCAATGGAGCAGATGCAGAACGTGTCAGGGCCTCTGATCCCAGGGTTGTGCCTGTGAAACAATGACCAGGACTAAAGTACTGTACCTCCTTCTGTTTCCCAAGTTTCCGGTGATGCTGGTATGCATTTAAAGCTGTTTTGATCTCTGTCCCAGTGCAACTGGCATTTCTTTCTGCACAGTGACGCAGCCTCAAAATGGAGGAAAGAGGAAAGCCCCAGTCCAGCATAGTTTGTCAGCTGATAGGCAGGGAAGCTTCTGAAGAGGAAGGTGAGAGGATGCCCTGAACTTGAGCTTCCAGGTAGATAAATTTTGGTAGCCACTGGCAAGTTAGTCAGTAATACATATTTCTTCTTAGAAAGAAATCGTCATGCAATAACAGATGCTGCTTTGTCCTGTCAGATCTTCGGTGCATTAGATATGGACTGAGATACTTTGCTGCATTGGGTTGCCCAAGCAAGATGAGCACACAGATCCCTGTTTCTAAAACCTGACAGGTTTGGGAATGAGCCAAGTCGTGAGCTTCTCGGCACTGTCAAACTTCTGCACTTTTAGGTATGTGCAAAAGCACAGCTCTCAGTGCCTGACAAACTTTATACATGATTCCTTTCAAATTTAAGTGGCTCTAGGTTTTAATAACTGGTTATATATAGGAATAAGTTTTGGATTGGGGCAGATGGTAATTGCGTGAACATTTTTTTGAACCTACTCCATGAAGCTTTTAACTTCTTTATAATGTGTTGTTTGCATTACAAACAATAAGCTTAATGTACTTACTGGTTTATATGACAGTAACATTCAATTCTATTTCAGGGCTTTTGTTTTACCACTTCAGATATTTGACCTGTTATAATTTTCAGCACAGGAATATGTTTCTGTGATCTTTTCATCTTGTGAACTTAAACTGATTCTCTCTTCTCTGCAGTTTCTAGCTGTTAATAGGTCTTCTTTTAATAGAGTCACAAGTTATGATTTGTCTTTCATATTTTAAATTGTAAGTGTATCCTTTATTTGAAGATGTATATTTAACATTTAATTCATAGCAATATTGACATGTAATTCTATTTTTTTTTAATATTCAGTTGAATATTAAAATATAAACTTCAGTTCATATAGCATAATTTGTGCTTATTATTAAAGCAATGCATAGAACTTTCTGGCTATTGCTGTCTTGTTAACTAGCTATAATCCAGTATTAACTTTGCTTTTCCAGAATTTCTGTATACCATTTCTGAAAATTTCACTCTGAGAAATGCAAAAGTATATTTTAAATGGAGAGGAAATTTCTCTTTTTCTTAGTTGATCTCACTAGAGGACTCACTAGTACAGGAAGTAAAGGACAAAAGGATTCAATGACTGGAATTTAAAATTAGGAGAAACACTGACTAGAAATATTAAAATATTAATTGCCCTAAACTTCATTCTACACTATAAGTTCAGTTTTGAAAACCTGCAGTCTTTTCTGGTCTCGTTGCATTCAAGCAAAGGGCATTTTCAATATATTCACATTATTTTAGCAATATTGGCCAGAAAATAAATAAGTGCCATCAATAAGAATGGTAAAATTGTAGAATTGTGATAGAAGTGGTAACAAAAGTAAAAAAAGGCTTTATAAAAAAATCTGTCAATATTGTGGTCATCCTTATACTGTTAAACAAATCTTAAAGTTGGTATTGTTCAAAGTCTTATAAATGGTTTTATAGTAATTACACAGGAGTGTTAAAAGTTAGAATTTTTTTTGGAACAAAAGTATACAGTTTAACAGCTTCCGTTCAGTGGAATGTATCAAAGCCAGTGCAAGGTCTTTTGGTTTCATTTTAACTCTTTCTCAGTAAACAGGTACTATACTGCAGATCCTTGGAAGACTTAACAATCTTGTCTGTTTGTAAGCTGTCAGCAGCTTACAAAATTGTAAAATATACTGTGGTGTCTTGCCTTTTATCATGTTGCCTTTTATCATGAACTGTCTAGTCAGCAAAGCTCTTAAATTTCTGCCCTATAGCAGGTTCTAATCTTACAGGTCCCTCCCTCCATAGGGAGGTCTGTGGGCTGTGAGGACTTCTAGAAGCAGTGTTTTATCAGTCATCTTTCGGAATTTCCTTAGGCAAGCTGAGAATAAATTGTTTTTAAAGCCGTCTAGTATGTAATCTAAATGTAAAATGTCTTATTTTAGATCAGTTCTTCAAGTGAAGAACATGGAAAAAAATCAGTAGTAGAGATAAATTGTAATAGCCTTTAAACTCTTGTAAGCTTCTCTTGTAGGAGAAGTATAAAAGTATTGTCATTGCTAAATTCTTCTTGATTCATGTAATTGCATTTTCGTCTTGGAAGTTTTCTGATTTTGTCTTCTTTTATGAGGAGCCGCTGATATGTAGGGGTGGATCAGAATGCTTAAAATCAAAAAAAAAAACAAACTGTGACAAACCTGTGGGAAAAATGTTCTCTGAACAGGTTATGAGACTTGGTAACACTCCATGTTTATATTTGAGCTCTACAGTTTCTACTGTACTTGATGCTTGCTCTTCATGAAGAATTCCTAACCCTGTCTTCATTCCTTAAGGTCAGCAATGTGGGAGCAGAAAGAACCAATTCACTGTCCCATTCTTGATAGGAAAAAGAAAAAAAAAACAAAACAAAACAACTAAAACCTAAGAATAGTTGCTTCAAAAAAAATAATACAAAGCAAGTAAATAGTTTTTGACTGCATTGATTAACAAGTGAACATGTTTTCTTTTTTGGAGAAGCTGTCTAATGCTCTGTTTTCACAGCCCCAACTAGAGTCATTCCATTGAATGCATAATTTGGGATATACCTTAAGGAACTTAAGGGTTTCTATGCTGCCTGCATAACTGTAACGGATTTGCAAACAGCTGGCAGGTTTCAGTGCAGAAAAGTCAGGTATCACCAGTGAGTATGTTTGCTAGCGGGTCTCTGCAGGGATTGGTTCTAACATCTGTACTGTTCATCTCTGCTGTTAAACAACGCCGAAGACAGTAACGGGCTGACCTAATTGCAGCCTTCCAAGTACCTGAAGGGAGCCTACAAGAAAGCTGGGGAGAGACTATTCACAAGAGATGTAGTGACAGGACAAGGGGGAATGGCTTCAAGCTGAAAGACAGTAGGTTTAGATTAGACATCAGGAAGCAGTTCTTTACTGTGAGGGTGATGAGGCACTGGAATAGGTTGCCCGGAGAAGTGGTGGGTGACTGGTCCCTGGAAGTGTTCAAGGCCAGGTTGGATGAGCAAACCTGGTCTAGTGAAAGGTGTCTCTGACCATGGCAGGGGATTTGGAACTAGATGATCTTCAAGGTCCTCTCCAACCCAAACCATTCTAGCATTCTATGACTAAAATACACCCAAAAATCTACAGGCAGTGTAAAAAGATCAAGATATAGTAAAGCACCAGACATCAACACAGGACAATCTGGATTACCCTTTAGATTAGCTTCAAACAAAGGAGTATTCTGAGGCCAAATAAAAGCTGTGTAATTAACACAAAAGATAAACTTTATTTCTTGACAGAAGGTGAGGGGTCCTCTGAAAGGCTAAAGATTACCTAGGGAAAGTAATAGTGGATGATGATATGCTAAAGGTGAGCTCCTGGTTTGACATCATGGCCAGATGAACTAATGTAATCCATTTTTCCATGTTCATGTGATCATTAAGAAGGACTAGAAAGGTTGCCTTTGCATTTAGCACAAATGTATTCAGTGAACTGTGTGAATATGTTACTTACTGTCTCTATAGCTATAGACAGGATTGATGGAATATTTTATTCTGGGTTTTTTTTTCAGTAGTAATAAAATTGTTAAGCTTGAATGTTTGTTTTTGTTTTGTGACTATGTCTGATTCAAACAAAACTTGAACTTGTTTGGTCCTGTGGCCTGTGTGGGACAGAAGATCAAAACTAAATCATCACAATGGTCCTTTCTGGTCTTAATATATTTACTATAACTTTGTCAGTTGGAGCTGAGAGTCATTTTTAATACTTCTGTGGTCTTTCTTCTAATAGTAACAATTTGAATGGTTTAACATAGTCCTACTGCTTCCACGGATACTAAAGGGATCCTGAGTGTTAATGGCAATACTGCCACTGGCCTGCTATTTTAGAAGAATAGGTGAAAAACTTAGGAAGTTGCATACCTCACCACGGTAAGCTTCCCTTTTCCTTTGCTTTCCTTTTATGTTAGACATGGAACAGTAAAGAACCTCTGGGTTCTGTGACAGTAGTTATTTGATTCATTTTAAATCCCAGAGTAGCACAACTTAGTTTTCCCAAATTACCAAAGAACTGTTGCTCACAGCTTTTGTAGCTGTAGACAAAACTGATTTATTCTCCGTTTTCAACTATTCCTTCCATGAGATGATCCTTAAATCCCTTCCCTCCTCACTTTCCAACAGTCTGTCTCTTGAATGAGTCAGTTAACTTGTGTTCATATTATGAAGTTCCCTGGGTGTGAATAACCTCTAGCTTATCTGATTATAAGCTTGATATTTGGACGACGTCTTTGCTTATTCTCAGTGTTCCTTTGTCTTCTCGTTCAAATTGAACACGCTCTTGATTATTATCTGTGTGATTTTAGCAGTTAAAGGACAGTATACTAAATAGTGGACATTTTTGCAGTTGCCTTATTAGGGATGTTACTTCAAGTTTAAGTGGGCTAAGTATGTTCTTTTTTAATGTTTATGTAGTCGTCATCGTCCTCGCTGTCTTCACCACCATCCTCATCGCAGCCTCAGGTTAGCCACAGCAGAACGAAGGCTTCTCCATTGTGTCACTCTGCATCCCTCTCCTGGGCCAAACGTAATCATGTAGGTCCTGCAAAGGCTACCAGTCCGTCAATCCGTCTTCGTCGTTGGCGGCCCTTGATACGCCTTCCATCTGTTGGGCTTCATTCTGTTGTAAGTGTAGTCCATCTTCAGTCTTTTCTTACTCTGACACGACTGGCCTTCTGCCATGTAACTTCAGTCTTCAAGGCATCATTTTTTGTTGGGGTCTTTTCTCAATCATTCTTAGGATTTCTTTCTTCCTGTTTTTTTTTTTCCCCCCTTTCCCCCATGTCGGACAGCAAAAGTACATCATTTCATGCTTTGCTGTCCAGGTATTTTTCATTCAATACACATGCCAAATCATTTTCAAAGCATAGAGGAAGTTTGCCTTTCATACAGTGGCTTTTTTTTTTTTTTTGCTATAGGCTCCACATCCAGCCTCTTCTTTTCACCTCATCTTCATGGCCTTTCATTTGGATGTGCTAAACCAGGGGGCTTCTAATTCTTTGTCACATGATATTATTTCTTCTGTGTTTGAGACCTGGTTAAAGTTCTCTTATCCTAAGCCTGGTCTCCTTTTCTTTCATTAAGTCTTGCTTAATGGTTCCTGGGTATTTCAGTAAAGATAAAATATTTACTGTAATCCCAAGGGGCTGGTTACTTTCTCAGTTGACATCTGTTTCTTTATCCACTTTGTAGGCATACATTCTGGTTTAAGATGAAGACATTCTAATCAGAAAAGCTTATCATCAAATGCTTATACTTTTTTCCTTCTTCACTCACAGACCACAAATGTATCTTGAAAATCTGGAAAAAAAATTACATGCACAGAATAACCAGTATTTCTAAACTGTCCTATGGCCACCAACAGAAACACTTAACTGAAAGAGTCATTTAGCCGTATTTCATCCTGCTTGTAAGGAGTGATCACACTTCGGTGCACACATGTGTAAAAGAAGTCTTGATATATAGAAGTGAATGGTCTTAAATGCAAAATTGGGACACTGATTTTGTTTTTATCATTCTTTGATAATGACCACATTTCACCTGTGTTACTAGAAATTCTTCATTGAGGTATATGGATCTTTTACTGAGGTGAAATAACTATTCTGACCATGGTCCAGATAATTTTTTTTTTCATTCAGATCTGTCTTTCCACATGTGGAAATCCTTAATGTTTTACTGCTTTTAAAAACTAGTGTCAAGTGCTTCCATTTCTTTATAGATTTTATATTTTTATCCTGATAAATATCTTAAGATAAGACCTTTTCCAAGACTCTCTTCATGCAAATAATAATTACTATTATTAAGTATCAAGCTCTCTTGTATTATTCAGAAGTATGGAACATTCTTGATGTTATCATTTGGAGCTAGTTAAATACTTTGGGATTTGAGGAGGCATGGATTTAGGCACAGAGTTAAGTTCTCCCCAACTCATGCTTCTTCCTCCACCATTTAATATTTTTTTAATGTTTTCATTGACACTGACAAACATCTGACATTTTTCCTGGCTATTTTCTTGTTTTGCAAAGCATGGAAAATTCTATGACATATTTCTGTAATTTGAAACTGGATTCTTATATGAATTTGACTTTTATAAGCTTGTTGTTAACAAAAGACTTTTTAAGAAAGACTTGAGCCTGCCTAGAATGAAAGCGTTAATTGACCATGAGTTTACTTCAACAATAAATAAGGGGTGACTTATCTAAAGATGGACATCACAGCATAATCTGTAGTGATTATAGCAAAGAACAAGTAGAGAGTTTTAATTGCTTCAGAAAATGTCTAAATCAACTCATGCATTAGCAGTGAACATTTGCTTTAAAAATGTTTTTGAAAAATTACAGTTGTATTGAAGGCTATTTACTTTATATTTGCCACTAAAAAGTTTTAAAATATTCCTTAACTCCCCTGAGAGCCTGTCTTCATCTGACAGATTAAAATTCTAAGGCCTATATGTAAAAATTTATCACTGATACCATATAGTTTGGTATATATTGGTAATTAAATTGCTCTCATCTTTACACTTTTGTATAACCTTTTGTATAACCTTTACACTTTTGTATATGCCTTTCCAAGAAAATTTAAGAACGCACAACTTAGATGTAAATTAAATATGCAAGAAACCAGACAGCATTTTTGGCAATAAAGCTGCCTCAGGTGGCTTGATAAAATTCGAATGACAAGGTAGTATTTATTGTTCTGTCAGCAAATATTATTAGTACAGCTCTGATCATTCTGCTAGATGTACAGAGAGGCTGAATTGGTCTCAGCATTGTATGAGACCAATCTATGAGAAATATTGCTTTTATTAAGAAATCTGTGCTCTTAAAGGGGGAGAGGAGAAAGCATGCTGTATATTGTGTTCAAAATAGAGTTGAACTTTCTCGTAGTTCTAAGTACATTTCTACTACTAAAACATTGACAGACAGGCAGTAGATTGTTTCAAAATTTAGAGCGAAAGTCTTGATGCTGGGAGACTATTTATGCTCCTTAAATAAAAGCATGTTCCCTACTTGAAAACTTTCCTCGGCTTTGGTGGTGATTGACCTTGGACACAGGTGCCCACCAAGCTGCTTTATCACTCCCCTTCTCAGCAGGCCAGGGCAGAGAGAAAATAGGATGGAAAAAAATTCATGTCAAGATAATGTCAGTTTAATAAAGCAAAAGCTTCACATGAAAGCAAAGGAAAACAAAAGGTTTATTCTCTACTTCCCATCAGCAGGCAATGTCCAGCCACTTCCTGGGAAGCAGGGCTTCAGTGGTTGGTAAAGGAAGATAAATATCGTAGAAATGAATGCCCGCCCCCCTTTTCCTCCTCCTTTCTGTTAGCTTTCATTGCTGAGCAGATGTCAGGGAGCACGGAATATCAGTTTGGTCAGTTTGGGTCAGCTATGACCCTTCCCAAGATCTTGCCCACCCCCAGATGGAGTGTTAGACAGTGCTGATGCTGTGCCAGCACTGCTCAGCAGCAGCCAAAGCACTGGTATGTTACCAACACCTTTCCAGCTACCAGTGCAGAGCACAGCACTGTGAGGACAGCTGTGGGGAAAATTAACTCCATCTCAGCCAGACCCAGTATGCTTTTTAGAGTAGGTCTCCAGATGAATTAAGAACAGACAATAGGAGGAAAAAGAACCAAAAATACTGTCCTAAAATGTTCTGTACAAATCTGATAAATTGCAGTAGAAGTGGCAAATTTTTAAGCTGATGTAACAACCTGCTTCATTAGTAATGTTGACTTTTCCTCACCCCTTGCAATTTTCTCTTGTTCTTCCAGCTTATCTGTTCTTTTAGTGGTTTTGCTTGCCTTTCATTTTCTGTCTTTTATATGCCAAGCTAATCTCTTAATTCTGTGAATGTTGTCTACAGTTTTCAAATTTGAAAACATGCTCGTTGTTTTTTCCCATTTATTTTCTAAATCAGACTGAAGTTTCTGTTCTTTAAAGAAAAAAACCAGGAAATACCTATTTAGATCAGCATACTGCTGAACACTTCCTCTTTCTTATGAATCTAAAATGTGTTTGTATAAGTATTCTGTATCCAGATACTCTGATCCTTGATAGAACCTTTTCATGAATTTCACCTTCTTTCTTGATGTCCTCCCATTCAAAATCAGATGCTACTGTCCAGTAGCTTGGAATTGTACCTCACCTGACACTTGCATATTCTAGCTGTGGTTGGGGACATAGAGGTAATATGCTCGAGACAGCTTGTCTACCACGGCAGCAGACCAGAAAAATAAGGCAATGCTTGGCAAAGAAACTTCTTTTTCATTTTTGTGCCAGCACTCAAGACAGTCCCTCAGCAGCTTTCTTACAGAAATTCTTTTTCATTATTCTGGGCAAGGGATACTTTGAGCTGTGCGTGTTCAGCTGTGAAACTCCAGAGCATTTCAATACCATAAACTCACTGCAGTATACTGAGCATGAATAGAGGTGTCACTGTTTTGTAAGAATGAGCCAGAAATAATCTTGCTAAAACTTGTGATCGTCATTCCAGTGGTCTTTGCTTTAATTGCAGTACTTCAACCAAGATTCAAATGCCTTTCACAGTCCTACACAGTGTATTTGCCCAAGCATGTTCCATGCTGCAAAATGGAAAATACTGGCGCCTAATCTACCCAATAGCAATTGCATCACTTTTTTCCCCTTTACTTCAGAATTTACTGAATCTAAACCATACATTGTGTAAACTTCATTTTTGGATATGTTTTTCTTTGCCTTCTTGTAACTCCTTGTGAATGAATTTGTATATTTAAATTCCCAAGGTTTTCCTTCTCTTAGACTGCAGTTACTTCTGTTATGATTTTTCAGTTGGATGTGTCTGAGATTTTTTATTCCTCAAGATTCTGCAAACTTGTCTTTTCCTTGTCAGTCTTTAGTGCTCTTCTTCCAGAACTCAATTTTCTTGACTTAACACAAGAGGTTGCTTTTTCCTTTCCCAGTTACTACTTATATTGCAAAGCATTCTACTGAACTGGTTTGTGAGGCTTCTTGCTTTGTGTCTTTCTCTCCAAAGCAAGTGTAAGGAAATAGTAAAAATACAAGATTTAGTTGGAAGAAGTTTCTGAAATCTGTCATGTAACATTGAATCTGCTTTTATAATGTGATCTTTCATAAATAAATTTCAAGCAGGATGTGGTGAGATTTGTTCAGTACATCCCTGAGAGGAAGACAATTTCTTTTTCCCAATTGTGAGTTTGTCCCAGAAATGCAGCTTTAGGGAAAAGAAACCAGTTATACATCAAATTTTATGAACACTTTTGTTTTAACTTAGCAACATTTGAAAATCAAAGGATTTCAAATGTATGAAAATTGAATATTGTCTTTTAGGTTGGGTTAATGGTCAAAGTGCATTAGCAAGATAAACTTGAAGAATTATACTTGATTGGACAGGTTGATATGATTAAGCAAACAGTGATGGGGTGTATCATTGAGTTTCTGAAGTTTAGTGCAACAACTGGAAAGAAGACTGCTTTAGTTTATGAGGAGAGTTTCATGCAGTAATGAAAGGTAAAATTAAAGGAATTTCTCAGTACAAGAAGAAGTAGGAGGGATTATTGTTTATATAGTAAAAACTTTGGAAAGTACCATTGTAATTACCGATTTAAAATTGCTAGTGAAGAATAAAGGAAGGAATGTAGATATTCTGTTTCATTAGCATCAACTAACGAGTATTGACCTGAGACAAGTCAATTAAAAATTACTTCTCACAGCAGTCAGCAATTGTTTATTATTCAATTTGAATGTATAGGTTAGCAGAGAAAGCAGTCAAATCTTCTGAAAAACTGGAACTCGGTCATTTAAGTGCTTTTAATGTGGTATCCAAAATTAGAGGGCACGACAGCCTTGGCTGTCACTTTTGTATGTGAGACACAGTATTCAAGAAGATATGCTCTAATATTTTCATTGAGCATTCCCTCAGTTACTTGAATAAAAATTACAGTTGAGATTATGTTCTCAGAACTATCACTTTGAGTGCTAAACTTTTTGTATTTTTCCTCTTTAAATCAGTTTCAGGTCTTCTGGTCTTTATTTTTCAGGGTGGATTTTCTTTTGAAGAAGTAAATTGGAAAAGTGATGTCTACTAACCCATACTACCAGCACTTACTTCTTATGTTAAGGTTGCAACCATAACATAACTTTCTGTAAACTGTCCAAGATGCTGGTATTTGTCCTCTTTCTGTCTTTTCTGGATGGGGAAAAAAAAAAAACAGATTTTCTTCACTGTGTGGTATGGCACTTCAGAAGACTTGAAAAATGAGTCTTGAATCCCACAGGTTAGTTCCAAATCCTGATTAGACAATCATCTTATTTAGACTCCTGTGTCTTTCTCCTTCCTTGTGGTTTATACATAGATGCGGTCCTTCAAATCTACTGTCTCCTTTTGCACACTAAGTGGACTTCTAAGTGAAAATACCCAGAGGAACAGATCATTGCAACACTTGACTGATGTTTATGTTATTGAGGTCTTTGACCAGAAGAGTAGTCAAGAGAAAATCCTCTATAGCTGTTCTAAAAAATACAATCTAGTGATGAACGTGCAGGCAGACTTCTTAAAGATATGTTCTCTTGTTCTCTTAAGCATTCACACAGACAGGTTTTATTAGGAGCTTGAAAACTTGGCCAAAGGTGTAGCTTTTCAAGGAGACCACAAAAGACATCTCCCTGGAGCTGCCATTCCCTCTTTTTTCCATTCCTTTGAAATTTAAAATCTTCTGGTTCAAGTGTTAGGATTTCCAGAGCTTCCCAGAGAAGTAAAAATTGGCCTGACTAGGCTTCTTTTCGTGTGTGGGGGAGTGTGTTTTTGTGTGCACATGCACACATATGTTTAGGGTGTTTTTCTCTAAGGAGGGGAAAGGTGGGGGGATTTTGAATCAGATTCATCACATTAGGAAAGTTTAATCCAGTTGTTTGCCTAAGTTATAAGTAACAGATTTTTATAATGTAAAGTTTTAGGTCATCGCGACTGTTCAAACCCTCTATGCTTATGATTATGCAAATAGTTCTGTGTCAAAAGTACTGAAATCATAATTTTTCAAGAAATGTGAAAGATGTATTTTACTACTATCTAGACTAGATGAATAGAAATCACAAGGGAAGGAGAATGCCTACATTAGAACATATGGTAGAAACTTTAATAATGGCATGGTACTTTCATTCTCTCTCTCAGGCTGGGGAATTAAAAATGTAAAAACACAACATTTCTCACGGGTTGTGTCAGTAGCACAATGAAAGCATGTTATTTAGATTAGTCATGTACAAAAACTCAGCAGGAATCTATAGGAGTCTGTCTCTAAACTCTGTGAAAAGTTAATCATGCTTTTTTTGATGCCTTCCCTATCTGTCTTCTTTCTGTATACAGGCTCAACATTCCAAGCATGCCAGTTGTGTCTCTCTATAGAAAGGGCGTTTATTAGAATTTGACAGAGAACCTACCCTCAAAATGGTCAAAGGGACAACTATATCTTGTCCTAATTGTGATCAAAATCAAATCCTAACATGTCAAAGTCCTTTGAAATAGTGATACTTTGTGCTCTTCTACTTCATGTCACTTTAAGCCCAGGTAGAGTGTGTTCAGCTTTTAAATGCTAAGTGATTTACTTCCTAAACTGAGACTAACTGGTGTGGTCTTCCCGTAACCCTGAAATTTCTTAAGCCTAGATTTCTGAGTTGGTAGATTTAATTGATAAGTGAACATCTGTGAATTCATATGTCTGCGAAGGGAATTAGGTGACAGTGTGGGATGTTACAAGGATGCTCAGCTTTGCCTGCCTGCACATTTTTGTAGCACCACAGTTTAGATGTCTGTAAAAAGTTGGTTCATCAGTGGGAGTAACAACAAGATTCCATTGGTTGTTAGCTACTGTCTTGTGGAAGTTAGAAAACCTGTGGTCCTTTGAAGTTTGCCACTGGGGTATCCAAGTTCTTGTTTTTCCTAAGTCCTGGCTCTATTTGGCCTTCTGTAAAACAAAATTATTAAAGGCCATTTATTTCACTTAGACTGCTTGGAGTTCTGGTGGGAAGGTCCTCTTGTTCCTTTGATAGCTGCCTCATCTTCAGTGGCTGGAATGTTCTTCCTGCATTTTAGGCTCTCTGAAGCAGTGATGAAACAGGGTATTTGGGCCTTTCACACTTTAGCTGGTCATGGAGGTAAATCTCAAATGAGAGTGAGGGGAGATTGTGTGGGGTTTTGTTTTATTTTTCTCTCATTTAGAGCTTGCTACATAGAAATTCTGTAAGCTGATGGCAGTTCCACCTAATGTTGTGTTCCTTGCTATTCTTGATGTATTAAAGGACTTATGGTGACTTCCTGTCCTTTGCTTTATTGCTTCTTGTTGTTTGCTAAATTTCTTCAGTTTATATCATCTTTTTAAGTCTTTTCTCATGACCTCAAGAAAAAGGAACCTTTAACCCAGTCTTGAAAAGATACAACTGTAAGATTCTTCAACACATTTTACACTCTAATCTGTTTCCAGCAAATTTTTACACTTTTGGGATCTTTTAAAACTAGCAGTAGTTACAAGATGAAAGAAAATGGCATGAAATGTATTTTCACACAAGTCAGATTCTTGATAATGAAGAAAAACTGAGGTACTTTCTCCCATTAGTTCTAAACAGTATCACTTAAAATTGTGGATTGAAGTTCAGATGCGGACTGGACAGAATGATGAGGAATTAACACCATCAACTGCTATTGAACGCAACAGTGATGATGCTCCTTTTGGCTCAGGAGTTCAAAAACCACTGCTTAATGACGCTGGGAATGTGTTTTTGTTGGTGGAGTACATGCCCAGTGTTCTTCTGAAAAAACTTTTGCTTGCTGTAGTGGGCGGAGCAGTACTGGGTTAGATAGATCTCACCAATTGTAACCATTTTTTATGTTATGCCACTTCGTGCTGTCACTGCACTTCAGTCATTTCTGGGTACAGTTACTATGATGCCTCTTTGAAAATTCAGTCTAGGCTCCTCTGGTTGTTTTCTTTCCTCCCCCACCTAAGATGTGTGAGTGGTTTCTTTTGATTGCCTGTGGAGAGGGAACAGGTTAACTCAACTCTGTTTGGCTTATGAGGAAAAAATTATTTTGACCAAGTGAGTATTTTCAGTTCTAAAATATTACAAGTTTCAGAGTTGAGCCCTGCACCAGTTTATTGTGGGAGATGGGTTGGTGAAGGAGTTGCTATTTATATGAATATCTGTTTTTGATGTTAATGCATTTGAGCTGATTCTACTTTTAATTCAGTAATGAAAAATAAAGCTTTTGTGTAGAGCTGTAACTGGAAATACTTCCAGATACTTCACTGCATGTATTCTTACTAGTCTGTGCATTGCAGACAGCTTATTCATATTGCAAAATGATCTGCACTGTGACTTCTGCCATTCTGTATAGATCCAGACTCACTTTTGATTTCTCTCATCCAAGTGTTTTGCATATTATGATGATATGTGCTCATTAACCATATCATGATACAAGTTTTAGTGAACACAATTTCTTTTGGTCTTGTTTTGTCTTGCAGGCACCAAGTATAGATGAAAAAGTAGATCTTCACTTTATTGCATTAGTTAATGTAGGTGGTCATCTGTATGAATTGGGTAAGAACATCTTTTTATCTGCTCTCTCCATTTTTTTGAAACAAATGCAAGTAGTGATGCTATAAACTGTCAGAGTTTAGGAGAGATTTCCTGGTGTTATATAGGGCTTAGGTTCTTTTCAGCTGCATCTTAGGGTCTGGGGGGTTTTGTCAAACAATTGCAGCCTTCTTCCCCTTTTTTTTTTTTTTTTTTGGTTCTCTTTCCCTCAACTCCTTCCTATTAAAATAAAATGGTACAGAATACTAGACTGCCTCAAAACTTCTGTTATCATTTATAAGGACAAGAAGCAAGAAAGAATTGATGAACACTCAAAATTTCAGAGGAAATTAGTTATATTTATGTCCCTGTATTGGTTGTATTAAATTAGCTGTATGCTGCTTTGAAAGTGTTAGCTGTACTATTAGGTAGCATGATACAGCTTAAACTGAAAGTGTAATAATAGGTATTAATATTCTGCAAAAATAACAGATATTAGTATTCTGCAACTCATTTTTAATAGGCTGGTCATTTGTTTCCCTCTACTTTTTTGTGGTCATTAGACAGTTCATAGAACAGTAGTCTCTATTTTCTGAATTACAGCTTTTTACCCCCTCTTCAGATTGTGTAGCACTTCGGTTCTGCTCTGATATTCTCTAATGACTCCAATCTTAAATATGTTGCTGGGCAACTAGGTTTTGCTGCCAGCTCTTCAAAAAAACCAGCAAGTAGATCAGCATTTGAAAACTGCAAGTCGCTGGTCTTTCCTATCGTAATTTTTTCAGTATTTTATGATGATAACATTTTCATTGTTTGGAAATCAACACATAATTAAGCAATGCCCTTAACAAGTAGTAACTAATCACAGCCTGGGGCATAAGCAGTATATCAGAAATGCTTGTGTTAATATTAAGTTGATCTAAGGGGTGTTACCAGGGATAAGTTATGAACAATAGCCACACGTGTCTGTATTTTATGATGCTGTGTGTCTGTCAGTGAACTGGATCAAAAAGGTAAGTACTGTAGGATGCAATATAAATGTTTTATGACTAAATTTCAAGGCATGGTGAATGGCTTGCTCTTCTTTTAGTGGTGTGCTATTTCCGTAATATGTTTTCATTGCCTATTATTTACTCTGCTTAAAATGCAAACTACATACTATGATGACCATGTTTAGCTATTTTCTGTAGGTATGATGCAAGATAAAATCCATTTGAATTTTTTTCTTAAAATTAAAAAGGAAATAAAAAAAGAAGAGGCATTTAGCTCTGCTGTACTGTGGAATGCCAGTAGTACTATTTTGTTGTTCTTAAAAGAACTTCCTTCTTTACCAGCGGGAGGAAGCAAAAAAAACAAGCTTAAAAGTAGGAAAATGGGAGAAGGTTTTTCAAGTGATTCACTGGCTTCAGTCACTGTGGACAGCATGTGGGCTTTGGAAGGCAGAATATGCTAAGGAAGCACATGGATGCTAAATGCTTGTGATGTTTTTACCATAGAAAACACGTTATTTATAGGCACATGAAATTAAAATGCTGTTCCGCCAAGATGTATGTAAAAAATCGAATCAAACTTAACTTGAAGCAGTTCAGGGCATTCAGTTCTGTTTCCCTGGCATTTCCTGAGGGTTTTGCATTGTTATATCTTCAGTCATCGTTGTTACAATAGTGAACAATCTCTTGCTCATGCAAATCCAAAAGTTTGGCGTTTGGAAGTATGGCATCTTTGGAGAGGGAAAGGTCTTTTACAGGGAGGACAGAGCCAAAAGGGATTTTGGTCTATCAAATACTGAGGATACCCTGACATATGTTTTCATACTGTTAACTCTTTGAAAGTAACCTTAAACATATTTCTATGAACGAAATTATTTTTCAAATCCTGATAACGATAGCATTATTATATTGCAAGTGGGAGGAAAAAAATAACTATAGCAACCCTTTTTAAATGCTGTGAAAGTACTTAGAGCTCCTGGGTTTGTTTGCTGATTTATTTTAAATGAGAGAAACATTTCAGATATGCCAGACTTTTCAAACTGGTGGGTTACTGTGTTCTGTCACAGCTGTCAAAGACCACAGACGTACAGCTGTCTGTCTGAGTAAACCCATCAAGCGTAGTTGAAATTTTTCTACTCTACTGGAAAAAAGTACTATACCAGCAGTACAACAATAGCAACTTACAGCTTTGAAGTTTTCAAATAAAATATTAAAAAAATATTTCATGATTTGGATTTTTTTTTTAATGTAACAGACTGTACGTAATGATACTGGTTGAAGGCATCAGCAGTGGAGGAGAGACCAGGGGAAAGCTAGCTGCATGTGCGATTCCTTTATGAAAAGTGAGATAGCATTTTCGAAAGTGAAGTACAAAAAAATATGTTCAAATAGTTTTAACTGGAAAAATGAAGCTTTTATAATCTTACAAATATGGTGTTCAATCTTGCTTTGTCTTTCAACAGATGGGCGCAAGCCATTTCCAATAAACCATGGGGAAACCAGTGACGATTCCTTTTTAGAGGTAGGAATAGAGAACCTTCTTAAATGGGGTCATACAAAAATTCTTGCTATCTTTCCACAATATTTATGGAATACTTATATATATGAAAATACCTATACAAATCTTGCTGTATTTATGGTTGGATGAGAAATAGAGCAAGTGGGATGGTAAGACAAAGTTAGTTTTACTCAGTTCTAAAAACAGATCTTTTGGAACACTCATGTTGTTACGCTCTCTGGATGACAGAGTATCGTAACATAAGAAATGCCAGAAAGTTTGATTATAACAGAAAATCGAACTGACTTGTCTTGTGCTGAGATTTGTATATACCCCTGCTCCTTTCAAGTACATGAGACGAAGTTATTAGATTGAAAACTTAAAATTTTTCATTCTCTTTCCTTTGGTTTAGTTATAGTTTGATAGGTGTCATACTAGACAGAAGCTGATTTCCTTTCTGAGTTTTGCTAATAATCATTCTCCAGTTTCACAGCTTCTTTTGAGTGCTTCTTTTTGTCAGGAGCTGTTCAGTTTAGAAATTAATTGGAAAGGGATACACTCAGTTCAGAGGATAACTGTCATCCCCACAGAGTGATACAAAGTTGAAGTTGAGAGAAGACAATGCATAGATCTGACTATTGTGGTATCAGGCCTGGATTAGCATTACAAAAAAAAACCAGAAAAACTAAAAACAAACAAAACCCAAAACAATTTTATAGTTTAGTAGCATAGACTAATGTCTGTAAAGTTTGCATACAATTTGTGTTTGGACGGGGGGAAAGTTGGATAAAGCTTTACTTATTTCATATGTGGCTTTTTTTCTGGTTTACTGATAACATGTGTTCTCCAGATTGCACCCTAAAGCTAGATGAAGGAATTACTTAAGACCGTTCAATTAGCCCACACAGCTTAGATTCATCTTGAAACAAAGGAAACATCTCTGAATGCAGAGTACTAGTCAAGGCAAACTTCAGAGTTGCATTTAGAAAGTCAGACAAACAACACATCTGTTGCACAAAGTAATATTCAATCAACAAACAAAAATGGTTTCTAAGGTTCTACATAAAACTTTTGCTTGTTTAGGCTGCCCATATGAGCACTGAAAATAATCTTGAATAGTGGTAACTCACCTTAGAAATATAGTTTATGTAGATTTGGGACAGTGTTTAGTAAACCTTCATGGAAAAGTCCATTTTGAGCATAGTTTCTATAAAGCATATATTCATATTTCAGTTTTGGTGTTTGGTTTTTTTTTTAAATAAATATGATTTATATTGGGTTTCATTTTGTATTTTTTTTCATTTGTACTTTTTTCCTTAGGATGCAATAGAAGTTTGCAAGAAATTCATGGAACGTGACCCAGAAGAATTAAGATTTAATGCAATTGCACTGTCTGCAGCTTAAAAGCCTTTTCCAGTGGAACTATTGCAATGTATTGTAACAATAAACTGTTGCCATATGTTAATAGTACAAATTTTGATACTTCCCTAACGTGTTAATTGTAGCATATGTGGAATAAACTTTGCATTTGTCCTTGCTATATTTTGCTGCTTGTTCCTACAGCAACTTTGGGTATTTATAAACAAGCATGCATTTTGTGCAAGATTTCTATGTGGTGGGTTTTTTCCCTTCCACCCCCTTAAAATTTTCAGAAATTACTGTCTGTGGTGTTTCATCACGATAATTATGAGCTAGTTCAGAGCAGCATTATTGTTTGTATCATTAACAGATAACATTCTGAGTGGAGTATATGGTATATTAATGGGTGAAAACAGAATATGAGGCTGTCTCCATCTTTTATTTATAATGGTGCAAGAATACTATAAGAACTTCTTCAGGTGACTCAAATGACAAAGACATTTTTTTTCAGTGAATTATTTATAAATAAATAAATGGAAGAAAAAAAACAGAAAAAGGACTGTTCTTCCTGTTGGTGAGCACTAACGTTTTGAAATTATCCTAATGTTTACATTTTGAATAAAACTTCATTATGTTTCTCAAGCCTAATAATGCTAATAAATTGTCAAAAAGCTTTAGTTAAACCAATGTTTGCTATTTGTATACATGGAAAAACAATGTGGATTTTTGCCCCAGAAAAGGCATACTGACTAGTTCAAACAGTAGGAGTGTGGAGGGCACACACAGATGAATACAGCAATGTGAAGTATCTCACCTAACTGAAATAAATTATAGAAAAGTAATAATTGTTGTATTGAATTTTTGTTTAACAAGAATAGAAACAGACTATAGATTTTAAGGTAGCCATGATGGTCATACACTTTTCTTCCTTTTAGGAATATCTATAGTAAATTTGTCAGCTGGCATTAGTGGTTGCTATGTGATACCCTTCCCCTGTGCCATCCATCCTTCTCACCCCACCCACTAGATCTTAAGGTGCCATTGACCAGTGATACCTGAATTAGTAGCATTGTGGTTGTTTTGGGTCTGTTTTGTTGGTTTGGGTTTGTTTGGGTTTTTTTGGCTAAGCAGTCTTATGCTTTAGGATTCTTGTGAAGGTTGGTTTTGGTTAATGTGCATGTTTTTTACATTGCAGAAAAATACTCCTTATTTGTTCCTTAGAAGTGGAATAATTTAGGTTTGCTTCCAGTCAAACCCACTGCCAAAGGAAACTGAACCCTCTGTGTCCCAGAGGGTGCTCTCATTCTCTGTCAATTGTCATCGCAGGAAAAATGAATGGGGTTATGCCAGAAGCAGTCTGGCAGAGTTTTCCTTCTTCATAGAAAAGAAAGAGGCCTGAGAGCTGTCTTATCACTTAAGAAAATCTCTCTAAAACATGTCACCTGGAGAGTCTACTAACAACACCAGTCTGTTTTCTGTAAGTGAGCTGGTTGGAAAAGTGAGGGAGAAAAACAACACTAATAAGCTTCTATTTTTCAGCACTTTTTCACCCCAATAAAATGCAATATCATTAAGATTGCTTTATGTTGCCCTGTTCATTAGCAAAGCCCTGAAACTTGCTTTTAAATAAAAATCAAAGGCTTTAGTAATCAAACCAGCTGCATTGTCTTCTTGCTAATATCAGAAAAATCAAAAGTTGTCACGATTGAATTGGAATATTGCATATTTTATGCTGAAGGCGACTTGGAGGATTACATTTCAAGTAAGCCATAGTTAATATAGCTAAGGCCCTTTTAGGGGAGGAAGGAGGGTGAGGAAAGAAAGGAAGCGTAGTTCAAAGCTGTTAAACTAGCTACATCAATTGCCTGCTTTAGGGAAATAGTCACACCTTATGTGCTCTTCAATATTCAGAAGACTTAAAGTAATAAACGGAGGGGCTCTCTTTTTGTGCAATTGTTTATTGCGAAATCTCTTCAGAACGGGAACTCCTTGTTGAGTATGAGAACTTATTATACAAATGCATGACAAAGGATAACAAGGTTAGAATAGTAAATTTGGGGTGGGATTTTTCGTGGGCATGCTGGAAAAATACATCTTGAATGTTACATAGAAACTTAAGAATTCTCACTACTTTGGCAATGTGGTAGTTTTGTTCAGCATCTTCTACATAGTCTTTAAATCAGTTGTTCTGCAGGGTAAGGTTTCCTACTATTTTGTTTTATTTTCGTGTTAATTTCTGGTTTATTAATATATAAGATGGTACATTTTAGTGAACACTGCTTTGTGATGCCAGAGGAGGAGCAATACACCAGTTCTTATGCTGAACTGTGTTTGCTTACTGTGCAGTCCCTTGCTGGATTCAAATTTTGAAAGACCGTACTGCAGAAATACCATCTCGCTTAACCTGTACAGTGCAACCTTGTAAGACCATGCTTTAGCACAGGCATTGGTGACCATCTTGAGAAGCCTAGGAAGTAAAGGGATCTACAAGCTGCTGGAATATCCTTTTCATTGACAGAACCTGTATAACTCGGATACAAGGAGTGAGGTATTAACTTGGCTGACTTGTAAAGTCCAGCGAGGTCGTGACCGGGGCTGATAAGCCCTGCAGACCACACAGTGCTTTGGCTCTGCAATGCCTCGATGTCTGCATCACTGCCTTAGCTGCACAGTCTCTGCGTATTAGTTCAAGCTCTGTGGGAAAATAATGCTGCATTTTCTAACTTGTGCAGCCCTGCCAGAGCCTCGCCACCTTTGTGTGGAGGAGCATGGCTTGGTCACATGCACACAGTGCTCCTGACTGCCAGGAAATCCCTCTTCACCTGCTCCAGTCCAGGCCAGCCGTATACATCATCTTATGGAAATGGTGTGTGTAGGAGTGAAGAGATGATGCATGCTCCGCACTTATAGTAGCTTCAGCTGAGTGGAGCTGGTGTGCTATTATGCACTCTCAGGATTGTTCAAGCTCTTTTAAGTATATTGGTGCAAGTTTTCCCATGTTATTAAAGGCATTTTGTTAAGAAACCGTAAGAATCCAATAACCAGGACAATGCCCTTTCCTTTCAATCATGGCTGCGTGATTCAGTTAAGGGAAAGAGAAGAAAGAAGTTGTTTTCTGACATTGAAATAGAAGTTTTGCAAAATAAACACACTTAACAGCCCACATTTAGAAAATAAATGCTGTCTATCCTTAAAGGAAGCCTGCCTTAGTAGAAAATACATTGTGTCAAATATTTGTAGAACTCTCCTTGAAAAGAATACCATGTAAACTGTTGCTTGACTTATCCCTAGGAGCGCACACATATTGAAAGAGTTTATTTTTGCCAAATAGAACAGTATTATGTTTGCTACTTTTGAAGCAACAATTAGCAGTCATATTTGGTATATGTAATCTTTTTCTGATCTAGGACTCTAGTGACTTACCTTGTTAATGCAAAGGAATAATAAACTGTTTTGATTGTTCAGGCTTACATAGATAACTTATCTGTGACGATTTAAAATTTGCCTTGACGATGAAATTTGCACATTGGAACTTTTTTTTTCCTTAGTGAATAACTTCAACTTAAAAGTGTTTCACTTAAACACTGACTTAATCAAGTTACTTGATTACTCAGATTACTCAAATTATTTAATCTAAAACATTAAACAATTTGTAAGAAAAGTTACTTGATTGCCATTAAGTGAAATAAAGCAACAAGAAATAAGTGAGAATTTGGAAATGTTTTTTTTAAACATGATCTCTTTTGAAACCTGTTTCATAGAATTGTATTCTCAAATAAATTTAAACTTTTATAGAATTCTTAATTACTTTCTCCTACTTAGGGACAAGCACTGTATTTTTAGATGAAGAGAAAAGACCTTAAAAATGGGAGAAAGGTTGCTGTTGTTCCCCAGAAGAATGTTTGGTAACCTCAGCTAAATGCACACTGATGTCAGCCAGCAGCGGCAGCTCATACATGCTTTATTTAGACTTTTTTTACCCTTTGTAGTTATGGATGCTAAATAGTGAGATGAGAGGGTTGTTTTCTGATGTTCAGGCTTCCCACTCGAGAAATATGCAGATTCTTCATTTGTATTTGGTCTTGCGGCTGATCTGGCTTGGAGTAGGAAAAAAGAGTGGGAAAAAACTTCAAAATTACAGCTTTGATTATCGTGTCATTCATCGCTGGCTCTAAAGCGTAGATGTCTTAATTCATGCCATGGTGAGGAGCTAAATACATAATTTCTATGAATTTGTAACTTTAATAAACGTCAAACATCTCCCATGGAACTTCTTTCAGCCAAAGTCACTGCAATTTTCTTCCTTTGTGTAACACTAGCAACAGTGATTTCCACATACTGCAGAAACTGATGGCTAATATCTTCTGGCTAATATCTTCTTGGTATGTTGATTTCCTAAAAATTTTCTTTCCTATTCCAAGAAGGTTTTTTGTAGAGCAGAAATAAGATGTGTTCCCAAGTAAACATCTCAGGAGAAGCGAGTTTGTGTGTAGTATAAATTTTAAGTTCTCTTTTCTCAGTAGTCCTTCAAAAATTACGTGTGTTTTGCATAAGATGCATGCAGCAACTCAGTTTGGTACATACAGAGAAGATATGGAAAGAAAAAATTACTACTTAAAGTTCAAGGAGAAGAAGAATCATTAAGGTTGGAAAAGACCTCTAAGATCATCAAGTCCAATTGTTAACCCAGCACTTCATTTTTCACCACTAAACCATGTCCCTTCAGGGAAAGCTGATTTGTGTGTAGTACAAATTTTGAGTTCGCTTTTCTCAGTAGTCCTTGAAAAATTATGATTGTTGTGCCATGGGCTATGAAAGCAAAGCATGCATGCAGCAACTCGGTTTTACTTATGGAAAAAACACGGAAAGAAAAAATGTTACAAGACATTCAAGTAGGAAAAGATAATAGAATTTTTAAGGTTGGAAAAGACCTCATAAGATCATCAAGTCCAACCATTAAACTAGCATTGCCATATTTACCACTAAACCATGTCTCCAGGTGCCATATACATGCATTTTTTTAACACTTCCAGGGGTGATGATTCCCCCACATCCCTGGGCAGCCCGTGCCAGTGCTTGACCACCCTTGAATTGAAGAAATTTTTCCTAATATCCAATCTAAACCTCCCCTGGTGCAACTTGAGTCCATTTCCTCTTCTCCAGCTGCTTGTTATCTGGGGTAAGAGACTGAGCTCCACCTTGCCACAGCCTTCTTGCAGGTAGCTGTGGAGAACTTAAAACATTAAATGGTATCGAGTACTTAAAAACAAACAAACAAACAGAAACCCAAAGAAAAAAAACAAAGCCCTAATGCTATGTATGAGCATTCTAGAAAAATGCTCTTTTCCCTGATGTTCCTTTAACTTTTCTGTTTAGCATGTGTCGATTCCTGTATTGGAAAAAAAGATTTTGCTGTGTTCAGTTAGCACAACACATCTCCCCTCCCGGTTCCGGTGTGTCGGTCAGGGTGGGTGAACCTTTGCTGAAGCACAGCATAATCCCAACCTGCCCCAAGTTTGTGGTTACTGCAGGGGCCAGAGCTCAGCACGGCACCCACCCAGGTTCAAGGGTCAAGCCGTACTGAGACCGGGCTTTAGGTCTGAGCCTGGGACAGCGTGGGAGGTAGAGAAGTCGCAAAGAATATGTTGCAGTGTGCTGTGAGCAATGGGCACTGGTGCGGGTGCTGTGAGCTATACGAGAACTGAGGCCAAGGGTGCTAGGCAGGGAAGCGTGGAGGCTGAGCTGTGCGGTTCCAGTTCTGCCCGGGCATCTCCGCTTTACCCGCTTAGTGTGAAAAGAGCTCAAAACGAAGTGTGGCTCTCTCATATCTCGCAAAGCGGTGGGAAAAGCTCCTTAGTCCCCACGCGGGACAACGCTGCAGAAGAGTGTGGCGCGGGATCCCCCGGGCGGCTGGTGCGGAGGTGAGGGGGTGCGGAGGTGAGGGGTCCCGGGCTGCGCTCCCGCTGCCCCGGCGGAGGGCGGTGGAGCGCAGGGCAGCCCCGGGCGGGCGGGGCGGCAGGTGGCGGGGCCGGGGCGGCGCTGGCCGGCCCTGAAAGGTGCGATTGTCCCCAGCTATTCCTGGTATGCGCCGGGGCGGAAGCCGCCGGGGGCGGCCTCCACCGGCCGTGAGGGCGAGGGGCGCCGCGTCCCGGCGGGAGGGAGCCGCCGCCGCCGCCGCCGCCTCTGCCGTGGGGGGTGCGGCCCCTCCCGGCCGCCCGGGGGGCCCGGCGCTGCGCTACAGCCCGCGGCTCCCTCGGATTCCTGCGGCCGCGGAGCGCCAGCAAGCTCCCTCCCGGGAGGGGGAGTTCCGCGGGGAGGAGGCGGAGGGGGAGGAGACGGCGCGGGGAGCGTTAAAAGGAGGCAGCCGAATGACAGCGGCTGCTGCCCGCGCCCCCGCCCCGTGAGGACCGGCAGCCCCCGCTCGCTCGCTGCTGGACATGGAGGGGAGAGAGGACGCGGAGTGCGACTGCCAGGTGGCGTTCGCCGAAGCCCAGCGATGGGTAGAGGTGAGGCGGCTCTCGGTCCTGCTGTGTGCCAGCGCCTCGTCACCCCGGTCCCCTCCCGCGCCCCCTCCCCGAGGCCGGGGTCCCGCCTCGCCCCCCGCTCCCGCGGGGCTGCCCCGCCGTCGGGCAGCAACTCTGGGGACGCGGCCCCAAACTTTGCTTCGTTGTCAGCAGCTGTGGGCTGCTATTTTTAGAAGGTATCGTGGCAGCTTGCAGAGATCTGCCTGTGCAGCATCGCCGCCGCCCCCTCCTCTGAATCCAAATTAAAGGCTGGCTTGGCTGTCCTCCTGTCATTAAGGCTTATAATTTCTTGCCATCTTGTAAATTACTTCTATAGCGCTTGCTCCGAGACAGTCTGAATTAAAGGCACTCCTTCCTGTCACGAAAGAGTTCAGGACAGAGAGCAACCTGAAATTAACGCTCATTTTCTTCTCTCCTATTTTTAAACATGAATGTCTGACTGCGCACAGCACTTGATGTAAATATATGTGTTGCTGTATCGTTACACCGAGTCACACCGCTGCGGTACGTGCCAATGCCTGAGGAGAGAGGTTGTTCCTAGGTGTACCCCTGTGTGGGTATGGTCAGGCAGTGTGCGGCTGAGCCAGCGAGGCTCATGGCGTGGAAGCTGAGAAATTATAGGAATACTGAATGGCTTTACTTAGAGTCGTGGTGTGCTTTTAAAGAGAAGCTTTAAAGTGCTGGTTTATATGTATTTTACCGTATTAAGCTTATTTCTATGTGTCTGTTAACTTGAGATGAAACTTACGTTGTCAGAAGCGCTATCCCAGTAACTTTCGAAGGTGTAAATATTCAAAAAAGAATGTTTGTTACTTTTTATCTCTCATCTTTATAAGCTTGTCAAGACCTGAGTCCAGGCTTGTTTCCTCTGTAAAACAATGACATCTAGTGCTTAAAATCTATTGAGAATTTTAAACTTAGAGCACCAAAGGCAAGGGTATCACAAATGACCTCCACAAGTGCGATTTGTGAATGTAGGCAATTAAAGCAGTCCTGGCTTCCCCATGTGTCAATTTTATAAGAGTTAGGTGTGAGTTTAGGTAATTAAAGCATTCTTCTCTCACGTATACCTTTCTTGCATTGCTTTTTGTAAACTGGCAAAGCTTACTTTAAATAGTTTCATTGAGGTGAGGTAATGTAATGTTGTCTTTGAAAATCCTATTTTAAGGGTTTGGGGATTTGTTTTAATTATTATTAAATTACATATGAAATTTATGGTTATACCATTCCTACAAAAGGTTCTCTCTTTGCTTGCCAGTAGCACGTGGGAGCAAAGCAATGTGAGTGTGGATTGTGCTGTTTGTGTAGAAGAAACCAACAAATGCTCAGCTTCCTGCCTTCCCCATCTAATTTGTGTGGCTATCCTTTGATATGTGAAAGCTGTTCTCATTTTAAAGGAACTTTTAAATTTGGAGAAACATTTTATTGTGAAGCAAGTAACTTGAAAACCTGAAAGTATTGATAAACAGGATATTAGGAATTATATAAAGTTAAAGGAAAATGTAAATATTTATTTCCCTATGAAATGAGGTTTGCATTTCAGAAGTACCATTGTTTTTCTCTACTCTTTACATCCAGATGGGTTAAGAAGCCAAGACTAACCATTTCTGTTGTTGTATGAGAAGAGTAATGATATTTTCAGGGTAATGAGGCGTGTCCCAAGGTTTTGTGAGTCTTGGTGAAACAAAGTGGTGTATACATGATAGAGAGTGCAACTTTGTGAGTCCTAATGATTAAACAACTAGTTTTGAAGATGAGGCAGATTTCCAAATATTTATGAACTTGAAGTTCTGATGTTTTGGTAAAGTTTTGTGTGCCAGCTTCTCCTTAACAGTAGAGGAAGATGAAAGCATACGGACACTAGCTACTCTGTGTTTAAAAGAACAAGCCAAAATCTCTTTGTAAACTGTTACTCTTTCCCTTTGCTAATGAAATCTGTGTGAACATATTTCTGTATTTCAGTACAGAACTTTTTGGACTCTGAGACTTAAAACAAAGTCAGAAGACCTGAGCTCAAACCGTGAAGCTGAGGGCTCTTTGCAATGGGAATGAGCAACTGCATTTGTCAGATCTCAGGGGCAGTAAAAAAACCCACCCCAAAACAGCAAAAATTCTTGAAGCTCTTGAATATGTTCTTGAAGCTATTTGTGAGAGAAAATTTTATCCTGGTCAGGTCCCTCTTCTGCCCATTCCCAGCTGAATTCTCCATGCTGTAAGGCAACCACTGGCTGGTGGAAGCTGAAATGTTTGTTCCTAGTTGTGATGCTAGTCTTATGCTACAAAAACTGAAAAAAAAACCCCACAGACCTCAAACCAGCCAACCAACCAAAAAAAAGAAAAGAAAAAAAGAAAAAGAAAAAAATCCGCGCAAACCGCAAACAAACAAAAAACTTTCTCTCCCCTCCCCAAAACCAAACCCTCAAACAACCCAAAACCAAAAAGCCCAACAGCTTGATTAAGAGTAATAAAACCAAAAAATTATATCTGATATGTGATGATATGTTAATGAAAGATGTCATACTTTAATTCAGATTCGTGTTGGGGCATAGTTTATGATAATGCAGACAAGGCAGGCCTGTAGTCTTCACAGTACAGAGACCTCTTCAAATGTAGTCCCTAAACTCTCATGGTTTGGGATTTGGGGGGAGTGGGGATGATGTTGCTTGTCTGAGTTACATTCCTGGAGTCACTTTGGGAGGCCTGTCTGTTGAGGTCATCTACTTGTTTTGGGGAAAGAATAGTCATTTTCTGTGCAAAACTCAAGCTCTTCTTACATGTCCTTTATCCAAAACCCAGCACTGGTTAGTGAGGTTGGGTCCTTGCATCTGAGACTTTTGGAGCCTTCTGAGCTCTGCCTGGAGCAGCTGGTGCTGGTCAAACTCATGTGCAGGACAGCCTTTACTTGGCACCTCAGCTGGGCAGATGGTGCATGCTGAGACCAGAATAAAACACTGGTACACCACAACTTAGAAATTGCTTCTCAAAAAAAGAAGAAAGAGTAGAGACCTCATCACAGTCTACAACTTCCTAATGAGGGGAAGAAGAGGGGCTGGCATTGATCTCTTCTCTCTGGTGACCAGTGATGGGACCTGAGGGAATGGCCTGAAATTGTGTCGGAGAGGTTTCAATTAGATATTAGAAATAGATTGTTCGTCCAGAGGGTGGTTGGGCACTGGAACAGGCTTTCTGGGGAAGTGGTCACAGCACTAAGCTTGACAAAGTTAAGAAGTATTTGGACAATACTCTCAGGCACATGGTGTGATTCTGCAGTGTCCTGTGCAGGGCCAGGAGTTGGACTCAATGATCATTATGGGTCCCTTCCAGCTCAGGATTTTCTATGATTCTGTGAAAGGTGGAGCTGTTTGCCAAACCTAGAAATAGCTGGGTTAAAATTGTTTTACTGTGTTCTGTTCCATATTATAACTTAAGCAAGCCGAAAGCTGTTCCTCCAAACCAAAGCATTCTTCCCCCAGCTATTAAATATCCCAGACTGTCGACTCTGTTTTCCTGCCTCAAGATGTGGGAGGGCAGTCTGCCTCTCCCTCTCTGCAGTCCTCCATGAAGTTCACCCTTGTGAATGAAGGGGAGACATAGTTCCTTTCTCCCAAAACACATTTCACCATTTTAGGAGTGATGCCTCTTGAAGAGTTCTAAACGAAAGAAATGTGTGCTGTTTTCTTGTAAAACATCTGAGCTTTTGATTCCTGTTCTGTCTTAAATGAACCCTAATCTTCAGGTAAATGTCTATGGTTTGAAATTATTTGCTAAAGCAACTTGAAACCTGACCCACAAAATCTGTAAATCTTTAGTTAGAGTGCCCTGAGGCAAATAACGCTTGAAATTTTTTTTCCCCCTGAAGTACTCAAATGTACAGATCCAGTCTGAGGGAGGGTGGCCAGCAAGCGTGTGCCTGAATGAATTGTTGGAGTGAAGCAGCAGAGCCATAGGAAAACATGTGAAGCAACCCTGAGAAATCCACTGAAGTGAAAAATAGGTGTTGGGCCAAGTAACCCTTGCAAACTTTTACAGCTCTTCTTGTGAGCTGAATTTATTTCTCTAACTCATATAAAGTTCTTAAAGTCAGATGTTCTGAGAGCTACTAATTTCATGAGACACTGTCGTCAAGGGTGTCAGTCCGAGAGTCAGAATCAGGACCTTGTAGTTCTGGGATTGCTCCTCACGTAGAGAGGCTGCAGCGGAACCAAAGTCCTTCCTGGTGCTAACACTACCTAGCATTGACGGAGGGAGGTGTTTCTCCATTAGGATTTCTGTAGCAAGATAAGGTTTTTATAGTTTTCAAGAGGCAGAATTAGAGGAAGAAAGCACAGTTTGTATGGACAGCAAATAAAGATACCTCTGCTGCTCCTCTGTCATGACCATTAAATAGGTACTGAAAAAGTCTAATTTTTCTGAATGCTGTTGTGTGCGCTGACAACTGCATTCATTATTGCATTGCATTGTGCTTTTCAAAGGCCAAAACTATCTTCCTTGTAATTTAGATATACCTGTTACATTTTGAATGTTGGAAGCTTGTTTGTGGGCGTTTGGTTTTTTTCTTTTTCCGGGAAAAATCAAATTTATGTGTATATGCATATCCCTCCTCCCACCTCCTGACACACACACCTGCTCAGAAGATTGAAAAAGCAGATTTGCAGAGTAACTTGGTAGAAAGAGTCTGTTTGAGGTAAAATTTGAGAGCCAGGACAACTTAGTGAAATCTTTTAGTTTAGACCAACAGTACAGCAATCAATGGTCTGACATGTGGTCACCAAATGTTTCTGTTTGTTGAAGCTGTTTGAAGTCTGCATTTCTACTGTATATTTTTATGGCTTCTGCAAATGCAGCAAGAGGTCTAGCAGTGATGTTTTCCCTGTATTTGCATAGATATCTTACCTCAGTGATTATTTTGTTTTGTTTTCCCCCAAGCATGAATCTAATGCATACAGTCTGGTATGGCAGATGGGAGGAATAACTGTAGAGATAGAGGACTAATCTTACTGTTCAAATCCTCTTCTTGTAGGTACCTTTATTAAGTTGAACTAATCATTACCAAAATGTTTTTCTCAGTTCTGGGTAATGTGTTCTTGGATAATGTGTGGAGAGCCAGTCAATGTCCTGAACAGGGTCAGAATGAAAGATGTGTGAATGAAAAGGGAAAATCTATATATTTTGTTGTCTAAGCTATGTTTAATACCGGGTAATTCTGTCAAGTCATAAAACCTGGGTGGGCTGGTTTCTGGAGAACTTCCTACAGTATAGCTGCTGAAGCCCTGGCTCACATCTACATAAGAGATGTATTTAATCCTCCTTTAGGTGAATGCATCAATATTTAATTATTATGTGTAGAGTCTTGGCAATGAGCATTGCATGGAATAAGTCTAAGTGTATCCAATTAATATATAAATATGAATCAATACATAAATATAAATTCTGCTAAGTAAATACTGTGTGAATTTAAATCCTAGAAATAATGTTCTCTCCTCTGCCTGCAGACTATGAAAGTGCTGTGGTAAAGTGTCATATAATAGGGCTAGCAACAGTGTTTTAGAGGGAGAGGGTAACGGTAATGCTGTTTGATCTGGCTGAACATTATTCTCTGTTATTTTATTGTCCCCTTGCTTCCAGGCCTCAGGAAAGGTATCTGTAATGTGTTTGAGAGAAAAATGGGACTAATTTTTGCTTGAGAGTAAAATCTATTTTCTGGTTTCTGCAAGGTGGGTTTATGTATTTTCAAGTCTATATTTGGAAGTTCTTAGGGTGAATCAAAAGACTATCTTCAAACAGTATGTGATGGGTATGCATAGCTCTGAGCTGAGTTCACAGTGTAGTTTCCTTTATGGACAGTTTCTCTTTGTACTTTTGAGCGTTGTTTTAAAACTTTGCATGAAAGCAGCATCTGCAGGCACTTTAAGAGGAAGAATTAACTTGTTGACTATAGAAATGGGTATGTTTTCTATACTGGGAAAATGCATTGCAGCTTACGGGGATCTACAGACAATTCAGACCAGACTTCTGTGTTCCTCTGTTCTATATTTTGTGGTTACCAACTACAGTTAGTTCTGATGTTACTTTTGTTCTTTTTCTCCTATCCTTTTGTTTGTTTGTTCTTTGAACTGTGTTCTGATCCTTTCTGCAGTTTTGTGAGGCCATGCATTTTTTTTTTTTCTGTCCATAATTTAGGGAGAAGGTGAGATGATACTGATTTCCACATTTAGCGTATTTCGCTCTGGGCCCCCACGCCTGCCCCATTACTAAGAGCTCACTTTTAGCACCTTTTCTTTTTCAGGCACCTTTTTTTTGGTCCAAATTTTTAAGTTTTTAATAAGCACTTGTGTGTAGTACATTAGACAGTGGCCTTGCTGAGCTTTGGCAAACACTTGAGTTTTATTGTGTTGTAAGAACCAGATAGATTCCAGCTGTTTCTTGTACCTACCACTCCTCCACTTTAAAGTTCCTTTATCCACTCCTGCAGGACATTTAAAAAAAAAAAAAAAAAAAAAACACAACCAAAAAAACCCAGCCTTTTTTGCTTAACAAGTCTAATATAACTTAACTATCATTTTTTAAATGGGCTTTCCAGCTACAGCAGTTTAATGAAAAACAGCATGTGCTCTCAGACTCAGTGTACTAGAAATGAGTCTGCTGGTCTAAGGTGTGCTTGACACACCTCACTTATTATCCGAATTACCTTAGGGGGAGTGTTTTGGGTTTTGCTGTATTTCACATATCTGAATACTGTCAATCCAAGTGAAAATCTAACTTTAAAGGAATGTAGTGAATAAGCTACTTTAAAATAGGTTTTGTGGTTCTTCATGTTGTGAGCTGCTGCATGAAGTTGTATATTTAGCTTTTATGAATAGTGTTTAATTTTTATTTTTCCAATGAAAAGAAAGATGTATGGATCTGACTCACATTGTGCTAGCTTCCAATTGGATATTTAGCTGTAAAGCTTTCATTTGTGTTATATTGAGTAGTGAAATCTAATTTCAACAGTGTTTTCCATGCATAGTACAAAACATCTGGGATTATCTTAGAAGGGCATGAAGATTATAAGACTTGCTTTATATTTTTTGCCAGTGCTGGCACACGTTGTGCAAATGTTGGCACATTTTTTTTGTACCAGCTCATGTGAAAGTTCTGAGTTTTGTTTCTGGATGTGATTCAGCTCTCAGTCATTACTATTAGAAAAGAAACATAATATTCTAACTTAGGGAAATAGTTATCACTCCATTGGCCAAAAGAGTCAATCATTGTAATGTAACACAGCTTTAAAGGAGTTAGCTGAGTTGGGATCAGTTCAGCTAGCACAGACAGTGAAATCTGTTGTTCGGGCCAAGCTGTCCTCCTACGGTAGATCTCACAACAATGCGGTTTTGTGTAGTGCTGAGATACTATCCCAGGAAGGTGTCATTGAAACTCCTGTGCTGCTTGGCCTGTGCTTCTCCTGCCTCCTGTTGCAGTGGCAGTGGTGTGCCTGACCCACTGCTGATTTGGCTGAGGGGGTTATCTGATGATGGAAAATCAGCTTGTTTTGTGGTGTTTGGTACTCACCTGGCTCCTGGGAGGCAAGATGCCTCATGCCAGGGAAGAGGTGGTTTTGGTGGAGACAGCCTTTTGGTGGCAGCTTCCTGCTGGGTTGCAGCCGACTTAGTGGGATGAAGAGAGGCAGATACTTGAACTTAGACAAGCCATCCCTTTCCTTGGAGGATTCTTAAGTCACCTGCTTCTGCTCATTGCCCAGCTCTCTTCCTTACATGACTCAGGATCTCTTTGCTAGGTGCCCAGGGCTGAGGTATATGATAGACACCTGGATTAAGGAGATTAGCTTCTAGCCATAAATAACTTCTTCAGGATGAATTTCATAAGGCTTAAATACAGTTGGAGCTACTTTAAATAGAAACTCTGCCAGGAGTTTCTAAGAAAAAGCATTTGAAAGTATTTTATATTCTTACACACTGACTTCTATGGCAGAAGCAGTCCTTGTGTCTCACTGGAGCTGGGTTGGTTGGGAGATGATCCTTCAGAGGTATTGGGACACGCGGCTGGGGGCAATCCAATCCCAGATCTAATCTCCAGTGTTATTTGTAAATTCTTTCCTGGAATGACTTTATTGACCCTGCTTTTTGTTATTTATGTATTTATTTATTTATTCAGGAAGGAAGGAATTTGAAAAATCTGGCTTGTGAAGTTTGATCTGAGATTTTCCACACGTTCAAATGACTGTGTCAGATAAAAAAAAATTAAGATGTGATAAAGAACAGAAGCAAGTGCAGGATGTTTTCTGTTTACATTAAGGCAATGGATGAAAAAGCAGCCAGTATGCCATGGGGCTCCAAAATGCCTTTTGTGCAGCTGTGTCAGAATTTCAGGGTGCTAGAAGTGGCAGATGGGTGCATAGTGTCAATTTTTGCCAATGATAACCTCCTAGCCTGGGTCAGTCATGATACTGTTGCTTGCCGATGCCTCCAAAACTGTAAGTATCCTCTTTCTGTTAGTTATTAGCTGGTTGACACTGAAGGAAGCAGAATGTTAACTTGATGACCTGAAGTGTCTTTTCCAACATTAACAATTCTGTGATTCTATGAAGGCAGATGTCAAAGTGGCTGTGGAGAAGAGGAAGAAAAATGAAGATCCAGGTTTGACACTACAGGGTTGGAAGGGTTTTGTTGCAACACCTGTTGCACTGCCTTGAAATACTTCTTTGGAAACTATTTAAGATTAGGTAAAGCAGGGGACATAGTTAGGCATTACTGCATTTTTGCTCTAGGAAAAAACTCTTTTCTTCCTTGTGTCACTATGCTCCGTTTGCCTAAACAATGCCACTGACAGAATGTATTTTTTTTGATGCACCTGAAAACGTTTCACTCATTTTCCTGAGTGAAAATGGGCCGGACATTTGATTGAAGGTTCTTTTGCAAATAGAAGAGGTTGAGGGTGTAACAAAATGACACTGTCTTAAGTAAATAGAAGCGTTTCACTTTTGTGTATATATATATACATATATATACATTATATATGTATAAGAGTAAAAGATAGATAATGTCAGGTAGGCATCCTCATTGTGAGTTTTCAGCATTCAATAAAAAGATTGCTTAGAGTTGATTTCATTTGGACTGAATGGAAATAGAGTGAGGATGAAGGCATGAGCTCTAGGTACAGATGGATATCTTTCACAGACGTTTGCCCGATGCTGTGGAGGGAAAAAAGCATCTCTGATATAATAAACATCAACTTGATGTTTATTCAGGAGGGTATTGCTTCACAGCTACGAGTCTTATGTGTGGATGAATTTTTTCAAAGACAGGTCTCCATTAAAATGCACAGACTGGTTTGCTCACTAATGACCTAACTTTCATGTGTCTGATAAAATCCAAAAGTCCTCTGTGACGTTGGGGTAGGTCTTGCAAAGTAATCTCAGACTCCAGGAAGGTCTACATGTTAGGTGTCACTGGATAGGGCTGGGAGCTGTGTGCTGTGGAGAAACGACGGAGAAGCGGAGCTTGGAAAGGGACTAGGACAAATGTGCACCTAAGGTTATTTGTAAATAACTACTTTCTGCTTCTTATTCAAGTGAATTTCTTACCTTGTGAGTATTTAAATTATGAAATTTAGTAGAACACGATGGCTTTATAAGTCTGGGGTTTTCTTTTGCATTTGTTTTGCATTTAGTAATTTAAAACATTGGGGGAATACAGCTGGAGACCGTTCTAAATTTCTGATTGTGTTATTACATTTATTTTAATTTTTTCGCTTACGTATTTGTAAAGTCAGTATCTCATCTGCTTTACCTAGCATGGGGCATGGAAGCCTATTGTTAGACCTGACTGGAAAATGCTAGTATATGCATGCTTATGGTTCCTTTGTTTTCTTCCCTTTCTTACCTCCCCAGCTAAGAACTTCTAAAAATATTTTAGTATTCTTTTTATTATGGCAACTAAAATCTTGTATGATTCCATTTTCCAGTGGAATCTCTGATCTTTCCTTGTGAAAACTCTCTCCCCTTGAAAATTATAATAAAAAGATGAATGTTTTCGTTAATGTATTTGGATATACCATAGTTAAGAAGGATAATGCTATTAAATCATGTCTGGTTCTAAGTATAACGGTGAATTTTGTCAGAACACAAAATACTTAACATGCACATTTCAGCAACAAGATTTGGACTTTGTGTGCAGGCAAGTCTCTTGCAAAAACCATATTGACTGGTCATGGTAATAAAGCGTAAGGCTGGAGCAGAAGTTTCCAGCATCCCAGCAGATGATCGGGAGGCTGGCAGTAATTCGGTTTCCTGTGTATGGTGCATTGATGGGCTAAATGCAATCCAGCCGTGCAGATTTCCAGTGGTGACTCATCTGATTATTTTCTATTTCCTCTCTGATCAGCGGAGGAGGTAGGATAGAGGAGGATGTCTCTCTGGCAGTAGAAGACATTTCTAATGTCACGCTACCTTTCCAGTATGGGTGAGTGAAATGTGGAAAGGGTATTGGTGTGCCTCACCTGTTTTTAAAGGTATGCCAGCCTTCTTCACCTCCCTTTTATTTATTTATTTATTTTTTTAATTTCCTTAGAGTGTTATCCCTAACCCAGTTGTGCTGTGGCTGTAGCTTAGCCACGTCTTACCTTTAGTTATGCACTGTTGCACAGTATGGGAACGGGTGAACCTTGTGCACGCTCAGCTGAACACACATTGCTCCTGGGGGGAGGATATGGAGAGGAAATCTGGATCTCCAGGTCTTCTTCATCTCCAGAAATGTATGTGTCTCTTGTTTTTTTTTTTTCTATTTCCTGATGGTAGGGAATATGCATTCCAGTTTTGGCAGGGGCACTCTTCTGCAGACCATTAGTGGGGGTAGATGTGATGTGCACCGATTGCATCATTTTTTTTAAATCATCAGTGCATAAAATGTTGCTTAGGTGGAATATAGTGGTTTGAATTTTTCACAGAGATGCAGATTAAGACCCCTTAGTGCTTTGACTGTGTCTGCTTACCTGATGTAGGCTGGGAATTGGGAGCAGTGTGGCTGCTGTCAGACAGAAATCCATGTGAGCCCATGTAGGTCTGGCAGGAATACCCAGAGCATTATGCAATATAAATATCCTTTGAGATTAGTTTGCTGCATGTTAATTGCAGCCAGACATAGCTCATCGTTTTCTTCATGTAAAGAGCCTGAATATTACTCACTTTTTTTTAATGTTTTGTGACAGGTTTAAGTATGAAATTTCCTTCTGTGTAACTTCTCTTATCTGTAAGGAAGACTGTTTACCAGAATATTAATAATACATAGGTGCTTCAACTATTGTAAAAATATAATGACTGTTTGTCTCTTCAGGAGCTTTACAGTCTTAGTTATAGAATGCAGCATCCTCACCACAGAAGTGTCTGTTGGAGAAGCTATTCTTGAGACAGCTGCTTTAAACCCTCTCATGTTCAGATAGGTATGTGGATTTCCTCTGCCCTTTTCTTTCTGGTGTTAGATGTGTAATACCGTGATATAAGAATGGAAATCCCTGTGTAAATGCCAGTATTTTGTATCCCCTTCTGTCTACTTTTAAAATAGTTTTGTGATTTGGAAGGGAAATAGATAACATAAGGGAGATGCAGATAAAAATCCATCATGTCCTTGGGACCAATCTGATAGACAGTATGGTGTACTGAGGATCTTCGCATGCTGTAAGGAAGTCTTCAGGGATCGGATGTTATTGTAACACCAGCAGTCAAGTACCCAATACAGTTGCACTCCTCATGTTCTTCAACTTAGTAAGAGAAGTTTGGGTCATCTCAACTTCCACAAGCAGCTCCTGTTTACTGGTTCAGTTTAAATTATTGTCTCCTTTTTTTTTAGCATAAGCTTTTATGGCTGTGATGCTCTCTGGTTTTCTGCTGAGAAAAACCTGGTTTTAATCTTGAATTCTGAGCTGCGTTTTTTTGGGACATGCTCAGAAGTAAGCATGAGTTTTCAGTATGAACTAAAAGTTCAATTGTTTCCTGGATAGGAGTACCAGGACACTTTCTATTTTACACTGAATTTTACCAGGGTCTTTTGCAGTAGCTCCCAGTGGTCACTAAAATATCACCTCTGCTGTCATCATTTCATTTCGACATGGAATTAAACTGAGATGTTTTGGAATATTTACATAGTTCAATACATACTTCTCTCTATTGAACTTTTTAGCATAAAAACACAGTTTTGGTGATGACGTGGAATCTTTAATGATCATTGTAAAAATACTGTTAAGTTGACAGGCCAAAACTGTGAAAAAAATCTCTGAGGCAATGGCTAAGTTTCGGGGAGAGAGTTCTGCAGCAGTCAGAAAACTATACTGCTATTTTAGACCTTGAAGCCTCTTGCTTTTATTCCTATATAGTGTCAGTGCATGCTTGCTGATGATGCTTGTTGCAGATACCACGTGCTACAGTCTCAGACGATGGGGAAACTGCTGCGTGGAGCAAATGAGCATCTCTGCATAGATTCATTACTCGAACCAAGTTACTCACATATATGCAGTCTGGAAGTACTAGAAGTCTTTGATCTTTAAAACTTAATGTTTGAAAATGTAAATGACGTGCCTCTTTTGATCTGCTTCTTAAATGAAATGGTAATTGTGAAAATTACATTTGGCAGTTTTCCACTTAAGGGTTTATACTTTTCATTTCACACTATGTTAATTTTAAGCTGTATGTCCTTGCTGTTTTTTTTTAATCAGTGAATTCTGGTAAGAGGGTGATCCTTATGTTTCTACATGGCCTAATTATTAGCAGTGCTTGTATTTTGTGATTAGACCCTAAAGTGCAATTCGTCTAACGTTGATGCTAGGGATTGTCAGTTTTAGCTGGGTACCCCTGACTAGGGTAATAGGAATCATTAAGGCTGAGCAGTAGAAAACTAAGAGTTTGAGCTCCCAGGATGGGAGGCTCTGACTTGTTCACGTAAAGTGTCAGATAATTCCTGGGCACGTGCTCCACTGCAGCCTGGTGATAGGTCCTCACAAGCGTCTGCTGATAGCAAAGTAGCAGAAGCTTTTTATCTCTGTCCTTCTATGCTATTGGACGGTTTGCTGTTGCCTTTTCAAACTACCAGCATCTTCTAATCAAAAACTGCTGGATAATTGAGAGCTCCTAAAATGTTGATGAAGCTCATGCAAAGTTCAGTCTTTTCCTTACATCAGCTTTCTAGTGCATAGTGGATTTGTCTCTTATTTACCATAAATGATGATAAAGACCTCTCTGCCTTTGTCCTGTTTTGTTATGAAAGGAGCCTTTGAAGTCTGGGGGCCACATCAAACTGCAGCTGGTAACTCACAAGGTTATTCAAAAACTTAACTGTGTGTAATAGTTTCTTTTAAGCTCCTGTTGGTTTAATGCCAACTAAAAATCAGCTGCTAAACTGAAATGAAGTTGTTAATTACCCCCTTAGTAAAATCACTTTGTGTACTTTTCAATTATTAATATTTGTTTAACTCTGCAGAGATTAAGTTTGTGGGGGAGAAGGTTCAAGGTGGTTAGTACTCAATGTCTGCCACAACACCCTTAAGATGTACTCATGGCTGGAGGAGGTGTTGTGTGAGTTTTTTGTTTTGTTTTTTTTTTTTTCTTTTAGGAGCAGGTAAAAATTCTTTGTTCCAGATCATAAACTGTCTGTGGAGTGGGATTTTCTGCTTTGAAAATCACCATGTGGACCTTCTGTGTACAGAACAGTACCCAAATCTGTCTTGCTTCCTCTCTCCTGTTGATTTCCTTTAGGAATGTTTGTATTAAGTTCACCATCATGCTGGATTGCCATATTGCTGATTTTGCTGATTTCTGTTTGTCTGTGTGCTGGTGGATTTGAGCATTCATCTCCAGTTATTTACATAGGATGTTAAACAATCTGATTGCTTTAGTGGTTCCCATCAGAGTTAGGAAATTGGCCAGCTGAGGTGAACAGGAACATCGGAACTCAGAGCTGCTACAGCAGCCTGCCTGTGAATTTGAACTTTTTTTCCTTTTAAGCACAAAATAGAGAGAAGGTATTTCCAACTGGGGATTAAAACAGCTGCTAGGGAAAATAAATTAAGTATCTTTTCTGAGGTTATGGATATTATTTACCCTGTGTTTCAGTGCTTCTATGTGACTTTTCCTCATTATTTTCTTTTTTTAGTAAATGACAAAACCCCTTCCAGATAACTTTTCAAAATTAAAATGAGCTCTCTTTGGAAAGTGGATGTTTATATTCTACTTCTTTTTCCAGTTGTGTGAGATTTTCCTCGATTTCTTTTCCTCATTATGTTCCTTTTGGCTTCTGCATCCTTTTGGATAAGGAGGACTTGTAGAATTATTAGAAAACCCCTAATTCTTGTATACATGTGAATCTGATCAAAATCTTTGGGTTAGGGGTGGAGGGGGCCACAGGAGCTGTCTGTACTCTCCTGCTGTGAGGACAGAGAACCCCACCACAGAGAGCTGACTGGGAGTGGGACAGTGCAGCAGGACTTCACCACCACTTGTGAATCTCAGGCCTCTATTGTTACTCAAGTCTCAGAGTTATGTCGATGTGGACAGTGCTTCTATCTTCTTCTTGAAGCCTAATATGAAGGTCCTGTGGCTCAAAGTGGGGGTTGATTAAACAGTCAAGTACCAGTTCAAAGATGTTACTTTGAAATATCAGGTGGTGCTGAACTTTTTTTTTTTTCACTGTTTTGTCATAATGATTAAATTCATTTAAAGTCAAGTTAGAGCAAGACATTAATTAAAGTAAGGAATTTTAGAAGTCCAGATTTTTTTTCTCGAACTTGAAGAACTTGAAACAAGTGAACTCAGTAACTGCCTAAGAGCAGATAACTTGTATTTCTGGTGAATGATGTTGTCAGTTAAACCTCTCACTGCTCCTTTAAGGTAGCCCAGAACAAAATAAAATAAAAGATCTTAAGCTTCAGACCAAAGCTTTGACTTCGAATGAATTGCTCAGGATGAAAAGATAAGTGGTAGGTGTGTTCTGTTTCATGGATTTAAAAAACAAACAAACACAAAGTAGTGTCTGCTGTCGGGAGAACTTCTTTCCTGGAGCCAAACTTTCATAAACTTTCTGAAGCTCCTCACTTTTCCCCCTGTAATTTCATTTTTAACCCTGTTTGGGGGTTCTTACAACCTCTTCAGAGTTTGAGGCTTTTCTGGAGAGCAGAGCTACAGAGCTGCCGTGGTCCTGTAACCCTTTGTGCAGCCACCTGTGACAGAGCACAATAGCCAAGGACTTGCTGTTTCCTGTAAAACTCAACAAGAACAGGAATCTGACAGTACAAGTTTGTTCCTTTTTTAAGGTGTGAGGCTCCCATTTCTCTTGTAACGAGGAAAGCCAATAGTTAAATAGCATTATGCTCAATTACATTCTTCTTTCCCTTCCCTCCCCTCTTATTGACACTATAGGAAGAGATTTGACAGTGACATCTCAAGCTAAACTTGCTCCTCAGGGGCTTGTTACTACCAGAAATGTAGGTACTTATGTGAAATCTTGGGAAACTGAAAAGGACCAAGCTTTAGGCTTAAAAAGGGAAAAAAAACCTCCAAACCTTCGTGTTGCTCTTTTATAATATATACCTACAGGAAGACATCAGACTTCCTTCTCAATTTTATGATAAATAGCATATGCTCGGTTTTGGCATTAGATTCCTGAAATCATGTTCAAATTAAATGCTAGTAGTTGGATGAAATGGGCTTAGACAGGCTTTACTTTGTTTTGGTGCTCTAGAGCTAATCATTTACAAATTGCTGAGCTAAGGGGCACAAATTAATGACATTCCAGCATCTTAAAATATCCCTCACTATGTCATACTAAAAAAATGTGTATTTGGCATTCAAATGCTATGAGTTTCACAAATGTTTCATTTATGTGAAAAAAGTAAGATCAAGACAGAAAGAAGTTGAGTTGATATTTTGTCAGTTATTTTCTGTTATTCTGAATAATACTGTGCATTTCACAATGTTTGTAAAATTACTTTACTATAGGGCTACAAAGAATTTTCTGCCACAGCATTTTTCCCATGTAGGTTTTTTAAAATATCTTTAGCAGATATGTCAGTATCACAAATTTATTAAAAAAATGTCACTAGCCATGAAAATCTTTACTACTTAATCCAGTTTGACCTTGTGCCAAGTTTTCAGATTTGCTAAAGTAACAATGTGTTACTTTAACAAATACTTTAACTGCAATACAATTGCAGTGTATTGTGACTTTCCCAGGATTCAGAAGATATTTTGCAGGAATTCTCAACTTGCCATTAGAGTGTTTATAAACACTGTCTCAAATCTTCACATTCTTCTGTGTAGTATGCTTTTTGGTTATTTTGTTGGACACTTGAATTTTAATTTGCTTCTTCAAAGTCATTAAATGAAAGATGAGCCATTTACTTTATTGACCCCAAATCTGTCCTTTGACCTCTATTGATAAATCTAATACAGACTCTGGCGTTCACTTTTCATAGACATATCTTTTGATAGAGACACATTTCGGTATGACTTTTGCAAATTTTAAAGTGCATGTGGCCTTGACTATTAAAATACTTTGTCCCAACAAAACCTTGAAGGGTTTATTTACCAGCTTTTGACTTTCATATTGGTAATTTTTTTTTTTTTTTTCCTGAGGTTCTGGTGCCAGCTGCCATTACCATGAAATATTTAGTCATCAGGCCTTGGGGTTGTTTCAACTTGCCAGGTTTCTGTGTAACCTCCCTGAATTCAGCAGTAATGTTGCACAGGACTGCTGGAAGCAGCAGTAGAACTAGAATTATCCAGACTCTTGCCTTCTCCAGCACTGGGTATAGGCAAAGGCAGGAGACAAGGTACAGCAAATGTCATGTCTCTATTGCGGACCTGAGGCAGGGTTACAAGAGAGCTGTGCTGGATACTCTGACAGCGTTTGCTGAAGGGGATGGGGCAGACAACAGAAGTGGCTCTTCTCATCTTTCCACTCCCATTTTTCAAATGCAAACACAAATAGCACATCTGCTAGGGCTCTCTACTTTTGCCCTGTGTTTCTTCTGTTCTCACCTCTGGCAGTAAGGCTGTGTTGAGTTTTGCATGTTCTTCCTTAGGTGGCAAACATTTGATTTTTTTTCCCCCTTTTTTTTTTTTTTTTTTTTAAATATGCATGTCTAAAATGATGCCTTGAGCAGGTAGATTCATGTAGCACCTGTAACCAAAAGCTATGTAATGAAGTCCAGGCTTACTTGTACTTTGAATATTCCCTTCCAAAGTATGTTATTTTTCTTATGTGGTTTCTGGAGGTTCTTCAAATAAAACCCTTCAGTAGTTGCAGCTATTCTCTTCACTGGTACCTGCCTCATTCCCATGAAACTCTGTCATTGGAGGTGCCCAGGAGGAGCTCTTTGTCCTTCAGAGCTTGTAGGTCAGTCAGTTTTACTAGCTCAAGACAATCTTCCATCAAGGAAAGGGAAAACAGATTTTATTTTCTTTCTTGTCGTTGTCTGACACCAATATGTAATATGTTTGTGGAAATGTAGAAAGTGCCAATGGTGCATAGGCATCCTCAGCACCACCACCCTGCACTTTCCCAGCTCTGCAGGCATCTCCAGTGCAGCAGGTCACCAGAGGAGCACAGCTGGACCACTAAGAGCTTCTCTATGCAGTGTAACACTAATAACTTTGCACATAAAGACTAATCAGTTCCTTCCTCCCCATCCCCTCTAAGTGATGAGAATCCCTCTAAGTGATGAGAATTAACAGGCCATACATAGGAATTTATTAGAGAATTCATTAGAGGGCATAAATTGGATGTGACCAGTACCATATTTTTAAATTCTAATAAATCATAGTCCTCTATGCAATTTTTACCACAACATTAGAGTTAGAGCCTGCTGTTTGGGTTATGTATGATACTGTAAGTGCCACTTAACCTGTGTGTCTTCAGAGTTAGCAATTACACTGATCTGAGTAGTTATAAGTACTTGTGGGGGTAGTACTTGTGTCTGTACCACCCATTATGCAGTTTTTTTCTTTTTTGTTGTTTTAATAATGTCCTGTCATAGTATGCATTACAGGTTTGAATTTCCAACTAGACACTTAGAGTATATATCCTAAAATAAACAGATTTATTTGTAGACTTTTTTTGCATCTAGGTTATTGTGTGTTTTGAGCAGGTGCTGCGAAGCACCTAGTTTCCCAAACAACTCCAAGACTTCCTCTGAAACTCACTTTGTCCTTTAAATGCTGGAGATACATACATGCTTAACTAAGAATTTTCATTGGGTTTGGTATTTAGATGATGAGACTGAGTGAGTAATTATGTGAAAATTGCGTATGTGGCTGAAAGGAGCTTAAGGGTCACATAGTTCATCACTACTCTCTTGTAAAACTAGATATTCTTATACCTAGACCATTCCTGGCATATCTGTCTGTCTGTCTATCTCTATGTACTTTAACCTCTTAAAAACTGGTACTTAACTTTTCTGGTTGATTTTTTTTTTTTCCCCCCCTAATACATGACAATCTCCTTTGCTGCAAAGTAAACCACTTAGTACAACTCTTGCTTTGATAAACTTGGAAAAGAAGTGTTCCCTCTCATGTCTTATTCATAAAAACTAGTCCTTATACTCTTAAGCCTTTTTTCTTGAAGTGTGGTACATGAAATAACACGTATCAAACTAAGAGGAGGACAACTACTGCACCAATATAAACTGATAAATAACCATTTAAGGCATTGCATAAAAGGGTGTGAGGGTGACTGACTACAAACTGAAGTCAAGCCTGTTATGAAACAAAATAGCTAACACTGTTTTGAGATGTACAGGAATATCCTATTTATATATTCAGTTACCCTGTTTTAAGAGTAAGATTTTGTAGCCAAGTTCTGAGTTTTCTCTTGCTGAACTTTGGATCAGTGCTCCAACTGAGGAATTTAACAGGGAACTTTTGTCTCCTGCCCTTAATGCTCATGCAATATCTCAGTTTGGGTTTATTAATAATATATGGTTGCTGTTCATCACCTAATTCTGTAAAGAACACGCTGGAGTGCCCTGGAATTTCCAGTAACTTCTCTTGGGTCCAGTTTAGTCCCTTACCCCATTCTGATCTGCTGCCTTAGAAACTTGTTCTGTACATGTATGGTCTTCCCACTTTCACGTAATGGCCTTTTAATTTCCTTACCTAGATTGCATTTCCATAGTCTGTCTTTAAATAAAATAACAAGGCTTTTTTCCAGTTGCATAACTTCATTCCATCTATAGCCCACTTGCTGCTTTTCTGGTATGTCAGACCAGTTAATTTGCCAAGGCAGGAAAAAAAGCGACCCAAGTGTTATTCCCTCCCAAAAAGCTATGGCTTGGTAGTGGTGGAATCAGCAATACTTAATACCCTTCTAGAAACCAAAGTTGGGGAAAATAGTCTAAATATTTTTCTAACCCTTATTATTCTGCTTTCTTTCTCATGTTATTGCATGTCAAAAGGGGATGTTTTATTTTTAATTTTTTTTCCAGTCAGTGAGACCTTGCCAGCCCTGTGAGTTGGAGATAATTGCTAATGTCTTAGAGCATGCTCTAGAACAGACAAGAACTTTAATTAAGCAAATTCTTCCAGGCTTTGCCATCTTCAACACTTATACTCTGAGTGGTTGTTTTCCCAGTCCCATGGTTCTCTGAAGCACCTGCCAGCTCTTTAACTGAACATCGAAACTATCTTTTCATTACCTGTTTATTCACCGTCATCATGCCTGATCTGTACTTTCTGTTTATTCTACTATGTCCATAGAATTTCTTCTTTATCTTGTCTTTAGTTACTTTTTTACCTAAACTTGCCTGACTTTTTATTATGCTAGTTGTGTGAATTCTGTTTGCTTCTACTTTTGTGAATTGGTTTCTCAAACTTCCTGTTTTATTATGCTACTTTTTGGTTTAGGCTATTCAGTTTCTCATCACAGTTTTTGACAGAAGACAAAAGTAAACTAACCACAGAACTTTACTGGTTTGATTGAATACCTGCCAGATTCTCTAATACCCTTGAAAACAATAAATAAATTTTTGAGACCACTTGATGGGTGGTCCCTATACAAAGAGCACAATTGAGCCTTCGCCCTTATATTGTCCAAAATTGCTGTCTTTATTAATAAAATTTTTGGGTAGGAACTGAGCTGTCTTAACATGTTTAATTTGAAGTTGTTTCATATATTAAAAATATCAATTATAACACTAAAGATGCTTGCGGTAGTCTGTATAACTCATTGTTTGGCATCCTTGCTGACAGTCTACATATTTGTTGCTAGAGGTGCAGTAATATTTTGAAGGTGTCCATTCTGGTTTAGTTTCCAGCAGGTGATGGTTACAACTGAAGGCAGAAGAAAATATCTGAGGATGGTTATTGAAATGGGAGTGAGGGATTGGAGGTTATAAACTAACAGGCTGTCCTGGGGACATCTGTGTGATGAAGTGAGGTGCCGTGCTGAGCTTTGTTGGCTGTTGGTTTTGTAGTTACGGTTGAGGATCCTCTAAGATTCAGTGGTTTATTTATATTATGCTGTTGTGCTTTCTGCTTTTACTCCAATAAGGGTTTTAAGGCAAAATTCCATATGTTTGTCTCAACAGAAACAAAATATTTAATTATTTAAAAAAACTCATGCATGAAGGTGAAAATAAAGTTGTTGCATGCAGAACAATAAACTCCATTAATTTTAGTATTGCTCAGAAAAAACACAGTTGATGGTGAAAACAGACTGAAAAGAACTGAACAAGACTATTTTCTGCCTGTAGTTCTAAAAGAGGTAGGTTCTTGGCATGAGGGTGACCTAGCTGATTTAAGATTAGGGTCTCTTTTCTAGTTAAACATGAGGCATTTGGTGTTAAAACGCTCATTGTGCATTGTGCTAATGTCTTTCTGTTTGTCATGGGTTTGCAAAAGTTGCCCCCCTCTTTGGGCGTTCTAAGTAGTTTGTCCAGGTGAATTTCTGGGGCAAAACCAATCAGAAGCTTTGGTAACGCCTTTGCAATTACATCTTTAAGAAAATGGAAAAGAAGGGATGTTGCGCAGAAGGAATTGAGGAGCCATGTGAGGGAGAAGGCAGCTGGCCCCAAGAGGGGCCAGGCCTCCCTCCTCCCCTGGCCCTGGGCCGGGGGCAGAGGCAACACTGAAAACCCCCTGACCAGATATGTAAAAGAATGAAGAAAAAAAAAAACTTAAAGGGGAATTTGGGCAAGACAAACTGCAGCTGGAGAGATAGCGGAGCCTTCAAGGTTAGAGCTGGCAGTGGAGGAGAGAGAAGTCTGAAGGCGGGGAAAAGGCTCCTTCTTCCCCTCCCTCTTTCTCCCTTCAGCAAGGAAAACAATTGAAATCTAAAATCCCTGCCACCAGTGAAAGATTGTTGGGAAGCAAAGACAACCTTCTGCAGCTCATGAAGGAGCCCATACCAGAGCAGGGAAGTAGATGTGACTCTGCGGGAGTTTTGCTGGACTGTGGCCCACGGAGAGGAGCCTTACACTAGTGCGAGACAGCCTGGGTAAGGTCTTGCTGAGATTCCGTGGGAGGCCTGAGGTAAAACAGAGTCTTGCTGGACTTGTAGCCACGGAGAAGAGACCTACGCTGGAGCAAGTTGGCTCGGGTAGGATTTGTGTGATCCCAGAGAGAGATCCGTGCCGGTGCAGCTGTGTTTGTGACCCAAAGGAGACCTATGCTGGAACAAGTCGGCTTTGGTAGGATTTGTGTGATCCCAGTGAGGGATCGATGCTAGTGCAGCTGCATTTGTGACCCTACGGGCCAGCAGAGAATGGAAGAACTGTTGCCCTAGGGGTGGACCCAAGTCAGAGAGGTCTATCAAGGACTATTCCCGTGGGAAGGGACCCCACAGGAAACAGAGGTGGACTCAAAAGCCATTATCCCCTGTGACCCCGTCGTGCAGACCATGGAAAAGCAAGATTCCCCTTGCAGTCCATGGGAGACCTTACAGGACTCTGAGTAACCCCCAGCCTTTGGCCTTAGTCCAGGAGGGACGTAGGCCCAGCCCTGAGGTTGACAAACAGGAGAGAAAGAGACAGAGAGAAACTGTTCCAGTTGCAACAAATTGGAGTTGTTGTCCCAGAGATAACAGAAGGACCTTACAAGTGCTGTAGAATGCCTTAGAAGAATCTGCTTCTCTTCCTGGACTGATACAAAGGGGGGAAGGGTGCTTTTGTAAATACATAGTGCTTTTACTTAATTAGAATTGTTGTAGATATAGTTGTTTAGTTTTTTTTATTTTACTAGTAATAAATCCTAATGTTATTTCTCCCCAATCATGTCTCTTTTGTCTGCATAAACCTTCTCTCAACTTAGAACAACTTAGAGCAATTATGTTGGGGGCTGTGGTAAAAATTGTCCCGAGACAAGCCCACGACACTATTCCTTAACCAAAAGTGCTTTCTGACTGGGAGATACAGTCTTAAATTCATAAAGTCATGCTTATAAATACATTTGATCAAGCACTTTATCATCTCCCAGGCCGTGGGAAGCCAGCATGTCTGGCAGAAATAATGCAAGCTGTACGTGCAGTTTTATTTTGAAATGTGACAGGCGTTGTGATGGGAAAGGAAGAGCAAATGATCTTTGAGCATTTGTGCTAAGTACAGTACAGGTTCACACCTTAATCTTCAAGATCAAGGTCTGAGAGGAGACTTCTTAGCCAGAAGGGAAAGAGAAGTTTGGAAGCAGAGAATCATGAGGGACACACTGTTTCTTTTCCCCTCAGTGTACCTATCACTTAAAAAGCGCAATGTTTTGCTGACTTCAAAATTTTCCCAACCAATACAGCCACTGTTCATTCAGATTTACACTTTCACTGATGTTAATGTACAGCATATTTAGAATATATTTCTTTCTTAACCAGTACTGTCAAAATTCAGTATGAGGTCCTAGATGTGTACATAATTGAGAGCTTGATAGTCTATCGTAGAATATGTTTGTAATGAAAATGCAACTTAAACTGGAAAAAAAGTGCTGCCTAAAACTAGTTATATGAATAATTTCAGATTAGCAATAGTTTGTATAATGGTATGTACTGTGTGGGCTTGCTGCTGTCTGTCATAAAAGCCTAAAACAATGCATTCTCAGAGAAAGATGTTGGCACAGTTTGGTAGCATACAGTGTCTAGATGCCAAAAGAACAAAGTATATGTATTTATGTAATAGTCAAATGATGAAGCTTAATAATAAATGACAGGATGGTAGGACCGTGAGGGGGAAAGAAAAGCTTGGGCACTTTATTTATATGTTTCATGTTGTAAAATAAAAGTGATTTTCCCATTATTTCTTTACCCCAAATAATGGTATACACTGAAAATTCTTATTCAGCTGAGGGCAGTGTTCTAAAGAAAAAAATGGTTGTCAAAATAAATTCCATTTTATAACAGCAGAGGTCAGACTATGTCAAGAGATAGGAAATCAGTTTTGCAGTGACACCCAGATTCTGTATGAATTCACACTTGCTATCGATGCAGGCTCTCAAACTGAGGCACCAGGCTTAGAGAATATTGGCCAGCATAAGGTACATGAGTTCTTAGTAGCATATTCATTGTTACATGCCTTAGTTAAAAAGGCTTTATATAGATTTAACAGTTTAGACTTATCACAAGTTGGACTTCTGTTCAGGTTCTTCTGGATACACGTCTCTGTATGTTGTATATCACAAACAAATCTTTAAGCAAGTAAGTATTTAAAGAAACTTGATATATGAGTACAGGAGGAAGTGGTGGGTGATATTTCTCCTTTCAGTAATGATTTCTGATGCAAGAGAACTCTTTATGAAAAGATGTGTTGCTTTCCCTATCTTTGTTTTTTACCATTTAATTATAGAGAAGGCTAGAAACACCTCTGCTCTAAATATGAAAGTACTGGTATCCTCCCTCCCCACCCTGCAAACGTGCTGACATACTCGGTACAGGTCACTGTCAGACAGAGGATGTTGGGTGAGATGGACAACTAGTTCAGCTCAATGGGGTAATTCCTTTGTTAGTCTGTAAACGTTGTGCAAGTCATGTTTGAATGCTTCCAGCTGAAGTTACATCCGACTTCTTGTTCTAACAGAAAATATTTAAGAGGACATGTGCCCAGTAAGGCACATGATTTTGTGATGCCTCCAAACAAAATTAAACCTTGCACTGGAAATAGCATCAATAATACAAAATACCATTTCTTTCTCTCTGGAATTTTGAATTAAAAAAAAACAACCCAAAGACACCATTCTGATTTGATAAAGCAGTGATATAATGTTAAAAGCACTTCCCAGTTTTGTTTCTGTTATGGTAGGAAAAGTGTCTTCAACTGCTCTATTGAGCTGTAAATAAAATGGTAAAAAATTTCATGTAGAAATGGTAATCATGTACCAGATCAAGCAGCAGAAACTGGCATAACTTCATACAAAATGTGTGGAGGAAAATGTTGAAATTTAGGGGCAGTCTGTGCTTTGTCTGTTGCTAGGCAAAACTTCAGACATTCTTCAAATCTGCATACCCTGGAAGACAGCTGGTCATAAAATCCATTGAGGCTCAAATCTGAAATGCTTAAAGCATCTTGCCTATGGTAGAAGAAGATCTGTCTTCCAGTGCATAGGTATTCTCTGTCTGTGAAAAACTGTATGGGTTACTGATAGTATTTCTCCGTTTACTGCAGTGTTATTTTTAAAGACAAAATAAAGTCGAGCTAGAGACAAAAAATACCCCAAATACATGCATCTGTTTATAATCCAAAATGTGCACCTTTTCTGTAGTTACAAGGTACAAGCATACCTCTACTAAATGAATAGAAGAGAGTAGTCTTTCAAGACTGTTTTTATAGCTCTGGATAGATTTTTCTAATACAATTGCCAGCTTTTATCTTAGTACTTTTCTTGTGTGCATTTTGTGGGGCTTTTTTAATCACTCTAGCTGTATCTTTAGGGGAGATTATACGAATATATGTAAATGAGCCCACTACAGATTGGAAACTATTTTTTTTTTTCCCACTGGACTTAAGGTCTGTGTATCTCTTTGAGAAAGGATGTATCAGCCATTTGCAGATAAATTCTTTGATACACTGCTGACATTTTTTTTAATCAGACAAAACCAATTTTTTTTCAGCAATATAGAAATTTCTGATTATATAAAAAATTGGATATGTAAACTGCGATATAAATTTATGCCTCTCCTTTGCAAAGCGTGGAATTGTTTACAAATAGTCACGAACATTTCTGCAAGGATGATATAATAAATATAAGCAAATTATAATTGTCTTCTGTAATAAGAGGGAGATAAGCTGCTTTTGACTAGTAATTAAATCCTACCTCTGGGCAGTGTACGTAGTGATTCTCTGTAGCTGGTGTGACAGTCAGTCTTATCTTGGGTTCCCCTAAATACACCCAGGCAAGGAGGCAAGCACTCTGTCAAACCAGTTTGGCTCCTTAAATAATGAGATAAATAAAGCTACATTTGCAGAGGAGCAGTAAAATGGCTGGAGGAAGTGTCATGCTGGAGCTGGTTGAGTAACGCTTGGGTCATATGAGATGCTCAGCCTGGATCAGAAATGGAGTGATAAGCACTGATGTTGAAGAGGAAAGATAGGAAGGGGGAAGTGTTAGAGTTTGGAAGAGCAGGAGTTGTCATACCTCCCTTCTGGACCTCTGTGCTCTTCACCTTAATGCTTTAACTGTAGTGGAGAAGTTATCCCTGAGTGGGGCCGCTTGTGACTGCGACAGCTGCTAGCGCTTCTTCTATCTGTGGTTTTTCAAACCAAGCAGAAGAGCTTCTTGGAGAATAAGAGTTGGGTAGTGTAATGTATTTGGTAATGTATTTGGCTTAATAAATACTCAAACATTAAGACTAAAATGTTCAGACAGGAAAGACATAACAGGGCAATATGGTGCATAAAGAGGGAATTTTCAGTCGTGTTAAATTGTTAAGTAGAGTGAAGTCCTGATTTTGAGGTTGATGTTAGCCTGATCCCTGATTTCCTCTAGCGATGACATTTCATTCTTGTAAAGGCAAATAGATCTCAAACAGGGAAGGAGTTATATCTTGTGGGGAAATGTAATATTATATATTATAATTATAAATAATGGGTGAGTACTGTTCAGGTTGGCACTGTGTCTGGTGTGAGATGATGGAAGGGTCTTGAAGGAGGTGTAGCAAGAATAGGATCCCCTGAAAAGCTGAAAGCTATGTAGTCAAGCACAAGAGCATATTCATTTCAGAGTTCTCAAAGTATAAAGCCATTTGACCAACTTGCTACATGTTCATGAAATATTCCTTTGTATTTAAATACTCTAAAAGGGCAGTATTCGTATTTTGGAACTGTTCAAATATCTAATCAGTGACAAGCATTGGTCAGCAAAATTTGCTGAACCTAAACTTATTTATTCCTTTGCCCAGATTGAAATTCTGGCTCCTCTAGTTGTTCTCCTGTCATCTTTTCAAATGCACGCCATCCTTTTGTAGCTCCCTTGGACTTCAATTTCCTCCGTAGCCATCCTTCCTCCTCTGACTGCAATTATTTAATTTCTTTGCCAGAGGCAATTTCTTTCATCTCCTGCCAAGGAGAAGGACTACATATAAGCAGAGAGCCTCTGGTCATGTGTCATACCTGATGTCTCTCATTAGATGGTGCTGCAAAGCAGTGGCAATGGCCTCTGCCGTCCAGCGCTGTGATAAAGGAGCTGTAATGCAGTATATCGCTGAAAGCCTTGGGAAAGGGAGCCTTTCAAACTCTTGCACCTAGCCTTGTAACTTGATCCATGCACAGTGTTTTTCAAATATCTCAATATAATTATTTGTATGTGTTTATATTCCTTTCGACTTATTATTTTAAGAATTCCTAAAAAACACCCAGAAAAAAATGCAAGGTACGATTTTTCTTGATGTCACTGTTCTATATAGCTTCTCTCACAGCCTACCTACTCTCATATCTCGAAACATAAACATAGTTTAGGAAGTCCCCAAATGCCAAACAGGAGATTTACGATATTACTTTTCTTTTTATTTAAACAGGTCAGATTCGTGGAGTTCTTTTAAGCTAATCCTTCCCCCTGATTTATTCAAACTCCAGAGAAGAGCATAATATTTCTCCAGCAGAAGTTCAGTATTAATTTCAGTGACTTCGACCTGATAGCTTACTTCTACGTAACTGTGGCTAGATAATATTGAAATTCTAAATTATGTTGTTTAAGCACTGCAGTTAATGCCAAGTGCCAGAGTTTACTGGGAAGTGATGTTGTGACTATTTTTTCCAAACTCTGTCAAGACACTAATTGCCTTTACGGTGTCTTTTGACCCTGTTAAGTGTTCATTTCCACATGATTTCTTTGTTCACTGTCCATGTGTTTCCTTCTTAATGAGCTAAGGAAGCTTGGTGATATGGCTTGAAAACCAGTAGGTATAGGAGAGAGAGAAATATAAAACTCAGGAGATGTGGGGACAGGAGGGAAGATTTGATGAGAAGGCTGTTGGTTCCCCAAACCCCATGGGTGCACAAATGGGTGTATGCGTGAGACAGAAAGAGGGGTGTTTGTCAATGCTTTTGGTTGAAGCAGACTCAGTCCACATCTCAGTATGTATGTTGCTTAAAGTACTGCTTCCAGTAAAAGCTGAAAAATTTGAAAAGATTGACAAATCTCCAGGAATAACAATAAATTACTTCCATGCATGAATAACTTCGCTAAACATGCGAAAGCAATTGTATCTAAAGCATTTCTCTTTTGTGCGCGCTTTCTTTTATCTGATGCCTTTTTTCTCCTCTTGCTGAATGTCATTTCAAGACCTTGTGGTTAGCTCCCTGGTTTGCTCATGGCACCAGTGCTGCCCTATGGAGAAGCACGTTTATTTAAAATATATGGAAAATCAAAGTATTAAATACACCCAGGATCAAGGCAGTCAATTTGTAAGAAGACTGTAATCTAGGGCAGAAGCATGCACTGCTCTTGGCCATTTCATTCTGTATCTCTCTGCCATTTACATAAATAATCCCAAGAGGGACTCGCTTGCAAACAGCAGAGTTTTAGCATGTTTTTCTTAATCAGCATAAGCAAAGATATTGTTTTCTTTAAGGTCCTTCCTGTAAAAATAGATGCTGACAGCCTGTATTGAAACTTGCAGCATATATTCCAACCTGGAATGATAATAGCAGTAAAACTGACCTTAGAAAATACAAACATCCAAAGGCTTTTTATAGTTTGCATTTATCTTTTGTTCTACATGACCAAAATCAAAATATTTAGAGATTCAATTACAGTGAAATGGAGACATTATTTAAAATACTAAATATGAAATAATAGATTGAAATTATAGACAAATGTAATTTTTAGTACATCTACTGCAAAAAGTCTAAACTTGTATTTGCTTTAATCCTTTTTTTTACATTTGTCCTAAACAAATGTGATTTTTATCACTGACGTTTTATCAATTATTATTGCAGGTAATGCCTCTTTTTGAAGCTTGTAAAAAAAAAAAAAAAAAAAAAAAAGAAAAAGAACAAACAAACCAAAGTGCTGCAGTTGTTATAGATTTTTTTTCTCTTTTAGCAAAGGAAATGATACAGACAGATTTTGTATAGAGGTTTTTGGAGTGGAGCTTTTTCATTATTACTGTCTGAACTTGAAGTTATTTGTAAGAGCATGTGGCCATCTATCCCGTTGGTCACGTACTGCCTGGATGCCAGGGCGCTGCATCACTTGATCTTTGGGTATGTTAAGCCTCCCAAGAATCTGCACAAAAGTCCACATGTTATCCTTCTCTTATCTCCAGCATGCTGTGGCTCCAGCCCTTTGCCTTTCTGTGATGCTTGGAACCCTTGTCTCAGTTGACATGATCATTTTGGTTTTGGTTCAGGGGAGAGGTGGTGGGATGTGTGAGGGAGTTATATGGAGATGAGGTTGGGTTTTATATGTACATATATATATATATATATGTTCAGTACTATATTAAAGCACAGATAGTCTGGACAATTGCAAATCACTTCATAAATGCAGACCCTTCACATAGGCATGAGGAAGAGAGTGGGAAAGGAGGCTCTGATGCCATTTCAAGACAGCAGGAACATCGTGGCTTTCTCCTGGACTGCTCAACCAGCCATACAAGACCTTCTGCATCTTAAGTCTTCTCCCACGTCCTCTCTTGGGTCTTCCAAGCCGTGTTTTTGCTGATATTCTTCTAGTGTTTTTATTTCAACATCTTGAGGGAGATACTGAGAACATGCAGGCATTCCATCCAGGGCAAGCTTTCTGTGTGCCCCGTTTGGACACTACATAGAAGTCCAGTTGTGACAGCTATGCATGAATTCATTTACCTCTTAAGTGCTTATCCCTCAGCTTGGAAAGGTGTTAACAACTTGAAGTCAGGTAACAACCAGTACAGTGCTGCAGATGTCAAAGTTTCAGAAAAAGAATAAAAAATGTATACAGAGTGACTGACTTTCACAGTGGGCAAGTTCAAAATCTGGCTAGTATGAGAGAGCATATATTACAAAACATGGTCATTAAAAGATATCTAAGCAGTGAAACTGGAATCTCTGCTTGTCATTTCTTCTCTTACCTCAGTTGATAACTTTTCGAGGAAACCATTCTTTCATAATTTTTGTTCCCTGGGTACATTTAACTGTTTTCTATTGCAGAAAGAAACACCAAAGTCTAGTACACCACCATTTTACTCTGAATTACTTGAAAAAGATAACTTTTAGTAAAACTTTTTTTTTGCATACTTATCAAATTAAGTGGCTGCTTTCTGCTTGTTTCAGGGTGAACAGAATGTTTGAATGTTTTTTCCTGACTTTATCCTTTTCTCTGTTTTATGTCTTACTGGAGTAGCTACCTTTATCTAGTTTATGCTGCCCGTATCTGCTCGTACAGTGACACTTTTTTATCACACAAAATAATTTATGTTGGTTTTCAGAGTTTGACATCTGTTAGTACAATCACCAGGATAAACACCAGTAGGCTTATTCATCTTGGTTTTCTCTGTAGGATGTTCTTGTTTGTGGGGGGGAAGGGAAGCTTAACTGATTTGATTGATCCCACATGTTTATCCTTGCTCTTGCTGCAGAATTGATCTCCTAAGTCAGAGATTCCCTGAACTATTGGAAGAAAAGCTTCACTTCCATCCTTCAGATTGTGTTTCTACATGTGATTTGACAGAAAACTTGAAAAGAACAGAGTATAAGCAGCTGATGAGCAGAGATCTTTGCTTCTTGCACCTACTACACCAGTAATCATGTCCCTTCTTGCTTGCCCCTTATTCATTGTTTTTCTTCATCTTTTTGAAAAAAAAATGTAATTGTATTATTTCAGGAGGCTTGGCATGTTTGTCCAGAAGGCATGCCACAATAAGACCCCATCATTATGTTGATGATAGAAAATAACAGTTAAGACTTTTTCAATAATCAACCATTTCCTTTTATAAATATCTGTTCTGGTTTGTTATCAAAGGCAGTTTGGGCTGAAGACAAAAATTTCCACATTCTCTGAAATGTAATGATACCTGGGGATTTGGGGTATGGAGTTAAACAGGGCATTGAGCAATAGAGTGGGAATTATTCCAACTGAAAAACATTAGTGTTGTGGGGAATATTCACATGGTCCAGTATAAGTGATCAATGGCAAAATCTTCATCTCCTTCAGCCTTCTTATTTTTGCTGTGCAGTTAAATTATCTGACAGATTTTGTTGTAGATATTTTTCTTCTTACTTCCAGCCACCCTAGTTCTTTTCCTCTGTGGAATCATACCTGTCATGGATTTTAGCTATGAGGTGTGAGATATGAAATTAAGAGAATCCTTTTGTAGAAATCCAGGCCTCGCTCTTGACTCTTGTGTAGTTGTTAGGTTGGGCAGTGTCATCATTTCATTGCTGGAGAGCTGACTGGGAAAGCCTCTGTGGGTACCAGCTTCTTGAGCAGTTGTTGAGTGACCTCTCAGAGTTTGTTGGGCTGTGAATTAAATTTTTTATCAGAAGGGAATATAGCAACATGGCTCCCACAATGACCTGGACTCTTTGCTGCTAACAGAAGTGAAGTACCAGCAGTATTTTCCTATGGATGGAAAATATGAATGCCTGCTCTTTCTGTACATCTTCCTGGGGCTCAAAATTCAGGGAGACAGATCCTGCTTGCCTCAAAAATAAACTGCTCTTTTCTACTGCTTGATCTTGAGAAATCTGGTCATCACTATGGTTGGGCTGTTTGCTGCAATGTCAAAGGTTATCTACCCAAAGGTCTGATTTTGCCACTTTGTGCAGCAGCCCTCTAAATATGGCTCCTACCACCTGTCCTTTAGGAGGGAGTTGGATAAAACAAATGACTACAGGAGAAAAATATGGCAATATTAAGTTTTTGTGTGGTTTGTGTTTTTAAAAAAGAGGAAGACCCAGCTGAGAACAGAAAACTGGATGGGAAGTCTGCAAATGCGAGACAGCACAACCTATTTACTTCAAAGCATAGTAGCAGCATTTTCTGGCAGCTACTGTGTATGCCATTCAATATTCTGCATGGCATTTTAATGAGACTACAAATAGCCATGGAAGGGGGAGGCAGGTCTTTCAGTAGTACATATGAATGCAGGAGAGGGAAAAATCCTTACTGCCTTTTTTACCTTTTTTTTTTTTTTTGATGTTGCTCTTGTTTTGTGATAGACACAAAAGATAAAATCTCTCAAGGTGAGGTATAGCATGTTTCTGAAGACAGTTTATAAAATGCAGTGGACTTAAAAGACGATATAAAAACATGTTATAAACCTATTTCCAAGCCTGGCCAAACTGTTGAGATGCCAGCACGCTGGGAGTTGCCTGCATTGCTTGCTTGTTGGCTGGGGTGTAGCCTATATATCTCCTTGTACATCTTACAGTAGCCATACCATTCTGGAATGATACATTGGATGAGGGTGGTTGGAGCCAAACAAGTACTGTAAATGTGGAGATACGTAATGGTGGAATTATGTAAGGATGGAGCCATTTGCCATGTAGTCTGATCCAGATTTTTGGTAGTAGGTAGGGGGAAGAAAGGCTATTGGGAAGGTAGTAATTCTGACATGAATATGTATGTGAGGCAGTCTACTGAGGTAGGCACTGAGACAGAAACTGGCAGGGCATATCCACAACTCTGTACTGGAGATGGCACCACTGTGTCACATTTGTATCATTGTCCCAGTTCCCTACAGAACACAAGCAGTCCTCTCTGCAGCACGATAAACTTGGCTTTTCTTGCTGCAGGCTGTGCTGGGGACCTGAAGTTGATAAATCGGTGTAGTATCCTTGAGCTTGCCATCTGATTAATTGTTTGCCATATAAGATCCTGGCATAAGCCTGCCTTCAGGCAGTCACTATTGTGCATGGTTCAGTATCTTTCTGGAATCTTCCACCCCTAACCTACAACCCTGTATCAGGGAATGTCATGCCTCAAGCTGATGCATGTAGCATTTCTCTCAAATTGATGTGCAGGGTCCTTCCATGGCTTGAGATGGTGTAGTCTACATCGAGTGGGGGCAGAGAAGCTCTTAATGAGGTTGAGAGAGCAGGCTGGAGGGGTGAGTGTATCTGGACCAAGGCATCGCTCAGATTACAGGCTGGGCATGGTACAGTGCTGCCTCCTTGTTTCTGAGGAGGTAACACATTTGTGAGGGAGAACTGGTCAGCCAGCATGCCTGTGTCTGTGGTATGATTCTTGCATTGGATGGGGAGAGTCTAGCTTTGGTGTTTCCATCACTGCAGCATTGAATTGGGAAACCTACTTGGCCCTTGCACTTTGAGTTTCATGTGATGGTAAACATCTACTGGCCTGTGGTAGGGCTGCCTCTTTGCTAAAAGTTGTATAAACCAGTGTAAACCATGGAAGCAGCTTGACATGATCTCCTTTGGTATTTTTTTATTAAGACTGAAAGTTCTTTCAACTTTGAATAGCTTTTAAGGCAAAAAAGGCCTGTTTTATGATTAGCTATATTTGACCTCCAGCACAACAAGCCAAAGAAATGTACTCAATGTTAATTTTTGTACTGATGCATATAATCATCTGTATTCTTCTGTGCTATGCGCTTTTCAGTCTGTGATTTTGATGTCATGCCATCCTCAGGATGGTTGATCTTTGATTATTTCTTCTTGATTTGTCTCCTCCTACAGGAATCACAGGAAACATGAAATAAAACTAAAAAATAATAAATAAACTAGCCCTCAGTATGTGTAAGCATTTTCAAAATGTCTAAATTTAAGTAAAGACTTGATTTGCATGCTGTTTGAAGTAAATTTGTTGGACCTGGCAATTGCGAGTTACCGAAGCATTAGGGGACGCAGTCTTTCAAAAACAAAATCAAACTGTTTCATAGCAGCAATTAAATGTGATTTTATGATACAGTCTTTAATTATGTCATTGCTCTCTTCATAGAAAAAAGCAGTGAAAGAAGAATAATACACTCAGCTAAATGAAGGAGAGAGAAGAGACAGTTTGAAAAGAGATGCTGTACGAACATGGATAAAAATCACTTTTGCAAGATATTTTCTCTATTATTTGGTGGCTCATGTGGCCTAAGTGGTTGAAAAATTGTCCAAAATCAATTATACCTATTACATAATAGTACCACACCCAGTATAACCAGTTTTAATGAATAAACAGTGACTCAGAAATCGTAGACATAGTTTGAAGATGTAATATCTTAGGGTGGGATTCACTTTGTCTTACTCAGGATCTTAAAAGTCAGGGCACTCTGAGCCAGTCTGTGTATTTCCATTTTTTTTTTTTTTTTTTAATGATATATATTTGCTCCGTAGGCTATAATAGCTTCAGCTGAGCTTGATGCCCTGCACTGGATATGAGCCAGAGGAAAGTCCAAGCTGAGAAGTTCTGAGTCTCTGTACAAAAGCAGGTGTTAAAATGGAGTACTTATTTTTGTGACACCAACAAATTCAACATGTTGTGCAACTTGGAAAATCTTTCTGTTTCAAGAACCAGCGTTAAATTGTTCTTTGAGAATATCTTTTAATTACTTAATTATTAGTTATCCTTTGAAAGTCAATATTAATGAAACCTAACTTGGCAGTACCAATGCTTTTATTTTAATATCAACAAACCACATAGTCGTCAAAATGTGTGGGTCATGAGATTGGTCTGACGACTCCATCCTCTATATCAAATCAGTGTTGATTGCTGCAGTGGCTGCACAAATAACTTAGTCAAAATGCTTCCAGTGTAACGTCTTCTAATGTAATTTTAAGAGGTCTGCAAATCTAATAGAGATATTTACAACCTTGTACTCAAATTGGACTCTCTCGTTGTTCAAGGATGGCTTCTAATTACCTGAGGTCATGTGCCTGAAGACTTTGTGGTAGTCAAGTGTTCCACACACTCTTTTGGAGACTGAGGTATTGAGTTTTTCTTGTGTAAAAGACCACAAGATGCCTCATGAGGAAATGATTATGCACTGCAGCGTGGTACCCTGTGTTTCTGGAGGGTCTATGCTGAAGTTTAACTTGTCTTCAGTGGCACATGCTCCTTGACTTATCAGGAATAATTTTTAAGGAGTGTAGGCCTTAGCTATATACTGCAATTCCATTACTTTTTTTTTTTTTAAGGGAATTTCAGCTTGAAGATTGCTTGTGAATACAGAAGACATTGCAGGTTTGGGATGGGCCGAACTCTAGTTGAAGGAAACACCTTGTCATCTATTGCATGAATGACTTACCAGCAACCTCCCTATGAACCCAAGCATTTGGACTGTGTAGTCTTGCAGATGTCAGTGACAACTCCAAAATGAGAATAACTTCTGGACTCTTAAGGGTTAATTGGAATTTGAAACATAACCATAAAGCTAGACCCCAGTCCTTTATATAGGGTGCAGTTCTGCTGTATGTCATGCAAACATAAAATTTGTAACTTGCGGAATGAGGGACGTAATTTATAATCCATATTCCCTATTACCTAGGAAACATAAATATTTATATTTAAACTTTCAGTGCTGTTTTGTTACATTGGCTAGTTTCCTCAAAAATGTTATCACTGAATATACAAAATTGGAAGCGAAATACCATATTATATTTGAGATAAGGGTAATTTTCAGATTCTGTGTTTTTAAGTGATTATTGAAAATATTGCTATGATACAACCTCTACTTTTCTGTAAGAACAGACTGTTGTTATAGGAATACTTTATAAAATGCAGTTCTCCCAGGGGAATCACTATCATCCTTTGTTGTTGAAAGTTGATGTGTGTGGGTTTTTCTCTTTCCCCGAATTTTGGAATTTTTCTTAACTTGAGTTGGCGTGCCATCATTCCTCCTCTGTCATTATTTATTAAATCCTAGAAAAAAAATCTGAACCCAAAAAAAGATTTTTTTTTTGTACCATCTAATTTTGCCCTCAGTAGGGAGGTTGAACTTGCAGCATTTGAATGAAAAGAAAACCCTATGTAAAAACTAATTACTTGAATTGTAGGATTTCTGGTGTTTGTATACCCTTCTTTTGCTATTTAGGAAAAAATAGGGTGATAGTGTAACAGATCATAGAAGAGCTACATCCTCTCCTTTGCTCTTTTTACCAAGCACAGCTCATTTGCTTCACTACTAATTTCCTTAATTACTGTGGTAACCAGTAGCTTTGCTCTGGGTGCACACAGTTTCCAGAGCACGTTTAACTGTGAGCCTGTGGTCTGTACAGTATTGAGGATGGTCAGGGTTAGTGTTCATAAGGGAGGCTCATAATTAGCTGGTGACTGAACCTGGTGACCTCTAAGCTCATATAACCTTCCTAGTGTTTAATTTCTGTACTTAACTGGGATAAAACCTCTCTATTGGACTGTTTGCAGAATATTGTCTCTTTTTCTGACATGCATCTGGGTTGTTAATTCTGAGCATTTAGAAGAAATCTGCCAAATTTGATTTCTTCAAGGAATGTGGGCAGAGGTAGGATCTAGTAGCGACTTCAAGTGAGTATAGACTTGAGCAAGTGCTATGTTGATAATCATGTTTGAGAAGAGAGAGTTAATTTTTTTTTTTTTTTAAATTTTGCTGAAAACATGTAGGCAGTGCTTTGCTTTTGGCATTGAATATCTTAAGTCTTTTATAAAATATTGTTCTTGTTCACTGCTTTTTCACTCTGAATATAAAAAGTAGTCTCATTAATACAGTCCTACCACTTGCCAAGCAATGGGAATTGATGTGCACGTGGTAATGCAGACTTGATGGAGTGGTTCTTTAGTCACACTGCCTTAGGTGTGAGTGGCATGAAAAAAAAAAAAACCCCACATTAAAATACTTTGTGCCAGACATCATGAGTATACACGCTGTAACATGAAGCAGGAGATAAAAGACTTTTTCTTTCTTTTGCATTTGTGTTTGAAATTTATTTTATGCTTTTCAGTGTAACTGGTACTGCTTTAGGAAATAATAAGTATTCCCACAGGATGTAGCTGAAGATTGATTTACGCTAGAGGAAACTACTTTAAGATATTGTATCTGACTTCTTTTGAGGCATAAAGAACTGGCTTTTAAATACTTCTTTCTTTTGAAATTAATATAAGTAATAGTATGAACTAAGTACTGAATCAGTGTTTTTTAGTTTATTGTTTTATTTTGTTTGGGGTTTTTTGTTTTGTTTTGGTTTTTTTTAGTACTCCTTAGATGCTCTTGCTAGTCCTGATTTTTCCATGTGTCCCATTAACTCTCAATTCTTTTTCTTATAGGCAGTTACTGGGAAAAGCTTTGGAACCAAAGACTTTCGAGCATCTCTAGAAAATGGAGTCCTGTTGTGCGAGTGAGTATTGACTTGCCTATATAAAATCCTTCAGGTTAACATCATCTGGACTCTTTCCTTCCTGGCCTCTGAAATTTTTTTTTGAAGTCCTGAAAGTATTTTGTATTAAGTAATTTTTAACTTTTTTTAATACCTGTTGTTTGTCACGGGAAGTAAAAACAGCTTTTGGAGACTCTTTTTCTAGATCTGTGTATGTTGTCCCACACACTTCTTTGTGTGATACTGAGAGGATCGTGCTGATCCTCTGGCCAGTTGATTAATTTTTATTGAGTATAACATCTGTGATATCTGTGGGCTTGCTCTTCAGCTTGTGCAGGGTGATGTGGCCCTCCTCTGATCAAAGCACTTGGTTACCCCTATACCCCCTGTCGTTGGGATTTGGTTTTCTGTCCTCCATCCCCAGCCCTTGAGTGTTGGTTCTGTAAATCTTGAAAGCTACCTGTGACTACCAGAAAACTTTACACTAAGTTTTATTTTTAAAAATGCTACACTTCAGAAGTGAACTTCACAAAATTGTAAATTAAAGATAGCAGGCATTTGATTTCATGTGCCTATTACTTATTGCCTTCATGGTTGCATCCAGCTATCTCAATAATATGGAATCTGTTGAATGCAGTTTGGCCTCCTTTATAAAAATATACTTAAAAAAACCCCCAGAAATTCTATAGGGTGATAAAAATAAAAAGACTGGATCTCCAGCATAATGTAGAAATATGTTGTCATATTTGTACACATGTAGTCCAGATTTCAGTACTTTTTGGACTTACTATTTTAAACAGCAAACTCTGACCTCAGCTTGTTTTGGAGTACTTTGTGTAAGAAACTTCGTTGTGCTTATATATTGTAGGCTTGGCAGTAATGGGACTTGTCTGGTTTCGTTGCTAGACTGAGTCAGAGGTGTAAAATGTCCACTCGTCAGGTCTCATCCACATATCTGTAATTGGTTTTGTACTTACTGGAACAAGTTTCCGGGTCTGGAAGTGGTACTAATCCCTTAGTATTTTAAGGAACAGCAGGTGTAAATGTCATTAGTACATCAGTGCAAGAGAAATCTCATTAGAGAACTACCTGGGATGCTAGAAAAAAAATACCACAAATCTCAGAACTACTCTAAAATCAGTTCAGCCAAGCTAACTTTCAGAAAATATTTACAAAGGTTCAGTTCTCTGAGCTTTTCTTACCATATATAATTTTTTCCTTCTGTGAATGTTACTGTGTTTTCTGTCCCTGCCTTTATTTTTCTTTGGGCGCTTTGCCCATCCAGGCATATCTTGCAAGTTGAAGTTGTCTTGTGATATGGAGAGTTAATTCATTTTCAACAATATTGTAGAGATGGATGCTGTATTTTTGTTACTTACATAATGAAATGTTAATGACTATGAATGTGGTAATAAAAATAGTTAATCCTTTTAATAAAAAGGTATTTCTTCAGGTGTGTGTTTAGTGCGATTTGTATATTGTATTCAGATGTAACTTTAAAATAGTGTGTTTAAGAATTGGAAGTTAACTGATACATCCTAATCCTTTGATATCTTCATTGTTGACACTTATTTGGCAAAAGAACATGAGCCTCCATCTGCCAAATGCAAATCAGTTAAATTTATCTGTAATTATTAGTAATGCAAGAAAAAAATCCTGTAATGTCTTCGGCTGAGCAGCTTGCCTTAGGAGGCACGCAACTTTCTTTAAGGCAAGATGCCTCATTATGATTCTGCTAAATAATAGAGTTATTCTCCTGTTAAATTCTCCTGATAATTTTAAATTTGACATACTTGAAGTACCAAGAAGAGTGATTTTCACAGAAATTTTGTGGAAACAGAGAAGAGAAGATGGCAAAAGCTTTCAGATGTCCAATTTTCACTAAAGACAATATAGTGCAAGATCTTAAATAATTGAGACAAACTAGGAATTACATTGCCCTGTGGTTGGTTCACCTGTGGCATGGCTAATTTAGTGTCCATGGATATATTATCTCTGGAGATTGTATATTTGACTTAAACTATAGCAGATAAGACCTACACTTGTGCTACATATCCTATGGCAGTCTAATTGGTTTGTTTGGCCTAATCAATGACCAAGTGCAGATGTTGAAAAAATAAAGTCTTTTACATTTTACCAGATCTCATGTGCATATATTAGAGGAAGAAATTCACTAAAGCTTTTTTGATCACATGCTACTTCATGTTCTTCAGTAAAATAAATAAAAATTATGTATTTGGAATATTAAAAAATAAAAAAGGGAACGAACTCAAACTTTTTTTTTTAATTCCAACCCAATAGATCACTTTTTTTTTTTTTAAAAAGTCATCAAGTGTATTTTGTTTACTAAATAATTTAGTGTGATTGAAAAGTCTCAGGACTTGCAGAGTTGTTTTTTTTTTTTTTTTTTACTGCAGGCACTTAAGAAATGTATCCTCCATGTCTATGTGTTGGGGTAAACTGTTCTTTGTGTTATTTTCCAATTACATTGGCTGCTTGAGATGAAAAATATTTTTTCCCCACATAAAGTTTTAAACTCCAGGTCTTGTCCCTGAATTGGTGTGGGTAGATCACAAAACCTTGCTGATGCTTTGTGTTGGGTAAGGGTCTGGCCAGACAAGCAGGGACAAGAGGGAGCAAGTCAAAAATCCTCAAAGGCACATGAAGTCTGCAGGGTGTCCTGAGGTCTCCATTCTCTATTGACCCTGTGGTCTCTTAGTTTGGTAAACCACAATACTTCCCTATCTCTGTGACTGAAAACCTGGATAAAAAGGTACAAAGAATCCTGTGCCTCATCCTTACTGCAGGACAAGGTATGCATTTGTGCTTGTGTATTCAACACTGGTGTGTTAGTCTGTCCTATCTTCTCAGTTTAATTATGAATTTTATATAAAGAGTGATATCAGCTGCAATTGCTTCTGACTGAGACTGGAACTTATTTGTGCATGTAAATTATATGTGCCAAAAGTGATTGTTGCACACAGCATACTGGACTTGGTAGCATTAGGAAAACTGAGTTTATTTCTCACCCCCACAGGAATATTAGTGCTTTCACTCTGAACTCTGAAAAGCAACATTCTGATACGTTTTTGACATCTGCGTCAGAACCTTTATGTGAAGAAAATCTTTAAATACGAAATTTGAGTCTGATTAACATCACCACCCATGTAGTAGAAACGTAGATCCATTTCTGCCTACGCCTACCCATGCATCTTCTTTTCTTCTTTCTCAGTTTGCCATTCTCAGAAATCACTTTGCGTGTGCGGCATTTTTGCTTCTACAGTCTGTTGCTTGTCACTTCTTGGGAGTGTTAATAGATTCAGATCTAATTCATTCAAATCATGTCAAGTTAGGACCATATGCAAAGTATTTCTTACTAAGCGTTGATGCTCATGCATCATCAAGTACAGTTGCTTATGTAACATAAAATAATTTACTTTTTTTTTTTTTAGTTTGATTAACAAGATCAAGCCTGGCATCATTAAGAAGATCAATCGTCTGTCAACTCCAATTGCTGGCTTGGTAAGTAATGACATCAAATCTTATATCTGGGGTGTGACACCAAGTGCTCTATTTTTTAAGGAGCACTCTTGCTTACTGTTCTTATGTGGTCTTTAGATAAAAACCTAAAAAATTTTCAAAATTAGCTCTATTTTAATTTTTTTTTTAATTGTACAATTTATACGTCTTAAATCACAAAGGTTACCTAATCTGTGATTCAGATCTGTAAATTCAATCATCCTGTCACTGTGTGAAGCTTCATCAGCCCCAGATGTATCAAGCACTGGCTTATGTGCACAAACCTCTGTACCATTACTTGTCTCTATTTAAAGACCACCATGCTATCTTATATTCACAAGCCATCAGATGTCCCCTTCTTAGGGAATGGGCAGAATAGGAAATGCTCTGTGTAGTTTGAGTATTTTTAGAACCTGTTTCACTCCACCCACAGCAAAGCTTTAGTTGCATTAAAATAACTCTGATGCAAAGATCTCTCTTCAGGCTTCAGTTGAGATATTTGCCAATGTTTTGGCTATAAATCACATTTTTGGGGGGGGGGAGGGGAGGGGCAAGATGTATATAGGCATTTTCACAGGAAGTTTAAAGGATTTTCTCTTTGCTGTTCGGAAAATTTGCTACTCAGGGACTGTAGGATAAGTTTCGCAGCCATTTAGCATCAGAAAGCCTTTTGTGGGTAGGCAAATTCTTCCTTCATCATTTTTTTCACTATGAAAATCTTGTTGGATATTCATGTCACAAAGGTATCTAGACTATTTAGTCCTGTCACAAGAACTATTGGTCCCATATTAAAAGATCTGAAGTGAACAGGGACATATGCTTGATTCCTGTAAAAAATTGAATATCCCACCTTATGATGAACATGCAATCTCAACGTTACCTTATCTCTTAGTAGGAGTAGCATGCAAAACTTCTCTAGCTACTTTTATTTGTGTTTTAATGGGATGAGCCAACAAAACATTGGCTTTTGCTGGTCAACCATGTAGCTCATTGGAGAATAAGGGTAGTTAACTTGGCTGGAGGTTATAAGCTTGGGCTAAATTGCCATATATTATTGCACAAGCTGAGAATGTGCATTTCCACATCAAATGAATGTAGACAGTATTAGTTGCCTTTGTCCCATAAAAAGCTCAGGTATTAGGCTTGCAAAAAAGACTGCTGCACATTCTTTTCTTGTGAGACATACAAAAAAGAATTCAAATGAAACCAACATAATTCTGTGGAGGACAGCACGGTTATTTGATCAACAGTTTAGTTGCCTAAACGGCTTCTGAAGTAGCCATTAGATTCAAACCAGAAAACCATAGGCTAGATTTTATTTTTGTGGTGATTTAATTGTTGTCTTGAATCATAATTTAAGAACTCTTGTTTTTCTATGCATGTTTTTTTATTTATTTCCAGACGCAAAAATGTGGAGTATTCATTTGGTGTGTACTTTATATCTTACTTGTAGTGTATTATTGTTTCAAATAGTTTCTAGTTACAAGTTTTAAAAAATAAAGGGGAGGAAAGGTGAATGATTCTTGTAAATCAAGATCACCCAGTGTTATTGTTGTTGAACTACATAAAGCTAGTAATTGAGAGAGCTGATATTTTGTGTTAACTTGTGGAAAAGATTTTACATAAATATTTCGGTTTCAGGAGATGATGATTGTGAGGACCATAATGGGGTGGTTACAGAAGATGGTGCTTATGGTGACAATAGCGGGAGTCTGGTTTTCCCAGACTTGAGAGGAACCTACTCAGTTATACCAGCTTTGAAGAGTCCAGCTTTCAAACTAGCATATAAAACTCAAACTAAAAATTATGGGGGTTTTCACTTATAAAAAAACAGACACTGATATCTGACAGGCTCAGGATATTATGATTAATAAACCATAGGATTTAGAGATGGAAAGAGCTTGCTAGGGAATCAGCCTGTAGGCTTACCAGCCTGTAGGTTGCTTCTCCTGCAGATCTGCTTTTTTTTTTTTTTTTTTTAATCCAGTTGACAACTTTAACATCAAGAGACAGCAGTTTGTGTTTTGTTGCTGTTGTTGTTGTTTTTTGTTGTTGTTGTTGGGTTTTTTTGTAAACCATAAAGAGATGCTGCAGCTTTTAATTTGGGTCCTGCAGATACTGTAATCTGAATATCTTCTGATCATGTTCTTCCTACAGCTTTCTTCATGGTCCTCTAGACTCATGTCCTGAAGTCCATTTCCAAAATATTTTATACATTAATAACTGGGCAATTAGCATCCATTTCTCTCTTGACTTTCGTGATTAAAAGGAAACAGACCCCCTGTGTTCTTGACAGTTTTGTGGCAGTCTGATTATCAGAAGGAAACAAATGCTTTGAAAGGCATCTTGTTTCTCTTCCCCCTTTTGTTTTTCTTTCCCAAGAATTTCTTCAATTTTGGTTCTGTTCCCTAGGGAGTTAATATATTTTACTTCCATATAAGTATGTCACTTAAGCATTGTGTTCACTTCAACTGCTTGACAGGTTTTTTTCAATGGTACAGAAATATAATATTGAATAGATGTCTTTGGTTGAATCTCCAGAAGGATTTCATTATATTGTTTATTTGATTTCATGGTTATTTTGAAAACAAATTGTTTGAGTTAAATCGTAAGTGAAAGCCCATAGGAATAATGAAAGATTCAGTTTTATATGGTATATTGTGTGTTATACTTTTTTTTGTATTAAGTCAGGAGGAGGTGCTGCTTTTAATGAAGTAAATGCATTATTGATCTTTTTATGTCATATTTACTTTTATGACACGTTTCTTGCCATAAAATCCAATAGAGGCTTTATGTTAGCAGGATTACCTCAATTCCAAGCACCTTTTAGACAGCTGAAAGACTGAGCTTTTGTCTCTAGTTTGATCATACTGCTGCCTAGAGATTTTTCAGGTGTGAATTGCAGTGGTTCAGATATAATCATGATGGAACGGAAAAATAAATACATGTGTTTTGATGATTAACTACTCAAATGAAACTTGGCATTCAGTTAACAAAAAAGGCTTAATTGGTACCAGGAAAGTTTAAAAAATTGGTTAAATTTTTCCCCAGTTTGGTATGACATGGGAAATCTGGGCTGTAGCTTTTGTGTGAGAGTTTGTAAGAATGCTTTGGGAAGGAGAGTTGGATCTGGTTGCAACTTGTTGCTCCAGTCCCTTCTGAGGCACGTGCCTTGCATGCTTTGGGTGAGATCTAGCCATCATCTTAGCTGTGTTTGCCTGTTCATTTTTGTCCCAGTTTGGAAAACTGAACTGCTTGGGGGTAAGGCAAGTCCCAGAGCAGTGGCAGGTAAGCGGTGGTCAAAGGTGGGTGACTGAAGAATTGTCCATGCACCTGTTATGGTGGTTTCCTGGACAGTGAGGTGTGCCAACTGCAGGGTGCAAAGGAGTAACTCCAGCAGTAGTTGTAGAAAGTTGCCCCTTGCAGCAGGTTGATTCTTAACAGTATATGGCAGATTTTGAAGACAATGTTCCCATAGGTGTCCTGAAGGGATTTAATTGGGAGGTTGCTGTGGGTTTGTTTGATTTAATTTTGGTCACTTTTTAAAAAAATGCCATTTAAAACCTTTGCACTACAATAGCTGCTGGAAAATTAAAGTTTAGTTTCTGATTATGTTTCAAACTGTCTAAAATACACAACTTGTGTAAAGAGCAATACATATATTTTCCCTAGCACAGCAGAGAGACAAGCAAACTGGTGCAGAGTAGCAGTTCCTCAAGCCCTCAGGCATTTCTGGGGGATATGGGAAGGGTAACAGAAAGGTCAGAGGACTGTGGAAGCTGAGATTTCATTATGATTGGGAGAGAAAGTGCAGTCTGCACTTTCTTACTTAAAAATCCACGTTTCCAGGTCCATATATGTGTGAAACAGATATTTTTAAAGAAAATTACTCAAATTGATAAATCTTTCTGTGTTCAGATCCTGCAAAATGATTTTGCTTATAGTTCATGGGGAGTAGGGGTGATAAGAATAAAATGAATGCTTAACCAAAGCAAACCCAAAGGAAAACTGTTTTCTTAAAATATACTGAGTTTTCAATTCGAATCCCAGCATGTAAGATGGTTTGTATAAAATCACATGAGGGGGAGGACTTGTGGTTTGACAGTATACTTTCTGACAAGGTTCTGTTGAGCATTTTCAGAGGTGCATCTCTGGTTGCAGCGTCACTGTTCCCCGGAAGCCTCCTGTTTCAAACTCAGTTGGCTGAACACAGAGAATCACAAACTAGAATGAAAGTCACAAGACATCATGAGACAGTGAGAAGATGAATGAGTGATGTGTAGTTTATGCAAGCTCAGTGTATCTGTCAGAATAACACATTGCTCATTATTCATGAGGAATAAGTGTATGCTCTTCAGCAAGGCAGTTCTAGTTAAAGTACATTTCCAGCTGAGACTGGGTGGTGAAGCAAAGTCAGAGTCAGTATGTCTTTTGGAAAGGGGTAGCGAGTGGAAATCTTGCTGCCTTGCAATATACCAATTTGGTCTTCTAAGACCATCTATATTTGCTTGCAGCTCCTGTGAGTAACGTGAAAGTGCAATACTTTGCACTGTGACAGGGAAGCATTTTCTCACATCAGAGGCATGAGGGCTGTGGTCATAAGACAGGGCAGAATAGAAAGCTGTTGGGTTCTCAAAATTGTAAATTAAATGTCATTAGCACTTCTGTTTCAAGTTGGTCCATGACTTCAAACAAGTCAGTGTTGCCGATTCGGACCGTCTCAGTGTGAGTGCTGGATGAATATCAGCACAAAATGTTATCTTAATAAAGTTCTTCAGCTTTGGCAGAAGTGTGGTTGTTTTTTTTTTGTTTGTTTGGGGTTTTTTTGTGAATTTTTCTTTTACACAAGAAAATAAAATTGCACCTCTCTAGGCAGTCCCAGGTTTGAACAGGTTTATCTGAAATACTGCAGTGTGGGATTTTTTTTTTCCTAGTGGGGAATCAGGGTTCCTTTAGGGTAAAGAGTGTCTTGATGGGTTTTCGTGCATGTTTTATCAAGCATTTATTTTCCTGGTTCAACAGGAAACTTATCCTTCTGACAACTGCTACTCAAACATCATTGCTTCTCTTTAATGCAATGTGATATAACACCACTGAATTCTATAAATATGCTTATTTAATGTATGAGAAAGTATTAATACCACTTGTACCAAGACAACAACCTTCAGCACTGTTACTTAGATCAGTGGCATGAACCTTCTACACAAGGGAAGTAGGGAATGATAAAGGTAAGAAGAGAGACATGAAAGAAAGCTATACTAAAATGAAAGGGGAGATAAAGAAAGGGGTGGAGAACATGAAAACATGAAAAAAAAAAAAGTTTCTGAGCCTTTGTGCCTAACACTTTGCAAACCATGGAACCACCCTGGTACTTCCTTATCTCTTGTCATCAGGGAGAGCTGGCCAAAATTTTCTTTTCTGTGGGAAAATGTTCTTGACAGGATAGTGATATTTTTTGGTGGTGTGGTTTTTTTTGTTGTTTTTGTTTGGGTTTTTTAAATTTCTTTTTTTTTTCTTGTGTTGCAGGGGAATGGCATGCAGATGGTATTTTGACTTTATTATAAGACACTTTCAAAACAATTTTTCCTGTAAAGTCCACACTTGCATAGCTTACTTCAATAGTATGGTTTATTTAGGACTTAGATACAAAGTTCCTTCTCTAGAGTACTTAAAATCAACGTGGTTGTGTTTTCCACTTAAATTTAAAATATCTGATGGTATATGAGATGCTTTAATTTGATTTAAAGTAAATTCCCTTTTTTTCAAAGCACCTCTGCTTCCAAAGTTCATTCCTTCATAGTGAATATCCTCACTATTTTCTCTTGCTGTTGACCTTGTTGCCTTTAGTATAGCCTTTATATTGGTCCATGCTTTCTGTCTTCTTCCAGTGTATATATATATTGAAAATAATTGTTTTCTAATCTTAAATTTCTGTTCTGTGAATTTGACTAGTATGGGCTATATTAGTCATATTAATAGTAGCTTGTCTGGTATGAGAAATTGAGTATAAGAGAACTTCTCCTCCTTTCTGTTCCTCATGAATGGCAAATCCACAAATAAATGGACTAAGTTACATAAAAGCTGCTGCTGTTTGCTTTGCTTCACTACCAAACACCAAAAAATATGGACTTCAACCTTCTGGTTGTGCAGCAGCTAACAGTGTCCAAAAAGGCTCATAAGAAATAGCCTCATAAATTTTGGTCACGATCAAACTAATGAGCTGATAAGCATTTTATGTGCTCTATTTGCTTGTGTTTGTGTTGGGGTTTTTTGGGTTTTTTTTGTTTGTTTTTTTTGTTGGCAGTGATGAGGGAGTGGAATGATGTGGAGTGCTGCTATTTCTTCTGAAAGTTTAAGTCACCTTTTTGAAGAGTAATAGAACACATAACAGCCACAGTGGCTGTGGGCTCTGCTTTGGGTCCTGCTTCCATTGCCCTCTCCTGTGGCTGACCTGGGTCATGGGATTTTGATTTGTCAGTGGCCTGTACATTCAGAAGTACAGGGTGAGTGTGTATGCAGCCATGCTGCTAAGAGTGAAGCTGCATTTCATTTTCACCTGGAAGTTCATTACTCTGGTATTGCCTTTCATAAGGCAAGGCACAAGATGATATATGTATTTTTTCTGAAAAGTTGGTAATTTCAACATGTAAACAAAAATACAGAAGCATCATGGCCTGTTTTCTGGATGAGTATGCTCAGCAAGGTTTTTGGGATTTCAGAAAGAAAAGTATTACTTGGCATAATCTTTACTTACATGAGGAGAAATTCTTGTTTTGCAATAGCAGTTGGTGTTTCTTATGACTGAACTTCAATATGCCTAAAACTAAGAGGAGGAGAGAGAAAGTGAAAGGGGGTATGAACTGACCAAACTCCTGCCCTGCACCAAACATGCTCTCCTTTGTAAGACAGTCTATACATTTAATGCAGGCTCAGGAGCACTTTGGATGGCAGAAACGAGGCCAGGTTCCTTTTTTATGGTAGTAGTTCTGGTCCAGTATCCTTCTAATGCTTCAGGTAACAAAACTTCCCAAAACTGTTATTTTCTTTTTTCTTGTGGGACACAAGAGATTTCCAGGAAAAGGGAATGTTGTGCCCATTTTTGAAAAGGGTAGAAAGGGGGACTCTGGGAACTTTCAATCTGTCAGTCTCATCTCTGTGCCTGGGAAGATAATGGAACAGATCCTCCTGGAAGCTCTGCTAAGGCACATGGAGGACAGGGAGGTGATTTGTGCCAGCTGGCACAGGTTCACCAAGGGCAAATACTGCCTGACCAACCTATTAGCCTTCTGGGATGGAGTGACCACATCAGTAGACAAGAGAAGGGCTACAGATGTCATTTATCTGGACTTCTGTTTACTACTCGAAAGCCTTTGACATGGTTCCCCACAACATCCTTCTCTCTAAATTGGAGAGAGATGCATTTCATGAGTGAACTATTTGGTGGATAAGGAATTGATTGGATAGTTGCACAGAGAGTGTAGTGATCAGTAGCTCATGTCCGGATGGGGATTGGTGAAAAGTAATGTCCCCTAGAGGTTCTTATTTGAACCAGTACTGTTTAATGTCTTCATCAATGACACAGACAAAGGGATCAAGTGCAACCTTGGCAAGTTTGCAGATGACACCAAGCTGAGTGTTGCAGTTGACACACCTGAGGACAGGATGCCATCCAGAGGGACCTGGACAAGCTTGAGAAGTGAACCCATGGGAGCCTCATGAGTTGTGATAAGACCAAGGGCAAGATGCTGGACTTGAGTTGGGGCAACTTCATAATATCAATACAGGATAGGAAATGAAGTGGTTGAGAACAGCCCTGCCAAGAAAGTCTTGGACATAGTCTCATAATGAGAGGCTGGATGTGATCTGGCAATTTGCACTTGCCCAGAAAGCCAATCGTATCCTGGGCTGCATCAGAAGTATGGCCAGCAGGACAAGGCAGGTGATTCTGTCCCTCTGCTCTTGTGAGACTCCACCTGGAGTTCTGCATTCTGCTCTGGGGTCCTTAGCACCATAAGAACATTGACCTGTTGGAACAGGTCCAGAGGAGGGCCATGAAAATGAGGAACTGGAAACTGAAAAATAGGCTGAAACACCTATCCTTTGAAGACAGGCTGAGAGAATTGGGGTTACTCAGCCTGGGAAGAGAAGGCTCTGGGTTTCAATATTTAAAGAATGATTATAAGAAAAATATGGACAAACATTTTAGCAGGGCCTGTTGTGGTAGGACAAGGGGTAATGGTTTTAAACAAAAAGAGTATAGATTTAGACTAGATATAAGGAAGATTACTATATTGCCATGAGGGTATTGAGACACTGAAACAGGTTTCCCAGACAAGTGGTGGATGCCTCATCCCTGGGAACACTCAAGGTCAAGTTTGATAGGCCTCTGAGCAACATGATCTAGTTGAAGATGTCCCTGTTCACTGCAGGGAGATTGGACTGCATTGTGTTTAAGGTCTCTTCCAACTCAAACTATTCTATGATCCTATGCTATTAATCTGAGAAAATATTTTTTCACGCGGGAATTGACACAACATGGTATTTCAAATGTAGTCATCAAAGTATTAAATTTCTTATACCATGAATTTTAGTAAGATTTTATCAGTGCTACAAAAATTCAAGTGGAAATTAGTATCTGTGTTTCCATTGGCAACTAAAACTTCTGAATTTTACTTCAAACTCCCAAACAGATGTTTCTACAAGTTTGGGAACATGATGGACACACTAACAGTGGTATGAAGCATTTTAGAAACCTGATTGTTTTGCTTAAGAGTTTAAGAAAAGTCTTGATTCTTATGTAAGAAATTTTTAACGTGTCAGATCTTGGAGTACTTCACAAAGAGCTCTTTACCATTGTTTCAGTTTTATACCTAAAGATAGTAGAGTGTGGTTAGTGGGACTTTTAGTGGCTTTCCTGAGGTTAGTCACCAAGTCAGAGTAGAATACGGGTGACATTTTGACTCTCAGTCCAGTTGTTTCATAGATTACAGTGTAAACAAACAAACAAAAAAAATATTAGTAAATGTCAGGAGTAATGCAAGATCTGATAGGAGTGTATGTCAAACTATAAATCACTTCTGGTACTCTTTCTGCTGTCTCATGGGAAAGAGGAACGTGGCTTGTATAGAAATACTTCTGTTAGACAATTAAGAAAAAAGAGTTGTGTGCTAGAAAGGAAGTATGGTTATTAATAGTTGGAGATGACATTGTTCTGTATGTTTCAATGCCTGATAGTGGGAGTATGTAATCTCGGCAGTGGTTTACTGATGTTTTGTGCCCTTCTGCTTGAAAACATATTGGTATGTTTCAGCCTTAGTTCTGAATTTCCTTTAATTGTTTTCTGTTGCTGCCTAAACACTTTGAAATGTAGGGTGTGGGGAAAGAGGAGGTTGATGTAAACTCTTTGTGACATTTTTAGTAGCTGCTCAAGACATCAGTTAGGGAGAACGAAACCCAAACTCTGGGCTGAACTTGACAGGTTTTAGGTGAGTGGTGATGAAGTGAAATGTATCTAGAAGACATTAGTGGGGAGAAATTGTATGGGTGCAGACACCAAGAAGTGCTGGTTCAGCTACACACCCTGGCCTCTTGTCAGGGGACAGTAAGTGCTGGTTGATTTCTGTGAATCAAAAGCAGTATTTTGGAATGCTTTAAACGAGATCAGGTCTTCCAAACTGCTGCTTTCAGTGTTTTACTGAGATGATATGTCAAAATGCTAATTAATTAATTAATTATTTTTTAAAAATCTTGTCAACTAACTGTAAAGGAATGGTTGGCAGCAAGAACTTTCTAATACGGAAAATTTTCATCCCTCCTCCTCTAAACCAAAGCTCTGAAAAGGTATGACCCTTTTTGACTCAGCTTGCCAGCACTTAACAAAATACATAACGATGGTTGCCAAATAAACTGCAAATTTCCATTTATCAACTCAATCAGCTGTAGTCTGTGGTATGCTCTGTCACTTGTGTGCTATTTTTATTTTCTTAAGTAACTGATGACTGTTTCTGTGTTTGTAAAGAAACATTCCTTCCGAACTGGAAAAAAGAAGTCAACCACATAGAAAAAGTACACACCTTAACTCATACTTCTGACATTCATAATCTGATGTCTCCTGCCTTTGCCACGGAAGTGCAGATTTGAGATTTCTGCAGCTGTCAGTGTTTATTTGTGTTGAGTCTTCATCAGCTGGACACTACAGTACTTTTTTCCCCCCTCTGGCTTGTCAGATATTTATCAATATGCACTGCTTAAAATTCATGGCAGTTTTCAAAGAAAGTATATGTTAATTGCAGCAGTGATAACTTTCTGTATTATCAGTGGTGGAGCTGTACAGCTATGCTATTTACCCTTCTGTTTGGTACAAAATCCTCATACCACATCTTTTAACGCCTGTCTGAACACCTCCACGCCCATGTGCCTGCTGAATCACCCTCCTCCAGTGCTGTATGTGAAAGAACTATTAAGTATGATGCCAACACCAAAAGCTGCCAAAGGCAGGGTGCTGAGGTGCTGCTTTCTGCAGGGCAGAAAAGCTTGCTTTCTGCAGGGCATGAGGATGGAGAGGGACATGAGAAAACCTGGCACTGATGCAGGAGTTCAGGTGGGCTGCAAGGCAGGTCATCTCCAAGCCCACTTATTGATCTGGGGTGCTGGGAAAGCTTCTTCACAGTGTGGGATAAGCCCATGTAGGGCAGCAAGAATTACTAGTACTAGGATGCTACTCTCTTTAAGAAAAAAGGTGTCTGGCTCTTGAAGGAAGCAAAGTCAGAAGAAACTTCCAAGTTCTCTCCTGGGAAGACTGAAGTACTAAATGATAGTCTAGAAATTGGAGGCCACTAGAATTGAGCATCTGAGGCTCTGTTTTAAGCCCTGTGTATAGAGGGGCTGAATTTCATCTATATCAAATTGTTAACCTCTGTGAGCAAAACAAAAAACCATGTGTATACAAATAAAAAAAAGGGGTGGAGGAAGAAATCAAGCTCTGCCAAAACTTTGTGTTTCAAGAACAAGAGTCTTTACTTTTGTTACTCATTAGGTTTCAAGGGAGTTTCACCTTTAAGTGGATTACTGTCATTCCAGTTCTGTGTAGTGGGGTGACTTGGTGCTGGAGTATTTAACACACTCCACTTGCAAAGTCTGTTTTGTATAAACTGTTCGAGGTGTAAGGCACATAATTTTTTTTCTGGTTTATCTTTTTTTTTTCCCCTCTTGACTTTGACTGGAATGTAACTAACTGGTGGAAAAGTTGAGGCTTGCCTAAACAAGGAAGTAGCCCAGGATGGTTCTTCCATGCTGGCTTTCCAAACTTATGTGTGCTTTACAGTAAGCATGCCTGCAAGTGGGTAAACTCTATTAACTTGACAAGTCTGACAATGTTCTGTACTTTTGCCCTTTTCCGTTGCAATTGGACTTATTTGATAGCAGTGACATCCCAGAGACACACCTGTGGTTTACAACCTGATCACTCTCTTATCAATAAAAGGCTCACTTGGTACACGTTGTTGCCTTAATATATGGCTGTAACATCATAGTGAAGGTTATGCTGTAGCATGGTTAGAGATATGGGCCTGGGAGGGATTTTGAGTCACTGGGGACAGTTGACCCAGTCTTGTGTCAAGCACCTCAAAAGCTGTCAATTCAAAAGTTCTGTTTAAAAAGAAAAACCAACAACCCACATTAATTTATGCTGTGTGTTTTCCTTAATCCAGTTATTCCTGTTGCAAAGAAATTGTGGAGCTCAGTGCTGCAAGAGGTTGCAGGTTAATGAGGTAGGCTGGGCTGAGATGTCTTTTGCTGGCAATTATACGTGGTGGTGGACAGTGCCAGCGGCTGAGTAACAAATTCTGGGGAAGATCCTTCAGTACATACCTAGGTCTTGTAGAGGTCCATGCAGCTGCAGTTGGAATTGGTGTTTGGGGGACAGATGGACCTTTTTGTCCAAAACCAAAATAATTCTTTACCTAAGGCTGCTTCAAAATGTGGTTTCTGTAACGATTGAACCCTGAGACTCTCGAATTGCAGTGGTGAAGGGGAATGTGCCTCTTCCTAGCTGATCTACAGTTATTGATACTGACAACACCAAGGTAACAGGAAAGTTCGTGCAAAACTTTCATTCCTTCATTCTCACAGCAGGAGCACCTGCTTTTTGATAGGAAAGCTGGAAGTGAATCACTGAAGATTTAGTATCTGTAATCATGCATAGAGCTAGGGCAGGGAATCCCTGTGTCAAAGATCACAATAATTTATTGTTTTACCCATTGTGAAAAAAGAAGGAAGGGCGTGCAGAGGGGAGTGGCAAAGCAATTAGCACAGTTTCTGATCTTTGGCCAACACAGTGCTCTGTGCACTCTGTTATAGGTGGGATAATTTACTGAACAGAAGCCCTGAGGTCAGTCTAAGTCAAATTATGTCTGCAGGATGATTGTTTTAATTACTATTTTTAGTTTTGGGCCCAAAAAGGGAGGAAAAAACCAGTTTAGGTATTCTATGCACTCCTTCTGCTTTCAGTTCAAGGTTGAGCCTGCTAGCCTTCAGAGAAGTGCAGAGAGCTGTAGGAGCTGGGATCACAATCTGCAGATGGGATGAGTGGGTGATGGGCACCAAGTATCCTGACATGCAAGGCCAAGGAGGTAATGGGGAGTTCCTGGCTCCCAGGCCTGTGGTCATACCACGTGGTTGGTGTTCATCCCTATTCCCTTCTATCCTCTCACCCCTTCTGCCCCCACCTGCGACTGCAGCCAGAGCTAATAACCGAAACGTACCTCCAAGGAAGAGCAAGTTACCCAACTTGTTCAACTAGATCCTGCTGTAGGTTTCTTTCCTTTTACCCCACCTCTGAATACAAACAATGCGTAGCTGTGCAGTGATGCTGCTGCAAAATGTAGCTCTAAATTCTGTATTAAACTGATTTGAGCTAATATGAGTGGTCACTATGATGCTGTGTCTATGAAAAACATTTTCTACTTGGAAAAAATACCAATTTTTTTAGAATGGAAATAACCCTTACTTAAGGGAATGAGGATGCCAATAAAGAGGGTTTGTCATGAATGCAGGGCTGAAGCTTTCAAGATGACTCCAAAAGTCTTCATAAGAAAAATGTTTGTTAAATATGATGTTTAGTTGATTTTCAGAATTCTGTGTCCAAAAAAATGCATCAGTTTCTCTTTCAAAATGTCAAAAGTTTTTGTTGCTAGGCACTGTAGATACTTGGTGTCTTTTTTTTTTTTTTTTTTTTTTTTGAAGCCTGGAAATTAAAAACAGCTTTTGGCATCAAGTAATGGTCTGGATGATGCTGTAATACTTTCACACAAATGTGCTTCATAGTCCTGCAAGCATAGGGTGCCATCCCCTTCATACTCTGGAAAAAAACCACTAACCTTAAAATCCAGCCCCCTTGCTGCCCCCAAAAAAACAAACCAACACACCTCCTAGAGCTTGAATAGCAGTGTAGTAGAAATAAGGGCTTTGACTGAAACAGTGAGTATTTGCGTCAGCATAGGAGACAACTTGGAGGACTGTCTTCATCTATTGAATGATGCAGCCAGGAAAAACAGAAAAACACCGTAATAATTAAATTGTTTTTCTCCTAGTTGCCAAGTGACTTGAAAGATGTGCCATAACTTGTATGCCTATGGTGTCTCGCTGTGTTTTTGTGCATATGTAGGTCTTCAGAGAAACAGTTAACTAGGGAGAAGACAGGCTTACCGTACAGCATGACTTCACCCTAAAGAAAGCAAATGTATTTACAAACTTGTTTAAATTAATATTCCTGTCTCACCCAGATAATCATGATAATGAGGGATTTATTTTTAATAAAACTGCAGCTCAAATACACAAGCCGAATTTAGTGTGATGTTGCACTCTATGTCAGTAGCCAAAATAAGATGGTATTTATGCGGAAACCTCTTTTAATTACCTTTTACTTCATACTCTGTCACGTTGGACATTTTTAAAATTCTTTTTGTGTTTTACAAACTGTATATGCCTTCTCAGGTTGGTTTTGATTTCCCCCCCTCCCCTTACTTAAAGTCAACTTTTTTTTTTTAACTTTTTTGCATATTTGCTTTTTTCTTTTCTTTCACTTTTCTGTTGCTCATGCTAATTATTTTTTTTTTCATTTTAGAAGTGCTCTTTTTGCACTGTTTTTCTAGTGTTGAGGAACCTATGTACTTCCCCACCACCAGCACCTCACCAGTGCTCTATGTTTGTCTGTCTTCTCAAACTCTTGCCACAGTGACATACATTAGGAGCTGATTACAGGTGCAAAACAGAAAAAATACCCCTGCCTTGATTTTTACTCTTTAAAAATTGTTATTTTTTAAAGGAAGGTGTCCATGTTCTTGTGTATTCTAATACAGTGACTGGCTTCTTTCCTCTTTGAGGTCTGGAGGATAGTAATAGGAATGAAGCGCCTTTCAGTGGTGGCCCTGCTCTTCCCATCCCATTCATCTGGTGGAGGTGCAGAGCTCTGGTGTATCCCCCTAGCCCCTTGCTTAGGAGCAGAAGCAGCACTGAGGACAAGAAAGGATGGATGGGAAAGACTCAGGTCTTTTCTCTCCTTATGTCCATGAGGTTGCATGAATGAGAAGGACTCCTGCTCTACTATGATGCTGGAGGGAGTAAGTGGACCACAGTCTCATTTTAATACTGACATGACATCTTGGCTCCTTCTCAGCATTGTAGAGGGAGATGCTTTAGAAATGGGCAGAGGGAAGGTTTTGTGCCTAGTGATGCCCCATGGGGACCAGAAAGGCAGGCACGTAGCTGAAAGTGTGCGGTATTGTTTGTCATCTCCCCAGCTGGCAGTATTTAAATGCCTGCCCATGGATGACCTGCTTCCCACTGGCAGCTCGGTCTCCCGTATTACAACTTTGCAGAGCTTTTGGGTGCGGTTCACTTTGAAGTTTGAGGCAAAAATGAGACACTGAATGGCAATAGTTCTACCTAGTCAGCGTTCTACGTTGTGCATTTACTGTAAGTCTGTACAGCATGTGGGAAACTCAAGTCATGCTGGGAACACCTGAAATGCTCTGCTGTTTCATCATGCACACTATTTGGGGAAAAAACCAGCCCTTCTCACAGTGTCATTCCAACCTCCCCCACCCCCTCGCACCAAAACACTTAGAAGTAGTAATAGCATATAGCAAATAGCATAATAGCAAATGAATTACACTTGAATTTTGTGGTTTAGACTTCAGGCTTTATTTTTGTTGTGATTTAAAACCTGTAATTCTATGACACTTATTCCAACTTCAGATGCTCAGAGAAATGCACAGATCAAGTTCTGTTAATAACATGAACAAAAATAAACTAGATGATTTTATCCTTGTTAGTTCATAGCTTTCTCTATTAATGGTCAGAATCTTATGTTTTCTGCAAAAATATACTTATCTGCTTGATGATGAATCCTTGCTTTTGGATTGGGTAGCTCTTGTCTCCCCTTCTGGTTTTGCATTTCTTGTGCTGATAGGTGACAGCAGTATTGCCTCTTGTGCTCCATTGTATTGGTGTAAAGGAATCAAATTCTCTGTTTTTTCATTAAGTCCTTTGTCTTCCCTCATCATCATAATCCTTTTTCTTTGCAACTCTGCTAATTTGAGCCTTTCTTAAATTTAAATGGCCTGCCCTCATTTACAGAGACTGTGAACACCTTGGTGGCAGAGGAGAGTGCTGGACACAAGTATGAACCTTTCTTCCTCATGCACATCACTTTGATGGCTTTCAGCACCTGAAGATAGCTCTGGTGTGTTGTGCTTCTCTGGGCCTTTGAGTTCTGAATGTTTGAAAAAGAACCATTTTTGTGAAGTGTGATGAGATTCAGACTGCAGTATACCCTTTGAAGCTGAAGTGGTAGCGACCATTAATCTCACTAAAGTACAGTTGCATTGGTAAAAGGAATAGTGTAATGGCTTCTATATTTGAGTGCATTAATCACTGAAAAATGTTCCTGTTCACATTTCTAATGAAATATCTAATTGCAAGGTTGATAACTTGTCATTTTTTTCTACTTATTTCTGTGGTGCTATTTAAGATTCATCTTCACATTCATTATTCTGGTAGAGTTTAAAATGACTGCTAGCTATTTTGAGACCTGTAGCTGTGCTGATTTACTACAGTGATTAGGGACAGTCAAGAACTTGGCAAGGACTGTATTTGGGAGTGCTGATCTGTTTAAATGATACCTTTTTGTGTCAATATCGGAACCTGAGGCCCTGACTAGAGAATTGCTGGTGTTGGGGCAGTAACTTACAAGATGGCAGGCATGATCAAACTTCTGGCTTGGGAGCTGGGGGAAGGGAGATTTTGAACCATGTTTTATTTTTGAACCATGTTGAACCGTGAGTGCTGTAACTGGCTGTGCTCTGCCTCCCATGTTATCTTCCCCTGCCTCCGGCCCCATTTCTGAAGTTCTTGACTTCTGTCAGTGATGGTGTTCTCAAGCTATAAGTGTGATTTATCAGGAGGTTGATGTTGATAGGTTTAGTTGCTGAGACACCTTCAAAATTAATTCTCTTATGTGCCAACAAGCATCCACTCATGAGCAACTCTTCTGCTTTGTTTTCATTGCTCTCAGGGTGTAGGCAGCATCTTTTTCTCTAAATTTGACTCTCCTTCCTTGTTTACCTGCACAATGTGCTCATTTTCTTCATTTCAGTTGACATAACCTATTGGACTGGGAGTTTACTCTGAGTTTTTGCTACCAGTCAGACCAATCAGACCATGTTGTCTTCACTGGTGTTGGTATCACTTCAGTTCATTACCTTGCAGCTGTTCATTCCTTCTGCTTTGCTATTTTCTTCTTGTGCCTTACCTGACACTTTCTTGGACTCCCTAGACCCCTTAACATTGACCTAATAGTTGTTGTTTAACAAGTAGTTTCTCTTCCACTGGGACTGTAGTCTGTGGCCTCTTCTGTGCAGACAAAATGATGCCTTTTCAAGTCCTTGGGATTTTGGTACTAATATGACACTCAAATATTAATTGCATAAAGTTGACACATCTAGCCAGCTTTCCCCATGTTGCATGAAAAGGAAGAAAGTGGCATTGCAAGAAAAGAAAAAGTAAATACCCCTTCTGAGGCTGTGCCCCACAACATGAAATGCTACTTTGGCCACATGTGCAGGCAGCCCTCTGGGCACTGCAGGTCCTAGTGCACAGGCAGAGGTGAGGTTGCCTGTCCTCCATCCTTCCCATCCCTCTCCTCTCACCTGCCACCACATCATGTGTCTCATCACTGTCATAGTGTTGCATTCCCCTGCAGCAGAGCAGCTCCCACCGTGGCTTTGGGGCATAACCTTCATGGTGTAAGATACTTGGGATCTTTCAGATGTGGTAACACAGAGCTCGCAACCTGCATGGGGGATACCTTGTTCAAATATTTTCCTTGAATGAAGCCATGTTTACAGACTGATAAGGAATACTAGAATCCCAGGGACCTTCAAAACAGAAGGTTGTGGGGATTCTTGGGTTTGGTTTACTCTCTAAAGTCTCTATTAGAAGCCACTCTTGTTTTCTTTGTAGATATTTTTTTAAAATACATACCAAATGAAGGAATAATTGTTACATCCTGTGATTGTGGGGAAAAAAAAAAGTTTAAAGTATATTAAACTGTTAAAGCAGAGCTTTTCCATACTGTGAGACTCTGATACCACTACCTTGATTTACAAACCCTTAATGACAGGGCTGTGCGTAGCTTATGAATTAAGTAACTTTGTGTACCTTTTCCTTTGGCTTGCAGCTGAAGGGAGCAAGTGCGCAAGAGGGCACATTCTTTTGTTGTTGGTAGCATTCCGCCTTAACGAGAAGGAATTTCTTGCTTATTGCCTATTGTTTATGAAGTGGAAAGGGGACACAAGTTGTATAATATCTATATATATCGTTGGGACAATTCTTTTTTAGCATTTCCCTTGTGAGTCAGTTGATCCTGCAGCAGGTGCAGTGAGTGGGTGCTGCACCTATATTTTGGTATAGACTGGTGTGAGGTTGTGGCCAGGGAGAGTGAGGGGAGGGGAAGGGAGGGAAGGGGAGGAACTCTAAGGAGAGAAAACCCCCCAAGTAAAGCAGCAGCAGTCCTGAATACAGTTTGGTTTCTGTCTCTCTGGAGCTTTGCTCAGCAACCAAACCCAGACTCCAGGTGCAGTGTTCCCTCATCAGTCTGTGAGCATAGAAACGGCATGTCCCTCCTCTTCTCCCTTCCCTGCCAAGAGTTTCTGGGTGGTGAATGTCAGTAGCTGGAGTTATTTTTAAAGGCAAGAGGTGAGGCTTGTCGTGCAAAGCTAGGAAGAGGGCGTTTGTTTGCTGAGCAGAGCTGACATCAAAGTGGAGATTGCTGCCTACTGGCTCACCACTGCCTTATGCCAGGTAATCTTTAACATACCCCTCAGTCCCCGAGATCGCAGCCCAGCCTGCCTGTGTGCCCGTGAAACAACCAGCGTTTATGATCCAGAAGATTGCTTTTTCAGTATTATTTACGTGAGCTGGACTTTGACATTTAAAGGCTCGCACTAATCATCTTGCAAAACCTGCTTAGTGCTTTTAACTAAGCAACTGCTTTCTACTTCTCTTTTCAGGATAATATAAATGTTTTTCTGAAAGCGTGCGAAAATATTGGACTAAAAGAAGCTCAGCTTTTTCACCCAGGAGATCTTCAGGATTTGTCCAATCGAGTTACAGTCAAGTGAGTTTTGTGGTTTTGCTTTCTCCTTTCCTTTCTCCCTCTAAGGTCTTTCATGGTCTTTTTTATTTTTTTTTTTAATGTTTGCCTATGGAAAATTCTTGTTTTAATCTGGTATGAGCAGTTCTGAATACTGTGGTGAGGGTTTAAGTGTTGTTAACACTAGTAGATAAGACTTGCAAAAGTGTTATTTTAAAAATGAAGTATTATTCTAATACTTGCTTTACAAGCAAGCTAGTTATTAATGAATATTTACAACATTTAATATGAGATGGAAACTGTTCAGGTTATTTTAGACTTGGAGCAAAATTAACTGTTAAATGATGTTGAAAACATCACTTCTCTTTATGTTTTGTGATTACTGATGTAAAATCTGAAAGGCTGATGTGGTACTTCTGATACTTATCCATGTGGATTTGGGGTTAGGTACAGTGTTCCTAAAGGATTGCTGGTCTTCCCACTCCAAGTATTAATCAGATGTTTGTCACTGCATGCCACGTCCTGTGTTGAGGGGGATGTGTGTGTGTGTGCGCATAGAAACTACGTACTGAATTGCACACAGGGTAACTGTCATGTTTACAGATAAGAGGTTTTCTGTGAAATAGCAGTGGTTTGGTTCTGCAGTATGATTAGTGGATTCTCATATTTCAGGACTAATATGAATTTTATTACCAGTTTCTGAGAGAAGGTGGAACTTTACTATACAGGTGTTTTAAGATAAATGTGTCTTGTCAAAAATCATCCTGAAACATCTTGCTTTATTATAGTATGAGCTGTTTTTATCATGTTGGTATAAAGGGAGAACTTACTGTCTCCAAAAAATAAAATAAAATAAAATAAAAGCTTTAGTGAGTTTTGCTGGAAACCTGTCAGGTTAAATGTTAAGTATTGATTCCTGACTTAAATTACCAGTTTTATTAAAGAGGAACAGTCAGTAATTCTTTTGTAAATACAAGAAAAAAAATGTTGTGAAATGACATGTAACTGCTTTAATTAGAAAGAAATCTCTTGTAGGTGGATCGGGTGGTAGAATGTTGACATGCTCTCTGCCTGGTTTCAGAATGAAAATTCATACTGTTTTGAGGTCTGATACTTGATATGGCAATGTGTTTTCCAATCTTTGACTCATACCCGAAATGTAATTTCTCACTAATCTGGTGTTTAAGGACTTGGCATCTTTCCAGGATGCTGGTATTCTCTCTGCTCGTTCCTACATCATGCCAAAAGCTGGAGGGTTGGTAACCTCTGCCATGCTTAAATTATCCACAAAGCCCTTGCTAAAGTTATTTTGGTGGAGGTTTGCTCTGAGGGTAGAGCTGGGAAGAGTTGGAGGCGGTCAGGAGTTGATCTTCAACAGCGTCAATAGCGACAAACTGAAACTTTGGGGAGGTCGAGTTAGCAAACTGTTGTGCAAGGTATGTTGTCCGACTCGTCCCTACATTAAACCGCGCCACCCGAGTGAGGTCAGCCATGAAATTCATCCAGCGTATCTGTAACTGGGGGTTTTTTGGGTCCTTTCAGCACCGCCAGTTCCCTTCTCAGCTCTGTGAGCAGAGAGTAAGGCTGGAATTTGAAGTTGTCACGAGGCTAAAGGGGTTTTACATCATATCTATTCAGCAATGGTCTAATTAGTGTTTTTCAAAAAAACAGATTTAACTATTGAGTATTTCTTATGGACAGCAATGCGGGGGGTCTGGGTTAGAATCGAAAGAGCTGCCAGCCATATAACCATGTTCTTTTAATTTGTTTCAGTGTAAGTTTGATTCTCCACACTCTTATGTATCATATGACAGTCCCACAGTGTGTATAAAATGCTTACAGAGTAATTTAAAACTTCTGTATCTGAGCAAGCTATAAAATGGTACCCTAACTATACTAGCACTTCTTGCTATGTTTAGGAGGTTGAAGAGGGATGGGAGGCAAATTTTATTCCAAGAAGTGAAGGAAATAAGTTACATGAGGATAACCCTGTCCAGTGAAAAGTTAATTATAGAAATAATTTGGTTACCCAGAGGACAAGCTAGTCTTCATAGGATTTTCAGAGAGAGGTATATATGTATCAAGAGAGAAATGCTCTCTGATCAGAAATTTTATCTGATGTGTCTTTTTATTATTTAATAGAAATAAATAATTTCATACATTCAAGCTGAATTACAAATGTATTCAAAACTTGAAGGATGCCAGGGCTCAGAAAAGGGGTACTATTTCATGTCTTGCTTTTGTGTTTTCCTCTGTTAATTCTAGTTTTACAATTAGAAATAAATAATTTCTTGTCACAAAGAAGGAAAACTTTTAATCTGATTTGATAAAAGATTGCATGTAACTTCTGGCTTTTTGACATTCCTAAGCAGATTTATTTTGCTGCCATTACCTGAGGCTAACTGCCCACATCTTAAACCAGCTGCACTATGTTGTATGGGATAACATTAATGTGTCCCTGAAGCAGTGTGTATTTTGACACCTCAGCAGGACTGCTGTGTTCTGCTCTTAAACCACCATTAGCATATGCTTTTTATCTACCCAAAATAGATTCAGTGAACTGCTGCTTAGGAGTCAGCTTCACAGAATGGAATGGCAGAGAACAGACAACTGTTAGGACACATGTATGTGCTGTCAGGCATGACAAGGTGCCTGATTTGCTTTAGATGTGGAAAATAGATAAGAGGACGATGCCATTAAAAGGGTGGGTCCACTTCTGTTTCTAAGGAGGACATGAGAGTTGTCATCTTATGTCAGAGCAAAACCAGTCTCTCACACTGGCTGGGAGGTTGCAACTTTGTACATGTTGCACTTTGCCTTCTGTACACTTTTTTAGTTGATCTGGCACCTTTGGTGGTGGGAAGGTCCTTAGGAGGAACACCTACCTTTTGAGGGGGATGAGCTCTGTGAAGAGGTGTTCCATCTGCTACTTACTGCCACACTTACTGCCTGGCAGTTAAATGTGGTATCTTCTCATTTTTACCTTGTGGGAAGTCATACGCCCTCAGGCTGTTGGCATCTCACACTGCCATCCGGTCTCACCTGGGCCTGTTCCCTTTCAAACAGAAAAAGTTATTTTGTCCTTGTACTTTATTTCTGAGTGTGCTTGCTGCCTTTCACCATGCCTTTGCTGATAGCACTCCCATGCAATCAACAATATCACAAAGTCATTCAGAGATACCAAACTCTTTATTTGTTTGTGATACAATTACATCTGAGTTAGGGTAAAGACCCACTGTTCCTCGTGAACAGAATTCGTTCTAAGAAAATAATCCTTCTATCTGGTAAGGAGGCTACAACTTTCAGTTGCATTTTGTTTTCTGTTGCAACTGAGATGATGCACAGCCATGATGAAAACCCCTCCTCTATAATTACTAGAAGTAATCTGGGATAGGAGAAGCAAGAATCCTCTTATATACCCAGACTTTCAGTTCCAAGTGATTATGTGATTATCTTTTTTGCAAAGGAAAAGCTCCTTAAAATTTTATTGTTTAGAAGTTTGCGTGAAGAGGGCTGGCTAAAATTACTGGTTGCCGCTCCAAGCCTTGAAAACTTTATGCTTTGCCAGATCAGCAAGATTAGTTGTTGGGTGATGTGGAAAAAGTATACTGGCACGGATGGTTTCTTTTCTGCCAGTGAAAATGGGAGTGGGGATTAATGTCTGAGATTTATAGTTCAGTCTTTCTGTAAATCTGCAGAAGTCATTGCTCAATGGTATACTACAGTGACATGTCATGTGTTTCAAGAAAAATCATCCAGATGGACTTATTCCTCACATACCATGTCCAGCAGTCATATGCACATCATCTTGTTCAGTGGCTAGTTATTTGTGTAAATGCATATGTGTCCCTCTTCAATTCTTTCAGTATATTTGATTTTTATTTTTTTATTGGGATTTTATTATTTCTAATTGGAGGAAATGTTAGTTTTAAACCCAGCTCTTTGTGAGTTTATTTTTTATTTGTACTAATGCAAGATTGTCTTAATACTTAATTTGACTCTTTTTTAGTTCTGTCAAAGTAAGAATGTAATACGAGCTTAGTGACTGTCAGTTGTCAGCATGGTTACTATTTAAAAATGTTAAGCACTTCCTTACCCAGTTCTTTAAGGCGTGACACACCCAGTTGTTCCCAGCTGTGGGAGAGTTATTAGTAAAATCATACCATGGAGTTAAAAGTGAGAGTTCTCATAGACGAACACCAAACTTAATTCTGATGGAGTTTGTTATCCCATTTATCAGTTTTAAAGGAGGCAGCCTAAACAACCATACTGAGAGTGTAAACTTAAATTTGTCTTTTCTTTCAAGCAAATTAATTATTCTACCTGAAAAAAAATTTATAATTTTGTGAAATGAGGTATCTAGTTAAAGAATCTAATTAAATTCTAATAATAAGTCCAAACAATGGTGGGTTAACAGATTAGAATATTCAACTAAGCAAAAAAAAAATAATTTCCAAACCCCACAAAAAATATACCAAAAAACCCCAAAGAAATAAATAATTGCAATATCCTAAATAGCAAACTTTTTTTTAAAGGTACCACAGTCCCTGAGTTCTAATGTTGAAGTTTTACCATACTAATTTCATTCTTCAATAAAAGGGCAAATTAAAATAATTGCCTTCCATTAATATTATTGCTACAGGGTTACATTTAGAGTATGTCTTGAATGAAACTCAAAAACTGAGACCCCCACCTGGAGCACTGTGTCCAGCTCTGAGGCCCCAGCATAAGAAGAATGTGAACCTGCTGGAGCAAGTCCATATAAGATCATCAGAAGACTGGAGCACCTCTCCTATGAAGACAGTCTGAGAGAGTTGGCACTGTTCATTCTGGAGAAGAGAAGGCTCTGGAGAGACCTTATAGCAGCCTTCCAGTACTTAAATGGGGCCTACAAGAAAGATGGAGAGGCATTTGTCACAAGGCTGCATAGGACAGGATAAGAAATGGCTTTAAACTAAAGAGAGTAGGTTTAGATTTAGATATCAGGAAGAAATTCTTCCTGTGATGTGGTGAGATACTGGAACAGAATTCTCAGAGTAGCCCTGGATGCTCCATCCCTGGAGGTGTTTGAGGCCAGACTGAATGGGGCTTTGAGCAACATGGTCTAGTGGAAGGTGTACCTGTGTATGTCAGAGGGGTTGGAAATAAGTGATCTTTAAGGTCCCTTCCAATCCAACCATTCTGTGATTATTTCCAAAGATAGCTAGAAGTATCTCATCACCTTGCAGAATTAAGTATTTTTATAAGGCCTTCATCTTTTTGCTGCTCTGTACTTTTTCATAGGTAGGGAGCCCCCGGTGGTCTAGTGGTTAAGACGCAGCGCTGTTACTGTTGAGACCCAGGTTCGATTCCTGGTCAGGGACCTCCCCGGGCCAATGGAGCTCGTTAACCCTTAAGGCAATCCATCTAAGAGAAGGTCACTCTGAAAACAAACCTACGTCCTGAGGACCTC
>JAWWES010000001.1:66341412-66384789 GCA_035583135.1 Lophotriccus pileatus
AGGCCTTATCTGCATATGCGGGTAAGGACCTTCCCCGGCTCTTCGTTCGCGAAGACGGGCCATTTACTTTACTTTTTACTTTTTCATATATTCATTATCAGTCCTGCACACTAAATAAAGTGTAAGTCATATAAAGCAAACAGAAGATCCTGTTGGAGAAGTCTTGCTGAAGTGGGACGAAGTGCCCACATGAGATGAAATAACAGAGCTCTGACTTTGGCCCTGGCATTTCAAAATTTTGGGTACTTTTTAATTTATCCATTTAATGTTTCTTTAGCACAATTTTTTTCCTGATTTCCTAAACCAAAAAGCAATCCTGAAAAAATTTGAATGCTGTGCTTTCTGTAGCATAAAGCTGTATATAATGAAAGCCAACTGGAGAGAAGTGACAATTGTTATATGTCATGTTCATCCTTGTCTTCCTGCATTTTTGAGACAGGCTCTCTTTTTCAGTTCAGAGAAGAATACTTCCTGAATTTGAAATAACACCAAAAGAGAAAAGATGCTTTCAAAATAAAGCCTGAAAAAAATAAAACTGTTGCTGTGTGATGTGTCTGTAAGCACATATTCTGCATCCCTTGATCCATTTCAAGCAGGATAGATTTCATTGGGTGTTTTTCTGATTATATAAGGGTTAACTATTATAGCAACATTAACTGTTTTAAGCATGCATACAGAATCTCACTGCCTTGTACATCTTAACTCTTGTCCCTTACTAAGCAACTCTCCCCTTTTAGGGGTTGTCATAACGGAAACCTTCTAGCAGTTTATCCCATAATTTGAATTACAATACCTCCAGTGCCTTCTTTCAGTGATGAAATTGCTCCTCTTGGTTTTTTGGGTGCACCCACTAAATGTGTGCCTCTCATAGGACTCCTAAAAGTAAGACTGAAGAAGTAGCAGAGAGGAGTTGAATGCTGTTCTAACTCCTTCCAGTGCTAAGCTTAGTCTCTTAGCAAATTCTTGTTTTTGTGATAGGTAACACACAAGAGGACTATTTCACTCTATAGTAGATTATTAGTTTTAATTAGATTTTTTTTTTTTTTAAATAGAAGTTGATGTTTCTCGTGACTTGATTGTTCTTCCTGTCTAGTCCTGGGGAATATGCTGCGTTTCCTGATTCCACTTGTGTTTCCTGCTCTGGGTACTTTCTTTTGCAGTGTCAACAAAGGCAAAGTGAAATTTCTGCTCTGTGGAATGAATGTTAGCAATGTCAGATAGACCACTGAAGAAAGCAATCAGCATAGAAGCCCCTGAAATGCGGTCTTTTTGAGTGGAGAACTGTCATCAGTGGCCTTAGAAATTTGTGTTTTGGAGAGGAATTTTTTGGGTTTGCTCTACCAGTATCACTCAACTCTTTAAACTGTCTGGCAAGTGACCTACCTGAAAGCTTGAGGTGTGATGATGAGACACTCTTTTGGGACTCATATCCTATTTTGTCCTCCAGGAAGAGCTGCCATATATTGCTCAAAAGAAACAGCATCAAATACCCTGAAAATGCATACTGAAAAACAAACAAAAAAACCACCCCAAGAACACTAACAACAACCCCCCCCCCCAACATAATCCCCCCCCAGCAATGAAGGGAAAGGGAAAGCAAGTCAGTTTGTGGGTAGCTCAGAGCTGATGTTTGCTGTTGATAATACTGAATTCATACTGAGATCTTCTTCCATATCTAATATATTTCCAGAATTACTATATCATCTTGAAATATTTTTTCTCAAGACTTTAATGCTTATAATAAGAGTGCATAATGGAGCTGAACCTGAATTTGCTGTGCTGATTTTTCCAAGAAATATATGTTTTAATGAGCTAAAAAACTTAGTTCTAATTTGGCTTCAAAATAAAATAAAATAAAATAAAAAAAAAACACCAACCAAAACACACAACATAGAACCACCCTTTCCTGTATTTTTATTTTGTGTAGAATAGAAAGTTGTGTGTTGGGTGGAAAGTTGGATGAAAGCCAAGTGCTTCATTGCAAGAAGTACAACAATAGTTAGCCCAAAACTACTACCTGTGTAAATTCTCCAGCTTATACCTATGTGACTGAAGAGTCAATCATCCCAAAGGCTTGGGCATTTTAGAAACTGTCCTTGAATTTCAAGTTGAGATGAAAGGAAAAAAAGACAGCTTTTTATGGGTCTTGAAAGCTGAAATGCAAACCATCTAACCAAAATTTAATTAGAACAATGAATGCTGCTTTTCCCCCATTTATATTCAGAGAAATAACATTTTTTACACATGTGGTTGTAATAGGCCTTTATTGTGGTAACTGAGTTTCCTAGTGACAGTTCCCTTGAAATGGAAAAGTGCAGCACCCTCACTTCAGAATGACTCTAGAAATGTTCCTACAACTTTTTTAAGTGTGTAAATTCTGGTTTTGCTGTGGGCATTGTCATAGAAATATATTAACTTCCTGGGCATAGCCATATTCTAAACACTGAAATTTCTGTATTTATTCCATTTATGATATAACTAATTTCAAGATCATTAATTTCACAAGTTTAAGATTTATTAGTACTTAGGACAATATGCAGAGATAAATGACAAGAGTGATACCATTGTACTTAAGTGTAAAATATTCATGCTCATGTTATTAATCTGTATAAGATGTAAATCACTCCAGTAAAACCATTGTAGGCAATAAAATATGTTCCAGACTTTGGACTATACCTGCTAGAAATTTATCTCCACCTCTTCAGTGTAGAGTCTATAAAGTGTTGGGAGTGGTGCTATTTAACCTGTCTGTTTTATCTGTGAATTTTCTGACCATTATGAAAAATGTTTGATCATTTTTGCTGCTGAGCAGTTTAACAGTTAATAACTTATACTTCCTTTATGAGATTATACTTTTGACAGTGTTTGATTTTACCATTTATCTATTTTGTGAAGATGATTCTACTGTAAGAATGAAAAACTCTGGAGTTCTATACCTGTACCTAGAAGTATATAGGAGGAGTCTGAACAAATTTGGGAAAACCCCCCACATTTATTGTGTGTTAGTTGTATTGAAAGCAGTTTGGGTGTCTCTAGTGACATAGATCCACTTATACTGGAATTCAAACACTGTTACTAGTTTAGAGTACCTTTCTGCTGAATGGTGTTGGTTTTTTCAAAGTCCAAAGTACATTATTATTAAAAGCCTTTACAATAACTTTTCACTGTTCTTTTGTGTTAAGTTTCTCTAACCTTTTAGGATTCCCATGGGAATCCATCTAAACCTTAGGCACCTGTATTCCTTTTAACCCCCGAACATACCAGGATTAAATGTAGTTTATAAAACAATGTAGGAGAGAGAGGGAAAGATTTTGGATGAGTAGCAGTGAGCTACAAAAGAAAACCTGCATTTTTTGGTGGTGATTCTCTTCCATACAGAAAAGTTCTTGTGTCTGATGTTGGAAGTCGAAGGACTTAGAGAAAGAATAAGCTTGCGTTCGTTAATATCAATTAAACAGAAACATGTATGCAAGTTCACTATTTTATTATTTTTAATTGTATTTTACTGCTAAATTGCTGAAGATCAGCTAGTTTTTCTGCAGACAACTCAACAGGAAGAGCTTCTATATTTAAATAGTGGGGGAAGCTGACTTCTTGAAGTTTTCCATGGATACAGAAGTTTTCCAGTTAACCATACTCTTTAAATAGAGAAAGTAAAGCTGAACAGTGTATTAACGCTTCTTGATCCTACTTCATACAAAAGCCTACTTTTGGCCATTTTTATACATGAGCTTTCAGAGGTTTCAATTCAAAGTATTATTACTGCTTAATTAATTAGTATTTGTAGTAAAAGTGCCATTAACAGATTTTCTACTGTGAATACTACAGAATGCAATTGGTAATGCAATAACAAATTCAAATATTCTTATAAAGCACATTTCCAGAGGGTTGCAGGGTTGTTTTCATGTCACTGAAACCAGCTAAATGAAAGAATGTCTCACCACATGGTTAGATGATAAGAAGAGGTGGAGGGCTGGAAATGAAGACTGCTAGATAACAGCCAAGCTTAACCACGAAAAGGCACGATCTCTTCATGTTTCTTTTAAATTATAGAGATCTGTTGCCTTTAAGAAACAAAAGGGGGAAACACCCCCCCCCCCCACTAACAAAAGAAAATCCAACTGGAGAACTATTCTCCAGACTGAACAAGCTGGAGGATCAAGCTCAGGATCTCCAGCCCTGACCATTATGGTGATCTTCACTCAACTTGCTCTGCTTTATCAATGTCTTTCCTGTACTGCAGGACGCCAAACTGGGAACTGCAGCATTACAGACGTGGCACAGTAGGTGCTGAGGAAAGGGAGAACGATTAGACCTGTCAGCCTTCTGGCCACACTCCATTCTGTACGGCCGCGCGCTGTTTCGTACAGCCCGGGGTGCTGTTTGCCAGTGTTGCCAGTCTTTGCTGCCGGCTGGCGATCGGCCCAGCAGGACCTCTAGGCCCCGACTTACCTCCCTGCTCTGCAGTCGCAGGATTTAAGTTCATCCCAGGAGCAGGACTTTGTCCTTGCTGAATGTCATGTGAAGTTCCTGCAGAGCCAGTCCTCCCAATAGCCCTGCCCTCTGGCGTATGTATCCCCTGCCTGCATTCCTGTCTGCTCGGGGAGGGAGTGCAGTATCAGAAACTGACTCAGAAAGAAAGATTTTGAAAGCTGCTGCAGCTGAATGCTGAAACTAGAGTAAGGAGGTTGACTAATGCAGATGATATTTCTTCTTTCCTTTACCTTCCAGAAAAAATGTCCTGTAAATGTAAACACATACACACCTTTGAACCCAGTTGGTACAGATATGTATCAAATGACGTGGATTCCAGTGCATTATATGATAAAATATTTAACTGGGGTGGGGAAAGGGAGTCTAAGTTCAAAATACTTCTGCTTTTGCAAAGGCTATTAAATTACAGACAGCCACTTGTTCCCTGTGAATAACCACTGAAATACGCTTGTCAGATTTATGATGCAGTAATGTATTCTTTTTAACTCTGTGACATGATGTTGGTAAGATGTCCTCAACTGGGATAATTTTCTGGGGTGAGGGATGTACTTGGTAAAGTACTAGCTAAAAATGCCTGAGTTAACAGAAGGTACAGTATATTTATGTACGGTTTGGCTTGAAGATGTGATGTATTTTCAACACAGATCTGTGCAGTAGGGAATTACTGTACAATTCCAAAAACTAATCCTAATTTCTTCAAATTTACCAGTGTTGACTACTGTAGTAAACTGCTTTTAGTAGTTTTTTCAGGTTATTTTTTTTTTCAGAATATGTATAAAATAGAAGAAAACTTTGGTTACTTAAGTGAGAACAGGAAAATCAGAACAATTCCAGTTCTATACACAAAATGATGAGTTCTGGAATAGCAGATACTACTCAAACCTGAGATAATGAGGTCAGGAGTTTTGTGAGAGTTTTATAAAGGCATCTATTCAGTCTTCAGTGCCAATCAAAAACCTACCCAGAAACAAGTATTAGGAATAGGAAAAAAATGGCACATCGCTATGCTGCTGTGGTTAATCTGGAATTTGCTGGTGTTGTAATACCATACGAAGCTTTGGACTTTGATCAATTTCCCTTTTCTCACTCTCTCACTTCACTTCCCCAAGTTGTGGGAACTGGAATATCTTCATCCTCATGGCATTTCTTTGACCAAATGTAGGAATAGCTTCTGCTGTCTGTTTGGTTAAACATACTGAGAGTCCTGATCCTGAAAGAGAGATGACAGATGAAGGATAGAGCTGGACAAAGTAGCAAGCTTAAAACAAACAAATAGAAAAACCCCAGCAGATGGCATGGACAAGTGGTTCAACCAGTCATTACATCCCATGTTATATGAATAATCAATGAACCAAATGAAGGGGCAGTAGGGCTTTCTTGCCAATAGATATTCTGGATGACCAAAGTCTATTTGTGTTCAAGTGGTACTGGAGAAGTTCAAAGAAGGCAAATCTTTTAAGAGTAACTTAGAAAAGGAACCACATCTAGCTTTCAAAGTCCATGAGGGAGAAGCATCTTGCCTGTTCTATTTTTATTCTTCCTTAGGCAACCATTTGGGATTACGTGGGAGGGTGGGATACTGGGCTGCAGAGAATTTTTTGATCTGGCCCCATGTGGATATTTATGTGTGTGGTTTTGAAAAGGTTACATGCAGTGCAAGCTGGTTTTAACTACTGTAGGTCCATGATAAACTTCTCCAAGAAGCAAAACTAAGGAAAAAAAAATCAGACATAAATTGTATGGAAGGAATTAATTTGATTTGATAAATCAATAAAGCAATCTGCCGTTGTTAAGCTTTAGCAACTGTGAAACATTGTATGCAGAGCTATCTGGAAAGATGAATAAAATCACAGTAGGTCTCAACCTAAACTAGTATCTGAATATTTTGATATGTGACGGGGTTGTGCAATGACAGGGAAAATTATTATCATGAATTATTAATGATTTAACATATGATTTTTTTCATTAAGCCATTAGAAATTTTACTAAAAGCTTCATCAGAGTAATGAATAAGAATGGCTGAAATAAGCTGGTACATGTATTTGCATATACTATATTCAGCATCATTACTTAAAACCTACTTTTGCTCTAAAAAAGATCAGTTAATTTAAGAGGCTTTTGTTACTGATTTTGGCATTGGAAATGTAACTGTAAGATCACACATCAGATGGTTATGTAGAAGGCACACCCACACGGGTTGAATAAGCACAGAATAAGATGCATTGGTAATGATACTCCTCTGCTATGCTTGTCCTGCAAAACCCTCTCTCTCTGTGCAGAACATTTTATTCTTTGAAATCTGAGCTTGCCTCTGGTGTTGAGTGTTGGCTGCTGTTAAGAAATCATACAAAAGTCACTTAGCACTGGTGGTTTACTGGTATTTGCCATTTCACTGCGATATTTTCATTCCTTCAAGAGGAAAAGAATCTCTTGCAAAAGCATACTTTTCTTTTCATAAACAACATTTTGTCATTTTGAAGCATTTTCCTCTTTCAGCTGTAAACAAATTCCTTAGTTAAATTTCAGTTTTCTCTAATACTATTTGAATAACTTGTGAATATATTCAGCAAGCTAGTTTGATAAATAACCTGTACCTGGGTAACTGGAGATTTCTGTAATGAAGTCAGTCTAGTATGGTGATCATGATAAAATGAACTGACTGCATTTGTAAATTACTTATTTTTTTTTTTCTCAGTATTTTATTTCATTGATTGGATAAGATTTTAAATCTCTGAATCCAGGGAATGGTGGCACCAAACAGAATGGGCCTGTCCCCGAGCTTTGCTTACTTGGTACCATGTGAGCAGTGGGTGTGTAGTAGCTGCTCTCAGGTGTGCACCAGGCTGCCAGCACAGGAGGACTAAGGCAGGTACTGTACGCTTATGCTGTGTCAAGTGTCTGCCAAGTTGCTTGGTAAACTTCCTTTAATGGACAGCGTGAGATTTAACAGGAGGAAAGCTGGAATGAGAAAGGCCAGTGCTTCTTGGTTTTCTCAAAGTGTGTGTAGACCATGGGGCACTGGAGTGAAAGGGCAGAGAAGGGGGGAAGCTAGGCAAGCTTCACCCTCGGTCAGTTTGCAGATGACACCAAGCTGGGCAGGACTGTTGATCTGTGGAGGGTAGGAAGGCTCTACAGAGCAATCTGGACAAGCTGGATTGATGGGCTGAGGCCAATTGGATGAAATTCAACATGGTGAAGTGCCAGGTCCTGCACTTGGGTCGCAACATGCAGTGCTTGGGGAAGAGTGGCTGGAAAGGTGCCCAGCGGAAAAGGACCTGGGGTGCTGGTCAACAGCATGCTGGACAAGAGCCAGCAGTGTGCCCAGGTGGCCAAGAAGGCTAGTGGCATCCTGGTTTGTATCAGAAATAGGTTGGCCAGCAGGACTAGGGCAGTAATCGTCCCCTTGAACTTGGCACTGGTGAGGCCACGCTTCAAATCCTCTGTTCAGTTTTTGGCCCCTCTCTACAAGAAAGACATGAAGGTGCTGGAGCATGATCATAGAAGGGCAGTGAAGCTGGTGAAGGGTCTGGAGCATGAATCTGATGAGGAGAGGCTGAGGGAGTTGGGGTGGTTTAGTCTGGAGAAAATGAGGCTCAGAGGGGAACCTTATTGCTCTCTGTAACTACCTGAAAGGAGATTATAGCAAGATAGAGGTCGGACTTTCCTCCATAGTAACAAGTGACAGGCCAAGAAGAAATGGCCTCAAGTTGTGCCAGGGGAGGTTTAGATTGGAGAGCAGGAAAAATTTCTTCAGCGAAGGGGTTGTGAAACATTGGAACAGGCTGTCCAAGGAAATGGGGGAGTCACCATCCCTGGAGATATTTAAGACTTGTAGATGTGGCACTTGGGGACATGGTTTAGTGGTGGACTTGGCAGTGCTAGATTAATGGTCAGATTCAGTAATCTTAAGGATATTTTCTCACCTAAACAACTCTATGATTCCAGCTTAATTATGGTGTGGGAGAGGTGGGGAAGCAGTGAACACTGGACATTTATTCTTGTCACCTGTTGCTCAGGAATGTGTTTGTGTGATTTCCGTCATTTAAAAATAACGTATTACTGTCTGATCAAGTTAGGAGGGAGAGAGAGAAAGAGAGAGAGAGAAACCTGCTTTTATCTCCCAGGGAAGGAATCTCTTTGACAGAAATGTACCAAAGGCACGTGTACATTACTTATAGAAGGAGCTTTTGTTTGCGGAATTTTTGTCAGGAAAGCAAATATGGTCAAGCTCCTAGAAACTGTTCGGTTAGGTTTAATTGCATGTAGGTTTTTGGCATACCACATTTAATGGAACATGTTCCTGTTATTTGTGCATCTGCAGTTACAGGTGAGACTGTCCTCAAAAAGCTGAAGTAAGAAGCAGTGAAAACAGTGGAAGAAAACTACTAAACTATGGGGGTTTTCTACCTTTGCCCACAAGAGAGTACTGCAGCTAGTTAGTTCAGGTTACTTTAACTCTTGGTAATGTGACTTTTTTGTTAATACAGTTTTAAATTATGAAGACTCCCTTCAGCTTCAGAACAAGTGTAATGAGATTTTTTGTTAATATTTTTCCTGTAAAAAAGTCTAGAATCTGCTTTTACTGTAAATGGAGAGGAGGTAGAATCTTCTTAGTTTCTAGTTCCTTGGTTGTAGGTGGTCTGCGTGACACTGCTGCTGTTGTTTGGAATAACCAAACAGCTTCAGCTAATTTGGGATACCTGGTAAAGATGCTTTCTCACTGTTTTCACTCTCTATTGCTCAGATGTCTCTGCCAGGCAACTCACAAAACAAACAGCAACACCAGGTCAGTTTAAAGGAGTGCACACTTTGAAGTAGGGGGCAAATGACGGTTATAAAAGGTTAGTCCTTTAATATTATTACAAGAGGTAGTTGTACAGGTTTTCATGCATTTGCTTATTAAAGTGTGTAATGCCCTGATTCTTACATACAAAAAAAAATTAGTCAGTAATTATTAGAAAAAATTACTTTGTACTTTCCTTGGTGGTGGAGGATACAGCAGAGATTAATTTATAGCTAGAATTTGAATGCATATGGCTCTTCAAGTGATAGTCAACACAGCAAGATACAGGAACAAAGAGAAAAGTGTAAGACAAACTGGGTACAGATGGTCAATTTAAGGCTTGTAGAAGAGAGAGGGCAGAAAAGAAATTGTCTCATTAAATAAAGCAAGATGCAGTCCATTCTAATCTTTGTACCTGAAATAAAATTAATAATTATTTAAGAGAGTAAATACAGTGGATAATTATATGTTTAATTTTTCATAGAGAATTTCTTTCTGGTTTGACTAAAGTTTTCTTACCACTGGTGGTGCTCCCTGGCCAGTCTTCAACTTGTGAAAGCACTTTGGTAAGCCTTGGTTGTACCCATGAAACACAGGATCCTCTATGCAAGCCAAAATTAGCAAAAATAGGAGCCTTTGTGAAGGAAGTAGAATTTCAAAACTGTTTTTATTTCTGTAAGTTCCTCTAGAATCATGAGTGTGCTAGTGAACATATTTTTGAGGGGAATTTGTATGACACTCAAAATTAGTGCATATAAGAGTTTACAAATTGAAAATAATCACAGACTTAATTTAAATGTGCATTTATGTACTTTAATCAGCCTGTTTACTTTGCATCCAGTCAGTTGATTTCCATGCTATCAGCATTCATCCAGGCTAAAATTTCAGTGTCATTGCTTAACACAAGAATAAATTTGGGTGTGCATTTGACAACAGTTCATTTTTTCTCTTTGCAAAGAATGATACCTCTGTGCTTTTACTTTATTATTCTTTTCCTGGTGGCTTTCCTTTTTGAAGCATTGCATGTTTTTTGTTAGTAACTTCATTATGCAAAAAAAGTTCAAATATATTCACCTGTGTACCTATCATGTGTCAGGGTTTTTCCTTCAGGGCCTTAAGTAATAACTATGTTACTTTTAATAATATTTCAAGTAATTACATACTTGAAATTCTGTCTAGAGTTCATGCGACAGTTCTGGATTTCTTTCCCTAGCAGAAGCTTCCACAGATTCTTTCCTACCTGAAAAAAATTTTGGGGTACATATTTTTACATGCATTCAGTGCACTGTTCTCCAAGAAAAAAGTTTTAAATGCAGAGTGGCAGCAGACTTCGTATTTATCTTCTTTCCCTTAGAGAAACAAATATCTGACTATTGCAGTGGTTCTGAATCAGTGTCTTGACAAAAATTAGTGCCAAACAGATGGCTGATTGGTTATATCATGAGCTGTTTTTGATAGTACTGATTTATGTTACTAAAGATGAGACTTACACTGCAGTATAAGCTGCAGTATCTTAGTATCTTAGTATCTTAGAAAACTTGTACGCTATACTACTCTGCCATAAATGTATTTCCTTGATGATGAAGACTCTTGTATGTCTCTGTACCTGTAGATTAAAAAAATAATTTTTGACAGGGACTTCTATTAAATTTATTTACAAAATATATACCCAGCAGGTTAATTGGGTCACTAATTGCATCTACACTGAAATGTAAAAAGGATAATATATTAAGAGCACTCCAGCTAGTTTTTCATGGCCTTTTCCACCTGTCTAACACTACACAGCAAGAAAGTGGAAGCATGTTGTAAAACACTTTCACTGTTCTGTGGATAAAGTGGTCAACGGTTTACCATCTGGCAACCAAACTTGATGATAATGCTCAAGCTTATCATCCATGTGTGCTATCTGTGGGTCAAAGGGTGAAGGTATATTCATCCTGTTCTTTGCTCCTGTACTTTAAAGTGGTTATCTTCCTGTCAAGAAACAGATGAGTTTTGCTTCAGTTTGACAACCTATTCCTGAGCCATCAGCAGAGACTGATGTGTGCTCTCCTCATTAGAGAATGCTACTGGATATTCCTCTACCACATTGAGTTATTTTCTTCTTGCAGCTCTGTTAGCCTGAGGAGGGGAAACCTTGGAAATTACTCTGAGTCTCACTGTTGCAAGGTGCACACTGATGATGAGACCTCTGGGATTACTTGCTGTGTGATTCTTCTCCAGTTGTAATTTGTTTCAGATAGAAATAAGTGTAAAGAGGAGAAAAACCTGATTAGTTTTATTGAATTGTCTTTTAATTTTTCATCCTGTCTAGATTATCAGTCTTAATTGGATGATGATAAAGTCTCAGCTTTTCACTGAACTGTAAAACAACGAATATAGTGACTGCATTGTTGCTGTTGGGCTTTCTTAATCAAACAGGGCCAAAAGGGCTACTTCCACAGACAATTCCAAGGTAGCAGACCTGGATGTAGCAGTCGCTAATGCAGCATGCATACGGTCCCATGGGAAGTTGAGATTTGTAGCAAACTGGTGCCATAAATGACATAAACTTTGCAGTTTAACCATTAGTTTGATAATCTTTGCAATGATTAAATGCAATAATAGTTGCCATTTACAGGAGGTTTGAGACAACCTTAGTTTTCAGAAGTTGTGGATTCCTAGATGAGAGTCTCAAGGTTTTATTTAGCCTTACCTGGGTCAAAAGGGGTGCCTGGTCTTCGTGTGGAAATCACGAGATTATTGGAAGAAGAATTTGTAGAATAACTTCTTCAAGAGCCCGAGGGTACTTTTGTGTTATCTGGGCTCTGAACTTCGACTTCTGAGAAGGATAGCTCACAACCACCATGTGTGTTTTAAGGAGCCTGCTTTAAACGCCACTGCTTCATCTGGTTAGACAGTTGGTGAAATTCTGCAGATGGGTAACAGTAATTTCCAAGAGTTGGTGCATATAGTATCTTCTTTCTTGTGAGAAGAAAGATTCCTAATTTAGCATTTACTCATGCACTCGTTAAAGTTGTTGGGAATATTGCCATGACCTCACTTGGAGCAGAATTGAATAATTTTGTTCCACTCCCTCCCTACCACCAGACTTAGTTGTAATAGCTTGTTGGAGCATTTTGGTTATGTCTTAATTGGTGTATTAAGCTTTTTTTTCCCCTCAGTCATCAGTTTTGCTACATACTTCATGAGTACTGGTGAAAGAGAGGTGTGAGATCATCTATAGTTCCCTGGCTAGGATTGTTTTCCCATATCATTAATTTTGTTCAAGTTTTTATTCTCAGACTCCTCTAACTTTACAGCAGAAACTCCTAAATGACTAATAGCACATTTGGTTTCAGTAGGTTGGGACACTCAGAGTGGATATAAATTCTTCAACTTCAGAGGTGTATGGTCAGACTAGCTTAACTTTTCTCCTCCCCCATGCCCCCTTTTTTGCTTCCCACACAGGCTTTCTAACATTCTGGCAAAGCAAGTATTTGGACTTTTACCCATTCTCTCACTTTACAGTAAAGGAGCATTCATTTTTCCAACATTAAAAACTTGGCCAGAAACCCTGGCCCAAAACCCTTAATGTTTTGAGCAAATGTTTAAAAATACCCTCTGACTTGGCTGCTCTAAGTAGCTTTAAAAACACTGTTTTCTATTGTGGTGGACAAATTCTTTTTCTCCCAAAGAAGCTAACTAAAAAGCTAATACTTATCCAGTATTATCGATGGCAACAAATTGAATTTAGACATTTCAAATGTTAAAGAAATAATTCTGAAGCCATAAGGAACCTGCATCAGAATAGTTGCATCTTCAAGGAGCTCTTTTACTTGTGGATGTTGCAAAAGCTGAGGATGGGAGCTGGGAGTTGCAGCCAATATGAAAAATATGTGTTTGTCTTGCATCTTGTCCATTCCCTAAAATAAAAGAGCATATTTTTGTGAGAGTACTACACTTTTACTCAATTTTTGTACCTTGTTCTTGTTTTAAATGGTATTGATACTTCATGCCACGTCATCTGGGAGAGCTATTTAAGGGAATACATCCTCTTTCATTATTCTTTTCTGATAAGCTTGCATAGATTAATATTTGACTTTTCATTAAATGAAGAGCTCTTTCCTGACTCTAAATATGTTTTTATAAATGCAGACAGATCAGGTAAGCATAGGAAATAATAAAGTTCAGTTTTACCTGCATGCCTCACTTCTTTTGGGCACATTTGATCACCCTAAGTTAATGGAGAACTGACTAGTAGAGAGAAGTCAGGTTCAGTCTGTATTTCATACTGTTGTTCTCTGTGTGATGAGTGATGATGTTGTGCTCTGTGTTGCTAGGGTAACATGAAGAAACACAGAGGAAAATACGGCACAATTCCAAAAAGGAAGCATTATATTTTTTTTCAGAGCTTCTTATTTGCTCATGAAATATTTTGCCAAAATATTGCTGAGAAAACCCAGCAGTTCTTAAAAGGCTTTATTCCAAATGTAGAGTCTAAACCAAATTATTCAGTCATGCAGTAATGATTTACTTAAGGAAAAATTCCAGTGTCACTTTAATTTGTTTCCAAAATTTGTATCATGGAATAAGCTGCGATTACCTTGTACCTCAATTTTTTCATCTTTGCTTTGTCCATCTCTATCAATAAATCTAATTTTTTTCTGAAGACTCTTTGAGACTCTATGACTTTTTCCCAAAAGCTGTGCTTTTAGTAATCCCACATTAAATTGCATAAGAACAACAGAAAACATTTTTTTCTTTAATAATATGACAAAAGCTGAGAATAAAAGGAGGGGCTGGCATAGATGCTGCCCCTATTCTATGTCCTCCTCTGCAACAGTTTGACCAGCACTGCGTTGGAGTTGCTCTAGAGGAAAAAATGAGACATCGGAAATCTGAAGTGTCTCCCAGGTGCTCCAAATCCCACGTACCCCTAAAATGCAGGTCGTCTGCTCCTTCTCCAGAGGATATCTGTCCTCATGCGTATATGGACTGAATCCCAGATTACTTCCCATTCATGGGCCATGAATAAGGCATCTGTAGCTTCTGCTGCTAACTCTGAGTCATCTCTGCGCTGGCTTGTTTTCTGTGTGTGTGTTATTACAGCAGCAGCTGAGCAGATACCTATTTCTACTGGTGAAACTGAATGTTAGCACAGGCGCGAACACAGCAATACCAACTGTAAGTTACTGTCAGTCATATTTTTGCTTTATCAGATGATATTGTCATTGCCAAATATCTGGTATAAATTATGCAGTATAGACTTGAGCTTTGTTTTTTTCTCTTATTTTGCACACCCTGAGAAATCCAGTAAACCTTGCTTTTGAGCGTTATAAGTTGCGGTAAACTGTTTTGCTTACTCACAACGCACCTCCTGTTTGCTTGACACAAAAATAACAAAGTATTACATTTACTAGGTGTTTCCCTGAGCATGGACCAGAGGAGGAGATTGAATGAAGGAGGTGGTTGGGGTGTTTTTCCCTCCACCCTGTATATAAAGGCTATAAAAATCTCTCTGTCTCTCTGAGCAGGCAAATTTGTCTGCCAAATCCTAGTGCTTCCCAAGGGACCACCTCTGAATTTATCCAGACTAAAGAATTGGATTAATCCAGAGGGTTGAGTGTAAGTGAGTGCACATAGGCAATTGCTATGGAGTAGTTGGTAGATGGAAAATTTTTCACCTTGACTTGCATTGCAATAACTTGTTTACCCATATCTGGAGTTGGTGCAGAGGTGTCTGAGCAATGCTTTGTGGGAATAAATGGGTCAGTATTGGGGGTATTCTAAAAAGTTACCTCTAACATCTGTGTGTGGGAAGAGGGGGTATTGAAATACTCCAGTTAGGTATGAGAGTTGGGAGCAAAAAGGACAACAGTTTTGGAAATATTTAATAGTGCCAAAGAAGCATCAGGCAGAGAAAGTGAATTTTGGTAATATCTTGACAACCAGTGCTGTGAGTTGCCATGGTTGCTGCAGCTTAGCTGAAACAAATAATAGGCTTTATACATATTTTTAAAATATTTTTTTATAATGCCGTTGAACTATTTTTGGGCAAACTAACATCTGCATGTTTTTTATGGTTTTGCATATTTTTCTAAAAACTTACACAATTGCAGTTAATTGCCTATTTTGTTACTTCTTTTTCAGAGTAACTTCCCAGATATACTGACTGTTTATTTTGGAAAGATTGCTGGCACAATTGTGTGTTCCCCATATTGATTTATCTTCAATCTACAAAATTTACAATATGGTCTAGATTTTTTTGGGGGGATGAAGGTAAAGGATCTTCAAAACTAAATGCAGGAGAAGTTAAGTAGGTGATGACCCTGGCAATCAAAAGGATGAGCTCAAGTATGTTGCTTCATGGGAGGAGGGAGTATAAAATCTCAACGTTTTGGTAAAGTACAAGAAAGGAAAAAGGTAGAAGTGAGATAATACTTAATATAATTCCTTGTGCAAAGGTCAACTGAATTATGTTCAGGTTTTAAAACAAACAAACAAAACCAACCAACCCCCCCCCCCCCAAAACAAACAAAAACAAACAAACAAACAAAAAACCCCCAACAACAAAGAAGCAAACCCAAAACATCAGGGAGATAAGTGGAGAGATTCAGCAAAGTCATGTGCTCCAAGTTCTAGATACCAGAACTTTGGAGCATCTAAAAATCTATAGCATATGTAAGTAGTGATATGATAGCTGTCTGTCATTTTATCTGAATTACAGTGTGTATTGAAGTAGTTTTTTCTTGAGAAACAATTAAATTCTCCTCTGAAATTAAAAAGTCCTCTTGACCGTGAAGAAACTGATTTCTTTTGAGAATTTCTAATGCTGTGTGTGAGCTCGGAGTCAACTGCAAAACTTCTAATACTTTGTGCAGAGATCTGAAATTTAGGCTACTTTGTAGCCTGGATCTGTAATTTAAAGTAACCAATGCAGCCTGGGGAAACTTTCTAGATTTGCCTTGGAGAAACCAAGCCAACGAAAGAGTACAAGAGATACACCATTTAATTGCCTGGAATTAGTGAGGCTGCTGAGTTTTAGAGGGTTTTAGGAATGGAGTAAGGAAAAGGCATGAAAAAGGGACCAGTCAACAAAGCTACACTAATTATTATAAATCTTAGAATCATTTATGTTGGAAAAGACCTCCAAGATCATCGAGTCCAACTTTATTTTTCTTTAAAATAGCATAAAATTTCTGCAGAAAGATGCAGGATGCTAACAGTCTCCTCTTTGCTGTAGCAACAACTTGCAGAGAATGATCCATTCTGCTTCCCCTGTCCAACACTCAGACAAGAGACAAAAAGTGCTCAGGATGTTCAGTGTTCAGGCTCCTCTGCATACTCTTGTTCTCCTGGGGGTTTTATTTTTACTTTTTATTTGGCAGGCATACGTTCTTCCCTACAAAATAGTAGTTTTTTCTTTGGGAGAACCTCTTGATTAGACTGGGATATGAGGAAGCTGTCAGACATGGACCACCCAGGGAGGGGTCAGATAAGAGCATGAGGAAATGGATAATGTTATCGTCTGGTGACTTGCTGGGGTTGATGCACTTTTTTACAAGTGCTTGTTTTTGTTTTGATAAGGGATTTAAAGATGGTGTGGAAGCATAATGGGTGAGATCAGAAAGGAAGTGCCCTGCTCAAGAGGCAGTGGGAGAGGACAGGCCCTGAAGTGATGGGAGGTGATGCATTCCCACAGAGGGTGTTGGCTGACTGTGTTCCCTCTCTGCCTTTGCATTCTTGGGCATCTCTTCTCCACCCCTCAACCCTTCATTAGTAGGCGGGGGCACAGGGCGGGGATCGACTGCTTGGTCATCGGGGCCCATGAAACAACTTGCTGCCAGACAGGGGTTTTTGGTGGGCATGGCGAAATCCTTTCTGGTGTCATTTTATACCTGACTCTGTGTGCTGTTATGATGTAAGTGGCATTGGGTCCAGTGGATGTGTTGCTATGGAAAATGCATGTGCTTTTTATAGTCAAATAGAAAGGTGCATTTCCAAACGCTGTTCTCGAGCTCTGCAGTCATAGCTCAACTGGTTTATTTCCAGCATTCTCAGCAGTGAACTGGGGCTCTCAGGGTTGAATATCAATTTATTAAGAATTCAAGTGCTGGAGGAAAGTCCTCATGTTTCTGTACCCATGCAGCAACCACATCTTCCACTGGAGCCTTTCTATTCTCAGCCACACGTGGGAATTCATTGAAATCCGATAGCAGCAATATTAATAGCAGTTGAGTAGGTGGCCAAAGAGGCTGAAATTTAGCACAAGCCCGCTGCTGGTTGGACAGGCAGCGTCTGTCTCCTGTGCAGTATACCTCAGTGAGGGTGGAGGAATCCTTCAAGTCCTACTACATCTTCCTCAGAATCTCAGAAGCCTGGACCTTGGCAAGGAGCTCGGAAGTGGGCTTTTCTTCAGTGTGCTGATCTGCTCCGACTCCAAGGCCAGGTATGGCTCTTCCAAGTCCTTCAAAGGGCATCTTGGAGGTGTAACTGCTACCTTGGTGGTTGGAAGTTCAAAGGGAGAGCACCCATACTTCTTTTTAAACAGAAATCTGTTCAAGTCCTGTGTTTGTGAGGTCCGTAGTTCAGAGAAAGTGACAGAAAGCAGATTGGCAGCTGTTGGAGTTTCTGAAGTATTTGTCACTAAGGGATGGGTTTGGCACTGGGCAGGGTGCATTTGTCACTGGCACATTCCTTTCTGTCAGTGGGAGTGTCTCTGTCCCTTCTTTCTTCCCGTAAATGGTTTCAGATTTGTCTTATCTCTTTGGACATGACCACACATATTCTTGGCAGCTAATCCTCATTTAGGGGAGAAGGATACTCTGTTCGAACTTGCTTGTTTGTTGGTTTTGTTTTGTTTGTTTGTTTTGTTGTTGTTGTTTTTTTTTAAATTGTTGTTTGATAACTATATTTAAAAGTGTTTCTATATAAGAAACAGGCACTTAGAAAGCCACATTCTCTTAATGGGATGCTGTAAAATAATCTTCCAGGATTATGCTCAGAGTTCTTGGGTATCTTATATTTGATTTTGAGCACCATATTCATATTCTTCCTGGAAAATAATAAAGTGAAGTGCCAAAGTAGATTTGACATCGTGAATTTCTAGTGGCTGGAATTTAATACATTAGGATGTGGGGGAACCAAACCATACAATGTGTCAGAAAAATAAAATCCAGACTATTGAGTTTGCTGTTTAAAAGTTTTGAAATAAGTCAGAAATAAATGTAGCTTCTTAAAATGCACTGCTCTGTTGTAAGGATGATTTCTTAAATTACTGTGGTTTGCTAGCTCCACAGAAATGGGAAGCACAGAGCACCTCTGGCTGGGGTGTCATCACACGGGGACTCTCCCGATACCAGAATGTGGGGCAGAGTCCTCCTCCACCAGCCCCCTGCCCACTCCTCTGCAGCAGCGTGTTGCCTCTGCCATGGTACTGGTGCAGTTGCTTGTGTGATCATGGTCTAAAACAGAGCAGCAAGTTAATTTGGGGTTTGAAAACGTGTATTAGAAAAAACCCAAACAAAGAAATGGGTGCAGCCCTCTGGTCCCGATGGGCAGCATGGAATGGTAGTGTGATTCAGAGCTGTGTTGGCATAACCACGGAGGCAGCAAATAGGAGTGGCTGGAAGGGAAAGGGAGATCAGGAAATCCTTAAACCAAGCTGCTGCCAAATCCTTTGTATTCTCAGGCTAGGGCCTTGGTGACTAATTCTGCTATTTAACCTTGAGCAAACAGTGGAGCTGAGAATAAATGCCTTGAGCTGTGGCTCAGTGTGCTGAGCTGCCGTGTCCCTTTGTTGTATTCTTGTAGAGTGGTCCTCGTTAGAGAAACATCTGTTGGTCCATGCTGACTGGGAGTAAGTGATGTTTGTCAATATGTGTTGTGTTCAAATGTAACAGTGGTATTTGGTCTCTAAGCATACCACATACTGACAAGTGAGAGCTATTTCTGTCCCATTTGTCTCTTTTCTGTTTGCTAAAGGATTGACGTAGATGATATGGTTTACACAGAAGGTATTTCTCTCCAGGTGGTTATTTCACATCTTTTTTCAGCAGCGATCAACTTGGATTTGTGCAGTTGTGCTTCACAATTATAATTATAATACATACCTCCTATGTGTTATCTTGTGGCCTTTGCAATTTTGAGACCTCTTTGTTAGCTGGAATTTGGTATTGGGGTTAGATTAGGTAATGCAGAATATCAGTGTTGGTTTTCTTTTAAGTTTCAGAATAAATGCTTAAATGCTGAGACTGTGGCAGGAGGAGATGAAGTATTTGTAATAAAGTTCTTCCAGCAAGATCTTAACCGCTCTCTTTAGTGGCTTTCTTTCTTAGGTCAGACATCTTTAGCAAAGTTTGCAAAAAGAGGTATAAAAAACATCTGGGAAGATAGAGAAGTTTGTGTTTAAAAACATAGAGTGATTTAGTAAGTACTGTTAAATCATCTCTTGGAGAGGAACTGACATCTTTGAGCAGATTAGCTTTAAGATACAGCCGTGGCAGTGCCCTTCCGAGCAAAGCAGCAGCCTGCTTGTTACTTTCAGCATAGTGGTATTCACTTATTCAAGCCAGAAATTGGGTTACACAGAATATTTCCATAAAGATGGTTTGCACCAACTGGGCTCTGTGATGATTTTGGATGAAAACATCCAAAAGCAAACTTTTTTCACAGTAGCCAAATGTAGGATTGACATTTGTTTGCATCGATGAAGATACTTCAGCAAGTGAGCTACCTCTTCTGTTCTTCTGCTTAGACTATGTCTATTCTGACAAGTTGTTGGAAACAATTGTTATTTCGAAAACAGTAGATGTAGTTCAGAGGAGGAGAGTAGTAATGCAAGGGAAGAAACTTTGTGCATGAAGAGTAAACAACTTGTGAGTTTGCTTCTGTTGTTGCAGAACAAACATGTGAACAAAGCATGGTCTGTCATTTGGGTATGTGAAATATCTCCCTGCCTGCCTTTTGGGCCTCAGCTGTACTGACTGGTTTACCTGAGTGTCCTAATATTTGTGTTCTTTATAGCCCAAGTACACAGGTCTAGTGTATTTATGGTTATTCCAGTATAGAAAATATATGGAAATACAAAGATAACTGAATATTGCTCTGTTGCAAAATGGTTGACTGAAATTATCCCAGAGAACTCAAGGAAAGGAGATGTGGACATCATCATGTTCAGTCACCTAGCTTTGGTCTATGTGAAGGTTGGCAGCCTTTTTGATACATGCTTCAGCTGGCTAAGGGCACAACTTCTCACTCCTTACTGGGCTGCTGAAGTTTGGAAGCAAACTTTTAAGGCATCCTTAGAAAGGGCATGTATGGCCTCTACTTTTATAATTGCAAACAAAGGCAGAAATTCTGCTAAGAAAAGGCTTTGAAAGTAAAGAATGTGAATCTTTAAAACGCTCTCCTCTGGGTATGAGAAGTGGAATGTTGGTACACACCACCACAAGAGTAGTTTTCCATCCTCCGCTTGGGAAATCAGTCTGTCTCTAGTAGCACCTTAGGTCACAGCCATGGCATTTCTGGCAACGTGGACACTGGAAAAAAAGTCAATCTACTGAAAAAAATGAAAATATTTTTTTTCTTCAAAAATAGTCTCCAGTGAAAAAAGAATAGCAATGTGTTTTGGAAGGAATTAAACCAACCAAACAAAAAAAAGCAAAGAAAAGGGCAAATATTTAAGATTAAGGGAGAAGAGTTCTTCCTTATCTGTGAGGAAGAAGTCACTGACTACAAAGCCAGAAGCATCTCTGGCATGTAATATTAAGGAACCTGCAGGCAAGGACTATGTAGGTCAGATCCATCTCAGGACTTTGTGTGCCTGGTAGCCTGATTTCTTTAAGATGTGGAGATGGGCAAGGCAATTACAGCCACACAGAGTGGGAGTGGGTGCTCTCAAACCAGGAAGAAGGAGAAGGAGGAACGATCTGTGTCCATGATGATTGTCACGTCGCATTGAATATTACATGTCCGTGAAGAGCATCACTTACACTGGCCAGGCCCTGTCATCATCTCACTAATGCGTGACGGTCTCCTATGGTTTAATGGTTTATTCTACCTTTTTCCTGTAACCTTTGACTGGCTTGTTTCTAGACAAACAAGAACAGGATAGGTGCCCTATTACGTTGTTGGTCTGGCATTTTATGGGACTTTGCATAGATCTTTCTGCTGCTGTATGTGAAGTCTTTACTTTTTTGTTTGAACCCCTTCACCATGCTGTGTGTGAATCTTGCAGCTGAACCAGCTCCAAACCAATATCTGGGGCGGATGAAAAGTTATTTCTGTATATTTAAGCCATTTGCCCTTCCATAACTGCTGGCACTGTGGGCAGGAGTGTTGTTCAGGCGCTGAACAGTTCAACAACATTTCAACCCTGAATGTTTGCACCTGATGACTAGGTCTGAATGTGATGTGACAATCATCATGGACACATTTTAAATCTTGAATGATGATTACATTTTAAGTCAGCTATTTTAAAACATTTTCTCTTCTTTTTCTCACTTCCTGCTCTGCTTCAGGCCGGAGGAAACCAACAGAAGAGTGAAAAATGTAAGACACATCTACTTCAATATTTCCTGAAACAGTTTCACACTAATTCTGATTAATTATTTTTAAACACTTCTGTTTATGGTACTCTCATGTTTAATTTATTCTTCATCTGTTCATTTATCTGATTCAAATTAGTGCCATTTTACAATGATCTCTATGCAGCTTACTTGCCCAGATCAATGTAATAATTGGAAACAGTACTTTTATCGACTTACTTGACATACATGAGATGCATCATAACATTCTTTCATTGCTTTTGGTGGCAATCATAGCTAATACTGTAACCAAGATGTTGCAGTTCATTGTAGAAACATCTCTAGCAGCATGCTGAGATTCTTTTATACTGGTACATGGCATGAGAGGAAAGTAATTAAGTCCGTATTTAGGTTGTTTGTTTGTTTGTTTGTTTTTAGGTTTTGATTACATTATACTGGCTTGGGAGAAAAGCTCAAAGTAACCCCCATTATAATGGTCCATACCTCAATCTTAAAGCATTTGAGAAGTTATTAGGGCAAGCATTGACTAAGGTAAGGAATCCAAAAGAGGACACTAAACAAATAGCCTGAATTTTATAGTTTGTTGTACATTACAGCATCAATTCTAAACAGTCTCTTGGGGGTTTAATTTTATTATTAGTTTGAACAACACAGTCATTTATTTTATTTGTTTTGCTTGCTATCAAGGTCCATGTAAAAGGAATGATTTTTAGATTGCGTTGGTTCTTCTGCTACCCATATGAATTTCTGAATCCACCTGCTCTGATTAATGTGGTAGATTGAGAAGAGCCCAGTTTTGATTCCCTTTGTCTGAGATAAGAGAAATTTAAGACCTTGTATTGAATCTCCTATCCAAGATGTTGTATGTGTTGTTTTTAGGGGTTTGCAGTAGCCTTTGCTGAAGATTTTTGTGAACTCAAAATGCATTTTAAAAATTTTTGAGTTAAAACTCATGAATAGCATTTGCACCTTAAATTATTGTAAAAGACCTTTCAAAACTTACTCTCATAGGCGCTTGAGGAGTCCAGCAACCTGAACAGAAGTGGCAGGGATAGTGGATACGGTGATATTTGGTACGTTGATCGGGGAGAGCCCTTTCCGTCTTCAGCTAGCCATAAAAGAGACGATTCCTTTGATAGCTTGGACTCTCTTGGTTCAAGATCCTCCACAAGCTTTTCATCAGATATAACCTTGAAAGGCGGCAGTGAAGGTATGTTTTTATCTTTAAAATCTTTTCTTGACATGTGTCATATGAGTGTAGGAGAAGACAGCGTGTGGACCTAGTACTTGGATGTCCAGTACTTAAATTGGCTTGAAAGTCAGCTCTGGTTTTGAAACTGCTGCAGTTGCATTTTGCTTAAGCAAGTATCAACCTTTAACAATTGGTAGAAACAAAGCATTGCTCACACAAATCTTCCTAGGAAGGCTTGCTGGAACTCTTGCTGTCATTGCTGCATTAGGATGTGTGTATGTGCAGGGTTCCGTAAGGAAAATTGGTAGAAATCAGATCTTGATGTCATCCCCTAAAATTCACCAGTTTCAAAAGTCTCTTGCCTTCTTCCTAGGGTGCTTGTATCAAATTTCTATGTTTTCACTTAATTTGTGACTATTCAATATTCAATACTGAATAGTATTTGTTACTTTTGATAGGAAATATCATGGAAATAAAGGTAACAAGAAGACAGTTTGTGACACTGAATCCCTACATCTATATTCTAACCTGTGTTTCTCTGCTGTTTGAAAGTTCAATACAAACTTGTAGTCTAAAGTTATAAAGAGTGTGAGCTTTTGGATTTTGTTTCATGTGAATAAAACTGAATCACGGGGCAGAGGCCACGCAGAGCATTTCTGGTCTGAGCAAAGCAACATGTAGCCATGTTCAGTATATGATATACCCTGGGGGCTTCTACTGGGTGTTAATCTGGTGAGATGAACATGTTGCTGTGCTATTTGCTGTTAGCTTTTTGTTTTTGTTAGTAAATTTACTCTGCAAATATTATTTAATTTAAAATTTATATTCTGTTTTATGTCTTCAGTCTAGAGTTTAGCACTCTGTTTCCTGTGATAATGAAAGAATGTGATAATGAAAGAATGGAACAAATGTAGCAGGGTCATGCAAACCAATTTGAGCTTAATGGATCTTATCACAGCTTTGCCACAAACTTCTAAAAATACCTCTCCTACTGTCCTGTCAGTAGCTCAGCAAATTTGCAGCCAAAATATCGCAAATATGGAGTTAAATTGATTTCAGAAGATTTTGATCCAAGCTCTAGCTAGAAGCTCATGTCTAGAGAATAATGTTTGTGCTTTCCCTTTTCTCCCCTTTATTCTAAGGTTGTGACAGTGACACAGACTCAGAACTGCCTTTCAAAATGCATGACTCCCATAAAGATGACAGAACTTACCGTAGGATTTCTGTGATTGAACCAAAACCTACCACTGACTTCAATCGCTTCTTACCCAATAAAAACAAGCAAACAGCTTATGTGCCAGCACCGTTAAGGAAGAAGAGGACAGAGAAGAATGAGGACAACAGGAGGAGCTGGGCAAGTCCTGTCTTCACTGAGTCAGATGGAACGTTTTCAAGGTACTGGTGTGTGGTCTTAGTAAAGTGGGCTTTGATTTAGAATTGCTTTAAATAAATTATTTGCAGCTGCTGTTGCTGTAATAAAAAGTCAAGTATTAGATTTTCCATATTTTAACCAGGGGGATGTTTTGGTGTGATTGTGGTTTTGGTTTTGGTTTTTTGTTGTTGTTGTTGTTTGAGTAATGCTTTGAAGCTGATCAGACTCCAAGGTAGAGGGTATTTAAATGCAAGTTCATGAGAGGTAGACCTACGGTTTTAGTTTCTAACTAAAGCCTTTCCAAAATATGGTGATGAATTTCAGTTGTCTGGCTTCTTGTTACATACAGATGAGATTAGTGGGCAGTTCTTGAATTTTATCCTTACCTTCGTGACTTCACTGTTTTCATTCTATTCCTGTTTTGGTCAACCTCAGTGGACGTGAAACAAATCCCGTAGCTTCCTGCCAAAATAGCAGAGCAGAGTGTGGGCTCACAAATCCAGCTTCCCTCCAGATGGTCTATGAGCATGACAGTGGGTCTGATTCAGAAGATGAAAGAAGGCTGCCTGACATTGTTTTGGATGACTTAGCAAAACGTAGATTTCTAGTCAAAAAGAGCCCTGTAAGCTCTGCTGCACCTGGACATCGTTTCGTGTTGCGCAATGACTCTCCTAAATCTTGCTCGCAAGAAAGTTATCCAGCTGGTCCACTAGCTGCAATGCTTGAACCACTGAGGTCAGAGATACTAATCCAAGATCCAGTAACTGTCGCAGTCCATAAATAACTCTGTAAAGTTAGTCTTCTAATCGGCATTTTAACACAGCTGATAATTTGATGTGCCTTTTCTGTCAAACTTTGTACTTTTGTCAGAAGAGATAGGATACTGATATAACCATTTAACTTTTTTTTTTATTTTATTTTTTATTTAATATATCTTATTATTTCTGGTGCTGCAGTGATGGAATTGAGAACTAATACGCTTCATTCACAAGGCTGAACTCCTGAGCCAAAAAGCATGTCTTTTTGCTTTCTTTATGTCAAGTTGCTCCTAAAATATCTTAACTGATTGGATATTTTGAACAGTAACCACAGGAGGCAGAGGGAGTTGGATACTAAAGAGGAAAGCAAACCAAGAGTTAACAATCCTTCAGGATTATCTGGGTATTTTGATGAGGACGAGGAAGAAGTAGGCATCCCAAACATTGAAAAAGATGATTTCTATTTTCGCAAACTAAGTTCTTCAGCATCAAATACAGTTGTTGCTTTTGACAAATTTCTTCCTAAGTTTTGGACTCCCGAAGAAGAATTGCTGTGGAAAAAAATCAAGAAATCCTCTTTTAAACCCTGGTATAAAGAGATTCAAGGGTTCAGGTGCGTTTTCGTGCATGCCTGTTTCTTTCCTGTGTGCAAACCTATAAATAAAGTGTAGCTCTATGACTCTATTTTTATTTTTTATTTTCCTTGCCAATGTAGCAGCAGGATAGTTTTTTTTTTTTCTTTTTTTTTTGTTTTTGTTTGGTTGGTTTTTTCTTTTTTTTTTTTTTAGAAAATAATTGAAATACTATTTTTGTTATATGGTTGCATTTTTGCCAATTCTGCATTTTATTCAATGAGTACACTTTATGGTTTTTTTCTTTCCCTCTGCTCATTCTTTGTGTTGCTGTACAGTAGAAAGAAATCAGATTCTGAGGATGAGGAATTTGCTTACAAACAAAGCTATACCATTGTTGCTAATCAACCAAGACCGATTTTTGACTGGAGCAATAGTTGCAGAAGGGATCAGAGCTATAAGCCAACTGCTGAATATGTGAGAAGCTCGTTGTCACAGATTGCAGAAGGAAAAATCATGGAGTCTTCTGATCAGCCCAGGTTGATACTGCTGCATGAGCTGTTCTCTTGCTGCATCAAAAAGAAATGGCTGGGTGTGCAACAGCTAAATGAAATTAAACTATGTCCCATGATGTTGTGCTTTTTTGGTTATTACTCTTGCTGTTGTGGTTTTGGTTTTTGTTTTTTTCTTTTAGTGTAGCTGTAAGTTGCTGGTCTTCTGAAACACGTAAATATGGAAGTATAACATGCTGCATAGGGTTACTGGCTTTGTATATGTGAGCATGTAGACGTGATGTTTCTGAGCAGGTTAGTATGCTGTGATACCTTTGCGTTGGTTGACGTGTGCTGTGCTACAGTCCGTGGTGGTGGATGACAAATGGTGTAGTTGTACTGCTTGGGATACTGCAAGTCTAAACCAAATGTGTATCACAATACATTGCAGTCTCCTTGTCTCTTGCTGGTTAATGATATTTTTACTTCCCTCCTTTTGTTTTATATGCTTCAGTCAGTTTTCGTTACTTCAGGCCCTGCAAAAATACTCTGACTACGTGTCTTCTGAAACGGGGACCAAAATTGATCCCACTTCTGGCCCTAGGCTCATAAAATGTAGAAAGAATGTTTCCTTTATACCAGGATGCAAGCAAGGAGATGAGGAAAATGGATATCTATATCCAGATCTGGAAAATGATGACTTGTTCGTTCGGAAAACCGGGGCTTTCCATGTGAATCCAGTTGTTCTTCAAGACCCTCGGTTTTTAAAAAAATTCTCTGATCAAGAGCCTCCTCTAGAGGGTGAGATAATCCTGCAACCCAGAGAGGGCCAACCTGTGATTCCAGATTTGGAAAAGGATGACATGATTTTCCGTAAAGTCCTGTTTCAGAAAAAAGAGGTGCCTTTGTCGGGTGCTCCTGACAAGTATCACCCAGCACTGTTTCCTGATCCATGGAGTCTTCCAGAAGAGATCCGATCCAAATTTCTATGTTTACTTGAAAAAGACACGACGCTGGAGGAAAGAAAGAGCAATGGCAGAGTACTGTCACCATCTTCCCACCATAAGAAGGATGACATGCTGACTCGCAAGATTGAATCTTGGAAGGTTGGAAGCAACATACAGCCAGTAAATTTTATCCCAGGTCCATGCAGTGAAGAAGACTGGAAGAAGTGGGAAGCAATCAGGGAGGCCAGCAAAGTTAGACACAAGAAACGGCAGATGGTGGAGAGGTCAGGTTGTGTCCTGCACAGATTGCGCTTGAGTGCTGTTAAACCCTTTCCATTCAGAAAAGCCTCATCTTGTGCTGAACCATTCATAGAGTGCCAATCTGCTGTTTGTTCGTGTCATCCTGGAACAAGCTTTTTATTTGCTTTGAATAAAAGTCCATGACTGCAATACCATATTTTCAACAACGCAAAAAATGTGTTTTCTAATTGTAGGCTGCCATTATAGAGAAAATATATTATCATTCCATCAGGCTAAAGTTCTGCATAAGTTTCTTTCCATAGTTGGACAGTAAATATTCAGAAGTCTATGGAGGCTAGAAATATTGTCTTTTACTTTGCAAGATAATAGGTGAAAACACTTCTGAAGAACGTTAGTTCTTTAATGACAAATTCTGGAAATGGTCATTCTGATATTCTTGCTTGCACCGAAGTATGAAAATGCTTGTAAACTGTCCGGCCACAGTTCTGAGATGATTAGATGAGGTGAAGAAAAAAATTAGTGTTTTGTCTGCCTGAACTCATGGTGCATGCAAGTTGTACGTCTATGTAGTATTAAATTCCACTGTGACATATTTTATTCTGCCAGTATTTTCCACCTACTTTCATACACTCCTGATTCATACTTTTCATTAAGTCTTTTCTGATATCCTCAAAATTTCTCTTGTTTGACTGAAAACTATTTCTTAACTACTTCCTAGCTCTCCTTTGAATTTTCTGCTTACTTGGGGAGAGTGGGTTTTCAAATGTCTCCTAAGCTCTGAAAATACGGCATTGCAAGTTGCAGTTCTCCCAGCTATGCATCATTACTGTGTGACTAAGACACTTCTTCGTTCCAGTTGATACTTTTGATGTTGCTGCATTTAATTTTTAAGCTTAATACTGTAACAAAGTGCAAGCTTCACTGAAGAATTTTTTTGAAGTGCTTGAAAATATTGCACGTTTTAAGAATTCATTCAACAGAATAAAATACTTGTATCATAAAATATAATTAGGAATACTAAAAATCTTCTGTAATTACCCTGATTAATTACATTCATGACTTAATTTGCTGAATGTCTATATAAGGCCTTTTATTCTTGTCCAAGCCAAGTATTACTTTCATTTAGTATCAGAAATGGTTGAAGTAATAAGAAGACAGCCTCTGTAAGCCACACTTCTTGTTGGGACTCAAACTGGCATTAATTTTTATTTCTTGAAATGAGTCTCTTTTGAGCATCATGCTGTTCAGCAGCATTGGAATAAGTGGTGCAGAATTAATTCAAGGCTCTATTTGTGCAGTATTGCTAAATCAGAAGTGTTGGAAACTTGCAGGCAGCCTTGTTCTGTCAGTTCTGCCCAACTTGCATATCATGCAAGTCCTGGTGTGTTTTTTGACTAGTGTCCGATTCCCAATGTGCTGTTCCATGCTGGCTGGTTCCCAAGCTTTCAGTTTTCCCTTCACTTAGTAAGAGTGCTGGTGTACTAATGGTGTGAATGTTTTCAATATCAAGTCACTGAATCTTTTCTTTTTTTTTGGTTTCTGATTTCTCAGACTGTTTCAAAAGCTTTCTGATGAGCAAGGGTAAGTTTTATGAAAGCGTGAATGATCATTATGCCTTTTTTTTCCTCTTTACATCTTTTTGCATGCACAGTAGCTAAAAACTCATGCTGAAAGCAACTTGTGCATGATGATACTTTGTTGTTCTGTGCTTTGGCAATTTACATAACGAATGTAGGAGACTAAAAGCTATGCGTGTGACAAAAGTTCTCTCTGGAGTCTAGTATCTCCAGGTTATAGTTATCAGGCACTTTGAAAATCAGCTCCAATATTTTCTTCCTGCTGAAGCGAAGTATTTGAATGTTCTGTATTTAAATTAGGCTTTAAAATATTAAAAAATATAAAGGAAGTTTATTATCTATTTTATTTTGAAAGCTGTACAATTAGAACCTGAAAATAATTAACAACATTATATTTATCATGGGATTGTGAATGGTCGGATATGAAAGGATATAAAAGGATATAAAATAACCTCCAGGTTATTGCACCCTCGGAGGTAAACTTATTGGTTAGTGTCATGTGAACTTAGATGTTGTTTATGATATACTGCAAGTCAAAGAGAAAGAATTTTTCCACTTAATTTGTGATGGCATGTTAGGTATTTGGTTATGGATGGTATTTTAGAGGGTTTTTTTAATGTAAATGTATTTATTTGTTTACTTCTCTATTTTTACCCTGAGGTAGACCTGGTAGATGACTAAACACTTGCAGAAGAAGCAATAAATATCTCAGAAGTTGTTAAGTGTTAGGGGAGGGAGACTCATAAGACTCAAGTCACTAGTTAGATTTTTAAGTCTAGACTGAAATTAAAACTAACATCCTGTTCCTTGATATGAATATAGCTATACTTAGGGTATATTGTATTTAGGTTAGATTTTCCTATTCTGTTGCAGGCAGATATAATAACTCAAGAGAAATAAGTGGAAACTGTAGCTATATAAATTGTCTTGAACTCACCTGGAATAAATTTGATACAACTTCTATGTAGAGTTTGGTTACCCCAAACCATTTCTACGTGTACTGTAACTTAAGCATAAAAATAGAGGAAAAGAATTGTACAGGGGTTTCTGCTGTGGTGACCTGGAGATTTTTGCTAAATTTGGCACTCTTCCCATTCAGAAAATAGACAAGCAAACAGATATGAGTTAATGCCCTTGTCTTTATTTCTAGAGGCCAAAGTCCAAAGTCTTACGTTACCAACAAAAGTGAATTGGGCCTCTTGGGAGGAAGTGAAAGTCTGGTTTGTTAGTTCAGAGCTCTTTTGGAATGTAACAGATTAGAGCAAGGTTCTGTGCTGAATCAGTTTAGGTTTCAATCTGATTTTCCATCATATCAGAGAAGTACCATGTTTTCAACTCCTATTAGAACATGGTTATACCCCCCCATCATTCATACTTCAGATAAATTAAAACAAAGGTATTTTTGAAAACGAACAAACAACCAAAACACCCTCAACAAGTCAAACAGCAAAACCTCAAACCCCAGAAAACTAGCTTTCATTTTATATATTACAGCATTGAACCTTGCTGTGAAACACCTGCATTTGGTTTAGAGTCTTAGAGGCTTGTGGTCAAATCTGATCAGGAGTCTTCTCCTTTACCTGTATTAAAGATCCTGTTACATTTATCACATGTAGTGTGAAAGAATAAAGGACAAAACAGCATGGGACGGGAGGGAGCATGAAAGGTGAGCTTTGAGGAATTTAGATTAAAGGGAACTAATGAGTAGAAGTTAATGGGAGAAACTTGTAGCCACGTTGAAGACGTCAGTAAGAAGGTGGCTGTGTTAGCCATCCCAACTTCGATGGAAAGCATCAGGGAGGCTTGGGGAGGAATAACACAGGCTAGTGCGGCCTGGGAGATGCATGACCCGAGCATTTAGCAGTGAATGACTCTAATCCTTTGGAAACATGAATCAGTAACTGATTTGATTTTATGATTAGCTTGAGAAACGAAAGAATGGGAGGTGACAGTGGGTCTCTTACAGGAGAGAAGTCAAAGAATGGGAATTTGGACCCCGGGAGGGGGGAATGCCTTTTGTGTTAAAGGAAGGAACAAGATCAATACAAATAATAAGTTTAAACAGAAGTAGCAGTTGGATATGAGGAGCTCAATGTGAATGATCAGTGTGGAGCTGCTACGGAGCTGCTTATTCCCTTAACCTGATTTTATTTGCTCAAATATGCAACTAATGACTTGAGTGCTGGCACTAGAGCATGTCCCAGCCTTGCTCATTCAGCTGCCCATGTGTTTCCTGTTCTATTTGAAATAACAATCATGAGCACCCAGTTCTACTAATAGAAATCTCTCCCTCTCTGAAGGTTTCACTTGCATAAGTGATGACTAAGATGTTATAAAGCTGAGCGCTGTTTTTTCTTCCTAGGAGTAAATCTTTGAATGATGTCAGTGCAGAGGAGCTGCAGTCATTGCGCAAAATCCGTTATGAAGAGCTACAAAAGATAAAAGAACAGTTGCAAGAACAAGATCTAAAGTGGCAAGAAGTAAGGACCCCTTTTCACCTCTCTTTGCATGTTCTACTTTGAAGGACTGCCTTCAGTGTCCCTTGTAAACAAGCTTTGGCATGTGTGCATCAACTCATGGGGCTGTCTTCTAAAATGATCCATCTCGTGCAGCTATAAGTTTTTGGGGATGTCTCGTGTAATGCAGAACTGAAATTATTTTAAATATTGCCATAAGTTTCTGATTAATGCTTTAGGATAAGACTTGTGTGTATTGCAATAAAACCATCAGGCTTGATTTCTAATGACATAAAGAAAAGTTAGGGCATAGCTTCATGTGTTACTGAAATTTGTGATTTTTTTTTTTTTTTAAATGAAATGATTGGAATGTCTAGTGTTTGATCCTTTGGGAGAAGGAGGGAGGAAATAATACTTAGTTGTACAAATTCTTGAGGCTTCTATCCCCTAATAATTCGGTCTTAAATCCAGCTTGCAAACTGTATGGTAACTTTGCACAGCATCATAATGGTATCTGAAGACATTTGATTTTATTAAAATCTCTGCTTGATAGTATCAACAAGAAGCTGAAATTAAGAACAAAGTATTGAACAAGAAGTTCATAGTTGTTTTTTTAATGCATCTCAGCCATCTCAGTTCTGATATTCTGAGTACTTTTCTTAAGCTCTGGTATTTCATGGACACTATTGAGAGTTCATGTTGTGGCTTTACAGAAATGAGGAAAATATAGGAATATATATTTTCAATTTAGAATTTAAGGCATATTTATTCTCAAGCTAATGTCTCAGTCTAAAATAAAGTGATTTGGAAAAATAATAATATCCCGAACTCCAAAACTTTCAACAAAGAAATACAGATGGCATTTGCATCAGTTTTCAACTATGTGTCACTGGATAAAGTATTCTAGAATAAAACTGAATATCCTAAGGGGGGGAAAAATAAAGCAAAATGATGTGCCTTTCCACATATTGTCAAATAATTAAAATTACTAACTTAAGAAGGCAGTGAGCCTGCAACCCTAACTGAAATACGAGAACCCCTTTGTCATTTACCTGAAAGATACATGGAAATATTGCTGCAATGCAGACATGCAAATAAAATCAAGGCAATAAGTAGCATGTGATGGGATGCCTCTGTACATCTATGGGGTCTTGAGAAAATCTGATGGGATACATTCACGTTATTCTAATAGGATCTAGCAAAATGGAAGAATCGTAGAAAGAGCTACACTTCAGAATTGCAAAAGAAAAAGGAAGAGAGAGAAGAAATTGAAAGGAGAGCCTCTGAAGTGTCTGGAAGGAGTACCAAGTCACTGAAAGAAATGCAACAGGAGAGGTAATGGCCCTAATGGGAGTATTATGTTGAAGAACTTAAATTTGAGCATTTTTATTCCTTTCAGTTCTTGAGCAGCTTTTGTGGCCAAGTTGCAGTTGATTCTGCAGAGATCTCAACAATTTTAATTGCAAAATACATTGTAGAAATCTAGGCAATTGGAGGGCTGAATTTGGTTTACTAATGCTGTGTTTGCACAGAATGTTAAAGAATTTTGCTCTATAAATGATATTTTGCTCTGCTATCTATAAATAAATATCGAGAAGTCAATATTTGTGTTCTCTTGAAATTAGTTAAAACAATAGTGTGGAACTGCATAGTTGCCTTTTTTATTCTTGGATAAGCTTAACTATTTCTCTTTCTTCTACCACTACATTTGTTATTCTTTTAGCCACTGTGAATAATTACAGCTAGAATTTTAATGTAAGTTACAGAGCTGTAAACTTTTACTTGATTTTCCCCTTTATCCCTAATTGTTGTTCTGGGTATTTAATCTCTGAAGAGTGAAAAGTGTAAACTGCATAGTACCACTTCTACTGGCAACAGTCTTATTTATTTATTTATTTAAAATGCATGTATGACTGACTTGAAGGGAATATGCATGTATTAGAATGGAATGGCATGTATTCATAAAAAAAATTTTAATGAGTTTAAACCCAGAATGTTTGGGATTTCTGTATTTTTTTATTTATTTGTGAGGACAAAAATTAGTTGCTTGAATAAAAATATGGATACTAGTTGTATTGAATATCTGGTATCATCAGAATCTTAAAAATTATGTGGTAAAGATTATCCAGGTGGTGGTTGTTCCTTTATGACAAAGGAATGAATAGCACAAAAAGAATAATAATCTGAACGTCAGGACACCATCTTATTTAGTTATCTAAAATTCAGCATAGTGTATTCATAGAGCAGAAATGTCAACCAGAGTTACAGAGTTCCAGCAGTGTTATGGCACTACCTTCTTTACATTCTTTCCTAAATTAAATCTGAATTTCTGAGCATATGTAATTTGAATGGCTATATAATGTTCTTGGCAAATATAAATTTCTCTCATGATGGCAGCCTGAAAATGTGACAGCAGTATCCCTGAGTGCTGTGAAAGTGTTGAAATGGAGAGGAGGGGGAAAAAGATAAAAAGATATTAAAAGGATACGAAAATACTAATATTTTTAAATGATGCCACTCATTTTAATTTCCTGGAGATGTATTTTTTGGTTTGTACTCTGCCTTGAACATTCAGTAGTCGAAAGACTTAGGGCCTGCCTCTTTGTCGGGTCACTTTGGTGTTCTAACCTGCTCTCTCCCCCTAGGGAGGAGAGAGATGAAGACTCCTATGGGCAGCGAAAACAGGAACACCTCTGGAGGTATTCACTGAACGATGATGTGTTTAGTGAAGAAAAAGCACCTTCCACATGGTCAGCAGCAAAAGATTACCATTTGGAAGAAGATACTTCCTACAGCACTAAGGACAGCAAAAGTGAATATGTCTCACAGCCGCCCAAGGAGAACCCGCCAGAGAGCTCGGCTGCTCAAGAAGCTCCTTCTCTGCCAAAGAGCCTGGCTGAGGAGCAGAGCTCGGCTCTTTTGTCTACTCGCTACTCAGTGAATGCTCAAACTGGGTCAGCTCAGGTTTCAGCTTCTCTCCCGAGAACTTACCAGAAAACTGATACCTCTAGGTTAACATCTGTGGTTACACCAAGACCTTTTGGTGTCCACTCAAGAGGAATCTCATCACTTCCACGGTCGTTCACGGTAAAATTCTGCTTCATTCCTGAAGTTTGTAAATGTAGGGTCTTTAATAGCTAGGGGAACAGTAGAATTTTTAAGTTTCATTGCTTTTTAAAAAATTATCTGCTGTGTGATGAAGGCTGTGTTAATAGAGCACGCAGTTCTGTCATGGCTTTGAATGTTTACTTGTGTTTCTGTGCTTAAACATACTCCTGGAATTAAAGCTAGTAACTATATTTGATAGAACATTCTTTTTATTACTTGTAGCAAGTCTCCTTAGTGTGCCATACAAAAAAAAAGTCATTGTTGGAGGTAATTATCTGGAGCTAAGTTAACAAAATTAAGTACCAAAGACAAAATTTTCAGGTGATGTAAGTTTCCTCTGCTCTGCTGACTTTGTTGAAATTGAAATTTTATTCTAGGCTAAAATTTCTCTGCTCAGTAAACACTGAAGGAATGAAATTGATTCTCCCTCTGCCACGTTACTATGTTGATTCTCATAGCTGTCTCCTAAATCCTTATTTGTCTAAATTTAAAAAATGGTAAGAATACAAATAATTCTAAGCAGATGACTTTAACAAGTTTATCTTAAAAAGTCTGGCCTATTTATTCTGCAACCATTTAAAGACAAAAAAATATGTTTCTCTTCTTTAGTAATGGGTACAGAAATCAGAATTTGCTTGAAAGGGTGAGAGGTGTTTTTATTAAATATGAAGATCACTGAAAGATTTAAGGAATTTTTTTTTAAAGCACATATTTACCAAACTGTCATTTTTTTGTCCTAGATGGATGATACTCTGAAATACAATGGAGAAGTAGAAAAAGCTAGAAGAACTCAAACTTTGTTCACCAGCATCTCCTTTTCACAACCAGACTCTGCACACCCTCTCTCCACTAGTGCATTCAGGAGCAGAGGTGAGGAGGAAGAGGAGGAAAAAGAAGGTGTTCAGTCAACACCTGCTCCTACTTTGGCATTACCTGTAAAATCCCAAGACCAAGATGCTGGAAGCAGTATTCTTAAACCTGAGTATGGCATTCCTCCTGATTCTCTTTCACTTGAATCTTCTGCAGAAATTAAGAGTCCAACAGAGCCTGAGGATTCAAAATCCCTGGTAAGTGTGGAAATAATGTGATTACTTGGTGCAACTGAATGCTACAGCAGAGTAAAAGAGAAAATATATAAAATTTCATCTAATGCAAGTATTCTTCTGGTAGTAGGAAGACAGCTCAGAGAGCTTCTGGTTTTTTGATTTAATTCAGGGGAAAGAGAATATTTGGGGGAAATGTTTCTTTTGCTGCATTTTTCCCTACCCTTCATATGCCACGTGCTTAATTTTATTTATTATTCTAATTCAAAATAGTTTTTCTGAATATTGCTTGGCACTTGCAAAGTTTTTTGCTTTTCTCCAAATTAACACATTGTGACACAATCAGGTATGTCAGTTAGATAAATTACCTGAACTGCTCTAGCATTCATTTGCACTTTTAAACTCGTGGAGGAAAATAAAGATCAGCTTTTCCAAGGCTAGCCATAAACATCAGTATCATATTATCCTCTTTTTTCCATCTGGCTTGAGTTCCTTCTCTTTTTTTTAGCTATTTACTTGAATCTCATTAATGTTCACGTTAATTTGAAAGTACTTAACCATCTCTTTGCGAGTTTATCCAGGAGTTGGGTCTTTGTGTTCTTTTTGAAATATGTGTCTTCAAGTGCTGTTTACTCCAATTGATTGGATGTTTCACATGTAAAAAAATGTCCAGCAATAGCTTTAATTTTTGATACCTTTCTGTAATATCAGATAATGTGCTTTATACCCCTTGACAGATTAGAGATTAGTTCTTTGCATTCCTGATGCTTCTGTAAAAGTTAGTGGTGCCAGTTGCTTGGGTGAGGGTCGTAAGACCTTAGATGCTGATTTATGAAATCACTTCCCATATAATCTTTTCAGAAGTTCAGTGACTTTGAACCATTCTTCTTCCTAAGCACTTGTGGAAAAGGAACACATTGCAGTTCCTGACCATTGGCCATCGCAATGAATTTATCTTAAATTTTTGAAACCGTGATTGCTGTATAAGGAAAGGGATCATAATTTTTTTTTTTCTGTGTTGTAGCAAAAACAGGCAGAGGAATTTCTGTTCTAATCAGTGAAAACATAGATTAGATATGGATTCTTAGAATCTCTTTCAGCATGGCAAATGAGAATAGCGTATACTAAGCCCATATATTTTTTTTCCTGTCATTAGTCAAGAGATTATAAATAGTCCTTCCTATAAATGAGTAATATGGGAGTTTTATTTTAAAATAAAATAAAAAATTAAGACAGCTTGTGTTGTGTTAGAACTTAACAAACTGTAACTTAAGGAATGCAAGTTCCATTTGACATGTTTGTAAATCATTGCCAGAGATGAGAGACTGATATAGTTCACTACTCATCGGGGCAGTAACACCAGGTCTGTGCAGCACTAACTGTTTTAGAGATGACCTATCCAAATGATGAAGTTCACATTATACCTAACAAGAGGTAGGTTTGAAGAGTCATGTTGGGATGGTAGAAAAAAAATAAGAACACAGGAACACACTCGGATTCCAAAGGTTTGTATGTTCTCTAGCTGAGTGTGCTAACCTGTTAGTAGATTCACTTTTTCTATACTCACCTAAGGACTTGAGTTGTATGGGAGCATTTGCACGCTAGTAGCTGTGTTGTAAAGAAAATACTTAATTTCTACCCTGGGCTGGAAGGGGGAGTGTTTTCCCAGGAACATTCCTGTAACGTGAGACCCTATCTCAGAATTTTGCCTTGCAGTGTTGTTTTCTTCTGTATTCAGTGCTCAGGTACTGCTGAAGTCTCCTCTGACTACACCTCCCAGGGGCTCTTGCTGGCTGCATCTGCTTGTGCAGTGCTCACTGTAGCTGCCTACCAACATAGGAGCTTTGGGGAATTGGCATAGATTTCTAGACTTCTAAATATTTTAAGTCAGGGAAAAAGAATCCCACCCTTCAGGAATGGTGGTTCACTGGGCAACTAAAACATATGTGTACATTTAATGCATGTATAAAAGCATGCCGGGTCTCTTCCATGCACATGTTGCTGGAATATATCTATTTTAACATTGTTTGACAGAAAAAGTCTATTTTTTTCCCTTTTATTACAATGTCAGTTTCATGATAATGAAATGCATAGCATGCGTTTGGGTATTTTAATCGTTTTTAATGAGTTACATTAAAATGTTAATGTATGCAACACATTTTCATTATATAGTGTGGGATTGAAAGCAAATGTTCCAAATGTTTTCCCATTCAAATATTTTTGTTGTTTAAAGTGGTAATGTTAGGTTTTGATGCAGATATTGAAAGCATCTTGAAAGTCCACTAGAACAGAAGAGCTGAATTTAGCTAATTTTGGTGTTAGTTTTATTATCTAAGGTCTCCATTACTACCAGCAAGCTGGTAGTATTTCACACAAAATAAAGACTAATTTTTCACTTAAGTAAACCTAGTTGCAGCATTGAGCCTGAAGTAAACTGATGATGTTCACTGTAGGATGTGCAAGAAAAAAAATAAGGTTGATTACTGGTATCTAGTTTTTTCACATCTCTGATGCTCTCTCAGGAGGCAGTATGTTCAACAAATTCACAAGACTATCCAAAAAGACTCATTTAGGGCTTTAATTTCCTCTAAGTTCTTAAATTTTGTAGCATTGTGTTACAAAACATTTAAAATAATAGCAATGCAGAATGGAATGTACATGTAGAGAAAAATAAATGTAAACTGAAAACACACCTTTTTGAATAAAAAGCAAACGAGTTAGTTAACTGACTTCAATACTGTTTCCTTTATCTGTGATGCTAATAATAGATGATTAAAGTGCACATTGTGAGCAGCCTCACTTATTTAGAGGATAACCTTTCCCTCATTTGGATTCCTGTGATACCAGATACTGTAGTGTCATGTTTTATTTTTCAGGAACAGTACAGTGAAATGAGAATCAGCATAAACCAGAGACCTGGCCACAGTCGCAGCTTTGGGTTTACAACAAATTGGAGTTCTTCAGGAACCTTTGTACAGACAATTGAAGAAGGTAAATGTGTATTAACTGCACAATTTTTTGTTCTTATGTTTAGTTTGCAAAGGTTTCTAAATTAAGGCATTTGCTGCTAAGAATGCTGCAAATGTTTTAGAAAATCAGGTGTAGAACTGAAAAAATCAGTATTTAGTTTGCTAATGTATTTCTGTGAATCCTCATCTCTTGAAAGCAGGTTGAATTCAGAAATACCAAAAAATGCATTTTCCTAATTAAGGACATTTCTGTAACCACTGAAAAGGCATAAACATGACTATTTGTTCACCAAGCCCCTTACTGAACATTAATAGGGGGCACATACAGACTTCTAATATCCAGATTGTTCCTTACAGCTAAGTTTAAGCAATTTCACTTCATATGATTTGTAAAAAAATGCAGAGGAAAATTAGTTAGGAAATTTAGTTAGTCATGTAGAATTTCGGAGACGGTTAATATTTTTAAGCAGCTTCAACTTCTAAATTGATTTCCAATGTAGGTTTTTTTAGTTGTTTTAATACTGAGGAAAAGCATACATGTTTTTCTTGAAATGAAAAATATTTAAAGCTTATTTCTAAGCTTTAATAGTCTTCTGCAGAGAACAAGCTCAATTTTCTTAATTAAAAAAAGGCAACAAAACAAACAAAACCCCAAGCAAATCATATATAATGCTTGTTTTCTGAACAGTGGTCTTTCCCATTGCCAATAATACTTGAGGAATATTGAATTCTGCCATTTCTTCCACCTAACACAAGATCATCCTGAGAAAAGGAAATAACTGGAAACTTTTAATTTAGTTAGTCCCTGATTATGCTTTCCAGAGAGGAAAAAATACTATATAACAGTATTTAATGAGCAGTCTTAAATTATTTTTTCTCATTTCAAATTCAAGAACTGAAGAGGCCTTTCTTTGCTGTATCATAATTAGATTTGTGCTCTAGGATAACTCTTCTTGAGCAGGGAGGATGGAAGAGATGACCCACTGTGATTTCTTCCAACCTGACCTGAAATCTGTGATTCTGTAACTTTTAATATTTGCTTTGCACAGGGAATAACTTCTCGTATGCTTTCCTTGCTGCTAGGTTTCTGGTTTAATTTTCTTCCTTAGAGGTACAGGTCTGTCCATTTGCCCTGCCAGGATAAATCTGAGGGTAGTGAATGTCCCTGCTAGTCATTCACAAAGGTCCACATAGGCCCCACTTTACTGATGTCTCTCTTACAGCAGAACATCAAAACTGGACACGGTGTTGTCAAAGTGGCATACCAAGTGCGGAGTGAACGGAATAGTCACTTGCCTTGACCTGTTGGTCAAGCTAGTGTTCATATAGCCCACTGCTAGGGTCCCCCAGCCTTGCTGTCCAGCCCAACAGTGCCCAACCTGAACAATCACTGGCATTAGTCCATCCCGGGAGCAGGACTCTGTATTTGGCCTTGTTGAATGTCAGGTTCCTGCTCTGAACGGCAGCCCTGCCCTCCAGTGTTTTAGCCATCCTTTTGGTACGGTTTGCAAGAGAGTGTTTTTTGCCTCTTTCTCCTGATTATTGGTGAACACATTAGAGAGAGTAGGTCTCAGGGCGCATCCCTGGCAAGCTCCACTTGTAAGCAGCCTCTAGGCTGAGTATGAGCTGTTACCTGCTACCCACAGAGCCTAACAACCCAGCTGGTTTTTCACCCATCTGCCCTGTAGACAATAGCATCCCAGTTTTGATATCAGGATGCTGTGGAAGATCATGTCAATAGCCATATTTAAGACAAGGTGTGTGGTATCCACCACTCTCACCTCATCCACAGATCTAGTCAATTCATCATTAAAAATAACCACGCTGGTCAAGTGTGATTTAGGCTTGGCAAATCCAAACCAACCATTCCTAGTCACCTTTTTCTCTTCCATGGTCCCAGAAAGAGCTTCAGAAATACTTCATCTGATTGTTTCATCATTCTAATTAGCTGTATGATATTCTTGAGATGATAGCTTGAATTTATCTTTTTAGGACTTATAAATGACTCTGTCTTCTATATATGTTATTCCTTAAAAAAAAAAAATCAACCCCAAACAGTTGAGAAAACTAAGCAAAATAAATTTCTTATAAGTGTTCTCAGAAATCTAAATATGAGTTATAAGCTTATAACACATATTTCAGCGAGACCCATTTACTACATATAAAAGAAAAAAGAAAGAACATAGCGCTCATTTTTACAGTTTTCAATTTTTGCACTAAAAGTAGGTAAACGACCTTAAAGTCATTAATTTAGTCTGTTCTACCAACTTCTGCAGTGCCATATAATCTTTATTGTTTCAGTCCTTTCCCTTTCAGTTTCCCTTTGCAATAATTTTTTGAGATTGTCTTGATGTAGGAGTGCACGCCAGTCATCAAACACTTGCAGTCACATAGGACAAAGGAAATTTGACCCACTTCCTTCAGGTTTTATTTTCTTTGTATTTATCTATTGTAATAACATCAGATGGGGATAGGTTAGAGGACACTAATTACATCTAGAAAATGAGTATTTGGTTTGTTTTGTTTTTACTGAGGACTAGTAAGAAAGAAAAGTCTTTAACCTTCAGAGAAACTTGCAAAAAACAGCAGTACATGTTTTATATCACAGAAACTCAATCCTTTCTAGCAATATAAAGAAATTATTCCTATCACTTTGGAGGAGCTGGACAGAGAAAAAGAGCGTACAACTTTTGGCACCTAAATTTCTAGCTAGTCTCTGCAGGCTTCTCACCTTCTCTAGAGGTGAATCACAGCAGAAGCCCAATATAGGTGGCCTGGTTTGTCCTTTTGTTCACAGACTGTGGAGGAAGAGCAGCTGGTAAAGCTACATGCCAGAAATTGTGTAGTGTAAGTTGCTCTGGCTAAGTTAGGTCTACATATGCAATCTAGAGACTGCTGCTATTCATTCAAATCTGTATGGCTGGAATATGGTCTGGATATGTCTTTGTAGTAATAGTGTAGGAAGAGCCACGCAGTCTTAAATTCCCTTCCTTTCATAAAACTGAGCTGAAATATATTGTTCACACCTCTGAGATGGGTCTTCTCATCCCTGACAAATTATTTGAGTAAAATAAACATGACCTTTTTTGGTTCTAGGGCTTGTTCTGTCACAACACAAAACAGAGAAATTATCAGTTTTGATGACTCCCCTTGAGCCTGAAGCACAAAACTTAGTCTAGATGCAGTCAAACTATATGGTACTAAGTATCAGACACAATTCCAAATGTTATCTTGTTGGAAATAGTAACTTCAGTGTCAGTATCTTCAATAGTATTCTTAATTGTACCTTACATTAATAGATTAACATCTTTCTAGCTTTTAAGGAGGAAAAAACACATAATTTTCCAGTTTAATTATTGCCCATGTTTTCTACCCTCAGATAAAACCCCTACCATTTCTTCTACAGTGTTGCTTAAAGGCAATTGGTGTGTTTTGAAAATTTTTCTGATAACTGCAAATGAAGTTTATAGTCCGTAATTTAAGAAGAATGCAGAAAAATAAAATATGGAGCTTTTCTCTCTAGTATAGTAGCTAGTGTTGCTTTTTAGTGAATTATGATGAATCACTGTTTGGTGCAATATTAGGAAGCATAGCATTTGTTAATTTCTTAACTTTTTCATGTGCCAGGAGTATTAAAAACTATCGGAATCCTTAGTGGATGATCCAGGCTTACAGCAGTATTTTACTAACGAATCAGAAGACAGGATGAAGCATATGATGTCTAAATTATTCTGTCATATTTGTCCACATTTGTTTCTAATAATGTAATAGAGCATTGTTCTTGGTATATTTTAAATAAGACGTGTGGGTTTCACTACTTATTTGGGAAAATGCTTCCACTGTGTGGTTCAAATTTGTTTTATTAACATGAGGGTTTTTTGTTCAGTGCTTAAATACATTTTTACTTGGCTTTTCTATTTCCAATTCTGCTAAGGGAATAATTTTTAATGGGAAAACCATTCATATGTAATTTATAAAATCATACTTGGAGAGTCTGAGTTTCTCAGCTCATCCATTTTCTGAATTAAATAGAGAAAAAGTTTATGAATTGGTCTCTATGTTCTCTGTCCCTAGTCCAGTAATATTGCCTGCCAACGTGTAGTAGATGAAAAAAAAGTATAAAGTGCAGCCTGTCTTGCAAAATATCAGTAGATTCAAAGTCCAAGCTGCATAGAGTTTGCTCTTAATAGACAAGAGAAGTAGAATCCAGAGAAGTCTAGTGGCACAGCACCCAGCAATATCTTGAGTCCAATTACCAGTCATTTCAGAGCTAACAAACTATTTTAGCACAGCAATAAAGCAGCATGCTCTTGTCAGTAGAGCCCAGAAACTGTAAATAAGAATATGAAAAGGCCAGCTTCTACTGGAATTAACAGAGTGCAGACTGGTTTTTTGGCAAATATGAGGATTACCCAAACATTGGCTGAATTTCAGCTAATTGTTGGATACAGACAGTGTGGTGCTGCCTCTCTCTCACTATCTCAGATTATAACGGTGAGCTAGTGAAGGCAAGATTGAGTCCAAAGATTGCTTATTAAAAGGGCTAGCCAGAATGTGAAGACTTACAAGTCCAAAACATTGATGCTCTTTGTAATTTTCATAAGTTCTAAATTGAAAGGCTAATTTGATACTGAGTTTACTGATTTTATATTACAATGTAGCAGATTTTTCTAAGACTTTCTGAATATTGATCATTAAGCATTTCTTTGAATAATTCCCCACCTCATTCCCCTTCAATCACAACTATGATAAAAAAAATAATTATGAGTGGAGACATAATTTTATTTTTCTTCTGTTTTCTGCAGGGAGCCCTGCAGCACTTTG
>JAWWES010000001.1:66384889-66415811 GCA_035583135.1 Lophotriccus pileatus
GATAAAAAAAATAATTATGAGTGGAGACATAATTTTATTTTTCTTCTGTTTTCTGCAGGGAGCCCTGCAGCACTTTGTCAACTGCATGTAGGTGATGAGATCATTGCTGTCAATGGCACAAAGGTTTCACATATGGACTACAGTCAGTGGGAAGAAGCCATCAGCAGAGGACTAGAAACTGGAAACCTGGTCATGGATGTCAGACGATACGGAAAGAATGGTGAGTTGTTTCATCAGGCAGATACAGTATGCTCTGTAAGGCAAATAAGCTTTGTCTCTGCTGTACCTGACAGCTGAGAGTCCTTATTACCCTTACAGGAGTAATATGTATCTAAGCTAAGTAGTTTGCCAGTGTGTCTGTTGCATTTTAACACAACTTGGCTTTTTTTAACTGCTTGTGCATTAGAAATGTCTTGACAAGCAAATCTTCAAAGCATTGAAATACTGACATCTCTCTTGTGCTCTGGCCTGTTTCTGAGAGGATGCACGGGTGAAAAAGTGTGAAAAACCACCACAAAAGGAAATATAATGTTTCATTTCCTTCCATACCACAAGAATAGAGAGGGCCTGTTCTCTAGACCATAATAACTTTATACACCTTTGTCTCTCAATGACAAGCTCCCTTTCTTCAAATGAGGATCATGTGTTCCTTTCTTCAGGGAGCATTTCAAGTGATGTATGAGCTTGTTGGGGGCACCTCTGTGCTATGATTTTTGTCCAGTGACCCCAGTACTATGATGCTGTCATCTCTTCTCTCCAAAATGGAGAGAACCCATTCTTGCTAGTGTTTCCATCCTGGCTGATAGTCTTGTAGCATCTATAGACTTGCCATGGTTTTAATCAGGATACCCTTTCAAAGTTCCAGAAGAATTTTTGCAGACTTCAAAATGTGACCAATGACTTCTTTCATGGTATAGATACAAACCATTCTTTTAGTAGGAAGCTGGGTAGAATAAGTTGCCAACAAGTGGAGGAAAAAAAAGTGGGATGAGGAAGAGACAAGAAACAAACCACTTTGCAGGACCTAGTACAACTGTAGAGTAAGATTAGTGGCAAAGAACTCACTGAATAAAGTTTTCGGTAGTGGGAGGGGAGAAATGATGAAGTCTGAGATAAGAGTATAATTTGTCTTTGCTTCATCAGTTTTGCTAGTTTAGTTTCGACTGCCTTTTCTTCCCCCCTCTGTGCTTCCTGATGAGCATGGACATGAAAATGACCCTTCCCTGGATAGTGTATGAGTCTCATTATACCTTGCATGAGTAAGTTGGAAGACTTTTCTCGATCCTTACTAATGCTAATGAAATAGTTTCCAATGAATACTAACTGCTCTTTAATGTTGAGCTGCTGTAGCACATATTAGCAAAACATCTGGCAAACTTTACTTGGCTTATGACTAACACTTGCATTTTTGGGGAAGGCGGTCTGCTCATAAATGCCCTTTTTCCTATCTTCACAAATTCCACCTGATTTCTGTGTCTGCCTCTTCTGTTGTGTGTGATTTTGTGTTATTTCAATGTGTTTTCACTAACTCTTGTTCTGTTCTTTGACATTACTGTCTATATTAATTTCTTGATCCTCCACATACCAAAAAGACTGGGGCAAAGACCAGCCTTCCCTGCCACATGTAAGGCATAAAATCCTCAATCTCACCAGTATGGCTACCAACATTATAGGTACTTCTGAAAATAAATGGATTGATGCAACTTCTGGAGAACATGTTTCAAATGTTTCCACCCTATCAACAAAAAGAGATTTCTCCAGCAGCCTTCGAAGTTCTGTGAGTATGTTTTTTAAGGGTTGTGGGATTTGTTGTGAAGAGGAAGAAAAAATGTAATGTCTTGGTAGTGGGAGGATGGAGAAAAAACCAATACAAGCAAAAATATAGAACACTGGAAATATGGAGATGTATCTATGTATGTATTAATAAGTAAATAAGATGTTTTAAAGACTTTGCTACTGTCTGTTCATGAGTGGACACCAGTAAATGACATTAAAATATGTGCAGACTATATTTTAACTAAAACATATAGTGTATTTTTATCTTTAGAGAAGAATTTGATTTGTTTTCTTAGCATAAATGGAAGTTGCAGCCCAAAGGACAAGTGTATATGTGCTTTCAAATTACTTATAAAGTAAATTACTTATAAAGCCTGCCAAGGAGCTGAAATAGAAAGATCTTGGCTTCTGGTATTTTCTTGCAAACTAATAGTTATTTTATCTCAGCAGCAATTCACAGCTGCTTATTGATTCCCTCAAATGCCTGCAGTTGCCTTATTATAAAATACACTCAGGTAGTTTTAGATTGTTTTGTATCTTTCTGTGAAAAATGTTATAATGTGTTTCATGATGTATAGTTCCTCTCAGGGAAGATGTGTAACTGGATAAACTTGCACAAATCTAATGAGCCTAAGACCTCTTTTTTTTTTTTTTTTCTTTTTCTTTTTCTTTTTTTAATTTTTCAGGATACAGAAACAAAATTGATAAATGGAACACAGGGAGATCTTGGCTCTAATGAACAAAGAGGTAAACCACTGTGCTATTCATCTACTAAGTGTGTGGTTTGCAACAAGCACAGACATTAAACTTGTAACAATTGCAAACTTTATAAAGTGGGTGAAATGAGACCTCAATGAACTGAAAGCTAGACAGATACCACAGAGATGTTGTTGCATCTAAACTAGGTGCAGTTTGCTTCCATGACATGCTAGGCAGTCTGAGAACTGACAAAAAAGCTGTAACAAGCAGCCCTGCCTCTTCATTAGTGGTTGTAAATTTAGTGTGTGATAGGGGTGAAAGAGAAGAAAGCACACAATTTATTGTAACTGCTACTGCATTGTGTAGAGACAGTGAGTATGTAGTATTGATTTATTTCAGTGTCCAGAAAGAGTGTAAAGAGTATTCAACTTTTGGTATTCCTCCCCTCCCCATTTGAGTTGTGAGGTTTTAGGGATAACAGCTGTTTCACTATTATTGTTTTACTTTTAATCCTGGAGAATGATATTTATTATTCCTGTATGAATAATAATTTCTTATGATGCTATAAGCAGTTATAGCCTTACTTGACAACAGTGAGAGAAACCAGGTAGGTATACTTCCTAATGGAATAATAACCCTTAAATAGCAATTTTGTGTTTCATTTTAACTTGAATATACATGGCAATTTATAAAAGAATTCCCCCAAAATATCAGTTGCCCTCTGGAGCTGCCATTCTGATGACCTGAAATGGTGATTAGGCTCCTTATTCCAGTGTGGCATCCCAGTCAGGGAGGCTTAAATTGGACAGGAGGACTCTGAGTCCAAGTTTGACACTTGTATGGTTGATATAGTTTGACATTTGTAGTGATAAAATGAAATACTAATCAGTATATGATGTAACCTACTAAGGATATACTTGGTATTGTGAAAGCTTTTTGTTTCTCTGAAGTGATGTTGCTCTAGATGAGAGGACTAGCAAGTTTCTTATCCGGTGGTTACAATCCTTAAAAAAAAAAGAAGGCCCCTCATTGACTTGTTTGTATTCTTTGTATTTTTCAAATAGCATCTGAACCTATTTCTTTGAAAAACTTAAAAAGGCGGTCACAATTTTTTGAACAAGGTAAATCAAAGAGCTAACATTTCATGTACTTCCATGAAATTGTTCCTGCTGCACACTCTTCCTAACAAGTCTGGTGCTGGGTGCTCTACCTCTTCAGCATTGTTTGTTGCAGTTATAATGAAGCAACATAATTAATTTCCCTTCTTTTCCCAGGGTCATCAGGTTATTCTTACAATTCATGGGTCTACCTTTGTGGTAATGGGTCTTTGTGTGTTCTTTTACATCTATAGCTGTTTAAATCTCTTCTATGTCCTTCATGCTTTTTTTTCCCACTGGTTAGAAGTAAGAAGGATAGCACTCTTTGTTCAGGTTTGCTACTACCTACAAAACAAGAATAATGGTGAATATTCCAGCAGAGGTTTAGTGAAGATCTTAGAGCTGTTGATAAAATACATAACTCTGGATTTGAGTTTATCTTGAGTTGCAGCTCTGTGCTTTCATGTAAATTGATGGAAAAAGGCCTCTGCTGGCTTTCCAGCATGAGGTAATATTGCAAGATCCCAAGAAGACTGATATAAATTTTTAATTTAATATGTTAACTTCCAAAGACAAAAAATGAGGCACTCAATTTTGGTTTTGTAGGTTGCTTTTCAAGTGTTTTGCATGTCACAGCTCACGTACTTCCACTAATGTCATACGTCTTATGCTGTCTTCAGGCTATGTATGCCTTGCTGTTTTGCTGTAGCCTGAAAGAGGGAAATTCTGGCCCTTTGGAACTTCATTTGAATTCTGCCAATGACTTGAGTGGGGCCAGGATTTTGCCTTTAGTGGTGATGACTCTTTGCCAGAAGTCACTGTGAAGTGCCACAGCATATATTTGTTTGTGGTTCTGTTTGCTTTTAAATACTTCTGCTCGATTGTATCTGCAGTATGGTGGTATTTTGTTGTTGGTTGTTTTGTTGTTTTTTTGTTGTTTTTTTTTTTTTGTTGGTTTTTATTTCATGGCTGGCTAGAAATTTCATTTTTATTTTAATTAATTTTATAGCAATATTTTAAGTATTTCATTTCTGCTTGAGGGGGAGGACAAGGTTGTAGTTCTAGAGTGTATGTCCAGTACAGTTATGTTAATTTTAAACTTTTGACACTTTAGCTTTACAATTATTTGAAAGATTCATCTTTGTAAACCTGTGCAGTTCAGCATAAGCTTACAGGCAGCAGAGAAGAGGGGAGCAAAGATAGGTGCTGTCTATGCCTTCCTTTAGGATCTGATGGCACAATTGCAATAGGTCAGGCTGTTTGTCCTGTTGCCGCTGTGGCTGTTGAGATCTGACAATTGGGCATATATAGAATGGACACTAACCTGTGACTCATTATCTTTTGTATCCTAAGTTTGACCTCTTTTCCACTTCATGTGGTCCTACTTCAGAAAACTATTGCAACTGGTTGCTTTTATGTGTTTTTTTTTTTAAACTTGGAGATTAAACTTCTTGAAATTTGGAGAGCTAAGTAACAGATACACTGTCAACAAACAAAAATAATGATGTTGCTTGAGAAAGGGTTATGCTTAAATTTGTGCTTCTCCACCTTTTCTTGACTTTTAAGATGTTGGCGTAATACATGTCTCTCTCTAATAATCATCTTGGCACAAGATGATTAAGTCCAAGTGTGATATCCTCAAATAGCATAAGTTTTGTGGTGAATGGTGACAGCTTCACTGGGTTCAAGTGTGCTTTGGGGAGTAGGAAAGGAGAAATACATGGTTTTGTGGTAGAGAAGTTGCCAGTGGATGCCTGTTGGTCTTAATTCATGTCAAGGGCAGAAGGTAGCTTCTCTACCTTGGTGCAACGTTCTGGGTATTGGTCATGCTAAACAGTTGGGCTTCACAATAATAGGAGAGGGGTAGTAAAGAACCTATGTAACGCCACAGTTGGAGATATACTGCTAATTCAAGCAATTGCTGATGGCACTTGTAAGCATGTAAAGCTTTTAAACAGTTGTGCACATTTAGCTGAAAGCACCTAATAAATTCTGCCCTTGGGTAAGTTCAGTAGGGCAAATGCAAGCATGTCTTACTAAGGGAGCAAAAATTAGTCTAAAACTGACTTGCTGAAGTTACACGAGTCTTGTAGTAGTTAGTATGTGTGGGTCTAATGATTTCTCTTTCTTGCCTTCCAAATCTCACAGGAGGCCCAGAGCCTGCAATGCCTGATGTAAGTACTGTTTATGAACTACTAATTATTTGTATAATCCTGGTCTTTTCAGGAAGCCCACTGTTTTCTGTTGCCTTTTATACTTCTTTAAAATTTTGATCAAATCTGAGAGTACTAAGATTTTCTAATTTGTAATGGAATGGTTGCTCTCTGTCCGTTTGAAGAAAAGGCTAATTTAGGTCCTTGTCACTATAAAGTTCTAGTGGTTGCAATGGCTTCTGTTTCTCACTTTAAAAAATGTTTTAAAATGTAGAGTGTTGATTACATAGAAGAGGATAATATTATTTCATTTTTGTGCTATATTAGCTCCCAGTCCCATCCATTAGTGCTCCTAGTCGTCGGGTTTGGGATCAAGAGGAAGAGCGAAAACGACAGGAAAAATGGCAAAAAGAGCAGGACCGTTTACTGCAGGTATAATTGATCTTCATAATCATGGGCTGTCAATCCCTTGTGTGCAGCAACTGTTAGGAAAGAAAAGTATTATGTGACCTCTGTAATTTTTCTTACTGATAGCCTGAGGAGATTCTCAGTTACGTTTTCTGGGCTGCACACGCTAGCAGTTATTCAGAAAAAAAGAGGGCATTAGCTTCATAAAATCAGACACAGAATGTGCATTCACTGTAGCCAGAAGTGCTCAGTCTTCACAAAGCTGGTATGTTCTTACTGGCCAAAGAATTTAAAGGATAAGTGAAGACATAAAAGGCAATAGTCTTCAATTTTGATAGTTTTATTTTTTTCCCCTTAAGAAAATTGTCTCTAGCCTGAGTTTCACCTTCAATTAGTGTTACTGCCTTATATTCATATATGAAGAGGAGGCAGCTGGTGCCACGGTTAGGTGCCTGCTAGAATCTTTTAGCAATCAGCTAATCACTTGGAATCAACCTGGTTCCCAGAACGTCTGTGAGTCAGAAAGCTGAACCTGTTAATGCAAAACCACCTTGGTAACCAGTTGCTTGAGCTGTAAGAGACTGTTGCAGAGGGAAGGGGCAATGTTTGTCATCTTAGAATAGCACAAAAACCCCAAGCATATGCCTCTTCAAAGACCTCAGCTCAATGAAGCATAAGCACGTTCAACCACATTCAGAAAGACACATCTCTGCAAATTAAATTAAAGTTTGTTGTCTGATGGCTAAGAAATACATCTATGAACATCATTTATTCTTCACAAATTTAAAACTCTACATAAGTTTGGTACATTCAGCAAAAATTTGTGACGTCAAAGTACAGCATAGCAACTCTGTTGCTTTTTGGATGTTTGATCTTTTGTTGTTCCTTTTAGCTTACAAACTCTGAAAGGCAACAGCTGTACCTTCCTAAACTTATCTGTGGTCTGTATTATGGTTTGGATGCTCCATTTGATGCCTGAAGAGATGGCTTTAAAGAATGTAAACTTTGGCTCCCCTTTCTTGAGAGCAGACTCACCCATCTGCCATTACTTTTCTTTTCTTTGCTTCTTCTTCTTTAGTCCTGAAGTCGCAAGAGTAATAATCTTTCTCTTCCCTGTGATCCTAGTAAAGAATTTTTAAATACAAAGAAAGGAAGGAAAGTCTCTCTTTGCTTATTTCCAGCAACTTAGAATGAATACTTTTGACATCATTAAATATTTTCCTTTTCCCTAGATAAAAGTGGTGATTGACAAAACCACCAAAACATTTATTGTGTGCCTTGAGTAATGCTTTAAGACAGTATATCAATTTCATACCAAATCTAGTCATAAGACAAATTCGGAGGTCCAGAAATTGGGGTTTTTTTAGGTGACATTTCAAAAGAACCGAGAATTCTTGCTCAAACCAAATCACTGCCTCATATTTCACTTAGTGATCACTTTATATTTATCATATTACCATGTTAATGTGTACAGTTCCAAGTTAAATATAATCACTCTGTCTTTCCAGAAATACCTTATATAGCTGATTTTTTATTCAAATGGTAACTAAACTGGAGGGCAGGGAATATAACAGATACGAAGTCAGTTGTTATGAGACTTAGCATGTAATAAGGCTGGATTCTCCAAAGTCAGTTATAGAACTCCTTTGGACTATATTTGAGCCAGAACTTAATTTGTGGCAGACCTAATGTTCTAGTGGAATTCATGCATGTTTTTGCCACCCTGGTCTGTTAAAAAACACATTTAAATACCAGTAGTAAATTGTAATGCAAATAAAAAAAATCGTGTTTCTTATTTGCATATTTAACTTCAATCTAACTAAACAGGAGAAATACCAACGGGAGCAAGAAAAACTGAGGGAAGAATGGCTACGAGCTAAGCAAGAAGCAGAAAAAGAGAGCTCCAAGTATTTTGATGAGGTAGGCTATGAATAAGGCTTCACTGACTAGTTTCATGAGGACTTTTTTCCCTTTTATGAAGTGCATACAAGCAGACAAATAATTTCTCTGCCATTCGTCTTCTCGCTTTGGAGGACAAACTGTTGTCTATGACTTGGTAGAAAGAGGTTGCAAAAATGGGATGGAAAGAGTAAATGGGATGTTTTGAGATGTTGCATTTGACCCTTTTCCTTACGGGCTAGTTATGTAACTAACTTACCACCAGAAACATGTCGAGAAAAAGTTACAACGTGTATTAATTACTGTGACCAGACATGGTCACCTTTCCTGTTTGTTTACCTCCTATGCTACTTGTTGGAATTCTGCTTCAATACTTGATCATCAAACATGTTCGTAAGTGCCTGGCTTGTTGTTGACAGCCAGTTCATCTGACCTCTGATAAGTTTACATACCAAATCAACTTCAGATTTCCTATCACATGTTTTAAAACATTGAATGCGTGTAGTTTCTGTAGATGCTGACTTTTGTGGCTGTTGTTTATGGGAAGATGAACAAGTTTCTTCCTGAGTATGGGCACTGTCCTGAAGTATCTCCTCTTTATTGCTATGTGAGTGCTACTTCAGGCATCCAAGCTAGATCAGTTGCGTTTATGTAGTCATGAATAAGTAGACCATAATTTAAGGCTTAGGACTTCAAAAAGAAAGCTTTTCGAGCTGTTAGAGGACTTTGTTGTACAAGAATGTAAACCATTTCATATTTTTCCTATCATTAGAGGTTTTGATGGACCCATAAACATTACTTGTTCTCTGCAGCTAAAGACCACTGAAAGACCTTTTCTCATCTTTGAGAGAAGAATCATAGGATGATAGGTCTGAGGCTTGACTTTGAAATGGTGGGAGAATGGAGGAGAGTGGGAGGTTCCTCCACGTGAGGATTCATGTGAAATTCATTGGTCTGATATGCATTTGCAGTGTATATCTCTGTGTGTACAGTCTTAAGTACGTCTCAGGTTTCTAAGGCAAAACAGTAGGGAGAAATTCTAGGTATCATGGAAGGATTTGTTTTCCATGGGTATTTAAGTGGGGAAGGGATGGCTTGACATGTAAGTGATACTTCAGAAAGCAGAATGTTTCACATAGTTGTGGCTGCACTGCCTCTGGCGCTTGCTAAGGCTGCTGTGTGGAATGAAGCTTTTGAGTTAGGAGAATGTGTTAGCAGGCACTCAAAACATGAAACCAAAGTATGCCCTGCATCTTGCACTGAAAGTGTTGGGGCTACTTTTTGCACAGTCTTCTCTTATAGAGTAAATGAACTTTTCTGAGTGAGCAACCTATTTAAAAAATGGCTCCCTTCCCTAAAAACATGGGGTTTTTTTCTTTGTTACAGGAGCAGACTGTTCTAACTTTAAATACAACATCCGTCACTTCTCGGGCTCCATCTGTGTCCAGCTGGAGAGCAAGCCCTGAAGCAAATATTCCTGAGGAGCCAGAAGGAGGTGGAGGAAGAAAGCTGGCAGTGAGCTTGCTGCATGAGGAAGAAGGAAGGAGGAGACTTCAGGAGGAACGGAGGATCCAGGAAGAAGAAACCCTGCGTTTTGAGCAAGAAAGAGAACTCCAGGAGTTGGAGCTTGAGAGACAGCGTAAAGAGAGGGAGCAGCAATATGCTGAGGAGCAGAGGCGGCGGGCAGAGATGGAGGAGCAGAGGCAGCAGGCTGAAAGGCAGAGGGAGGTGTCAGTGGAGGTGCCTCAGTACCAAAGGTGTGTGCTTGTGATAGGATTTACGCTCTCTTCTATCTGCAAATTCAAATATACTTCTAATGGGAGTGTGTCTGTCCTGGGTATATAAGGATATTCATATAAGGTTCATACTGTAATCACTCAGTGCAAGATACCATAGGAGAGTCTCTTTCTTTCTAAAGACAGAAGGATGAGGCATAAACACAAAGCCTTCCCCCATGAATCAAGTGCTATATTAACCTACTTCAGCTCTTTTTTTTTTCTTTCTTTTTTTTTAAATGGGAAGTTTAAATACAGGAATTACAGCCAAATCAAAGATGACATGAAGCACTTAGCTGTGAACATTTTGTAAGAACTGTGCACAAGCCTGTAAACTGACAGCCAGTGACTCAATGTACAGGGCTCTCAGAAGAAATACCAAGTTAAAGCTTTTCCAACAAATGCCTGACTGATTTTGCAGATTTCTCTCATTTTAATTCCACGGTGTAACAGTAAAGTTTAATTGCAATTTAACTACTGGGTTAATTTGTCAGTGAAGAATATCATGGTATGTGAGTGAACAGATACTGTCTTGCCTGTTAGAAATATCCACTGCAGACATATTTATTCTCTCACTACCTTCTTCCACAGCTTGGCTTAAAAAAACCCAGCAAACAAAAAAATCCCCAACTATTAGTTTGCAAGTTTGCGTTCTTGCCCAAAAGTTTTCAGACTACTGTCACAGGAAGTTAATCTGTTTTAAACAGAATAAACCAGTAACTTTTTTATGTTTTGTGTGCATTTAGCTTATTGCCTTGTGTATGACTAGCTTTGTGGTTTCTCTTGAGGTTTTTCTCTTGTTCTTATATAAGTAATAAGAGATGACTGAAGATAATGCATGGTATCAAGTTAAGTCTTAGGAAAAGATAATATGATTAAAAAAATTGTATGTATTTGCAGAGGAGATTGTAAGACCCAGAGTTACTTTAGCTCATTCTAAATGCCTGCTGCTTGACATGCCTGCTGAGCAAAGCAGAGGCACAATTGTTACAATGGTTGAACAGGTTCTTCTTGGCAGCTGAGCCAGGGTATCTCCAGCAATTTAGCTTGCCCCAGTTGCAAGATAATAGGACTTTGTGTGGTAACTTATTAAGCTGCTGTAATATCTGCATATCTAAATCCTTGATACATGCTTTAGTCCACGGGGATTTCATTGCTTCTGAGGTTGCTGCCAAAGGATGTGTTTTACTAAACATGGGTGGCTTTGCTTAATAGTAAAGGAGCAAGTTCAGTGAAACTGGACTTTAGAATATCTGGTGTTAAATGTTTGCTTTAAGATGACATCCAAGGATAGGACTTGAAATCTGAAATGTTATATAAACACCTGCAAAGGCATGATACTTACTGCAAAGAGCACTGGGGTTGGAGACAGGCAGCTGAAGAGCATTGTCTGTGGAACTGTGTGAGTTTACAAACTGTACCTATACAATTTTCTAGAATATAAATATAATTTTTAGGGAATGGCTGTGGTTGAACAAAACTTGCCCCCTGGCTTTGGAATAGATGAGATAATCACTGTTGTATACTGATGCTTGTAATTTTTGCAGCATCTTAAAGTCATAGATTTTCATGTTTCTAGTTAACACGCCTGAACTTTCTTATTTTCTCTATGTGTACCTAGTATTTGCTCAATTTCTAGAATTGTTTTTTGTTAATATGTTTTTCCATTTATCTTTATTTTGCTTCTAGACATTATGAGCGCTATGAAGTATCTAAAACAATAGAGGATCGAGCTGGCCATCCTCTCATTGACAGGTAAAAAGAAATTAAATAAATACATAGGCTGAAACATCTTCAGCAATAACTATTTTGGCATGCCAGTACTGTCACTTCACAAATATGTAATTTCAGGCAGTTTTTCTGATAACCTTTCTTTTTCTGTGTTCTTTTGTTGGTTGTATTTCTGATTGATAAAATTAAACCTCCTTAGAACTTTAACTGTTTTTTCTTTAGATTTTTTTTCCCCTTCAGGATCTATTTTGAACATTTCCCGTAGGAACTCTTTATGGAGAGATATATATACGAGTGTATGTCTTTTCCTTTACATGAACATAAAGTATCTTTTTTTTCAATAGGCATTACGAGCGTTATGAAGTTTCTAAAACCATTGAGGAACAACCTGACCAGTTGTTTGCTGACAGGTGTGTATGATACTGAATGTCAGCGTAGACCCTAACATCACCATTTCTTTGTCAGAAAGCTTTTAAGCTTCTAATAAACTTTATTGATGGCAGCTAAATGTATGCTTTGGATTGCTGCTGTGTTTTGCAGTTTTTATGGCAAGTTTTCCTATTGAAAAAACAAGCTGCCAAACTTTTGGCGAATGATACACTGTGTTGTAAGCAGCAGTTAGTCAGTGGTGTTTTACTGGGAGAAACAGAACTGTAAGGAAGTAAATATGTGGGTGGTACTAGACTTACCTGGCTGGAGAAATAATTTCAGATACAATTGTGCTTGTGTCATAACGTGCTATATAAACTAAGGTGCAGTCATCCCAATAAGGGTTGTGCAACTTAAGAGAGAGTAAACAGGAAGGGAAGTGGGAGGCGGCAGCAGCATATTTATCAGGGAGATAGTAAATGTGCCACTTTTTAAGTTACACAAGTTATTTTTAAGTTATACTCTCTTACTTTACAAATCAAGTGGTTTAGATTGCATCTCACAATAGTTCTGAAAGATGACTTCTGTGTATTTCATCAGTTTTTGTAGTTGGAGTGAGCACACCTTTTTTATACAAAGAGGAACCCCAAAACTTACAGGGTACAACTCAATGGATCTGTTATTAATGGAAGATCTAAATCTAACTTCAGAAAGTGCCTACACTAAATAATCACATCTTGGATATATGAGTGACAAGGACACTCAGGTGCTATAATCATTCTGGACAAGGCTTTCCTGCTTGTTACAGCTCCTGTTTACTACAGGTAGCTGTGAAATTGTTGCATCTTCTCAAACAGATAATAAAAATAGATCTGCACCATAGAACAGAGAGCAAGAACTTAGGGGAGCAAGAAATGTGGTGTAGTTTATGCATAATTTATCCATAGATAAAGGACAAGACTCCCTCAAAATGCTGCTATAAAGCCAATGCTGTATGTGTAAATGCATTAATGTAGCAGCTGTGAGTTGTGATCCAGCAAAGGATTTTTGTGAGTTATTTTAACTATTTGTGAGTTATTTTAAACTGAAAAACCGGCTGTATTACTTGAGACTAATAATTCAGCAGAGAGATGTTGCTGAAGGTACAGCTCCATACTATTAGAAAACCAAGTTTTTGCCATTTGTCTTGCTGTATATGACTTTTGTTGAATGACATTTCTTGGCTAAAACTCATTAGAAAATTATGCTGCTGGGTATATTGAGTGAACAATAAATTTTCCAAAAACAATTTACATGCAGTGTTTGAGGAGTTGTTTTACTGACAGTCTAGTAACAGTGCTGAAGTATCATTTAAGTTTCTCATGAAGCCAAATCATTTATAAATCTGCTTTGAAAGTTCTCACTCCTTTGTCTGACTGTAGTCTTTGCAAAGCTTCCACAGGGAAGGACTTTGTTTTTTATATGTTTTTATCTAAGTAAATACAGTGACCAGTCCCTAATACCTGAAGCACTGGGAACTTTCAGTACAAAATCTTAACTTTTAGTTGGTGATTAGCTATTGATATCTAAATATTGACATCTTTTTTCCCCTTAATATCCTTTTGGTCTTTATTTGGATATTTTTGTCTCTCATTTTAAGTACAGCATAAGTTGTTGATGGAAGGGATGGGGAAAAAAAAGGGTCTGTGGATATATGGTGATAAGACCTTTGTATGTGATGAGGCCTCCTAGGTAAGACAGAGAAATGAATGTTTTCTATATCCTTAGGAATAAGTCCAAGTCGACTTCAGAACTGAATGAATTCAACACAATCAGAAATGGTAAGCACTTTTTAATTTCCATTATTTTAAAATTTATTAAGGGGTGGGAGAGTAGGAGAAAAAAAAATAAGATGCATTACACATAGCCATCCTAAGAAAATTAATTGTCAGAGCCCTTTTTGATAGCTGTGTTGTAAATCAAATTCGTACCATGCTCCAGTTTAATGAGGGTTCAACAGCAAGAGGAAATTCATATAATCAACATATAAACCTAGGACAAATATGATTAACTTCTCTGTTAAAGACTGTAGCAGTGATTACAAACAGCTTTTAGATGCCTAAATTTTAATGATTGATTTTTATGAGATTAAACCAATCACGTAGATATATCACTGAGGATGTGTATGCTTTTGATATGTTGACTCTGTCAACAGAAAAGATCTGCATATACCAGGATGCTGGCATATTTAATTCAACTGTTTGTCTTCTTAATTTCTGTTAGTGTAGGAGTAACAGAGCTAAAAGTCAGCTGTCAATATTATCACAGTGACTTGTGTATTCCAGTTTATTTATTGAATGACTTATTGCTTATATGTCAATTCCTATTGAAGAAAGATGGTTTGTTTATTTATTTACCCTTCCAAATTTTCAAAGGCCATCTATACCATAATCTCAATTCAACTGAGTAGTTAACATAACATCCAAATAATAGAGAAATTATCTGAAGGATTTCCCTCTCCCCTGTGTATCTATCTAAAGCAAGATAAGCAATGTGTTTAGTGCCTTGAATGAGGAAAGCAATTCTTGTAAACAGAGACAACTTACAGAAGAAGAGAGTATGAACTCTTAAAGGAAAGGAAGGTTTCCCACTATTCAGCTGTGTATTTTATACATGGTTCAGTTTGTATTAGAGGAAGAGTCTAAATTATGGCACTAAAAGGGGCCAGACCCTTTTAAAAGTACATGTGTGTGTATATATATATATGTACACGCGAATATCAATGCGTATACACTTAGAGAAGTGAAGGAAAATACTTGTATTTAAGTTAAGGATTATATAAAAGGCCACATTAATGGAAATACAAATAAAAAATTTATAATAATAATAATGTATTGCCAAGTTTGGTACAGGTTACTCATCTGTAAAACAGAACTGGAGAAACTTGTGCGTACAGTGAAGAACTGTAGCTTTTGGAGCTCTAACCAGAGTTCTGACAGCATGATAACTACTTTTGTGCCTTAAGGTGTCTGGCTGAAGTTTGCACATGTTGTCCACACAGGTACCCAGAGCAAGTTTTCAGAGAGGTCCTGGAACATGGGTGAGTCACAGAAGAAGTCTCAGAAAGAACAAAACCTCTCTGCAGCAGAGTTGGAGAGACAGCAAATTCTTCAGGAAATGAGAAAGAAAACATCTCTACACACGGACAGCAGCTGGATAAGGCAGCGCAGTTCCAGTGTACATAAGGAGCCTATTAGTCTCTACAGCAATAGTATGAGGAGGTAGGAATCACATTAAAAATTAACTTTACCTCTCATCAGATATTTTTGTTTGGTTATTCTGAACTTCAGGTTGTATTACAGAGCACAGAAACAAATTAAGTCTGTGAAATGCTGTAAGGGAAATTGCATAGCAGCACAAAAAGAGGAAAATAGCTATATTACAGCTGGGATTAAATTTTTTTTGCAAATAAGGAATGTGAATACGTCCTGTAAATAACTCAGCTGCTTATTTCTCGGTTGGTATAGCAGCAATGGAAATCAATAGTGTGCCTTGTTCATTGACAGATGTGCTTAAGAATTTCAGCATGACAACTTACTGTGGAAATTAATTATTATGGCTAAGGTGTATACCTTTTTTAACGTAGAAATATGTCAGAAAGTTTGGATGGGTTTTTTTTGCTTTATTTAATGCATGAGTGTTAGATTTGTCACTTAGGAAACAGACGAGTTATCAGTCAGGAGAGTGTTTGGCTATTGGGCCAACACCTTGTACCTAGGTGATGCTATCCGGTCTGGGTGGATTGTTATTTTCAATCTGGTATCCCATGGAGAAAACAAAAACAAATCTGGTATCTGAGGTCTATTACTGTTCTGTGAATTTTGATACAGTTCCTCCTGATAAAGCTGCAGTGAAGAGTGTTTTGCTTTTATTACATAGTCGTTAAGTGCCACCTCTCTTTTACCTCAGCTGCTTTTTCCCATGAGAACTAGGGTTGGGCACAAAGGATAATTTGCTACTCATACGTTTTAAATCAGTGTGTGAAGAACATTGCTCAGAGTGATCAGACAAACATGTTCATGCTAGAAAATCTTAAAGATGCTAGCATAGTGGTTTTCTCTTTTAAAAAATCAGAATATAGCTCTTTTGCTCCAGCCGTACTGCCATTTACATTTGAGTTACATGTACCTCTGTTGCAGGGGAGAGTCTTTGGACAATCTTGATTCTTCAAGAACAAGCTCGTGGAGGCACCATTCATGGCTGAACCACTCTGCCTCTTCTTCATCTCTATCTTCTAGTCAAGATTTGAGTCGCCCGGTGTCTACTTCAAACCGAGCCTACATGTGCACTCCTTCCTCCAACAAAGCCCCTCCTGTGGCCACCTCAGCAAGAGCCCCATCCATGTCCCAGATAGCCCCCCGGGCTCAGTCTCCCCTCTCTGCTTCACAGCCAGAGTCCCAGACACGCAGCAGGTGAGTGTGTGCCCTGCTGCTGGGGAGGTACAAATTCTGGGCAGCACTAAAGAGCGTGTATCTGGCAGTCTACAGCAGGGTTCTTGTCCATAATATAGATTAACAAGTACCTGGACTTTTCTGGCTGGAGGGGACAGTGGAAGTACAGGTTCATACTTCCTCCCTACTCCAGTCACTCAAAAAATTCTACAATTTTGTCATCACTGCTTGACATCGGTTAAAAAAACAAAGGAACTGAAATAATAAATCTGCAGTCTCTGAGCTGTGTGTTGGTTACCAAAATGATTAGTAAAAGCCTATTCCAGATGGCATTTCTGACATTTATTTTCCTTGGTTTGTTTTAACAAAAGATTCCTGAAACCCACGCTTTATGATCCTCATCTTGGTCTCTCCTACCCCCTTCTTGGCATGTGGCCAAAATCATCTTGAGGAGCACTCAGGAATGCTCGTAACCCATGACCCTGGAGAATTACAGAGTAGGATGTTGGTTTTAATCTAGGAGGAGAAAGGAAGAATTGCAACATATTTTGAAAAAAAAAAAAAAAAAAAGGAATTCAGTTGCAGTATGGTAGATAACTCTGCTGTTTTTATGTACTTGAAATATTTTAAAAATACCTTGGGATAAGACTACAGAGAGCCATTCCCACACAGTTACATGTTTTATATATAACAACAGTGATATAGCTAGCTTCACTAGCTCTTACACTTCTCAGCACTTAGTGATAAATTGACTTTTTTTGTTGTTGTTGTTGTTTGAAACTAGGCTTTTATGTTCTATATAATGTAGGAAAATTACCTTCTTAACCATGTTTTCTTATCTTGTTCTCACTTCTGTTTCCTAACATCTTGGTAGATCTATGGAAACTGACCTCCATATGGCTTATGTTCCAAGAGTTAACATAATATTATGTGTCCAGGACTAGCCTTCTTTTTTCTATCAAGGTGCAGATGGTGGGTCTTGACAAGGGTGCTTGCTAAAACTTGGCCTCCTGAATAGTACCCCACAAATAAGAAGGCAGAAGCACAAAACCTGTGTGCTTACTCTCCAGACTTAACAGTATACTTTTTATTTGTAGGAGGTATTTTATACAATGAAATATCTGCCAAGAATGTGATAGAATTTGTTCCTATGTAAATTTGATCTAAATTGTAACACTTCAGCTTTCCCTGGCTTTCAAATCTACTGTAAATAATATTAATTTTCAGTTTATTTTCCCCAAGCAGCCTAATAGTCCACTTTTTACCCGTATGTTTTTTATTTTTTATTTCAAAAAGTACTTGATAACTTTTCTTTGTCTTTTAAACCTTTTAAAGCTGGTTTTAAGGTTTTTCATTCTATATTTAGGTCAGTCAGTGGGAAGAAAATCTGTTCATACTGTAATAACGTTCTGGGCAAAGGAGCAGCCATGATCATTGAGTCTCTTGGTCTTTGTTATCATTTACATTGCTTTAAGGTGAGAGCTGGGAGTCACATCATGAAGGAACAGGAACTAATCAGGAGCACGCATGGCTACTCAGTGTTATGCTCACAGGGGGTCTTACTAATCACCTGCTTTGCCTTCTACTCTTGACAGCGTGGTGCATGCATATTTCCATGAGGCAGTCCTGTCTGCAGGCATTTAGCACTTGACTCTAGAAGTGTCTCTTAAATGCCAGAGCTAACAAGTAGGACTTTGATAAGATGAGCACTTTGTGAGATCAAACTTCTTTCTCCTTCGAATGGGCAGCAAAATGTCAGCAGATGCTGAACCACTTGTCACAGAGAAAGCAGCTCCTCTAATAAAAAATAAAATCTCAGCCTGGACCTGGCAATTGAATCATTCAAGAGAATCCATCCTTCCTAAGCTAATCTCAGCAGACAATGTTCACATAGTGTTTTTCAGGTAAAGACATGTTTGCAGAGTTCACCCTGGCAGGATAAAACTGAGAACCAGACCAGAAGCTGTGTTTAGTGCTACTCAGCCTTGGTCAGAAACTAGGAATATAAGGTTATGCTTGGCACTGAGACATACATGATTTGCCATCAGCTTGGGGCGTATCCAGAGCTGAAAGAATAAATGCCTGCCTGCAAAAGATGGCAAAGCAGTCCTAGTTCCCCTGCACTTGGACCAGATGAAGAATTACACTCTCATTTGAAGATGCTGTTGGACCCTTCTTCTATGACTTCAAGAAAGAGACTTCTGTGCCTGATTCAGGACGTTTTTTTTCTGTGCCCAGCTCAAGTGCATCACCTGAAGTATTACAAGGGATTGACTCAAAGCTCCTTCCTGGTCTGCCTGCCTGAGCAGGAGGGGCAGGACTAATCCATGGGGACTGGTTGCCATTCTCTTTCTGCAGACATGTATTCTGTGCAAGGGAGTCCACCTGTAGCTCCTAACCTACATAAAAAAATACCAAGTTTCTGTTTTTCAAATTTCTGAAGATTAATGAGCTGTTGAACAGACTGCCATCCAAAAGATTCATTACTTGGTTAAGCAGGGAAACTATCTGTGCTTTGTAAATTCAGTAAGGGGAGTGTTATGTTTTGGGTTACATTCCTTCCAGATGCGGTTCATATTCACAGCAAATACATGTTTAGCCACCATAGCTAAATAGTTTGATGTTAGCATGAAAGCAGTCAAGCCCCTTATGTGTTTATGCAAGAAAAATTAAAATAGCCCCATCTCTCCAAATCAGAACTTGTTTTGATGATGCAAACACAGGAAATTGGGAGTGCCTGAGTATTTGCTCCTGTGAGTGCCAAAGGACTTAGGACACCAGCAGCATGTAGTGCCACATGGAAATTTGCAAGTAACACACCCAGGTGTTCTGTGCCAAAATTACTGTTGCCATCTAGAGAACAAATTTTTTTCATGCCAAGCCAGAGTTTTCAGAGAAACCAGAGTTCAAATTAAATTTAACGAACTAATCTCTAAAAACCATCTGCTTTATGTTTGCTTAGTATCTCTGCTATTCATTGTCCAGTCATCAACTTAAATACTTTCTTAGGGTTAGTTGCATTTTGATCTACTAATCATCACACATTTGCTTCTAGCTGATTGTGGGTTTATGGTTCAAGCTTTGTTGAGCTTAATCTGAGCTGCTTTTGAACAGCATTTTTGTTTCTTAGTATTTTGAAAGAAGTTGCTAATTATTTATCTGTGATACAGTGTGTTGCCTGTGGATGCGACCTCGGTGGATCCCGCTCTGGAGCTGAAGTTAGAATCCGAAACAACAAACTCTTCTGCAACGACTGCTATATCAGATTTAAAAGTAAGGCAGTCTAACTGCAGTGTGCATGACTGTAGTTCTTCTCTGTGCTGTACAACTTGATAGCTGTTACATTTAGCTTTCATTTGGTATATTAGTGAATATAATAAAGAAGTGAATAAGTGAATATATATAAGGAAGAAGAACCGAGGTTTGACTGCCAGTTTCTGTCTTTTGTAGGATAGCCATTCCTAACTTTTAACTTGCTGGTAGCTGATTTTATCACCTTGTTGTTACGCAGCTTCAAACAGACAGCATGGTATAGTCATCTTCCTTTCTCCATAGATCTGAGAAAGTGGAGTCAGGGATTGTCAGGTGCTAAACAGGCTTGTCTTGATAACAGAGAAGCCTTTTTGAAAAAGTGTCAACGTTTTTTAAAAAAAAGTAATCTGAAATATGTGTTTAATTCAGTCCTAATGCATACCTGGAAAGCTATTAGTTTATCCTGTGCAAGTGGCACAAATGCTGGTTTCTTTTTGCAATGCTATTGTTATTGGAATTATAGGTCTGTAATTGGTTATTCATTTAGGTACAAGTTCAGGAGGAATTGATTTACTTACAGATCTTAATTAAAAGGTGCAGTATAATTTTTTTCCTTTTTATGGTTTGCAGAATTTTGATTTACTGGAGCATGATGTTAAGGCTTTGTATAGTGGTGTTGAGGTCCTTTTTTCTGCTGTCATAGATGATGGTAGACATCCTCCTAATTTTTACAAGTCTTGGGAGCTTTATGTGGCTCTTTTTTATATAGCAAATATGTAATTCTCTAGGATGATAAAATTCAGGGAAGCATTTACTTCCTGGGAAAGATCTCCATGTTTCTTTATGAGCCCAGCACATTTTTCTCACAATGGACCGGAAGGTAGTGAGGGGAAGTCACAGAAGTGATTATGTGGTGCCCGAGCTAAAACCAGAAAGCTTCACACCTTGTGAGGCTAACAGGGCATTCACAGAGGCTAACGTTAAGTGCAAGGATGCCACTGTGACCAGTGGAAGGAGGAAGAGAATCACCCCCTTCCATCTGGAGGTGATCCAGAGCACTGGGTCGTATCTCTGAGTAAATGTTTGGAGAATGTCTCTCCTTGGTGTCAAGACTGCACTGAAGTGGACTGTATTCCTGTTTGATGCACACAGATTTGTGGAAGATTCAGTCTAGAGCTTGCTCATGTTATTTTTATCTCTGTCTTTTCTTTTGAGGGGAAACAATTGCTGAATTACTTGAATAAGTAATTTATCAAAGATGAATTGCTGGTTGGTCTGTCTTCGACATTACAGCCCATAAAGTCACAGCAGTGCCTTTCAGAAGCAGAGCTGATCTGTAAAGAAATGATTTTATTCCCTTCCCTTCAGACTGCATTTACTTGGGCCAGTGGGCACCTCAAAACATAATTGTATGGGATACAAGTAAATCAGGAATTGTAAGAACTTGTAGGTACAGAATATAGTATTTAAATTAGTGATGAGTAATTGAAATCGGCTATTTGAATAATAAAAAAACCAGATATGCAGTTACCGCAGTGAAAATATATTGGCAGCACAGCAGTGGTCTGTGATGCAGATTACTTTTTTTTGCAGTTGTCATTTGACGTCAGGCCAGCTAATTATTCGTTACTTTGGAACGTGAATATATTGGTAAAAAGGTTTGATAAACTTTAGGGTTATTAATATTCACTGTGCAATGTTATGGTGTGATATTTTTGCACATTTTTATGTTAATTTTGTGGTTTGAACTTGGAACACTGTGACAGAACACAAGTGTATTGGCAGATGCCCACAAGGATATGCAGAGAGATAATAAAAAAAAAAGTTCTTTATATTGTTACAGGTATTTAGCAAGTTTCAATTTCATTACTGAAGGGTAAATTTAGAAAAACTGTCACGCTTTCTCTATGCTAATGCTAAAAATAGTTCTTAAAAACTTGGTAAGATGCATGTTCTGTGGAATATTACTTGGCCTGAAATAATTGCAGTGCTGTAATTGGATTAAACTCAAATTTGTATTTTTAATTCAATTTGGATTGCTTGATTCAGAATGTGTACTTTAGTTTGTGTTACAATTTTCAGTAAGTATTGGAAAAACCATTTTCTGACTATTTTAAACTTGGAAACGTTAATTTTTGTTGAAAAGGTTCTTCAGTAACTAGACTTTACTTACAATTTCTTCTGTTTCTCTCTAACAGCTGGACAACCAACCTCCATGTGAAGCAAATGAAGATATGAAATCACTGTTGCAAATAAAAGAAGAGGTGATTGCTGCTGATGTAGATCTATAAATATATATATTGTGTATGTGTGTTTTTTCTAAGAGTAACTCTTGCTTGTCTAGTCTTCATAGCAATACATTGTATTCTTCATATAACTATTTTTATTTATAAGAAAGTAATTGCAGTAAGAAAATATCTGGGAAAAATACTTTCACATTTTCAGCTTCGAGTACTGAGAGCACAAGAGAGAATAACTATATTTTCAGTAATAACTTCAAAATATTTTTGAGGCTTATAGTCAGCTAGTTGACTTTCCAATGGTATATGAAGAGGGTATTTTGTTTCTAAGCTCTTGAAATGAGCATTAGAGAAATAGCTAATATAAATACATTTTTGCAATTGCTGTCTTTATTTTTGACATATACTGACAGTGAATTCTCTAGGTTGATATGAAGCTGCATTTAAGTGCACACGAGTGTGTTTGCTTTGCATATGCTGGTTTATAAAATTATGTGCTTTTTGAAACTGAAATACAAAGAATAACCAGTTTGCTCAGTGGTGTTAGCATAATATTCTGTGGAATCCATTTAAAGGGGAGAGTTTTCTTTTCCCATTTGGAAAGTGTAACTCACTTTTTCCTCCACAAACTGAGTGGAGAATGGTTGTTGAATGACAGTCTATTTGTAAATAAAAATTCTGATGTTGCATTTATTGGAAGCTTTTTTTTTTTCCTCTTCAGCTAAATATGTCTAAGGTAATGTGTTGAAATATAAAATTGTTTTAATTTCATCTTGGGGAAAATATTTAAGATGTTCACCTATATATGTGCAAGAACAATAGTTCTTGCTTTTCTCTTTTCCTTTGTAGTCAATGCCAAACTCTTTGTGTAGCTCTCTCATCAACCTCCGCATGCTTTTTTCCCTTCAGCATTCAATAAAAGTGGTGAGATTATGTGCTCATGCCTGGAACACAATTGGAAGAGGTGGATGTTCCCCAAAATTTCTCTGCTGTGGCTAGAAAATATTTTTTGGCGTTAGGTTCTGCTCCTCCTGAAAACACAGTTGGAACGTGTGCTGTGTGTTTTTCGGTGGCGGCTCCGAAATTACTTCCCCAAATCCCTTCATTCCCAGTAATGTACCCTTCTGTGTCCATATCCTTGGAAGCAGTGAAGAAAACAGGGGATGTGGATCAGAGGAATTTGGGGGACCATTTTGTGGATGAAACCAAGGAAGAGGACAGCTGGGAGGTGTAGGAGGGCTTCTGAGTATGAGCTTGTACATGGCACCATGAAGAGCTGCATGAGGCTTGCAAAGCAGTTTGGGGTGCTCCTTCCTCTCAAGTGATCTCGGGGGTGGATAGGAGAGCTAGCAGATTGGGAAGAGAGACTGTGGCTGTTATACCTGGGGGCAACAAAGGAAGATCATGCTGTTTTGGTGTAGTGGACGATCTTCACCTGTGTGGGTCTCCTGTAACTTCTCCTGCTTGTAGCTCTGCATGCCTCCTGTTTTCCTTTGGTTTATTGATTTTTCCTCTGAACAGGTGGGTGCTGCCTTATTCCAAGGAACTCCCAGCTAATAAATTCTGAATTACAAAACTCCAAACATTATTTTTAATTTTTCCTTTAAAAAATGTCATAAAAATCTAAGATGCCTCATCAACCATGCCCACCTTTGTGACTTGGCCTTGGATTTTGGTATTCGGTTAAAGTGGACTGGTAAAGATATTTAATTTGGTTTCTACTGTTGTGGTAAGTAATGACATGGTAGACCACAGGTGAGGACACTGGGATATGAAGACCCTAGTCCTCAAATACAGACAATGGAGAGATAGTCACACTGCCTGCTCACACAGCTCTCTAGGAGCCTGAGATCCTCTCTGCTGCCTGTGGAAGATGCTTCCCTGAGAGCTATTCAGAATAGGAACTCAAACTAGGTGCTGTGCAAATCTGGCTCTCTCTTAAGGCGCACACCTGACAGAGATGGTGTGGATAGTAGAAACTGTAGTTTTCATACTTCTTTTATGTAGACAGCATCAGGTTATGGACCACTGCTTCTCTCCCACCCCCTCCAAATTTCAGATACCCACAGTCTCCATCACCAGCCCCGAAATACACTGAAACACACAATTTTACCTGATTTTTTTCTTGTCACAAGTCAAAGTTTCTCAGCCTTCAAGGCATGAGTGAATTTATCCTAACCTCTCCATGATTTCCCTCTCCCAGCACTGTGTTGTGCAGCAAAGCTGTGAGAAAAGTCAGAGATGTCCAAGCTGTCTTTTACATCTTGAGCCCAGTCACATTGCCCTGTTCCTGGGAATCATTTGGGCGTGGAAATTGCCTGGTGGTGAAAAATGGAAAGAGAAGAGAAAACCCACCAACCTGCAGTCTGCGTTGCTGCCTGACTGGTCCTGCAGCCTGAAGTGGTGCACTCTGAGCCAGGCTGGCTTTTCCTAAATGGTGTCAAGTACTTCCATGTGGGCTCCAATTTAATTTTCTCACTAAATGTCTGCAAAAAACTGGGTTATTTCATTAGCTTGCCTGTGAGCGAATGAGTGGGATTTCAAATTTAGTGGGCCACAAAGAGCTGAAGTTGAAGCTCTTGAAGAGTTGAAACTGAGTTTCTCACCCTTGTTAAAGTCCTGTTTTAAACAAGGCTCCTTCAAATCTGCATTTGTGAATTCACATTGGCAAATGTGAATAAAGAAAATTGCTTTCTCTTCTCCTTCCCTGTTCTGGAGGGGAACAGGCAGGGGAACGCACTTTACGGATGTTGTATCTGTCTGTTTTGATCCTCGCTAAGGTATTTGGAATGTGTTAGGCTCTCGAAGTTCAGCAAAACCGGTTATTAACACAAGATGGCAGTGTGTAAGTGCAACTCGCACAATAAAAAGCTGTTTCTGTTGTTGCAACCTTTTATAAAAGGGATTGCGTTTGCTAAATGATGCTAAAGTTCTGGTGTAGGGAGAGTTGTAGAGAGAATTTTATCTTCATCTCGGGCCTTTCTACCCACCTGGCATTGTGAAGATGTGATGTACAACTGAATCTGAGCAGAATTATTGGTTTGGGGTTTTTTTTCCCTGCTATTTCATTGACTAGCTGTTGCTTAAAGCAGTACTAAGGAGAGACAGAGGTAAAGAGAACGTTTACTGTGGAGAAAAATAAACTATATAATTTCTAGTGAAGGTTTCTGCTATATTTTGTTGGATACTTTCTTAAGGTGCTGCTCAAAGAAGAAGAACCAATTGCTCTCCCTCAGTTCATCAGCTTCAGACATGCTGTTTGAGGTTACAACCCTCATATGCATGTATCTACAGGTGAGCTGTGTGTTCTGCTCTTTACTCTCAGGTGTCTGGTGCTGCTTGGGGTGTTCTCAAGTTGTCTGGGACATCCACCCAGGGCTGGGCTGGGCTGGATATGGTGCAAGTCTGGGAGGTACTCATGCAGCTGCCAGGGCAAGGTTTTGTGGGATACGGTAGTACTTCTGAAAAAGCAGCAGAGATTTAGGAGCAAACAACTGAATGAACCTCAGGTCCCTACAGCCAGTGGTGCAAAGGCGTGATTTCATGGGCCTGTGAGGAGGTGTCCACTGTCAGGTGAGGTGCTTGTCTGTCTAAGCTTCACTGACATTAATAGGCATGCAGACAATGGCTCACATGGTTTTTTACACCTGCATTTTTACACATCTGTGTTTATGTATCTTAATGCTGACTGAATATTTCCCGAAATACCTGAGAAACTCTATTTAGCTAAATATCCGCTATCATCTTTGATGAGAATTTCTTTTAGAATTTATCTAATAGGAGATTTCTCAGAAATTTCAGGCTGATTTACCTGTGTGTTCACCTGTTCAGGGAAGCTGCAGCACCCCAGGCAATGCTGGTTACTGGCAATATTTATGCAGCAAGCCCTGTTTTAGAGCCTGATGTCTGAATTTCCAGCTCACACTGATACCAGAAATGGTCAGAGCCAGTCTCGTTATTTTCAGTCAAGTACTTTGCAGGTGAATCCCAAAAAGAGTTCAAGTGATAAGTTCAACACCTCCCCTAGGTAATAGCTGTTGAAAAATGGCCCACCTTGTCACTTATGGAGGGTAAAAGTGTTTGAAATCTGACAATTTGAGCTCAGTGTGTAAACCAGTGTGCTTGAAGCAGTGTTTTTAGATTCCAACCAATCATTTGTAATGGATTAGCAAAACCTGTGCTGTAGCTGTAACGGAAGGTTTATTAGCAGCAGGCATAATTACATAAAAGAGCAGCTTCATGCTGGAAGCACTTCAGTATTTTTACTTTAGCTCCATGTTTCTTGGGAGCTGGGGGCACCGACATAAAACAACACATGAGGACGATGTAAAGCTCTCAAAAGGGATATTCTAGTGTGAGTGGTAGGGTATCAGTTTATTAAAGCTGAAGAATTTTTTTAATGGGTTCAACCTGCTTTAATCAAACTTGCCAATTAAGTAGCTGCTGCAGGCAGCAAACACTCCAAAGATCAGCATACTTGTACAGTGGGAATTACTGGCTTCTGTGAGTTTGCCTTAACAGTCAACACTGTACAAAGAACCTGAAACTTTTAAAAAATAGTATGTACAAGGGTGTGTGTACACACAGTTTGGCTTTATTGTTTGTAATAGAAGAAAGAAAGAAAAGCTAGGGCCACTGGATGAACAGTTCTTGAATGCAACCTCATGAGAGCAGGCTCATGGTTAAATGGCCTCTTGCAAGTACCAGTGCCAGAGCAAGTGTTTCTGATTCCCTGAACTGGAATTTTCTGTTGTCCTCAGGCAGTCGACCAGATGTGCCATTTATGGGTGCATCAATTCCATGTGGCCATTTTGGGCTGGAAATTCACAGATTTCAGGGTCAGATCAGGCTACTGCAATCATTTAGTCTGCCCGTATTCCTACAAAGATCAGAATCTCTCATCCAATAATTCCCATATTGAACACACAACTTTTGTGTGAACAGCAATGTTCTGTATTTGAAAAAAGCCCTGTGTAGATCTGAAGTATGCAAATGATGAAAAATCTACCACATGTCAGTGTAAACTGTTCCAGTGGTTAATTAGCACTCATAAAAATGTTAATTTTATTTTAGTTATTTTATTTTAATGAGCTTTCTAGTTTATGATTTTATTTTCATTCATTTAACTTGATTTAGACTCTTAGAGCTGGATTAACTCTTTTTTTTCTTCTTCTCTCGTAGTTTGTAAATATGATATTGATACAACCCCCTTATTTTCTTTTTGTTTTGTTTCTTATACCTGTACGTAAACCCTTATTGCTCACATCAGACAGAAAATGCAAGATTACCTCCATGGGTGGATACTGTGGATAGAAAGACCCTATCTCAGTGAATTGCAATACAAAACTCTCCCAGGAGGACATCTAGAGCAGAGGAGAAATAATCTTGAAGAGCATTTAAAAAATCTGGTTCTCTCTTAGAATTTACTTGTGTAATGCGTAGATTCAAATAAGAGCTAATGTCTGTAAGGGAATTTTGCAGTGTACATTTTCTGGCACAGTTAGTAAGGCTTTGAATTGCCTTTGGGGGAACGATCGTGTCTGAGTTCCTGTGTGGTTCTCCTAATTGTCCTGTCTTTGGGAATCTCTTACAGGTGCTTCCCCTGCTGATGTGTCTTCGTTGGCAAGGGGACAAGATCACATTCCGTTGTTATTTCTCAGCATGAGGTGTCAGCTGCAAAAATACAATTGGTTCCATTTATGTTTGGCAGATATTGACAGGAGGGGTCTGACTTGTGGCCTTTCATCAAACTCTAGCTCTGTAAAGATAACAACCAACTGTCTTTTGATGCCTGTGTAAACAAGACTCCTGCAGAGAAACATTAGTGTTATTTGCGTATGATACTTCATTTTAAGTAAGATTCTTTCTTACTGATGTAACTATTGGATTTATGAGCTATATATGTGCTGCACCTCATTATTAAAGCCACTGGTTGTACCACTGTACTCCTGGATGTCTGCATACATGAGAGGAGAATCCCAAAATAGTTTAGGAAAAGCCCCATTGATTAGGAAATGCCCCACTGATGGAAGAAGTTGGTAAACAAACAGCCTTCATCTAGCACAGCTACTGTCTGTTAGTAAACCACAGCCATCTAACACAGCATACTGCAGAGTGCCAATCATGAGTTATGCTAGTCACAATATTTTATGCAAAATTTATATTACAAATGAGAACATATTTCTATCAACAGTTTGAATGCTTACAAGTGACAAATCACTTCTTTGCTATAGGAATTACTGGATGGTCTTGGCTTTTTACTAATGGACTCTCCTCTTTGGAGTTTTCTGTTTCCTATGATAGTTGATGGCATTGGGAAGAAATTCTTTACAGAGAGAGTAATCAGGCATTGGAATGGGCTGCCCAGGGAAGTGGTGGATTCTCTGTCCCTGGAGATTTTTAAGATGGGACTGGATGTGGCACTTTGTGCCATGGTCTAGTAACCACGGCGGTATTGCATCAAGGGTTGGACTTGATGATCTCAGAGGTCCTTTCCAACCCAGCTGATTCTATGATTCTATGTCTAGCACCTGCCAAACACAGGATTTTGTGTTCCTTCTTCTTCAATACTGTGTGAACTCAGCAATAAATGAGAGGTAATTCTGAACAGAAGGTTGTCCCTGTTGGTGTACAAAGATATTTAGGTTGTCTGGAACCTTCTGTGTTACACCAACCACCTTAGTTTTGCCATCACTTAACCCTTCCCATTTCATCTGCTTCCTCTAGTGATGTAGTGCTAAATGGAAAACAAAAAGCGAGCAGATAAACACCAGTTTGGCACTGGAAAGATGGGTAGATGCTGAACAAGAAGGGATATACAGGCAGTACTACCCATACACCATTACTACACTAGTGACCTCTTTGTTTACTCACTGTAGCATTTTGAAGCTAGACAGTGTTATCGCATAGCACATTCTTAGCATCATATACACTGAATGTTTTCTGAAATCCTATTTCTCTGCTGCGTCTTTTACTTGAAGCTAAGAAAATCATAGTCTTTTAATCCTAATCTCTTTGCCAGATCATGAATTGTCCATGATTGTGTATAAAATGCTAACTAAAGGTACTGGCTTAATTAAGCTTGTGAAGCCAAAGCATCCCTCCACCTAGCACTGGAGAGTGTTTGAATTCCCTTCAGTTTGTCAAAGCTATGATCTTGGAAGTATGTCCATAAAAGTATCAATAGATGTACAATTCCAGAAGATAAGGGGAGAATGTGTATGTCTCAAACACTGAGCCAACCAAGGATTGTTGGTAATAGCCAAGGATTTTTGCTAATAACATGCTGTGAGAAAGAGTAGGATGTGGCTGGAGAAGTGGGCCATGCAGAGATAGGGCAGCACTTTCCCAGGACAAACATCCTTGTTCCCGGAAATAAGCACAATACAGTACAGTGCAAAGACAGGATTGAAGCAAAGAAGTGGGCATGGACTGTAGGAGGGGATCAAGATCACCAGATGCCCAAGGCCCTCCAACCCATTTCTGGAAAGGTCTAGAGAAATGGGCTGTGGGTAATTAATGTGCATAGAAAGCAAGAAAACTATCTTCAGGGTGGGAAAAACCTGTCTCTAAAAAGGTACCCCCACCAAGCCCGGGCAGAGCAGCCCAGGACCCTGGACATCCCATCAGCTGGACCGATGCCGAAACCAGGGCTGGCGATCTCTCCTTCTCTCTTCCTTATCTTACCCGTTTATCCAAAACTCACTACCCTGTGCTTATATAGTAGGTCAGGTTCTAACATACCAAATGCCACGCCAAGGACTCTTGGATGCTCCTTTCCCCTTAAGGCTGAGATGTCACAGTAGACAAAGGCAAAAATCTTCCTGGATCAGTCCCCCAAGAAGCAGATATTTACACTCACTGGTTTTCATAATCAAAATATTATTTTTTTTTCTCTCCAGTCCTGTGTCATGGTGTGTTTTTTGCTTTTTTTTTTTTTTTTTTTGTGATAACAACAATGGTTATACTGTTCAGCAAATATATTTATCTTCTCATGAGATCTGATGCTGAGGCAGCAAATCAGGTGCATTTATAATGCTGTTCTCATGCATGTAGGTCGACTGCAACTCTGATTCCCACAGAGCCTGACTGGTTTTATGCAGAGCACTCAATGAACACGAGCTGGGGAGTCGGCTGCCTGCCTCTTGCCTCCCATGATGGAATGGGCTCTTTGCAACAGCACTGCTGTTCTCTAGCATGGGAAAAAGATTTCCCCATGCAACCCACGGGTTTGTTCTGCTGTTCAATAAACCCTGGTGGCTCATGTGAAAGGAGAGCCTGTACTGCTGGGGATTTACTTCATTACTGTGCACTTAGAGCAGGAGTGTGGCTCAGATCAGGAAGGGCCTGTAGTGAGACTGAGAAGCGAAAACCTTGGCTGAGCCAAATACACTGAAGGCTATGTTTATGGATAGCATTAGAAAGATTAGCTCCATTGTGACCAGAACTACGCTGGTTTGCTTCAGCTGGGGATGTATACATGTTGCAGTTGAAATTACAACTACCTTGGAATTCTCATCTCCAAGTTTCTATGTAGGAGATGAAGATGTCTCGGTGGTATCACCAGGGTTTTTTTGGAAGCTTGAGAGAAAAGCTGGAGATTTAAGAGAGTGATGAAAACAATGTACTATGATTCTGTGAATACATTGAGTGCTCTTGTATTTTGTTGGACTACAAATCTCCATGATGTTCCTGAAGCCTCTGATTTCAAACTGTCTAACTGTAATTTTTATAAACTAGGTGACTTTTTTTCTCCTTAAAGCAAGAATAAATGAGACCAAAAGAGATAGTTTGATAAAAAAATTAACTTCTGTTGGCATTTCTTCAGCTAATAGAGTGTGAAGAGTCTTTGGTAGATGATTGCTTCACCAAAAGATAGGTCAAGGTTAAATTCTTTCTTAAATTATAAAATGAATTTCAGGCAATCAACTGGTCCTGGACTCTTGAGTGATGGGTTTGTGATCCCACACTACTTTTTAAAAGGACTCTGTGAGCAGTATTTTCTAATTTTTCTAGTTGGATCTGTGTAGCTGTACTGATTAGTTATTTTCCACATGAGGACTTAAGTTTTAAATTTTCCAGATATGTTTGTAG
>JAWWES010000001.1:66415911-66443496 GCA_035583135.1 Lophotriccus pileatus
TGGATCTGTGTAGCTGTACTGATTAGTTATTTTCCACATGAGGACTTAAGTTTTAAATTTTCCAGATATGTTTGTAGTAGCAGCCGTCAGCTGTTAGTAAGGTTTGTTGTTCAACCTACCAACCGGTGAGAAGAATATTTAAAAGGATAATAAATATTTAGTCTTAGATCTTAAGTTCGATCAAGATCTAAAGTTTTTTGCCTTTGCCACTCTGTTTCTCTGTGCAGAGGACACTCACTGTGGGGATGGGGAGATTGCACTGCATCATCTCCATTGGTGCTAGGTTTCAGGATTCAAACCTCTTTCCAGACAAGTCCCTCTGCATTGGGTCGGATTGGAAGGGGTGGTGTTTGTTTCCTTTCTCTGCCCGCATACTGAACTCCGAACCTCTGAGACATATTTCAACACTTAGAAAACATAAGAGGTAGAAAGTGGCTTTCATCTACCAGCTTTTCAATACAAGACTGGGCAGATAACTGCCAGTACTGAGAAATGCTGGGCTTTAATGTTAGACTGTCTGTAATTGACACTTTTTTGCCTAGATGGTGGATTTTCTCCAAAGTTTCATATCCAAGCTCTTTGTACCTTTGACCTTGCTTCCCTTGTGGCATTTGAGGCAAAGCCTCAGGCTTTGCAGACCCATACAATGATTAAAGAGTTAGAAATGCCTTTTAATTAATTTTTAATTAAAAGGGAGGAAGTGGAGAAGAAGAAAAGAAAGAGACAGTACTAAAAATCTTTGTTCTACTCTGAGTTGGCTTCATCTGTTGTTACGTTTGGGAACTACAATTGATTCAGTCTTTCTTGTTCCTCTGAGAACTGGCCAGGGTAATTGTCCTGTGCAGGGCTATGAGTTGGACTCGGTGATCCTTGTGGCTCCCTTCCTACTGCATATTCTGTGATTCTGTGAGGGCACAGGGGTATTTTCTTGCATAAGTGCATGCAAACTTTGAGTACTCTTGTGCCTGTGTTCTCTGGTCTGATCCTAAACTCGGAAGTCATGGATAAGAAATCCGAGCCCAAAGTGGATCACAGAGTGTACTGGCCACTTATGCAAATATTAACTATTAAAATAATTTTACAAGACTGCATCCATTAACACAAACGGATATAATTTTTTTGACATAATATCACCCCTTCTCACCTCTTCTTCACCCTCAAAAATCTTGTCAGCCAGCAGAATCTCATCTGTTTAGGTTAAATGCATTTAATAATAAAAGTTCATGTTCTTTTCCATAAATGTCATTTAAATATATTTACTGAATGAGCTTAAAGATTTTTTTTTTAATTATAATGTACTTAATTACCTTTTTATGCTGAGAAACTTCAGTGGAGTTAATGAACTGATCAGTGTAATATTCAATTAGGTGAACATACCAGTTTCTATTTTATTTGCTGCCACTCTAGGTTGAGTTTTGTTTTGCTTTTAGATTGAATTCAAGTAATCATCAATTGTATTTCCTTTACATGCACTTAGAAACCTAATAAAAGGAAGGGGAGCAAACTAAGTCTCCTAAGTTATATCAAAATGCAAATTGTTATAGATCTTATGTGGTTGTTATAATACACGTAGATGCCATGTGAGGCTATCCAACTCTCACATTAATTCTTTTTTAATAATTCAAATTGCTCTGTGCATGTCTTAGTATGTTTTTTTCGTGAGGGGTGATGAGGTGGGGAGTAGCTGCCTAGTAGGACCAGAATTAATTTCTTCCCTCTCTTTATGGTGTGTGAGGCATGGGAGTTTGGGTACACCTATTGGCATGAGTAGGGTATGTTGGTCCTTCTAATGGCATTTGTGCATTTTGCAGGTCCCAATTTTATCTGCTTTGATCACTCACAGGGATTGACTGGATTACCACTCTTGGAATTGGGACAGAGCCCTTCCCATGCACCCCAGGGTGCTTGGGGTTTTGCCAATGTGTGGGATGCGCTAGAAGAAAAGGGGAGCTTTACAAGGCAAATTCCCTGTCCCTGGCAGGATTAAGGACTGTAGCAATGCTCTTGATCTTTTCTGATATATTTCTATGGCACATTATATAAATTCAGCTTCTGGCTGACTCTTGATATTAGATACCTATGCATTACCTCTTTTTCTCTCTTTCACTTTTTCTATCTAGTTGAGACCTACATCTCATATTCACTTTTCTCATATCTGCCCCTCCCAGCAACAGTTTGCTTGGCCTCTTTGTAATGCAGTTGTGTCCCGTGCTGATTTGGGTTTTCTGTGACCAATCAGTGGTCATTCCCCTTCATTACTTGAGGCCACCAGAATACCCATCCCAAGTATGTACGATTGGGCTCAGATTGAATCTATCTTGTTTCCCAGGTCATTAAATATCTTACCCTGAAATAGTCTGAAAAGGAATTTCTGTGACATCCATGATTAATCTCTTATTACAGTTCTTCCAGTCTTTCAGTTCATAGTGCAGAAAGCCAGTGTAAGTTTTCCGATGTGATGGTAAGATGCTGTATTTAGAGTTTTACTAAAGCACAATATTTTATGAAGCCTATATTCCCCCTACCTGCTTTCTGATGGCCCCTTCTATCTCTGTATATCAGATTTAAAATTTTCTTTCCAAAAGGTATTCAGATGGCAAATTACATTGAGCTATAAGCCAGTAAACTCTGGATATGTGCATAAATATGCTCCTCTGTCTTTTCCCTGTGCTGTATTAGTGAAATGCCTGGGCCAAATCATCAGCTTGCTTCCTGAAATCTTTGAAAGTGAAGGTCGGTGACCATTTCTCAACTTTAGGGAATTAACCCAATAATGCAAATTTATTTATTTGCTCTGTTAGGGATAAGCGATAATGGACATGTATTAAAAATAAAATACTTGTTCTTAGATTTTATCATTTGCTTTTCAATTTGGGCAGTTAAAATAATGAAGACTTTTTAAAATCAGTCTGTGAGATTCATTCTTCAAGTAAGATGTCATGGAAACATTTTAAATGCTGTTTCCTAAAAAATTCACACTTGTAGAGTTGTTTCATGCCCCTCACAAAGAGAGAAGTTAGGACCTCAGTATCAAAAACAGAGAAAAGTTTCCTGTTTCCTGTTGTCCAACATCAAAGGGTGGCAGCTGTTTCTTAAAATGAGCCTACTTTTATATTCTTCATATGCAATAAGAGGATCTACTGTAAAAATGGATGGATGTGTATTTGTCAGAAAGGATCCGGTCTTTCATTAATTTCAACACAAAGAGACTTTGAAAGGATACACTTGATGACTTTCCAAGAGCAGCTTTTTCTTTAGCAGCTTGAGATTAAACAGGAAATCAATCCAAATCACTCCATTACTTTGAAAGGCAGAAAAAAGCCTGGAAAAAGTGAGAATTTCTCTCTACAATAGTGTGTATATATATATATATATATATATTTTAACTTTTACTCTTGTTACTTATTTCCAAACATGAAGTGAGCTATGAATTGAAACAAAAAAAATAGCAATTTTCCTGTGCATTTCAATTTTTTAGCAGTCAATCACAGAGTATGTTGGTTACCTGAAATGGGTCTTCCTTTTATTTTTTGTAGGTTGATAAGTAGTAAGTTTAACAATAGACAGTGATTTTTTTTATTAGTTACCATGGCAATGTATTCAGCAAAATTGCATTCAAGAAATACCTCTTAATTTGTCATGTTCTAAATTATACGTTAAGTATTTTACTGTGTCTTAAGTGCAGTAAATGCTGCTGTATTTTATGCTATTGTATGAGTAGCATATTAAGTCATCCATGGGCTTTTTGTCTAGTTTTGCAAATGGACTTGATAGATAGAGGCACTTAATTTATTAAGAACATATAAAAATACTATTATTATTATTTTAATTATTCTAGTCTGCTTCTGCAAGTTATTTTATGTATGAATCCCTGCATTTCATTTTTTGTATTCCCTGTTATTTGATTATGCATGTGATGCTCACTGAGATCCCTTGCATCTCTTTTGAAGCAGTTCCCTCTTCCCACTCTTCCCTCTTCATCCTGACAGCTGTAGTTAAAACAGCTCTGCTGGGCAATGGGATGCTTTTGTTTATTTGACTGGTTGACTTTCAGGCAAAGTAAACATCTGTGTGGCCCAAATTTATCACAGAGCATCTCACTAAGTCTTGCAGAGACCTGTGGTGATTTCTTTACAGTGCACAAGCACTGTACAGATAATGTATGGATTAGTGCCCTCAGATGCTACCAGGCTTTTTTTTTCATCCTGCAGTTGTATATAGAAAAAGATAACAATCATGCCTAGGTATGGACTCCTCCTGTTAATGGGAATAGCTCACCCATGTCAAGAACTCCTTTGCTCTGAGGGTGACTGAGCAATAGAACACACTGCCTGGAGAGGTTGTGGAGTCTCCTTCCCTGGAGATATTCAAAAGCAACCTGGACACAATCCTGAATTACATGCTCTAAGGGACCCTGCATGAGCAGAGAGGTTGGGCTACACTGATTGGACCTTCACCGGTTCTTTCCAGTCTTCTGAATCTTTCCAGTGCGTCTCACCAAAATCTTATCCATTGTGTGAGTCTGTGAACTATCTAAAGTGCCTTTCTCAAAATACTCGTTGCTTAAATGGTTGATACTATTCTTCATGAGCAGTAGGGGTTAAACTCACACGACAGTCTTTCTGGAGGAGAAATGCATGACTCCAGTGAAACATTTAGTGACTAATGAAAGCACAGTATAAAGTGTCTCCAGCCTGAATCTCCAGGTCAGCCTCTCTGCTGGCAGAAATCTGCCAGCTGTTTGGAAAGTCTGTTGCTGAAGACACTTCAGCAATAAGACATCAGTGGGTTGCAGCTGTCGTGCACAGAGTCATGTGCATCGTGCTGAATGGAGACTTTGAAAATGGGAGCTGTGGTGTTTTCATGAGTGTAGGAGGAAACCTCTCAGAGGGACCAGAATGAAGAAATCTGTAATTTCTTCATTACCAAAAAAAAAAAGAAGAAAAAAAAGCTGTTAGTTTGTTCATTGCCATCTGTCTTTTTTCGAATAATCTATCCAGTAAACACAACTGCATTTTTGTGGTGTTTATCTGCCTGCAGTGCAGGCCCACATGCATCTTTGCTGTGCAAATCCAGAGATTCCTGGGTACAATCAGCACTGCCAACATCCCCTTGAAAAATATGGTTAACTGTGAAAAAGGTAAGTTCTGCAAGCAGACAGTCATTTAGTTCAGGTAATCTCTTTCATATCTGGTTGGTGCTGCCTGATTCACTTCATATGAAGGTGGGTTACAACAATATCTTGAAGGAAGCATATCATCTTATGACCTATATGCTCCCAAACAGTTAACTGCTTACTCTTAAAAGTAAATTCTCTGCTCCTAAAGCCATTATCTCATTAAGCTCACCACATCTTGGCTGATTGCTTTCTTGAAATGATTCTGTGGTTTGTTGTGCAGAGTGATTCCTGAGTTTGGTACGTCATTTTTCTTCTCTATTTAAAGGTTTTATTTAAAGCTCATTGCCATATAGATGTTTGTAGATCTTGCAAATAGCAAAATAATGATCATCCCACAAAAAAAAAGAAAAATATTTAGGTGTGAAATTACATCACAGGATAGCAACAATGGGAAACATATTGTCCGAAGGAAAGAGAAGGGAAAATGCATTGATAGTTATAAAAATTCTTTGTTGCTTATTTTGTTTTGGAACAGTTTGTTTTAGTGGCACCTCAAACCTGACACAAGCAAATCATTTCATGATATGTTTGTAATAAAGGGTGCGAATAAAAGATGGTGAAGCTTTCATTTATGTATTCAAAAACTGTGAGAGGAGTTTTCCTCTTTTCCTGCCCCAGGCAAAAAGGAAGGGAAAGGAGAAAGAAACCAAAAGTTTTTATATGGGTCATAATTGCTGCTTGTGCTGAAAATATGTGCATTTCTGTGTAAAAATTGGGCTGCTCGTGGCATTTGCATAGGGACCTCTAACTTATATGATGAAAAGCATCTACCTCACCCTGCATCTTCTTCCATTTCCACCCCATTTGGTCAGCGTCTGACCTTTTCTGTCTAGGTGTGCACATGACACACAAAGGTCCTTTATGGCATTATTGAGGAAAGGTGTGCATGTGTTTAAAAATAGGAAAGACAGCCTAAAGTCAGAACCAGGTCCAGTCCCAGGAAAAGCCTAGAGAGAATTCCTCTGGGTGAAGAAAGAGGACTGGAGCTGTAAGTTGAGAAATGTCATATTTTTAAAATCAGAAGAAGAAGAAGAAAAAAAACTAAACAGAAAAGTACTAATTTTTAAAGTAAATTTCCAAAGGGCTTCCAGTGAAACTTCAAATAGGAGCATTTCAGGTCTACAGTGATTGCAAAAATGCAGAGAGACAAATTTCAGAAGAGTTTGTAGACTCATAGGTGTGGTATGAGAGAACCCACAGAGTGCTACCAACTCCTGAATTTTCTTTATCCAGCACAAGCATTGTGACCACAGAGACAGTGAAAATTCATGGTCATTGCTGGGTCTTGCAGTGTTTTAGAGGTCATGGCATTATTCTCCCTTAGAAAGGATCAACTGCTGAGAAAACAAACTTTCCCATAATTGGGAATTGCTTTCTGATGAGGCAGGCTGTTGCTTATAGCTGTCTGACTTCTGTTGTATCCAACCAAACTGCCTTTTCTCTGCTGATATATAGCAAGGCAGTTATGGATGTTAACACTCACTTCTCCTAACTGATACTGACTCCACTTCAAATTTTACCTGCCAGCCTTCCAGAGGAAAGCAGTTATTTTTCTCTAGTTTCCCATCTTTGTGTCTTTTACTGTTTATCTTCTGATTTGTGTATCTTTTTCTTTGTGAATCCACGGATAGGTATGGTCGATCTATGTTCCTTCCTATTCCCATGGAAAAATCCAGAAAATCCTGGATGAACTATGAGGATTTACCTTTTCTGGGCAATGCCTAGCAGACAAAAACCAGCAAACAGCATTTATATTGTGGCCATTTATTTTTACATGGCTCTTACTCTTTCTCTGTGACACCAGTGCACCATCTAACATAAATTTTGCTTCAGATTGTGAACAAACTGAATAGTTTCACCGGGAGAAGTGTTCTACTTTCAATTCACACATCCTCCAGCATAAGTGAAATAAGAGCTGTTCCCCACTGACTTGGGAAATACCTTTGAAACCTGTTTTAATGCTTTCCTGTGAGTAAAAGTCTTCTGTGTGATTGCATTGTTTCTGTCTGTCAGGCTTTTGTTGGCTTAACATCCGCTTAACCTGGCAGTGATGTGGAAATCTCAAAATAACTACATTCCTGGGGGTTCTGTGAAAATGCTGAGTGGATCGAAAAGGCCCAAATCAGTGCCTTCATTGAAAGCTCAGCTGCTTCCTGCCTCGGCTGGCACACATAAACTATGTGGTTCTTAACCATCTTGGGCTCTTCATGGAGGGCTTGTGGGGACTGGAGAGGTTTCGGGGACAGAAGCCGTAAACCCACAGGCAGCCAGCGGTGGGACCCTTCTGCTGCTCATGGAAGCAGTGATTTTTGAACAAACATGGAAATAACTTTGCAGTGTATTTTAAAGTCTTGTCACATCGTTTATGCTTTTCTGCCCATTTGTTTAGGGTTCTTTTCCCAGTCTTTTTCCCTGCCTTTCAAGCCATTTCATGTTTGAAGCTGGGAGCATTTTTTCTTCATTCTTCACCTTCAATAGTCTCAGAGCCAATGAGATAATGTGAAAAACAAAACCCTTTCAAATAATCTGTGAAGGTGTGTCTGGAAAGTATCAATGACTATAGCTGGTTAATGTCACAGCACAACTGATGTCAAGCAGAGAGAATAGAAACAGTGTTTAATCATGAATATGAATACTTATTTAAATATGAGTTCAAGACAGTGTTCCAAATTTTTGAGATAATATTAACCTGTGTTAATAGTAGTTGTATGTATATATGATGTGATATGGTAACAAAGTGGACATGTAACTTACTGCAACTCAACAGGATCCAAAAGCAGGAGGAAAAAAAAAAAAATATATATATACATATATATATATATATATATATATATATATATATATATATATGAGGTATTTTTTAAAGCCCTGCCTGTAAATACTTTTTTTTTACCCTCACTAAGGTAACAAGTAGGTGACTGTCATAAACTCTAGCAATCAGTGCAAACACATTTGGGAAAGAGTCTTGGACGCGCAGAGATTTAGTTTACTTTGTACTGAAAAGAGTTAATTCAGAATTTGGGACCCTCTGTTCTTCAAACAGGTGTTTGGTACATGCAGACACTCTACCAAGCTACAGATTCACACACATGCTCACCTGTCTGTTAAGTGTCTCTGCTCCCACTACAGTCCAGGGAGAGCTAATCAATACAGTTTTTGGGACTGATGGAGAGGGATGGTTATGCATTTCATCCTATGCCAGACACTGAGAGCCCAATTCAATTGTTATACTTACCTAATTCTGCTTAAAACAATCCTAGACATCTGGGGCACCTGCATAGATCTTGTAGATGTGTGAGATGACAGACTTGAGACAACTAAATTGCATCCCTACATATGCTTACTGAACTGCTCTTCTGATCCCCTTGACTATATGATTAGATCTCTATTAACAGCAAGTGTGGCCACTTCTTCAGGTGTCTACAATGAGAGGTCTGAAACTGGAGCTGAATCCTAGATTCAAATTCCAGCTCCATAGTCATGGAGTTGCTCCATAGTCATGTTAGCTGTTTTATGACTACAAAAGATGTTCTCAAATGAGCAGGTCTCAAACCGTCTGCAGCTTCATATTACAAACCCAACACTTTAAACAACACCTATGTAGCATTCAGATGCTTGTAGAAATGAAATAATTTGAAGATCCACTGAGCAGCCAGCGAGCTTCCCATATGAGCTCTCAGAGACTCTGCAGGTAGAGGCCGAATTTAAGATATGCTAGATAGATTAGTTCTGCAGATAAACTAGTTTTCACTGAAACACTATTTTCATGGTTTCTGTTGATTCAGATCTAATTAATTATGATTTCTCTGTGTCATCTGCCTCTGCTGCTGCTGGGTCTATTCTTTCTCTGTCATTAGCTCACTGGTTTCCCTCTCATTTTAATTACAACTATTTTCTTCCTGCTTTGTTATCCTGGAGATGCTCTGCATAACATAGCCACCTTAAGCCATTTCAGCTGAGATTAAAAATTATGCTACAGCAAACTATCAGAGTGAGAATGAGAATGAGCTTTTAATGACAACCATTAAGAATCCCAGAAGAATATACAAGGCTTTCTTGTGGGGACATGAGATAGTACTAAAGTGTCAATGCTGGTTTTAGGATTTAAAAAATTCCTACTGTCTTTCTTACTTACAAGAAATGAAATTGAGACCTCGGCACTGAAACCTGGTCTTTGTGTACGTGCTATGAAATCCTGTCACCAGCAAAGTCAGTGCCACTTATTTTTAAAGGAAACATGACAGCACCCTGCTGCCATGGCCTTTATGTATCATGTACTTCCTAGGAGGCTTTGTGCTTTCTAATTCTTCATAGGGCACTTCTGTCATGAACTGCTTGTAACAGGACCACCAGCAAAGCAGGGAGCTGTGTTACAAAGAAATCAAAGTGCAGGGAGTTTCCCAATATCTAGAACCAAATACAACCAGCAAGTGCCAGTGAACAGTCTTCAGAAGGTTTAACAGGTGAGACATTTAAGTGACACATGTAGGATTGATTTGTCCGGTGTTTTCACCCTTTTCCTTTTAGTTCTGATGCTTTTCTCTCTTACACGGGGTAGAGGGAAAGAATAACTGCCATGTGCTTGCATGGGTTACACAGGGAAGTTGATGTTCATTATTAAAATTGTCAGACTGACTTTTGGAAAAGGACTAGAGTCTGGATGCTTCCATAAGTTGTTTGGGGTTTGTTTGTTTGTTTGTTGTTTGTTGGGGTTTTTTGGGCTTGGTGTGTAAGCCACCTTAAGTAATAGGCTTTACAATCCAAGGATGGGAATGCATTACTTTTGGGGCAAACCCCTTTTAAGTAAGCTGTACAAAGTAATCTTAACTAGTTACTTTTGAAAATGCAGACCTCTTCCCTTTAGAAAAAATGGCTAGAAGTAACTTGTAGGATGAAGACCAGTGATCCTGACATGTGAGGAACCTGGGGCTTCCATCCCCGTTGGGCCAGATGTGAATGATTAGAAAGCAAAGGCGAGAAGGGACCTGGTATTATTTTTTTCTTTAGGAGAGGTTACAGGAGGCCTCCTTCCACCTCTGTAGGAGAGACAGAGATGCTGTGGAGCACAGGTTAATCCCGGGGCAGCCACTCCCTCTGCAGGAAAAAGACTGGAGGTACCCAGTTCTCAGGGCTGGGTGAGCAAGCAGTACAAAATGTGAGTGGATATGGGGGGACACAACACTGTGACGATGACATGACCAGCAGATGTTTTACATTCGGGTTGTCCTGTGACTTCAGACTTTGCTGGAGTTGAGGTCTGAAGCCTCTGGGAAAAGCAAGTCTCTCTGAAGGGAAATGGCAAGCAGTGACAGCTGTATTCAAATAGCACGCTAACAAGGGCATCTGATTCATTAAGTGCTGCTCTGCTCCCTCCCAGCCATGCAGATCTCTGAAGTCTGCCTGTATGGTATTTTATCTGTGCTAGGAAAGATTTTTTTTAGACCATTTCGAGAGCTGACAACTTTGGCTGTTAAGTCGGGGTGATCTGTGCTTTTACTGAACTCAGACATTGTGTCTAGCTCTTAGTCTCTGAGTGTGGTCTCATACTTTCCACCCCTGATGTACTAAAAATAATTCAAAGTTGGCTTAGTCCTGCAATTTAAACTCAGTTGCTGGACATAAGCGTGTTTCTGTTTTTAATAGAGATTTTCTGGGCAGAAATCTCTGTTTTATATAATATGGTCTATATCAAAAATAATTCATGGGCATTTTATCATGCATCTGATACCACAATGATAATCAATATGAAATTTTAACTTTACAGCATGGATCAAGAGCTCTGCTTCTCCTCAGTTTGGTTAATAAATGCTTTACGAACTTCATGAATGTGTGTTTAGAGTAGATAACCAAAAGATCAAGCACATAAATGAACGAGGTTTTAAAAAATCCCTAAATGCTAATTTGTTAGTTAGGTACTATGCATATGAACTTCCATGATAGACAAAGATAGAAATGGGCTTAGACTACAGATTCACTTCCAGTCTTTTGGTCTTGTCAGATAATAGTGCTTTTTCTGTTTGAATCACTGAGTAGTAGCTGTTCTTCTAGATTCTGTTCTGTTCTAGATTCTTCTATTGCTCATGAAAGCAGACTAAATAAATGCAGAGATGTTTTCTGGCCTTGACTATATGAACCTGTTTTAAAAATATATCTCAAACCAGTACACATCCACTGATCCCAAATGTTCAAGTCTATCAAGTTACCTTTACAATAAGGATTATATATCTTATCAGTTTCTGACTATGACATACTGAATGGTTAATCATATTAACTCACAGGTAGCTATTGAGGAAAAAAAATGATTTTTTCAGAGAGAAAAAAAAGGGCATAATTTAACTGGCTTATCTGATCTTCTTCATAAGCAGGAAAGAAAGCTAGGGAGTGATGTTTGGGATCTTGTGAAGGTATTCCCAACATTTATAGTAAGAATATTTTAGTTACTCAATTTAGGTTAAAAGCTGAAATTCTCTAAAGAGTCATGGGAAGAGTTGACTCCAGAGAGTAATTGGACCACTGAGATTACATATACTTTTCCCTCCCTATTTAGATGACTTCCAGATGCTTTTCTTCCTTCACTGGAGTCAAGACTCTCCAGCTAGGCCTTTAAGATTAGATGATACAATGTCAGGAGACATTTCCAAGGGACACTAGACTATTAGTTTCCATGTTGTTCTGCTCCTGAATCACAGGGGCAGGCTGCTACTACTTCTTCTTCCCCCTCAAAAAAAAAAAAATAAAAAGGAGAAAAAAAGAGGGTGTAAATACAATAAATTGTGTTTAAAAAGCTTTTAAAAATACATTTTTAAAATATGTGTATGTATTTGTATAATTTTTCATGCATGGAACTACTTCTGTAGAAACCTTTTTGAGGCAATCCACAACATGTCCTTATTTTCAAAAACTATTCAGACTCCAACTTACAATGAATATGGGAGAAATGCCTTTTCTTCTCGGAGAGATTTCTTTCAATACATACTTGAAGGAGATGAGAATTTGAGAAGCAACTTTTCTGCTGCTGTTTCGTTTCCCACTTTTGTGCAGAGCATTGAAAATGGCCTCAAGCAATCACCATCAGAGCAAAGCCCAGGAGCTAAGTGAGTGGCCCCACTGCAAGTTACTGCTTTTTGTGTTAGGAAACTTGAAAATGGATGAAGAGCATTAAAGGATTTGCTCTATTTGTGAGCATGCAGAGGGCACTGCTTACAGTGGTAGGTTGGAACTCTTGTTTCTGCTTTAAATTTTCAACCTTAAAGTACTCATCACCGGTATTAAACACAAAGATTTTAATTGCTGCTTTGGCTGTAAGATCCTGGATATCTCATTTGTCTCATTCCTCTTCTCTTTCTTGATTTCTCATCCTGATCTTAGGTGCTAAGGTTGAAATACAGCAAATGTACTGAGACTGCAGACAGAGGAACCTCTGTACATTACTTTACATGTACAGTCTCTGTACATTACATTGTCATATTTTGAAACAGGCAATAGCTAATTTTTTTGAGATGGGACTGGAAAAATTTCCGATTTTTTAAACTGTTATTTACTATTATTTTATTATTATTTGTAATCAGTATCCAGACTCATTAGTAATCTTGTTCTTTAAAAAAAAAGTTCTTTAGGAATAGCCTAGCCTTTTCAATCCTCATGTTTGGAGCAAGCAATTCAATATGATGTTTAATATGGTTTATATTTAAATTCTGTGTTGGATTGTCAGCAAAAGAAGCCTACTTTCCCTGGCAAAACCAGGAGTTACCATGAAGCTTTTAGAAGGCTATAGAAAGTTAACTGTTTGTTTGTTTGTTTGTTTGTTTTTTATGTGGATATATCTTAGAGAATTTGATAAATAAAGAATAAGGTACTAATCATTGCTAAACACACATGAGATTATATGCCGTAATAATGGAAAGCTTAATGCACATCTCCCTAGAAGTCTCTGCAAATCTTTTCATTTATTTCAATAAGACTGAAATCAACATCTTACCTCAGTGAGACTGAGGATACTAGACAGCTCTTTACTCTCCAGGCTGTGGGCAGCTTGTTTTCCTTTCCTTCATTTTGCTCATTTTAGACATCAAGGTTTTTGTTTAATATCACTTTTGTTTTCAAGCCCTGTGCCTGAGGAAGTTTAGGCTGCCAACAGTGCTGAGGAATATCATTTTTTTAAAACCCATCTATTTCTGTAGATTTCTTAAAGGATAGCCAACTTTACACTTCTGTTTTTACAAAATCTAAATTTTGAGGGATTAAATCTGAGTTGAAAAAGTTCCTTTAAATCCTTGCCATAATCCACCTGTGTCTCTTTTTCAGCAAACCAGATTTTTAATGGCTTCTCCTTGTTTCGTACCTGGCTGTATATGAGTGAACTTTCTGATTGCTGACAGGGAATGATGGAATATCTCTCTGTTTCCATTGCAAAGCTTTTTTTGAGAAGGCTCACAGTAAAGCTGAGTCTCTTTTGTTTTCCTGCTTTTTCAGGTTGATTTTAAATCAGTTTTTCTCTGGATGTTTTTTGTTCGCCCTTAGTAACGGGTTGTTTATTTTCCTGAATCTTTTTCTTTTATTAACAATGTTTTCTTAGGGTCAGGGGGGACCTCCATGCATGGTTTACAATGGGTCTGAAAAAGGAAACTAAGAAAAGCAGTGGGCTTAAATCTAGGTTATGACTGTCTGTCCCTCCTTTGGAATCTTTTCATAATCAATATGAAGAAAACCACTGCTCACTGCAATACTCGTGTTACATCCATGTTTTTTGTATAGGTAGGGATGACATAACCCTAACAAGAAACCAACTGCCTGAATTTTCCTACATAAAGCTAGACTTATTCTACTGCCCTAGATGGACCTGCAGCAATTCATATCTGCTGACCATTAGTACCAAATAATTGCCAGGGATTAAATTTTTTGCTGGCTACAGGTGTGGAGAAAATGGGTGGCACATAAAAATGGAAGACAGGTATCCTGGTACACAAGATTCTGTAGAATATATGTTGACTTCTTATTACGATGGATTTTAGGACACTATGTGTATACTGGCACTTTTTTTAAGTATCAGCTGCAAGACGAATGTAATCTATATTCAGTGTTCCTAATCTGCATTGGATTGCTGTGCATTCAGTGGAATAAATTCACCATGATTAGCCTAACCCTGAGAACGATTCAAGAAACTCTTCAGTTCAGTATGTTAAAAAACTCACACTGATGTTAGGTCTCATGTGGTTTAGTCTTGTAAATGGTTTGGGTGGTTTGGGTTTCTGGTATTTCCTTGGCTATTACTGGAATTTGTGTATAGGATGCTTTAAACTAATCTTGTAATGAATGGACTGTAATTTCTGGATAGTAATTCATGCCACTGACCATTCTGCTGCAAGTATAAACACAAAATAATGTGGAGGACCAGAGCTCAGGACCATTATCTGCAGGGAGCAGAAGGTGTTCAATCAAGTGTCTTCACAGGCTGCCAGACGACAGCCTAGTGTCAAAAATGTGTATCCTGCTGTCTTGGCTTCTCTATTCCTTTATTTCATTTCATTTCTTAATACAAACGTTGGGGGCGTTTTCCTTTTGCTCTGCAGGATGCAATTCCTGCATGAGACCCAGAGGCAGCAAAGGCTGGGAAATCATCATTGTGCACATTTTTCTTCTGCAGAGCTCCAAAGCTCATAAAAAAGCTGCTGTCAGAGTAAAGAAAGGCCATTTGTTAAATGTCTGCATGTCTGAACTGCCATCATAATGACTGCAAATATCAGTGCTATGGCTTTGAGGTGACAAGCAAGCAAAGATTGAATGTCATTTTATAAAATGATTTGTTTTCACTGAGCTGGGTCCATTTCATGGGGCTGTTTAAAGAAAAAAACCACAGGACTCAGAATAGAACTTCTCTGAATGAAAATAAGGCTAGCAGAAGAATAATTTCCTGGTTTTGTACTGTAAAACCTAGATTGATACAGTATTTACTGCTTCTGACATATTTTGGTCCATATATAGACATAGCATTTATTAACTTGCTTGTAGTTATTAGTATGGCATTTAAATGACTTCACAGCAGATTTAATGAATTAGGTGCTAAAGCCTGCCATTTCATTGATAAGTAACACTTTCACAGCACCTGCCTTGATATGTGATGTGCTAGTCTACATTAAACTGTGAGGAGGACAGTGTTGAGGAGAGATTTGGGAAGCTTCAAAAGTTTTCTGCAGTCAGTATTATATTATATATGCATTAATCCATTTAAAAATTGTTTTCTTCCAAACCCAGCATTAGACTAGGGAGAGATTATAAAGTTTCATGCAATTTCAAAACTATTGCTGAAAAAAAGCTTTTTTTCCTTTCTCTTTCAGTGTTTGCATTGCAAAACATCACTCTCTTGAGATTAAAAAAAAAAAGAGTACAAGTACGCAGTTATGTATTCTTCTCCAGTCAGCCTTTTGATCTCATCTGCCTTTACCATTTTCAAAGTGCTCCAATAGGCACACTTGAGACTGGTATCTCAGTTCTTCTTGCATTTAAAACAACTTTTCTCCATTTAAGTAATTTAGTATGGATGGATATAGCACAACAGAGTTTGGTCCTTTGTGTATCTGTTTCTTTTTGGGTTTTTTGTTAAATAGAGAACTGACATGGTAAGTGTCTAAGTTGCCTCACTAACAAAAAAAGGGAAGCGAATTGAAGTCAGGGGATTCAAGTGAATGACAGGTGAGTGAGATAAGCCTGAAATAGCAGCTTAAATGAGTGACAGGGGAAGATTAAAAGATATAACTGAAGGCAACAGCCAACAACCCATAGAATCTAGGACAGAAGATGATGTAGAATAAGGCAATTTTGGAGGGGAAACCAATTCAGACAAAGTGAGAGTGAAAGGGGAGCTGCTACAGGATATCAGTATTTTCTCCAATAGGAAAAAAAATTAACATTTTTATAATACATGATGGGGAAAGAGAGAAGACAATAAGCTCCTGTCTGACAGAGAAACAAGGAAAGTGAGAAGGAAGGAAAGTAAAGTATTTGCAATAGAAAGGAGAGCTCAAGGCCTAAATATTTATTCAGAATAAAATGGGATTATAGTCAGAATCATTTTAGGAGGCAGGATTAGGTGTCGTTCAAATGCTGAGGCATTGGAGGCAACCCAGACCTGATTTCTGATTATTTTCAATAGTGTAATGAGTAGCATTCATAAAGCTTCCTTCTTTCTCTGTTTTCATTGAGCAGTCTGAGTGTTCCATAAATCCCAAAGTAAGATTTTATATATATATACCTATATATATACTTTCGGTGATACACTTGTGAAGACAAAATGTTCCATTGACACAAGTGTACAGTTGCTAAAACAGGATGCAAAGCAAGAATAGGTGGCAGATTTGATGGAAAATCTTATCCTTCAGCACAGCTCCTTCCTTCTTTTTTGCCTAGGCCTGAGAACACCCTCTAGTTAGAAACTGGATTAGCGCTTTTTGGTAATATTGATGGTGGACATGATGGACAACTTACTGAAACTCTGGATTGGGCAGTTTTCTCAAAACACATTTGGACACAGCCTGTGGAGAGCCCACAGTGGAGCAGGCTTATCCTGAAGGACTGCATCTCGTGGAGAGGACCCACGTCTGTGCAGTTTTTAAAAGACTGTAGCACATGGGAGGGACCCCATGCTGGAGTAGGGGAGAAGTGTGAGGAGGAAGCAGCAGCAGAGAGGAGGTGTTATGGACTGACCACAAACCTCATCCTCAATCACCCTGTGCTGTTTGTAAAGATGGAAGAGGTAGAGGTATTGGAATTAATAAAGCTTAGCCTGGGAAATAAAGAGGGGATGAAGGGGAAGGTACTTTTTTAATTTTGTCTTTGTTTCCCACCATCCAACTCTACTTTTAATTGGAAATTAATTACGTTTATCTTCCCCAAGTCTGTTTTGCCCATGATGGTAGTTGGTAAGTGATCTGCCTGTCTTTATATCAACCCATAAGCTTTTCCATCATGTTTTTTCCTCCATCCTGTTGAGGAGGAGGAGTGGGTGAGAAGCTGGGTGAGTGTCTGGGACTTGGCCACTACAACTATGTTGCCTGCAAAGTAATTTTGTGGGCCAAGAGAAGACATAGGGTCAGATCGTTGCCTGATGAGACTTGGCAGAGGTTGCTGGATTTCAGAAGAATGGTTCTGCTGACACAGATCCCAACCTGTGATTTTAAATCTCACACATCATGCAAACAGTGATATTTAGCTGTTAGGAACAAGCAGTAAGTTTGGTGGTTTTGGAGGTGTGTTTGTTTTAGCTTAAAGCAATAGAACTAAACCAGTTTTTGCACAGCAAACAATCTCAGCTCTGCCCTGTGGTTATTAAACTGCCTGAGCTATTCTTCTGAATAAAACCTAATACCATTGTGGAATTTGCTCTTTTCTAATTGAGCTCAGAATAAACATAGTAGGATACTACTCTTCAAAATGAAGTGCAAACACAAAAGCAAGGAGCATTAATTTTAGTTGTTCAAAAAGAACAATTGTTCAGAAAGACCCCCTCCCACCTGCCTTCTTTCAGCTTCTCCATATGTTCTTTTCCCTTGGAGATTTAAGGCACCATAAATAGTAACCTTTAGTTCCCTGGCATTATCATTTTGTTATTGCTAGATTTCTTTAGTTGCTGGACTTCTGTATGTGTTGAACAGTTAATGACTATTTTTTTTTTTCAGTAGGGACCTTTGAAAACTTGAAAGAAGACATATAATAGAAAGTGGAGTGGAAAACAGGCCAGTCAAAAATGCAGAGTGCATGCCAGCTGTCACTCAGCCATTTTGAAAGACTGTTGCAGAAAAGAGCAGCAGCATTAACTAAAGTCACCCCCTCTTGCTCTGCACAATCACTGACCTCACATGTTGCTTTTAAGAGCTGTGCGGGCTCAGGGATGAATTTGCACGAGTACAAGAGCAGCAATTGCATTTTGACCAGGGAAAACTGCATTTCTTAATCTCTGGAAGTTGTACCACTGAATAAATGTACCCTGCACACACATAAGAAAGTAGTGTGAAGTCCAGGTTTCCCAAAAACTGAGATTCAGTCAGCAATTAGCATCTGAAATTTCTGATTATTGCCTTGAGGGGATAAAAAAATATCATGGCTGGATTATGATCAGAGGTGGCACATCGTACAGTAGTGATAAGAGATATTCAAATCTTAACTGTGTTCTCAGTTTAAGAATCACAAAAGTGCCTGCATGAGACTTCATGGTCCATGTAACAGAAGTAGATCTGGTCTATTAAACAGAGGTTTTGAGGGCTGTTTATTTCCCGAGCAGCATTTTAACATTTCCGTATGTTAAGGCTGTCTCTAGCTGTATGGATGTTACCCCCAAACTCTTTGTTTCACACTCAAGGAGAGATGAAAAATGTGACTGGACCCTACTAAACAGTGGGCTGGGTCGGGGTTTGACTTAGTTACTCTTTGTATGCTGAGACTAAAGCAGTTAACTCGTAGGAGTGACAGTTTCTCAATTTTTGAATACAGCCTAATGGTGATATGAGTTGCAAATATCAAAGTGATACTTACTTCTGGGGTAACCCAGTGGGATCACTGGCCAAATACTAAACTTTTAATTTATGGAAATTCCTTTGTAAAAGCATGATTAATGCAAATTGATGTAAATTAGTGTGAAAGTTTAACTCAAGGTGCAGTAATTCCTTTACACACTTTTGGTTAATTGATTAGATTATCATCTCGGTTACACTGCATTAACTCAAGTTTCCCTTCAGTAACTTAAAACAGGTATTTGTCTCTGACGTGGATGGAGCTTCTGTACGAACAATGGACTCAGTCCCCGAGTCTCTGGTTTTACTAATCAAGCCACAACTCTAATTTACCATGATGAACCAAAAACAAATTCACCAGGGATAACTCTAGACAATGCTCAGGCTTTTTGTTGTTGTTGCTAAAGAGATGAAGTAGCTTCATTAATTTCTTTAATGAACAATAGGAGCTGTTGTTTCAATAAATGCAAGTCCTGAGTAATTGAACTTAAAAATTATTAGCTCAGGTAGAGCCCTAAAATTGCATTTCAGCATCATAAGACAGGAGCATACAGTTCAGAAATTACCTCAAGGGACTATAAATAGTAATTTAAACCTCTAAGGAAACAGAATATTGGGGGGTTTTATTCACTGTTTAAGTGTGATTATCTGACTGTTACTAAAAATATACTTGAATTTATTTATATATTCAGGGTTTGTAAACTCGCCCATCACTATGTTTTAGTCAAAAGGAAATTTAGCTAATGGACCTTTGTGGTGGTTGACCTTGGCTGCACTCCAACTGCCCACTGAGCCACTCTATCACTCCCTTCCTCAGCAGGCCAGGGTGGGGAGAAAAAAAGATGGAAACAAACCGCATGGGTTGAGATAACGTCACTTTACTAACACAAAAGTGAAGGCTACATGCTCATAAGCAAAGGAAAAAACCCCGAGGATTTTTTTTCTCTACTTCCCATCAGCAAGCAATGTATGGCCCCTTCCTGAGAAGTAAGGCTTCAGCACACATAGCAATTGCTCCCAAACACAAATGTCATCAATAACAAATGCCCCCCTTCCCTCTTCCTTCCTATTAGCTTTTTTATCTGAGCAAATGTAATATGGTGTGGAAAACCCCTTTCATCAGTTTGGATCAGCTGCCCTGGCTATGCCCCCTCACAAGAATTTGCCCACCCCCCAGACTACTGATGGTGGGGTTGGAGAGACAGTGCTGATGCTGTGCCAGCACTGTTCAGCAGCAGCCAAAGCACTGCTGTGTTACCAACACCTTTCCAGCTACCAGGGTGAAGCACAGCACTGTGAGGGCTTCTGTGGGGAAAATTAACTCCATCTCAGCCAAACCCAATACAACCTTATTGGTAGTCCAGCCAGAAAAACAGAGAGAGAGGGCATTCATGCAGAAGTAGGTCTTTCTAGAAGAATTTATGCAGGTTTTTCAAGCCTAGCAACTGAGGTATTGCCACCAGGACCATGTTAATACCACTGCCGTGGTAGTCACATGACTGATTGTATCTTGATTCAAGCAAATGAAAGATTTCTGTGGTTGTAGTTCTAAAACGGCTATCTTACATATAATAGACATATATTTTCAATTTAATGGGGTCTGAAATCATATTACTATTTCTTCACAATATGTGTAAAAACATACGTGTAAAAAGCAAAATTACATCAGTCACTGCAAAAAAAGTTTTTATATAGCTTCAAGAAAAAAATTAAGTACAATGCTTAGAAAAGAATTATGTACAATAAGATGGGAAGAGCAATAGGAATTCAGTCCTCTGGGAATATCTTTCTGCCTCTCAGATATAACTAGATATTTTTCCATTCCAAGTAAATGTTATGATTAGAATGTGACTGACTGTGCCAGGTGTTCTTCAAATAAGTGTGAAAACATGGTTCATACACACATTTAGAGCCAAGCTGCTAAAAAACCTGGAGTGGGAAGGTGTCATAGCTTTAGTTCTGTGACACTGAGAACTATGTGATTTACCAGCCAGAGGCATCGATAAAGCACCGCTAAATTAATAGACAGACATACCACCAGTTCACTGCACTTCAGTCAGGGTGAGAAGGCAGTCCAGGAACTGGTCTCTGGCTGGTTGAACAAACTTCTGCTGCCCGCTCTTGAGTTGCCTGATGGGCAGGATTAGCAGTTGATGAAGACCAAAAGGGTCCCTGTTAATGCAGAGCCACCTCACGAAGCTAGACAGCAGAACCAGGCACAGTTCCCTGAGCTGGATTAACTTTTTGTAGGATCCTGCCCCAAACCATTTAGCAGCAACTTTTTCAGTATGGGTAGCCCTCAGCAATATAAGGGTAGTTAAGAAATATATGCATGTGTATATCTATGCCTATAAAATAACTTTCTTCATCTCTTTTATAATTCTGCATTGTGTTGGTGTAAAAAATCCCCAAGTTTAGGAGCTCTATGTCATGAACAAGACAAGGGCAGTCTTCCCCTGAGCTTTTCTCCAGTAGTATCCTGTGCAAGTATGCAGCAAAAAATAGTTTTTGCTGGGAGGCCAGAAATACAGTTAAGACTCTGATACAGATCCAGAGATTGCACCTGCACTTGTTCCTGCTTGTATTCACTTGTAGGATTATCATCAGACTTATTAACTGGTGCACATAGGGGTTGAACCCTGCTTGCCTTACTGAGAGAGTTTTGTGAACTAGACATACAGGCATTTATTTCATGTACTCGTTGTATATAGTTAAGACACGTACTGGTGTCCTTTTTTGTCCTTTTTTTAAAATGTTTGCATTTTAACTTGTAAGATATCTCTGGGCTGTATTACCAACACCTAAAATGTTTTTGGGAAACAATTGTCTTCTCTAGAAATTCCTACTTAATACACTTCTTTTGCTCAAAGATCCACAGAACTTCAAGGACTCCTCCCGTTCTGTAGGCCCTGGGTAGGTCATGCTGATATTGAACCCTTTGATGAACGCTTGCTTTTGAGGCAGGGATTCATCCCTGTGGGGTGCAGAAATCTCAGAGTTGAACATCCAACTGTGAGTTATACATCCTGCCAGCTACTTTTACTTTCTATGAAGAGAAATAGGTTTTTTAAGAGAGCAATTCATAAGGCCTGTGTTAAATATTCCTAGAAGACATTGTATGTCATCCTAAGAAGGATATCATAGGGCATTTGGAAGAGGCCTTGCTTTTCTCCATAAACTACAGAGGTAGTTGATTTACAAACTGTTATTTGCTCTTCCTTCAGACATTTCAAAGCAAAAAAATTTGTGTCAGCATGTATGAACATATCTAAATTTTGTTTACCCAACAGTGTAAGGATACAGTGTAAAATAAGTGTTCAGGGGCAGAATGGTAGCTATTTCATCTAGGAATCTTCATCCAGGAATCTCATAAAAACAAGACTGGACCTTTTCAGTTTAAGCAAGGCATTAATTTTTTAACTTAACTGGTAACATTTATAGCAGTAAGGAAATGAGTAACTGTCATTCTCCTACCCATTTCCCCCCACAGATATTACTTCAAAGTAAGTTCAGAGAGGGTACAAATGCTGTGATATATATTTCTGCTGTTGTGCTGAAGCTTACACACACAAGCTCGTGGAAGTCCTTTATTAAAACTCTTTTTGTGGATTGAAGGAATTAATTTCCATGTATCTGGTACAACTCTGAATTTATTCAAGGCCAGATATGATCTGTAATTCATAAAAATACTTCTGAAAAACAACTTTTTTTTCTTTGAGAGAGAATCAGTTTGCCATAGGAACAACAACAGGAATATACAAATGATATGAATTCCAATATTTAATTGTATGCATGAACTATTATAACATAGCTCTGTCTTTAAGTAATAATTAATGTTGTGTGTGCTGCACATTCAAATATTGTTAATGTGTCTCATTAGCCATGTAGCTGCAGTGCATTTTGTTTCGTTGGTGGGTGACAAGGAGAATGTGCTTCATTAGCTGGAAAAAAATGTTGACAGCTGTAGGATCTATGGAAAAATACAAATATGCATTGATCAAATTTAGATTCACAGGCTTGAATGTTATGCCAAAAAAAGAGAAAAGCCCATGCTGAGGAATTAAAATGAGATTGAAAGAAATTCTAGTCAGAGTAAGATTACCAGATGAGTTTTGCCCACTCTAGTTTTCTTTGCAGTGTGTGCACAAAAAATAATTGGAAAATTACAAAGATTTTTTTTTCCAAAAAAGGAAATTTTTTTTTCCAGAATAATTTTTAAAGGTTTCTTTTAGTGAGATGCAGCAGCATGGAAATTATTCACATGTGGAGAACTAAATAAAGAGAAAACGTGTGAGCAATTTAATTTGCTTGTAGATGAGATATGAACAACATGAAGGCATTTCCCATCTTTCACTATTTTGAACTTGGCCTGTTTTCTATCAGAAATGCAAGTTCAGGAGGGATTTAAGCTGTCTGGGATAATGAAGCTGTTACTCAATAGGGCAGCACAGCCTCATGGTCTTCCCCTACCCTAGCTACGTCCAGTGCGTTTGGCTCTCACCCCTTGTGCTACGACAGAGCCAGCTGTTCACAACGTGTTGAAGGCCAAGAGTCTTCTCCTCCAGAAAGCCAACTGACAAAGAGACAAGCTCGTCTACTTCCAGTGCTATCCCAATAATCCCTGAACAATCAGCTTCTTCACTCGTCACGTAGCAGAATGGTGCTCAATACAGGAGACACATAACCTGCTGCCTGCTTCTGAAATGAGGTGTGTGCGAGAACACTCAGCCTCCATTCTTAGTTTTGGGAGACATCAGGATGTACGTACAAAAACTTTTGGAAATGCACATAGTCTTGTCAAAGGCCAAACCGGCCTTTGGGGAGATCTCATGCAATGGAGAGTACACAGCAACCATTTGTGTCTCTGCACAGCTCAGGTGAGAAGGGAAGTACTGCCTCTATTTTGGCATTCTCAAAAGTAGCACACTAGGCCATGCAGCAGAGGAATGAGAGAGAGACAGGGAAGAAAGCACAATAAAAAGACTTCAAGAGTAGTGATTAACTGCCTAGTTACCTCAACCAACCAGCTTGCTGTTTTTTTTTCCTCCACTTTATTTCTTTTTTACCCCCCCATTGCTATTCTTTCTTTTCTCTTTTTCTTGAAGAGATAATTCAGAACTGGCTGCGTTCCCACTTTATATCACTTGGCCCTTAGTTTCTTCTTGATCCCATGGAATGCCTTGAGGCTCTACAACATATTTTCTATTTTTATATGCTTTTTTTCAGCTCTATGTAATAGTTACTATTTTACATGGTGGTTTATTCCAGCTCAAAGTATCTGAAATTTCAGTTGATTGTGGTATATCTCAGCACAGTGGCATTTTTCTAGCACAAAAATAAGTAAATTCAATGTGACATCAGGACTTAAGGAAAAGTTGAAATGGGTAGACACTGCTGAGATAGTGTGGAAGGAATCTATTTTATTAAAGGAGCCAGTTCTGATGCAATTTCATAAAATTTCTTTAAGGAGGATCTGGACCCTCCAGCTTCCTGCATGAAGTCATATGACTTCAGAATTACAGAACTAATTGTTTTGTGTATTCAGCATGGTCACAGATCTCCGAGAAGGTCTGCACAAATGCAACAAAGGGGTTTCACCAAAGTCAATTGCTCCAGGTTGCACTATGAGTTCTGAAAGCTAAGCTACTGTATTTGCAATTGCAAGGTTCAACAGGGACAGGCAGGTCTCTTAAGCCCTCAGGAGAGATGAAGTGCCCTAATTAGTCTTTTTTCGGGTTTGCCTTTTACCTGGATTGTTCTCTTCCAATTAGTTGTTTGAATGTCTGAACAAATGGTTTTCAAGTAATGTTCGCTCTATGTCTATATATCTATATACCTTTTTTCTTGTCTGTGTCTATATTGATCTATATGTAAGTTTTTGGTTTTGTTGCTTTGGATCACATGCTGTTAGCACAAGTGCGGGACTCACTGACATGTTTCTTCAAAGTCTGCAGAGACCAATTTTTTTAGTGGCCAACCTGATTTTCCTGGCTGTGTTAACCTGTCTCCTTTCTTAAATGCTGAATTTTGGTAGTGATTCCGTGCAATGCAGAACACAGAACCACCTAGGAGTGCATGTGGCTTTTAATTAGTCCACTGTTCCTGGTAACAAAATGAATGAACACAAGTTTTTCTGCATAATCCAGGCATTATTGTGAATAATGACCATTTGTACATATGTAGCAGCCCTTTTACCTCAGTATCTTTGATGTACTTTTGTACTTAAAATTGATTTGGTGTTTTATAATATTGCCATGCTAACTAGTAGAAGACTGTATTCTTATTCATACAGAGAAAATACAACTCCAAATTTTGAGGTAAGGTCTTTTGAGTGTAACTTTTATAACATTCTGTTACTTCTCTCCCCTTGCCCCCAAACTCTGAAGCATAAATATCAAAGTTGAGCTTATACTTATTAATGTCCGTCTTCCTTAGTATTAAGCTTCTTCTCTCCACCATTTGTACATCCCACCTCCCAATAACGTATTTAGTGTGAAAATTACAATCATGTGCCTAAAAGAACTTTTGCTCCTATATAATTCAGATGTGAAAAAAATTAAAACATTTTTAAAGACATTGTCCATTTTTGGTAAGTAGTGGGTAGGGCTCAAACTAATCAGCAAAATTTTTTATTTCTAATTATCTTAAAAATTATTATGAAATATTCTCCAGTAAACATGTGCTATCAATGCTGAGGTCTTTGGCAATTTTTATACAAATTTACAATTCAATGCATATTATTTCTACAGACAATCTAAAAAACATAGTAATGTGAAAATGTTAAAAAACTTTACAGTACATAAAAGGAAATTTTTGGTTTTCTTAAGCCTGTAATTCTGATCAAAATACACAGGCCTGGTTTATCTGAGATAAACAGGAAATTAACTCATTGTGAGACCTTGTAAAAGGGCAAGGAGATTTTTTTTTCAAACAATTCAGTCAGACACTCATGGTCATTCCCACATAGATTTCACTCACTCTCAGACCCCTTAGAAGGTCCCTTCCAAACCAAACCATCCTGTGATTCTGTGACTCACCATCACCAAGTACAAGGATTTATGTCCAAGTGGTCTGCCCAGGGTCACTTGTGTACGACAGGGAAAAGGGACACTAGCAATTAAATCCTCATCATGTCACATTGTTCTTTCCAGGTCATGATAAACTTTTTTTCTCCTTTTATAAGACATGATGTGATTATTTTGCCTCATAATCTTTCTTTCTTCTCCCTGCCTAAAACGCAGGAAAGTTCTGTCAATATTGCTTCATTTTGGGTCCTCTCACAACTATACTGTGTCTTTCAGCTGGGATAAAAGGAAGAGGAATTGCACACACACTGTGGTGTCACCTTATCATCACCTGCCAGTTGTTAGAATGCAGATCTTCTGCTGAAAGGTCATATGTGCAGTGGTTTTATCAGATTATAGACCTGCTGGTGCTGATGAGAATAAGAGTCTGCTGCTGTCTGCCATGTCCTTGGCTGATCTGTATTGAGTTCTTTGGTGCTTTCAGATATTTCCATTACTTCTTCATTCAGACCAATCCATATTTCTGCTGAAATTTCTGTGATCACTTTTCTGTGGATCATTTACTCTAGTTTTGAGAGTCTAGTTTCGGTTACTAGTCTTCAGCATCTGAAACACACATTTTATTCTGTTTAAAATGCAGCTGTTCAATACATTTACAGTACACACTTATTTACCTCTATCCTGCACACTGATTTGACCATAACAGGAAGGGAGGCCTTTGGCAGTTTGACATAAAAGTAAAACAACAAAGTAATTAATTGTGTTACCCTTTTTCTTGTTACCCACTGGTTTGCTAGGAGACTATATGAAATGCAGGGAAAGGACTTCCTGATTTTTATTTGCCTTAACAAAAATTATATAGTTAATATGACTGAACATGCAATACTTATATATTTTTGGATAGGCCTCCTTTTTATTGAAATTATGTCTTTGTAACAGGACACTTCTTTTTGGGAGTAGAATTAGAATTTTAACTCAGTTTCAGGAAAATGATAATACAGTATTTACAAATTATCCCAGAATCTATTCTACATAATATTTGTTGTAGATCTTAACACTGCAGCGCTGGATACTTTATACATCTCTGTTAGGATTACAAAATAACTATCATATTTTGGCTGGTCCTACACACTGATGTGAAATTATTTCCTATTAATCTTCATAGCAAATGCATCTCTGAAATCCATGTATTTAGAATCTTAATACATGTGTGCTAGAAAATAGTACTAAAAAGAGTGGCATCACCACAGTGTAATAAAACACATACAATGGCTTGTAGAACTCCAGCTGTACTTGGGAGTGCAGCTATTTATATCACTTTTGACTGATCTTTTCTTTTAAGATCCTCTGTCCAGATACATGTAATAAGCAATGTAAGTGATTAAACATAAAGAGCTCATTTTTTAATGGAAAAATAGCATCTAACTCTGCCTTCAGCATTTCAAAGCATTTACCATCTTGTTTTTTAGGTGTATAATGAAATGTGAAGTGTATAATAAAATGGCAGCAGGGGCTGCCAAAGTAATTGTAGTTTCTACAAGTTAGCAAAACCGCTGATGAGTACATTCACAACTGGATCATTAATTATTTTAAATTCTCTTAAAATGTTTAATAAAACACTTTTACACAATATCACTGTTTGGCAGATGTCCTTGTGCGTTCAAAATAAGCTGCTGATTCAGTGCTCGTGTAATACTGGTTATTGGGGTTCTCTTGTTCTGGATCATTAGGCAGGAACAAGAACAGTTTATTTTGTTTTACAGAATTCTAGCACCACGTGGTGTGATAATCATACCTGTTAACCAGTAGTTACTCCAATATGGATCATAATGTAAACAATGCCCCATGCATTGTGCAATATTCTGGGTTTATGTTTGCA
>JAWWES010000001.1:66443596-66458098 GCA_035583135.1 Lophotriccus pileatus
CCAGTAGTTACTCCAATATGGATCATAATGTAAACAATGCCCCATGCATTGTGCAATATTCTGGGTTTATGTTTGCAGTTACAGTTCTGCAAAGAAATCCCAATTAAATAATTCCTGCTATGTATTCACTGATTAATTCATATGGGGGTCTTGTCATCTCAGTGTAGGTGTTCTAAAGATATTGTGGATAAAATGAAAGTGGACATGATAAAGGAAAATCTAAAATAATAAGAAATTTAAAGACTTTGATCATCTCTAGCATTGACATTTCACACATCCCACCGATAGTTCTATATGCAGTCCACTCAACTGCACAAAAAATTATTGAAAAATAACTGAAAATAAGGGAAGAAAACCAGAAACTTTACTTGAAACCATCTTGAGTAAAAACAGCTGTGTCTATGTCCTTTTCAGCTTAATTTATATGCAAAACATTGAAAAGGCATAAAGTCACTGAGCTACAAAGTAAATGAAGACTCTAATATATCGCCAAGAAAAGCTGAATGCAATATTTTTGATGAATACAACTCTTTGTTGAAAAGCTGTTGCTTTGGCAAAACAGAGTCATTGGAGATGTATGAATTCTGCAAAAATTTACATGAAAAAGTAATTGATGGAGGAGGAAAAGCAAAGCAAGTAGATGGAGTGTGGTACTTGTATTTTTGGCAGGAAACAGTTGGACATGTCTTGTAATAGGATGACTAGACAAAAAATGGCAAATGAAATTCAACATAGATAAATGTAAAGCAATGTACGTGCGGCAACCAAATCTTATCATTGCATAAAATGATAGGCTCTGAAGTGGTCATTACTGCTGCAGAGGAAACCCCTGGGGTTATGATAGATAGTTGAAAACATAATCTCAGTAGCAATCAAAAAACAGATCAAATGCTAGGAATCATTAAGAAGGAAATATAAAACAATGAAAACCCCCCAATCATCTCGCTGCTCTACAAACCATGTGTTTTTCACAGCTGATACACCAAGTGGAGTTCTGGTCCATCCATCTTCTAAAGGAAATGTTGCAATTGGAAAAGGTGGCAAGAGGGAAAGGGAGAATAATTAAGGGATGGAGAGTGCCAGTATAGCTTGGCAGAGATCTGCAACGTGTGAGCAGCACAGAAAGTAAAAACTATTTGCTGCCTCTTCTAGTGTGAGAACAAAACACCATGAAATGCAACCAGTGGTAGCCAGACTCAAAGCAACTTAAGGAGTCACCTTTAGTGAAATGAGTAGTAGACCTGTAAAACTTCTTGTCAGGGAGTGCAGCCCTTTGTGGCTGTTCATGAGGCAATCTTTGCACAGATAAATATGCATCTAGCTGTCTTTATGAACAGTTATAGTGCCTATCCAGACTACTGCAAATCCTGCCATTTGGCTTTTGTTGGATCAGGACATTTATTTTGAGGGCATCCAATCACATTTGTGATTGATTATCTATTCCAACTCTTTTTAGTATTACAATGGAGTAATTTGTCTTTGCTCTCACTCAATACCTTTTGTTTCCACAGTAGGATGTCACCCACATGATTTGTATTTTCAAGCCTGTCTGAGCAGTTTATAACTGTGGTAATAGCTTTAAAGCAGAGTCAGGAGGTCAGGATGGCTGGCTTCTGTTTGCAATCTAGTCACTGAGCTAAGGCAGTTAAATTACTTTCTTATCTGCACTTACAGTTTGCCTGTTTGTAGATAGCTGTAAGAATAATCCTCGAAGTGGGAAAACAGAGGTAACCTGTGCCCTCAGGTTTTGCCCTGTTTTCCTAAGTACATCTAGGGGAAGAGGATTTTATTTAAAGTGCATGCAGAAGCTATGTGGAAAATGCTGCTTGTGCAATATGCAGAAGCTGTGAGCTCAGGTGGAGCTGTGAGATCCTGTGACCTGCTGCCTCAATCCCCTGAGTTGTGCATTCAGCATCCCTGGGCAGTGAGATGGAGTCATGCAGCTCTGCTGGTCTTACTGCCTGCAGGTCCCAATACCCCATGTCTGCTGGATACCCCTGATCAGCAATACCCTCCTGTGATGAACTTTTTCTGAGTGCTGGGTGGTTGTTTCAGTTTCATGGAGTTGGGTGTCTCTCTGCCTGTCACAATACCAGCATTCCGCTCTCATGAAAGAGAGCCATTTCCAGGGCCTACTGAGCTTTAACCCATTTTATTTCTCCAAAACAGCACTGAAATACTTGTCTCTCAGAGAAGCGGAGCAGTAATGAGTCTCCCACATGAAAACTTACTACTGTAATAATTCAACATATGAAAGGTGGATTTGATCCAATGATCCAAAATAGAACCAGTTAAACGAGAAATCCTTTTACAATTATCAGAGCCCCAGGGATACAACTGACACCTTTCTGTTCCCTTTCTTTCTCTTTCTGTCTTTGTCAGTAAGCTATAACCCTCTTGCTGTTCTGTGAAAAAATCAACAAAAGCTGAAATGAAATGGGGACTGCAGCTGCAAAGCAATTTAAAGAGTACCCTTGGTTTCCACAGACAATCCATTACAAATTCCCTGGATTTTTTTTTCCTCTCTATTCTTGGGAAACCATAAAAAAAATCTACCCAAACTCACAAAATAATTGCTAGCTAATTGTTAGAATTTCTTTAAGCTAATGGAACTTCTGGATAACTGGGTCTGCTGAACTTGTGTCTGAAAGAGTAAATAGAGCTGAGCCAATAAAACAGTCAATATTTAAAGGACAAGAGCCTGAGAGAAGTTTTCCTCTGAACAAAACAGTAGTATGATGTACCATATGCAGGTCTGCCAGTAGAAGATGAAAACTGAAATAGCACTCCAATATGCAGCTGTTTTCTGCATCCTGAACCCCTTAAATGATCACTCTGAGCTGTTTGAAGGTCCACACTCATCATTACTCCATGTGTGCCTCAGGTCTTTCTTGTGGGGAGGTATGAATTTTATTCTAAGACAACATCCACCAGATCATAAACTTTGCTTTCTTTTCCTGTGTTTCACTGGGTTTTTTGTTCCTATGCTGGAAATTCCTGTCCAAATCTCTGTGTGACTCACCAGGTATTTGCAATACTGGGAGGTGATGACCACATGCTTATTATCCCAGCCAACGTGTCTCAAACTTGGAAACAGATTCGTGGAAAGCATCATAGTGAAATCAAACATTAAATATCATGGAATTTCTTTAGAAAGGTGGGTCCTTGCATGAATCTTGAAACAGTAGCTAAGCCTGAATTATGCTGTTCACAACTCCAACCCAACATTTCCCAAATATGTGTGTTTCTTCAATCATTTAAGCAAAACTCCTCAGGAGTCTCATGATATACCAAGTCGTATCTCAGCTGTGAACAAAAGATTCAGGATTCATTATCAGTAGTGGCAAAGAAGTCTAAAAGGCTTCTGTTTGATGAGTTTGGAAATGTTTAGCGAGCACAGAGAAACTACATGTGTTGTAGTCTTGAAGCATTTTGATTTTGGTTTTGGTGGTTATAATTCTTCCTATGACTGCAATGTAGTGATGTTAAATGCTAGTGATCTGCTGAAGGGGACTCTTAAAAGGCTTGTTATAATTCTTCTACCAGTTCCAAGGCAAAGATAGAGTGATGGCCTTGCTTCTGATCTGGAGAAAGTCCTGCAGCTCATCTCTAGGCTACTAGTTAATCACATTACCAAGACACATAGACATTATTGCCGAGTAGTGAATGTTTTGCCTGTGAAATGAATTAAACTGAACTGCAGTAACCCAGAGTTTTCAGACAAATTCTCCACAGGAACAACTAGGAGTGCTTTCAGATTCCCCTGGAGAGAGTCTAATATATCAGAATGGGTATCAAAGTGGGGACCATTCTGTAGGTGAAACAACAAATAAGGAAAACAAAGCAAGAGATAAGTCTAAAGCCAACACATATTCACCTGAGGTGTCTTCAAACATAGAAACATTGTACTTTTTAAAGCAACATTGAAGTCACTCATTAAACAACCCATGGGACAAGAGATACAGGGTAGTCCTCTTGGTCTTTGTGCTCTGTTTCTGAAAAAAATGAATCTTGAAATAACTTGTGCACAAAGCTACAAGTATTGGTTTTAGTCAGCCTGACTGAAGAACAGGAGCAAATACTGACATTAAAGAATGGGAACAAATACTACGTGTTCTTGCAAGGTCTTTGCCTCTGTGTACTCACTCTCAGCTAGGAGAGCCTCTGATTGTGATTAAGGTAATCTGAAGAATACATAGGAAACAGACCTCAGTCTTCCTTTCCTTTGATACGTGACTTAACTAGTGAGTTCTTTGTAGAAATTTGAAATAGAATCTGAGGAGAGAAGGTAGCAACAGCAGTATTTTAAAAGAAAATTATTGCCTCTGTGTTACACACCCTTTGACTTATGATAGTTGTTTTCAGTGTACAGTTACTAACTGGAAATGATTACTAGATATCAGTAGGGTAACATCTAGTTTCGAGACCCTGGGTGATGCTGCACATAACTCAATTGCTGAGAAACTCTCACTTTGAAAACAGTGATATTTCCAAGATTAAGTAGCAGAAAAATAGAGACTTGAAAACTGCAATTTTGAACTTAGGGAGCCTAAATTCTGTGTGAGTTCTGGCTTCTTTTATTTTCAAATGAAGTTCTTGTCAAATGACAGCTATTCACATTCTCAGGAAGCCCCTGCTGTGAGGCGTCTACTTTCCTGGACAGTACTGGCAAACCAAAAATCTTTAAAACTAGAAGTATGACTGTTTTAGACTTCCCGGTCTCTGAACTTCAGTTAAACATGAATTCTCTGTGCACCTATGATCAGAAGATTGTGATAAGTATTTATCCCTAGTTTATCCTATCTATGCCATGGATTACCATTCCAGTTCTTGTCCACACATGGATTTCTTTGACTTTCTACCAATTTCTTTTTCAGAATATAAAATAAGAGTCACCAGCAAAAGCAAATCTAAATGACTCTTCCCCTTTTTGAGTTTCCATCTTTCCTGAAAGTCTAAACTAGAATTCTTGAGGTTAAAATGAAAGATTTTTATAACTTGCTTGCTGTGTCAAGATTAGCATAAGCAAAGGAAGGATGCTTCTTTTTTCATTAGAGATCCTTGTAAAGATATTGGCAGCACATCACCAGACAGCATGCATCTTTCCTTGATCTTTGCAGTTTATTTGTAAAAACAATGCTTATTATTGTAGTAGAATTGTAAGCCAAATTTCTTTTCTGTATTTAACTATAAAATTTCCCCTACAAGGAAGAACAGATTAACAAGTTAAAGTGTTATCTCTAAGACTTTTGTTACTGAGGAGAAAAGGTCTTGCAGACCTTGGCCAACTGTTAGTATTGGTTCTATATACAGTTGTCCTAAATATTCATCTTGACTGTTTGAAAAATTCTCAGGCAATGTGTTCTACCACCAAAGGATCTGCTTATGAATTGAAATTTTATTGGGAGAATTCAATCCTAAAGGATGAATCATTGTGGCTCAGAGGAGAGCATCATGATAGACAGATAAAAGGGAATCAGTATATATGGTTTCAACAGAGAAAAGAAAGAAAGTCTGATTGCTTTGCTTGTTGGAACAGCAACAGTTTATTTAGGAGTATTATTACTAGAATAGCAGTCCAGTTTATTTCAAGCTGACTGGAGGTCTTTCAAAGGCTCAGAATTTCTTTTATTCACTTTTATGTAGGTTCCAGTTCACACTTGGGTGGGTGCTTTTGCTTTGTGCTTGTTCCAGATGCTGCTTTGCTTTCTTGTTTTGCTGGGATAGCTTTCATAAGCCTTTGTCATTGAAGCATCATCTTTTTTATCCAGCAAATAGAGTATCCCAGTATGTTTCCTGATAGCTATAAAAGACAAAAAAATCTCCCACTGATGCATTTGCAGACACAGTCCCTGAGACAGTTTTTCTATCTTAATGGAAAAGGTAAGATTATGATTACAGCAGGCCTGAAAGGTCAACCTGCTATTTCCATACCGATACAATTATATTCCTTAGAAGAAAGAGCCAATTTTAATCAACCAGTAAATATGGAGAAAAAATATTTTGTAAGCGATGAAGAGGTTAAATACTGCTGCCCAAGTCACATTTCTGTATGTTCTTTATGTCATTATTTGCTTGACTAATGATACTGTTACTGAGTAAGTTAGAAAAGAAAATCCTATTTTTCCAATTACTGTTCTGTAAATAAGTCAAGGAAATGGTTTTCAGCTGTATGCTTAATAGAAAAACAGCAAAAATGTGCACACAGCCAAAACTCCTGCTGATTTGAGCAAATATTTTCAAGGTTCCACAAGCACGTTGACCCTATTTTTGGGGAGACTGGGGTTTTTTTTATGTTCTTGTTGAAGCAATTGTTAGCTTTCCACTAGTACCTACATTCTTTCTTAATACTTTTTTCCCTCTTCCAAAAACATTTATCTCATGCTGTGGCTACTGTTTAAATATCTATTGATCTCAGAGTCTCTCCTGATGCCTTTAATAGATTTCTGTAGAACAGTCTGACCTTCTTTTCTCTTGGTGAGAATTAAGTCCATCACTTTCATTGCTTTAAATGCTGTGGGGAAATCCACATCTTCAATTTCCTTTATTCACTCTGTCAGCTTTCTAGGGCAAACCATACATTGTCTCCAATGCAATTTGCTTGCAATGCTGGTATCAAAGTGGTAGTTGCCATATGAACATAGACGTTTGCTGCCCCTCTAGCAAAAATGCTTCCTATTTTGGGGAAAAAAATAGAAAGAAGATTGCAATTAAAAAAAAAGAAATCTAAAATTTCTAGCGTCTTCCATACTATGTTTAGTCGGTGTTGTTCTCAAGAGCATAGATGAATATGTAGAGTATTCTAGTTGGAAAGATTAATCTATCTGAGAGATCATCATTGATTTGTTATCCCTGACGGAGAAGGCATAGAGGAATGGGGGGAAAATGTTGCTAGCATCATGCATGACAGTGAAAAGAAAGGTAAGTGACTTGAACTGTAACTGGCAGATCAGAGCAACAGAGTTCAGAGGTGAGTTAAAAAAAAGAAAATCAGACCAAAGGGCAAAGATGTTAACCCTGTACCTGTGTGGAGGTACAAACAGTTAGACAGGTTGATGTGTTTTGCATAAACTGTGAGAAGTGTGAATGTTGAAAGAGGCCAAAGAGCAGTAACAAGTAGTCAGCAAACTGGCAGAAATTAAGTGTTTGACCAAGTATTTATTATAGGGACAGAAGGAGAAAGCTATGCAAGCTGATTTACCTAAAAGGGCTCCTTGGTGGGTTGGTTTTTTTCCCCTTCTTTTTCTCACTGCCTTTAAATGATCTGACTTTCCTTTTTGAAACCATGTTTCTATTTGCCTTACATTAATATTCGTGTCTTGTTCTTCTCTGTTACTTTACCTTTGAAGTGCCTAAGCATTTGTGCTTCTCCTAGAAAGACAGCATTGAGAAATCTTGGTATTAGGTACCCTTGAGAAACTGCCAGTTCCCTTATTTACCACTTTGTTTACAACAAAAAATCATGGTAGTAATGCTGAAGCTCCAGTTAATTTATTTTGCCTTTTCCTTTTTTTTTTTTTTTCATTTTTCCTTTTTTTTTTTTTTTTCCTCTGCTTAATATCGAGGTCTTTATTTGTATTCTAGAATCAGATCACACCTGTTTTTTACCAGATGCATCCAATGTCTGTGGCCTTTATTCACCATGTCCTGTCATGTACCTCTTGAACTGTTCTTTCACTTTCTGCTTTTTGAAGTAACTGTCTCACCTTGCTCTTAGTACAGTGAACATACAAAAAATGTCTTGGCTCCTTATGATGAAGAGAAGCAGGTGTGCCTATGCCCTGGCAACAGGCTTTCTGCAGCAGCACTGACAGCTTGTTTTCTCCCAACTAAGGGAACTTCAGGGTATGGAGGAGCTGTACAGCACTAGAAAAGTAAGCTTGAGTTGAGAAAAAGATCTACACCTGTGACAAAGGACATCAGAGAAATAAGGTAGTGGATAAGCACACAGCCATTCAAAATATTCCAGTTGAACGTCCTCCCATTCTTTAAAACAGACAAGTTTCCACAAGCTGTGGACATGAGAACAGCATCTGAACACAGTGATGCTCAGCAGGGCTCCAAATCCAAAACCTGGGGATCTGCAACTCGATGTGTTCGAAGAGTGTTATTTTGTAAACATCCAGACCAGCAGCTGTGCATGGCAACGCATCAAAGGAATGTGCTGCTTTTCTTTTACTCCTGCCATGATGATCTATGGAGAAGACCGTCTTCCTCAGGAGATCAAAGTGGTGTTTGCTACCAGATAGCTTGTTCACATAAGAGGTAATATGAGAGCTTGGAAAAAATACCAGTTTTCTTATGTCCTGCCTTGATGCTTTCTTTTATCTGTTTGATTTTTTTTGGTTTTGTTTTTTTTTTTGTTTGTTTTGTTTTGTTTTGTTGGTTTTTAAAGTAACTGTCTCTGGTTTTGTTTTGTTTGTTTGTTTTTGTTTTGGTTTGTTTTTTTTTATGGTGAGTATTTTTTTGTTGTTGTTCTTACAGGACAAAGAATTGATGACTGTAAAAGCTGAGAGATCTGTAGTATGTTGAACACCAGAAACTTTTTACAGGACTGAATGCTACTGAATTTTCAGAGGCTTACAATAAATTAAAAATAATGGTGCTGGTGTCACCTCTTTTCTCTCTATGTATATATAGGAAGCAAATATTTGTTAGAAATAGTTACTTAAGAACATAGCCAACAATCAAGGCAGAACTCAGAAATTATGAAATAAATATCTGCCTGAAATAAGTATCTATCTTTACTATTAGTTCAATAAGAAATACTCCAAATGTAAGTTCCAGGTTCTGTATTTCTGCACAGAGAAATCAATATTTCTTTTATAAAGACTGTCAGAAAGCACTTGTAATACCCTTTGAAGCCTGTATATGTAACAAGAAACCGCAGTACTTCATGCTCCATAAACTTTACTGCTTTCCTGCAATTTCAGACCCAATGAAGTCAGAGCTACATTTAAGAGACTCCAAATATGATTAGCAATCATCATTGCTCATACATTATTAATAAAGATGTCATTACATGTGCCAATTACAGACATTGATACACGATTTCATATGTTCTTCGCAACTGGAAACTGATTTTAAATTATAACCCTTAATTTTGCACTCTAGGAGGTGAAATGAAAAAAAATGTCTCGGTCAATATTTGCAATCTATGATTTTTTCCAACAGGGTTCATCCTAAAATCTACTTTATCCTGTAGAGAATGCCACCAATGGATTTTCTGTAGCAAGTACAAATGATGTTGTATATCCCAGGACTTAATAGATAAATCCACTGACTGTCAGTTAAGATGCTCAACTTAACAGTCTGAAGATACCCAGGTCATTCAAAATAGCACTAGGATTTATCATAATGACAGATGAGAGGTATTTTGCTTAGCATTTCCATTAATTATGATAAAAAATAATTAATAAACCCCTAGATATTTAAATGTAGGAATTGCTTTATAATAACCTTTACATTAATATATTTTTTGGATTCAATACTGCTGTGTATCTGAGGATGGCTTCTTCTTTAACCTGATGACAATACTGGAAATTATAATTTGCAACCTTATTTTTTAAAGATAAAAGTCCTCAAAGTGCCCCTCAAACTCTCCTTCAGAATGAAAGGAAATAACTCAGTAGGCTGCCAAAAATTCTCTTCCCCACATGTTCATGGGCCAGGAAAAGGAGATGGCACTTTATGCCAGCCTAATTACAGCACAGACCACATTCAGTGGGACCCACTGTTTTTTATAAAAAATGCCTCTAGAGTAGTTAATGGGGTGTTCTACTTGGAAATAACCTGTCTGCTTATCTATTTAAGGTGAGATTTGTGTCTGATTAACAACAGATCGTCTTTACTGGAGTGACACATGAGTTTCTTAACTGCTTTCCTCTACCTGGAAAATAACCAACTGTTCATGCTATCTGTAATGTGGAAGCTCATATTGTTGTTGTGCTGTTAGGCTGGTAGATCTATTTACAGATGATGTCAAAGAACAGCATTTAAATAACAGAAAGCTAGCTGTTTCTCCAAAACACAAAGGAGAAGAAACATTTTATGAAGGTTCTTTGGTAGGAATGTTTCATTGCATGCACAGAGCACTGATGGATTGGACAGCTCCAAGCAAATATTCTGTTCCAGTGTCATGTGCTTTTTCTTCCTTATCTGCTGAAGTGCCTAGAGCAGTAGAGAATTTCTGTATTGTGTCGTTACTGCCATGTGAACAAGAAAAGTCTTCAGAAGGTAAAGAAGAGAATCTGGAAGGCCAGAAGGCAGCTTCTGGAGGTGTCACATCCAACTCCCCTGCTCAAAGCCAGTATCAAGGTTTGCTCAGAGCCACATCCAGCTATTTTTTAAATATTTCTACAGATGAAGTTCCCATAGCCTTCTGAGACAACCCGTTCCAGTGTTTCCACTCTCACAGTGAAAACCTTTTTCTTCATAGCTATTCACATTTTTCTTTGTTTCAGTTTCTTCTTGTTGCCTCTCCATCGATAACCATGCACCTACTAGAAAAATCTGACACAACTTTAACTGCATCTTCTCGTCTAGTGGTGTTCACAGCAGTAAGATACCCCCACCAACAGCCTTCCCTCCTCCAGGCTGAACAGGCCCCATACCTGACATGTTCTCCTTCTACATCATGTTATCCAACCAATAGTAGCCTCTGTTGCCCTTGTTCCTATATTTCGGTGTCTGTCTTCTACTGTGGAGCCCAAAACTGGACACAGCATTTCAGATGTGGTCTCAGAAGTGCTGAATATAATCTGTTTTCTTAATAGTCAGGACACTTTGGTGTGCTCCAAAGGTGCATTGGTGGCTCATGTTCAAACCCTCCAGCTGAATCCCTGAGTCTTTTACTGCAGAAGCTACTCTCTAGCCAGCTGGGCCCCAGTCTGCTGTGCCGCATGAGATTATCCCACATGCTGGACTCTGTGTTTACCTTTTTACTGAACCTCAGGAGGTTCCTGTCAGCTCAAACAATTGAGAAGTGTCATGTTAAACTCTATTCCATTCAGTATTTTTAAGAAGAGGCAATAGAATTAAGAAGGTGGCTCCAACAGGTATTGCATACATTTTTGAAGACTCTTATCGGGTATACACTGAAAGCCTCAGGAAATTCCACAATGCTCTCAACTTCCAAAAACTTCACTTGAAACCCTATTTTCTTTCTCTGAGAAACTGCAAAATATGTGCATGCAAACACAACCATGTACTTATACATATACATACATTATACAACAGATTTCTCTGCTTTCCACTGAGCCCCATTAGACCACTCATGCAAGCAAGCAAGCAAAGACCCTTTCACATTATAGAGAGTTATATTCATTCTGCAAAGGACTGTAGAGAACATGAAAGTAAGTTAGTATAAGGTCTGTTAATCTTGACAATATCCTCTTGATTGCAGCGTCATGATTGTGATGCTCAAATGTTGCAAACTTTAACTGTGTTGTTGGCTCATTAGGTAGTTACACTGCTGTTTCTATTTTGGAACAAAGAAAGTTTAACTATGGTTGTAACAGGGACTCAGGAGGCTTTAAAAAAACTGGTGAACATTTCAGATGAAAACCTGAAGTATTAATAGTACTATTTCTGAAATGTGACTGCCCCAAGATGGAGGTACACACTACGACTGAAATGATCACTGGAGACTTTTTCTGATATTATGATCAATAGGGGGAGAGTTTCATATCCCTTACTTTCCATTGCAAAACTAATGGCACTATCTGTAGTCTGAGCTCACTGTGGAGAACATGTGGAGCTCATTGCAGGCTTAGGAATTTGTGCACCAAGACCAAGACGTATTAGTTGAAATCCTGAACTCACTGAAGCCGGCGGCAAAAATGTTATTGATTCACACAAGCCTGGCTTTTATTTCTAGAACTTTTTATGAGCACTAGTCTTGCACATGTTAACATAAATGTCAGCTAAATAAGAAAAGCAATATCTCCTCATCAGCACAGGTTCATTTAATTTACATGCTGCCCTTGAATCCAATAAAATATTTGTGTTCAGAGCTGTAATAAGTCATTAAGTGCTGTTAAGAGCCCAGAAAAACAGATGGAGAATCTTCAGGGCATGCCATCTGATGAAAATAAAACTATAATCCTACTACAAGAAAACAATGTGCAGGTTGTACACATGACATAAAGTTCCACAAAAATTAGAATTTGGGTGTGGCTTCCATGGGGATTGCATTTGTGCATGTGTGTGCGCACGTGTGTGTATTTGTGTGGCTGAAAGATTCATAACCTGATAGTGAGCATCAAAGTATATTAATTTTAAATTAGTATCAATACAGAAACAATACCTGTGCAAAGCAGCGTTTCTTTAAAGAGCTCTGGGGAACAGTAAGTCAGGGTCAGAAAACCTACTGGCTTCCAGAAACTTCATCAGCCGCCACTGGTGGGAATGGGATGCCCCGAGCCTTCCATGGGTGAGGATTTGTCACCCTGTTTACAGTGTAAGTCAAAATCTGCCAAAATCTGCTGGCAAGTGACATTTCATAACATAAACCAGCAGATGGCAGCCTACAGCCAGTATTTTTTAATGTTCTGTTTGCTGCTGTAATTAATAAACTCCCCATGAGAGATTTTTGTAGGAAAGTTATGATATATTTAGGTGCACAGAAATATGAAAATGAATGTTTGTATTGTTCCTTCCTGTCTTGTCTGTGTGGCACAACTCTGTTCATTTGTAATTTTGGTGTGGAAGGAATTCTCCAGTTTTTCCCCATTCAGCTGGTGAAATTTACTGCCTCAGTGTAGTCTGCTCCTCAAAGAAACTGGGTGGAAGCAGCTGATCCAGGGACAGCAGGAAAGGAAATTTTAAGCTGTTGAATGCTCCTGACTACAATCTCTGGTGAAATGAAGACATTTTTTTGCTTTCCTCTGAGCTTTTATCAGACTGCTTTAAAATAAATAAATGTGAAATTACAGAAGTAGCCTCTCCCTTCCCCTGCTGCTGTACTAGTACACCATCCTATGAAAGGCTAACAAATGGGTGTTTATTTATCCATACACTGAAGAAGTGGCCTGCAATATAAACACAGTTGCCCCATCTAGAAAATATAGTTTCAGATTTGAATTTGTTTTTTTAACGTTTCAAATCACTTCTGTTTTAAGTGTCTAGTCCCTTCTTTTCCCCTGTTTTGTTCCCCTCTGCTGTCTCCAGGCTCCAACCACCAGAGAGGGAGCAGGGGACCTAAAAGAAGTATTAGATGTTAGGATTAGATTAGATGATAGAAGAAGTACTTTACTGTGAGGGTGGTGAAGCACTGGAACAGGCTGCCCAAAGATATTGTGGATTCACTATCCCTGAAGCTGTTCCAGGCCTGGTTAGACAGGACCCTGAGCAGCCTGATCTAGTGGGTCGCATCCCTGCCCATAGTGGGGGGGGCTGGAAGTAGATGATCTTTAAGGTCCCTTCTGACTGAAACCATTCTATGATTCTATGCAATGTCCATACGGGGCTGACTTTGCCCACAGAGACACACATCACTTATGCCCTGTACCACTTTGCAGTGACTCCTTGCCTTGTAATCCTACATGCTTGGGGGGAGTAAATAGATTCTGCAGATTGCAAATGTCCTTTTTACAAAAACTTTTACCCAAGTAGTTGATATGGTAGTTGTTCATCTAATACTAAAATGAACAGAATTACTTATATGTTATCAGCTTAAGGAAATCACAGGATGACAGTCAATTTGTGAAGTATTTTCTTTGGATCAATAGAGAGAAAAGCTGAATGTTTTAGAACAAGATATTACACTACAATTCAATTTTATAGACATGAAGTTTCATGTATATTTATTAGATGAGCCTACTTCTTTCTTTAATTTACTGAAGAAAAATCTGACCACAGAGAGGTTTTTTACAGTATTAAAAAAGCCATTAAGAACATTGCCAAAAGGGTATTTCATCAATAATTCAGGATATCCTTTACAAAATACAGAAATATTTCTAGGACTTCTAAAATGGAAAAGTTCAAAGTTTCTAAATTCTGTTTCATAGGGGGAAGTCTAGTCTTGTGTCAATTGCTATCCAGACGTAGAAAAATGTGATGGAAGTTATCTTTGATATTACTCATGAAAAAAGTCTGGTTTTAACATGAGCTGTCACATGCCCTTTCCAGCCTTGAGACTTGCCTCCTCTCATCAGGAAATATAAAAATGTCATCTTGGAGCCTCAACTTTGTTTCCCTCTTCTGTATTCTTGTGGTGGGTTGGTCCTGGCCCCCGCCTGGTCAGTCACTCATCCTCCAGCAGGACAGGAGAGAGAATCAAAAGAGCAAAAGCAAGAGGACTCTGCTCTAGCTAAAGATGTTTCATAAGTGAAGAAAAGCTGCATGTGCAAACAAACCAAACTAGGACATTCATTCACTCCCTCCCGTCGGCAGAAAGATGTTGAGCCACTTCCTAGGAAGTTGTGCCTCCGTACATGTAATGCTTACTGGGGAAGACAACTATCATAACCACAATTGTCCCTGCACCCTCCTCCTTATGAG
>JAWWES010000001.1:66458198-66484475 GCA_035583135.1 Lophotriccus pileatus
TATTAACAACCCAGCTAGACTCAGTAAGTCTTGCCCTGCCCCCCTCTTTTGCCAGTGGATCAGCATTAGATAGACAAGAGAAAATGAAGAAATTCAATCTTTCTGGTCTCTCTAAGCATTTAGACTATTCAGACTCATTCAGAGTAAACAAAAGGAGGGACGATGTGCAAGACTTTTTCCATAAAAGTATTCTCCTAAGAGGAATTAATTCCCTTTGGAAGAAAACTAAGCAGTGCCCCTTTGTGTTGGTAATGTATTTAAAATAGGGCTTTGTCAAATGCCTTATAGGGTTGCAATTAGCCAGTGTGGACAGTATTGCTTTTTGTTTTCTGAAATGTCTGAGGGAATGATACCTGCTATGATGCCTGTTGTTAAAGTCTAGGAGCAAGTTCTGGCAGGGGTGGCAAGTGCTGTGGGAAGCACTCTGTCTGCTCTCTGGTAATTTATGCAGGTGTTATCACCTGGATATAGAACAAAACACACCCACCAAGAGACCTGCCAGCCAGCCTGAGTGTCCTCTGGTAGGATGTTCTGCTGAAGGCTTATGGAAGGATTTCTACAAGTCTGATGGAAATATCCAATCACTTTTTCCACTCATCTTCTTTGGAGAAAGGGTAAGTATGAGAAACACAAGGCACAAACTAGAAATTCACTTTTTCTTATTACATCACTGTTTCTTGTGTGAAAAGTGCCCTTGCAACATTTCTTATTACAGATGCTTGCTGATATCTCATATCCTGTAAAATTCTCATTGGGAAGAAAGGAATTAGGCTGCATTTTATGGATTTTTTTTTTTTTGTCTGCAAGGTAGAGACATGACACCAGTTGTTATGTTTTGGGGGCAGGGTGGAATTTGCGAGTATAATTAGCAGCTTTAGTGGAGAGTAATTTTCCCTTAATTGCTCTTATAACAATGCAATAACAGAATCAGGAACAAGGAATATTAACATACTACTGTTAACTTCTGTTAGTGGAAGGTGACTGAAGTGTAACTACCATACAGAAAAAGAAAGATTTCCTAAATTCTCTAGTCCTGCAAATGCAACACCTCGAATCCAGACCCTCGTCTCAAGAGGGATGGTAAAGCTATCAAACCCCTTCAGAGACCAGTCACTATGTAGTAAATGCTACGTCTCACAACCCTATCTTTGGATCTCACCTGTCCTCTATCATGTATGACATTGTTTTTCATATAACTGTGGTGCATTAGGTGTCAGATTGTTGAGGCTAAGGTAAGTACACAAATTACTAGATAGCATACTTCCTTATTTTTCATTCTCTTTCTCTGGTTATGACATTTATAGTTCACACTGCTGTAATGGACTTTAGCTGGTAGAACACTGTGTTCCCTAACTGGCAGCATATGCAGTAATGAAGAACTTAATTCCAAGCAAATATGGTAGAAATTATCAGAGCAGAAATATTTACAAGAAGGTTTTAAATTTGCACTGACACATCTCTTTATCAAAACAGACAAGTCTGTGTGTGAGGGATACTGGGAGGAAAAACAGAGAAAACAAGGAAGAATGAGGGATGGGAAGGATAAACTGAGAATGGCAGACTTTATTAGGGCAAGTTGAAAGGGCCAGTTTTGCAAGTTTGTTGAAGATTCGGAGTTTTAAATTTGCTCCTGTGAGTTCTGATGCTAAAGTTTCGTACGTATGGGAAAAAGACACACAGCACTGCATCACTGCACAGACCTTCATATAGGCTAGCTATGGGTTTCCTCTTTTGCATAGTGGCAGTAGAGGATGAGCTTTTTCAATGTGGTCAAGCAGAGCAGAAACTTGTTTCCGTAGTTGTTGACAAAGTTGTTCGATAGAGAAAGCAAAGGACTTATTTACCTTGGGGAAGAAAAGAATAACAACAGAATGGTATTTAACCTTAAAACTCAGAAAATGGATGTGTTAGAAAAACAGCTATTTCTAGCAGTTACAGATTCTGCCTAAGTGTTGTAGTATCTTCTGTGATTCTGCCCTCTTTGTCAAATCTTACCCTTCAGGCAGTACTATTTTCTTGTTTAAGAATATTTGTTTAACACAGATGAACATCAAATATATAGCAGCAATTTCTTAAAGCTTCAGATCTTATTTTTGTTTGCAAACATTGAACAAAGACTGATTCTCTCATTTGAATGACATCCAGGCACAGCCTGTTTTTTAGATTTGTACAATCAGTAAAGTTAGAGTTTACATGCTAGCAGTGGTGTGTCAGTGAGATCAGTCCTTTAATGTAATACATGAGTCTACAGTTCCGATGTCTGTATTAATTTATTTCAAGTTTCATGATTTAATAACAGTGCCTTTTCATTACCTGTGTTTCTATGGTAACCAAATATCCCATAATGGCTCTGTTATGATGCAAAAAAATGTTTCAATTTAAGGTAATCTATTCAATTTTACATCATTATGCTGCAGTACTAGCAGGGAAGATGCTACAGCTTTTTTGTTTTTATTAAGCTTATTTTGGTGCTGAGAAAAGAAAAAAAATCAACATTAAAGAGACTGTTGTAAGAAGCTCTGGACTATCCATGAATTCAAAAAAGCTTTTATAGCTGTCTGGCATCTAAATCCAATATATTTTGTGATCTTGGGGTCCTCACATTTGTATCCTATGATTGATTTTTACTTTGAAAAAACACTCAAGTCCTGCCTTGATTCTTGTGTTCTGCTTTGATTCTTGTGTCCTTGCTTTATCTCACATGGAATTTGGATATCACAGATTTCCTAAGATTCATTCAAACTTTCCCTAGGATGTGGGCTCACATGCTTCCAAAAGAATGCTTTTTATACTTATTGATTAAATAATGTAATATTGACTTGATCACACCTTGATCACAATAATCTCATGGATAGACTGACCTCCACGTCTAGTGGCATAATTCAAGAAGCTATTACTATGCACCCATAATCTTAATCTTGGAAGTACTTAACACACATGTAAACTTGAGTCACCAGGGCTCTTGCAAGCACCTGTAATTCAGCAGCTGCATAATAACAGTTTGAAGGATCAGCTACTAAATGTAATCTTTTGCTCTGTTCTTATCAAATCAGTGAGTGAAGCAATGGACTTGTAATGGTGTTTCTCATCACAGTTCCCTCTGGTGCAAAAAGAAGTAGCTAGTATTTCAGCAAGGTGTCTTGGCAAGCTATATGGCTATCCTTTCTCTGTCTGCTCAGTATTCCTCCTAATTTCCCCTGGGATTCTCTTACTGAAAAACTTCTGGCCTGATATGAACAAATTGATGCAGGAGTTATTTCAGTGTTGTGTCACTGCAAATTCCTGTTATGAGAGTACTACCCCGGTTTGATGAAATTAGGCAAAGCAAGAAACTCTTTTATAATTCTTGCAACTGCAGCTAGTAAATGTGTTTTCTTACTTGAACTTGACAAGACAAATACCAGCAACAAAACTGAAGCCAAAGAACTGAGAGAAATTGAGTGATTTTGCCTATATTGGATTAAGGAGATATATATATGTATTATAGAAACAGAAGATGAAATAAACTGGGTGAATATATAAAACACACTCTATGCTGTAACTACAATAATGGCATACATATACCTGGCAGACTGATTGTAAGTGGATGTGCTATGAAGGCAGACTGACTAACTCAAACTTGGGGAGTATGGCTAATGGACAGGCAGTATCACTTGCTACGAAGAAGGGGATAGGCAGCATGTCTGGAGTTGCTCAGTCTCATTAATGCTGCAGGATATACAGTGCCCAGCTGGAGTCTCTGGCCTGGCAGCTGAGCACAGACAGATGGAGGCAAAATGTGTATGAAATTTTTCCTTAAGTGGAAGGGGATGGAAGGGAGGAAGGTTTCTGCACATGCTCCTTGCAGCAGGAAGGAGGTAAGAAATTTGTATTTTTTCTGTTTTAGATCCCCTGCCTGAAAAACCCCACAGTCTATTGTTTCCAACTTTCCCACTATTCCATCCAAACTACCCTTTCTGTCATCCTTCTGCTTCTCTCCTGCCCCCAGGGGTGACTGAGTTGTCTAAAAAGACATTACATCCTGCTCCATTGTCCAGCCATTGCTGTGGGAGGTTGCAGATCTGCTCTTCTCAATGCAGTGGTGACACCATCAGCAGTGGCGAGAACTCAGCAATGGAGGCACCAAATCACAGCATGAGTGTCCAGACAGCTGGCAAAGCAATTCTGATTCCTATCCCTAAATGAAACATCAGAAAGAACTGAACTGCTAAAACTATTTGCCTCAAATGCTCCCCATCTTACAAGTATATTAATTTACAGAGAACTGATAAATCCTCAGGAAAAAAAAACAGTAATATTGAGCTTTTTATCCCATTATCATTTTTACATGTTCCAGAGACTGGTATCAAGCTCTTTTTGTGAGTAATAATCAGTAATGACATAACAACCTTAATATGTCATATGCTGTAGCTAGCTCTTCTTGTAAGTCCAATGGTGAAAGAAACCAAGGAGCTGGAAACAGTTGTGTTATGTTGACCCTGCAGAGTGGATTTTATTATTGTAATATCTGCAAATCCCTGGAGTCAGGAATGCTTAACTATTTATTATCGGATGCCTAAAAATGAGACTTAATTTTATGATCAGTAATTAAAGAATGTCATCACAGAACAGACCTTGAGTTCCTGTAAACCTTGTTCTGTCCAGCCCTACTCAGTGCAACAGCCACAATTTCTGTCAGCTGAGCCTATAAGCAAGAGCCTTCACACAGCTTATCAATATTGTGCTGTTTTCAACCTCTTATATGAATACTTTTTGAAAACAGAACATTGTTATGCTTGCTTCCAGCATTTCTTGTGACTCAGTGGGATGCTATGTTTTTCCTGGAAAGATCACGGGTAATGTAATATTACAAAAGACAACTGCAGAAGATTCACCCATTCACAATCCCTTGAATTCTATCCAACTGCAAAATTAAGGATGTGGAGAACATAATAAAAGATTAAATTTGTATTCTTCACTATTCTTGAAAATTATATACCAGCCTATTTATTGAGAGAAGAATGCTGTTAGTAGATCAGAAGCTTGTTCTTCAAAGGCTTCTTTCTTCTGGTACATATCCCCTTGTTCATCAATGGGAAATAGGCAGAGTGCTTTCCCATCTCTCCCTTTAGGCTGAACATTCATCTTCCATTTATGCCCTTGCCCACATTAAGCCACAAAATTTAATATTATCAAAGTTCAGTGCTCTGTTTACAAGACAGCATGATGCAACAAGTAAAAAAACTTTCCTTTTTAAAATCTTAAGATTTGTACACAGCCAAAGAACATGTAGGCAACTCAAACAGTGCCCACACAATGACTTGAACATGTTAAAAGTGTGTGTTCAGAAAATTCCCCTCTGTTTGTATGGCTTTGTAACAGCCTTCACACTTTAGCATGCACTCTTTGGGTATATTGTGAAAATTTAAAGTGCAGTAAATGGACAATTTCAATTGTTAAACTGCTATGCTTATTACAAGTATAAGACCGGAGAGAATATCTTTAGGTTCACAACACAGAATAGAGTTTTCTTCTTCAACTAACAGTCTTTTGCTGCTTTAATACAAAAACTGTCGGAAAGAGCTGAACCTTCTAAAAACGCACACAAAAAATCACTAAACGTGTTTCTCAACACTCACTGGAGTATTTGTGATGTTGTTTCTCTTTCTGCAATCCAGGATAGATGAGGAAGATGACAAAGAAACTGGTAAGAACCCTATTCTGCAAGTGAAGAACTGTGATAAAAGTGGATATCCAGACAGGCATCAAGAGGATGTATATTTAACTATATTGTCAAGGTGAAAAGTAGGCATATGTGTGTGCTTCTGCCTGATCCACACACTTTCTGTTTGAGCAACAGTCACATATGCAGCTTAGGAAGAGGCAAATTTAAGATGGTGGATTTAGCTGTACCTTGACCAGTCCCACCCTGCCTAATCATTTAACACTGTATGAGGACAAACTTTTAGCAGACTAATAATGCAAGACTTTGACTGCACTTGCAACAAATATTCAGGAGGGCAAGTGACCTAAGTCAAGAATGGGCTTAGACCACTGTGTAGCTGACATACTGCAAACGCATACAGGATCACACATAAAATTATGGTTTAGAGGGGAAAGAGATCTCTAGAAAGAGCATGATCTTTATGTTCAGTGCTCCCAGCTGCAGTATAATAGAGGGTTTGCAATGAGTCATGCAAATTGACTCACAAATTGAAGTACTTGCAGCAGTAGCTGTACATTTTGCCCCTTCAACTTAATAAAGTTTCTGCCATATACAAAGCATTGACTTGTTTCTGCAGAAGATAATGAAAAAATTATATGTTATCTATTAAAAAATACACTGTAAAATCATCAATTGCACTAGTATTTGTAATTTACTAGTAAACTAAAACTTTCTAGTATTACATTACTAGAAAGTGCCTGACCAGTTATCATAGTAGGGTGTCAATCTGATTGAATCAGCTCCATCTAAACATGCACAAAGCGGCTCCCTTGCTCTTTTTTTCTGTATACAGACTTTCTTAAACTTTATCTTTGTTCTTCCCAGAAAAAATTGAGAATAGTTATTATAACTCACTGAGATTATCTTCTTTGCTTTTAGACACCTGTAAGGTGGATATCTGGTTCTCAAATTCCCCAATTCCTTTTATAGTTGCTGGAGAAGAAGGGGCATTTTGGAGGTCATCACCTACTTCAATCTAAAGCGGATGTATATTTTTAGAGTGACTACTTTACTGCCCATAATTTCTTCTGGCGTAATCTACACATCACCTTGTATCTCTCTGAAATCTCTTGTTGAGATCATACACTGCTATGGGCAGAGACCATCTTTTGTTTTGTGTTGGTACAAGCATTAGCTGAATGGGATCAAAATTGAAGCTCTGCATGTTCCACGGGCATAAGAACAATAAAAGAACAAAGTACTGAATATACTTACAGATAATTATATATCTCCTATCAGATGTCATCAAGTAATTTAAGAGTGTTTGTGTTTCCAGATGTAAGATGTACACATGGTTTGAAAAGAGGCAGAATTCAAGCAGCCGGTGCTCCAAGTCCTTCATTTCTGTGACAGGGCCACCAGAATAGCAAATCTGTGAGCAGCAAGAGGAGCCTCATTTATCACCTGCTCTGCTATGGTTGATGAAAGCAGCTGTAAGGTAGAAATTCCTGAAACTCAAAAGGAAAATAGTGGCATAAAAGAGTTTTTTTAATTTTGCTGGGCAGACTGTAATGACTAATCATATGTCACTCTGGCTAAATAATGAAAAAATTTTCTTCTCCTCCAGGAAATCTGAATTTTTAGCTGTCCAACTTAAGTTTTATGAGCACGCTTTAAAAACATTAAAATGCATTTCAGCACTCCCTATCCAATATTACATTCAGTCACTCATTTTATTTTTATAGCATTCTCCATACAAGTGCCACAGAGAGTTCGACTGCAAAGCACACTTAATTAAAAACACAGCTAAGTAAATAGGATTGGGTTTTATAAACCACAAGACACCTATCATTTTAATCTCAGACGGAAATGTAGTCCACACACAAGAGACATAGGTTGCTATCTAGAGAAACTGCAAAAACAATCCTGCTTTTATCTTCACCAAGTTTCATCAGAGATACTAAAAGAATAGATATTTCATATACAATAATCTGGTGCTTAATGTTCAGACAACTAAATACTGAAAAATAATTTCACATGTGTAGTAAAACTGACTGTCAGAGTGGAGGGTTAAAGCCAAGTGTCTATTTCTCTTTCAGACAAAAGGAAAAAATCCTGCCGAAAACTTGTGCTCTTCAGCTTGGAATCTTCAGCAGCACAGTAATATTGCCTTCAAATTTTTTTTTGTAGTTGTATGAATTATGTTGGTGTTTTTATCATTCTGCTACATCTCTGGAGATTACATTTAAGTATTCAGTGTGATGTACAATAAATGAGCCAGATAATTATGAGTAAGCTGAACCAGCTGCAAATATAGATAATGTACATTCATTATGCTATTATAAGAAGCAATGTGTATATGTAAAGGTTTGTATACTGTGGTTGTGTCAATTTTTCCTTTTTTAACTATGGTGCCTGCACTGTGAGACACTTGACAAGGTTTTCATGCCTGTGCAGACTGCTACTGCCACATCTATGACTCCAGAGTGCAACCCATTAGTGGACTTTATTGCAGGGCTTTGTGTCTTCAGCTGAATATCTACTTGAAGTAGTGAATATCTCACAGCAAGGCCATGAGTGCTTAGCTGCTGCAGCCCTGATCCTAAGAAAAGTCAACTTGCTATGAACAAATAATAAACAAAACTTTTTAAATGGTTGTTTCATGATAAGAATGACATTTTTGAATATAAATTACAAACCCTGTAAAGAAAACATATACCCCTTGTCTATGAAGGGAAAAATACTAAAATTACCTATTAAATTACTACTTAAAAGGTGAATGGAAAGTTTATTTGCACTTGATAGCTATTGCTGTTATCATGAAATCATTTTGACATTTAAATGTCAAAAACATTTATATGGATATGCTCTTCTTACAAGATTTTAATTGTCTTTGATCATTCTAGTATTTCTGTCTTTGTCTTTCAGTGTTTTAATTTTACTGTGGATTTATGTCCATGTGATGCACTAAGTCCAACATTATTTCTATCCCGTATATTGGGAAAATGGTGATCCTTGGAACTTCTTTTCCTTGCATGCACTTTAGAATCACTTCCTTCTTCCTTCCTGCCTTCCTTTCCAACACATCTCTTACCTTCTCCTTTATTTCCACGAGCTTTGTCTTCCAGCACAGAAGTTAGACTTGTGGACCGTCTCAGATGGTAGGTGTCAAACACCCTTTTGCTCTCATCTTGTATCGTTTCCTCCAGCCCTTTTCTGCCTTGTCTCTTTAGGGTGGAGTTTTTAGGCAAGGATTGCAGGTTACTTTGTCTTGCTCTGTTTAGTCCTTAGAGTTTTTTCCAATAACCATGATTATGAATGCTATTTAGCTTTCAGAGTTAAATGTAACATAACATTGTTTTGATAGAGACAGGTTTAGGCATTCCTGTATGGGGGAAAAGATCTGACTTCAGTTCATGGGATGCTTTATAAGTTCATTAAAGTGAAGTTGGCTGAATTATTCCTCCCAGGTAATGTAGGCATTTAGAGGTCCAACAAAGATGTGATTACTTCTGTGACTTCAGAAAATGCTGAAGGCTACCATGAGTGCCTGAAGAAAGGCGAAAGAGATATGATCCAAGGTCCCCATCCAAAAAGTTTATTTTTGGTTGAATTTTTTCGGAAAGAACTCAAGAGCAATTAGTGCTATAACAAATTAATTTTGCATGTTCTGTTTGTTACACATTCAAGGAAAGTAAACTTCTTTCTGACTTAGACCTACAATCTTTCAGATTCTCTGGAGGATGCTTAGGTTCTGTGTGCTTTTTCTTCCTGTACCTTTAAAAAAAGATCCTTAGTCCAAGGGCCTAAAGGGGGAATATGTCTCCTCCAGTGTGTTCTCTTGTTAGTACTGCTTATGTAGCTTTCACCAGCATTTCATTCCACTTAATTTAAATAAAATATGGCCTCTCTAACCAAGAAGATAATTAGTAGCTGGTGGAAGCTCATTTGTAATTATGTTGAGTTGAAACTAGTAATTATTACATTATTTTATATTTACAATGTTTTTCCTCCCCAATCCCCTCTGATTCCCTCATAGATGCCCATGAATTTTGCAGCAAATTTGCAATCACTGTTGTGGGAAATGGAGGAGATCCCAGCAGCTCCTTTCTACCTTTCTTTCACTCACTTTGCACAAGAAGGAAATAATTCAGTTTGTGAGGAAATCATCTTTCTCTAGATGATACTGTTTAATCATAGACAACTCATTCTACAGTATCTTGCTTTGACACTGCCAGAGCTGTCTTACAGTTTTGTTTTAATTTTTTAGTAGTGGAATGTTTCTTGAGGTTCCCTGTAGAAAACATTCAGTCTTATTAACAATTTCTTGTCATAAACACTGGTATGTGCTACTAGTTGTACTTATATGGCTTTGGGGAAGATTGGATATTTTGTGAAAGATGAAAGGAAAGCATTGCCACTGAGATGCACCTCAGCATAACTGTGCTAATTGATGGAACGTGCCCCCTTCAGAAAGGCAGACCTTGCCTTTTCTCTCCCTTCTCTCTTAGTGCACTCCCTAAGGTCCATCGGGTCTAATGCAAAGCCTGGGGACATTTCTGGCGGTTACACTTTGATGTGTTAGCACCACTAAGTAGTGTCATAAGTATCACAGCTACAGGGGGGCTATTTGCTTTTCTACTTTGACCTCCCGCACAGAACTGCTTGTTCAGCAGCACAACGAATTGTCCTAGGGCAGCTCTGTGAAAAAGCCAGGCAAGCCTAGGTTAAAAATTCCCCACCTCTATGTGCTAGCTTCTCCTTAATTAGGGATAAAAGCCTTAGCATTTATCATTCTTTAGTTTTAAAACATGGCATCTTTCTGAATATTTTCCTGATGGTTTATAGAATTTTGGTGACACAAATTTCTTTCATGTAAACAGCTGTGAATATTGACAATAATGCATGATAATGCCTCCCATGCCTTTTCTTAATCATGTTTTTTTCTGGATTGTGACCAGGTCTTGTAGGTCCCTGTGAAATCCTTCCCACCTTTCAGTCTTCTTTAAAGTGTCGACACCTGAGCTCCAAAAGCTATTACAGATGGTATGCAGGGACGCAACACCACCTTCCTCCTCCTATTTGATACCATTTGCTCTACAAGCTATCACAGTGTACTTATTCATTGCCATGATGCCTAATGTTTTTTCTGTGTCTCTACATTGAAGAAGAAAACTGGCATCATGTAAGTGTTGCATCATTTTCTCCCTGAATGCTTCTGACAGATGGAATTCATTTCAAGATTAGGACAGATCAATTTAGGCTGACAAATTTAATGCCCAGTGGTGTCTGTGGAGGAGAATGTGTAGTTGGTGATGTGAGGGGCAATTCAGCTGACCATCACAAGCAATATGATTTGTTCACAAGATAGAGACATTGATGCCACTTCCTTTGTCCTCAGTAATTTCACCTGGTGCTGCTCTAGAACTGCAATAATCTCCCAGAGGTCCATATGACATCATGCATGCCTAGAGACATATCAAATGCCACTGCAAACCAGTGTGTAGGCAGCTGACTCATCCTCTAGGTGTCTGTTTTATCATGAGCTGAAATGCTTCCTGGGGCTCTATTGCCTGTAATAGGAATTTAGACATCTATAGACACCTACGTGGAGACATTTTAAGATTCCTAGTCTGAAACTGATTTGGGCCCAAAGGCTCAGTTTAGTTGCCTGAAAATGGATATTTACCGTTTCTTTAATCTCAGGTCAGCTTGCCCTACTTTCTCTCTAATTGCTGTCAGGGCTTGCTGATCATAGACTATGCAGGGAGAAAGACTCTAATGGTTTTGATATCCCTAGGTGAAAGATGTGCAGTTCTCCCAGTCCAAGAACATTTAACTTTAACAGTTACAAAGTTTAAATTTTTCTGAGCCAAGGAACTTGAAACTATTCCATGAAGACCAGAAAATTTAAGTACATCTTTCAGATTTCTGCTGAGGTAAGGGCCATATATATCTGTTGAATGCATCTGCCTCCAGGTTTTCATTGGCAATTTTGTCAGCACTGTCTAATGTCAGAGCCAGTGCTAGGGCTTCCCTTACACATGGAGTGCTGTATAAATAATGTGTCTTGGATATTTTAACATTCCAGGTACATGACTCTGAGCTTCAGTAATATCAATATTATCATCTTTCTTTTGAAACGTTGCTGGTTCCTTGAGGCCACTAGCATTGGTCTATAAAATAGAAGTCAAGTCCATGCCTCCTTACCAAATATTATCATAATCTTTGGCCTTGATGGTCTTTCTAAATAGTGCAAAGTGACATTCTACTGCTCTCTCACAGTTTCTTCCAAAATAATAGCAGTGAGATTGTGATGAGTAATGCTAGAAAATATGACAAGCTTTTGATTTTTACTTGGACTATGAAGTATTTGTATTTAGATTTAAAATTAGGGATAAATTTAGATTCAGATTTAGATGCAGCAGGAACAACCAGAATTTGAGAGCTAGAATTTTTGGATTACATCTCTGTTTTCTAGGTTTTGAGATAATTTTATGTAATGTTTTACAGACACTTTAATATATTACTCACTTTCCTTTTTTTTTTTTTTTATTTCCTCTAGTTTTTTCTGTGAGATTTATTTATGCATGTCTAAAACCCAGATGCTTAAGTGCAGTGGAAATAAAATTTGTTGTCATCAATTTTGCCACACAATCTTTTTCACATTGTATCATAGGCTCTTTAGGCCATAATAGCATGCTAAAAAAGTACTGCAAAGATGTTGCATCTGATGCTTGTGCCATTTCACATAAAAAATTACAAGCTGTACAGCTCAGCTGGTGGTCCCAGGTGCATGTGCACTTCATTTCAGGAGATATCACTAAAAAATATTTATTATGGATAGTGAAATGATTGAAGGAGAAAAACATTATTTTAATGGAAACTGCAGTATCATTTAATTTCTGTAAATTCTTTTTTATCCAAGTTGTTGTCTTAATAGTGCCTCTCACAGATATATTAGATTAGCATACTCATGGTGGGTTCCATCTGCCAAAACATAAGATTCTAAAAATTAGGCATACAATTCTAAGTTAGTCATCCTAAGATGTACTGTCATTTGAGAGATATGCACACATCCAGAGGAGTACTCACATTAAACTCTTGTTTTATGATGAGCTGAATTGCCTTTGAAATGTAGCCATCCCTTATTACCTCAAAGTGAATATAGAGGTACAAGCTTAGGTTCAGGTATGTAATTTTAAGTTAAGGAGAATATAAAATTTGGACAAATGCAGTTTTGGTTGATTATAACCACTGTTTATTTGGTTTCTATAAATTTTTTCCTTAAATAGTTTATTTGTATTTATATAGCACAACTGTAATTAAATTTTAATTGTTTATCCAAGAAAAACTGAGAGAGAGAGATAGCACAGATCCAAAATATGGGAGGTTTTTGATATGGCTGCACACTGGCAAATGACCTCATGACAAGGATTTTTGTCTTCAACAATGTCAGAAGGAAACAGAAAGAAGCAAAGCATCCCCTTTTCAAAGGGGTGGAAAATACTGTGCTCCTCCCTAGGGTCATGGTTTTGTCAGGAAGCCCAACCCAAAGCTACTCACTTGGCTTCACGCTTCTACTGGAATGCGTGGTGAATTTGCAGGACTAAATGCTATTTCCCATGCCTGTGGCTGTTCCCATGTTTCTAACACTATTCTGATGAGACATGCAAACTGTTTTCAAGATCATGAAGCCCAGGAGCACATACTGCCGTGCCAGGCGTACAATGTAGCAAACAAAAGGAGCCTTTTCCTTAGACAAAGCAGGGAGATTCTGGCAGAATAAGAGCTGTCTTGCACTGATGAAAAACAGACTGTCTTAATCTTTCTCCTCTGTGGTTTGACATCTTTCTTGAGACAACAGATCTTGGTTTATTCCTTTGCATTGTCAGCTAGAATCAGCATCCCTAACTGATATTATCCGATTCTGTTTTCATGCAAAAAGACAAAAACATGTTCCTTCCTAGTGAGCAGAAGCAATTATGCTTTAGATGAACCATGAATGCTGTAAATATTATTCCCTGTGTTTTCAGGTGCGGATCAAAATTGGCTAAAGAAGTTTGGCATTGGTTTTGAGACCAGCAGGTAGGAACAGGAAGTAAATACAGGCACCCATGGAGTGTCTTAAGGCAGAGAGAGTTGTTCCAAATTCTGTGAGCCAGTCTGGACCCTACTGAGTTGCAATGTCTACTATGAAAAGCCTGATTTTTGCTCTTTTTTGCTTTAAAATAGTTTATAAGAATATGGGTTTATTTTCAGATTTTTGAAATGTGTTGTCATAGTTATGTAGTGAATCATACTACCTAAAAATACATCCCCTGTGTTAATGCAAGGTAGTTTCAATCTTATATAATGTTATATAAAGCAGTTGTACCAACACGTCTTCCTAGTCTTTAGTTTTTCAACTAGTTATAACTAAGCTGTTTGAAAAACAATCTTTTTTTAGTTTTTGGACTTTTTTTAAAAACAGAAGTATTAGGATGGGATGTTTTTTTACTGGTGCCCGAAGAGGCTTGTGCTGTGCTCTCCTTTGCCAACACCATGTCATTTTGGTGGCAAAACTGAAGTCAAATGCTCACTTGGCTCAGTGAACAGGGAGCAATTCCAAATACCCATTAGGTTGTCTAGCATTAATTTACATGAAGTGTTTATGAAGGTATCTGGTATTACAACAAAAAGGTATTACAACCTTTATTTTTATTCTCCAGAGAAACATCATCATGTTTCTCTGAAAGACAGAAAGCCTTTAATTACCATTTCAGTAGCAAGTATTTTTGAAAGACTTGTTCCATGTCACCCAGAAAGTGTAAGCAGAACATACAAATGAAGACATATCTCCTGCAGCCAAACTAGTAGCTTTGAACTGAGCTAGCCTGCTATCCTTAAAGACAGATTTTATCTGTAAAAGCCTTAGAGAAAATTGCAAATTCTATACTTATGTCTTTAAATAAATCTTAAGTAAAGCTGATTTACAGTTATAAAAAGATGGATGCAGAAACTACTTTAGTATGAGACGGTGTATTTGCCTTGAGCTAAAAAAATAGTTTCACCTGAGTAAAATGCATTGCAAGTCAGGAGCCATCAGTTTTGGCACCCTACATTAGGGACACCATCATAGCCAGTGACAAAAACATAGCTATTTAAATGGATATCCCTAACCAGTGGATTGCCAGGGCTGTTTGTTAGGAGAACTGTTATTTGCCACTTTACTGATATGATAGATATTACTTTCTCTTCTTGAAATATGGTGATGGTCCTATCCATGCTGGTGCATCCTTTTCCAAAGGCAGATGACTCATTCATCTGATTTCCCCTCTGAATACTACTTTTAAGTCCAATTGCTATGATCTCCCTGAAACAACCTCCCTAGGCTCAGACCAGCTCTAAAAGGAGGACATTGATGCTTGATGCTGTAATACCTCTGATTTATTCTTTATCTTTTTTTCTGAAGGATGGAATAATTTATTTTATGATATAAATGACTCATTAGAGTCAAAGTTTGGATAAAAAAATCCTAGCTTCAGAAAAGAGTTAAATGTGTTTATGTAAAAGCCCACTATCTTTCCTTGCATAGATTTCTAGTAAGCACTGGAAAACCAGATGTTACAAAACTTCAAGTAGAATCAGGAATTTTTATAAAGTATGAAGAAAAAGTGCTTAAAAAGTAATTTTCAAACCAGCTAGTCCAAACAAATTTGGCCTCCTTTTGTTCAGCTTCACAAAGCAGTTGTTTATTTTTTAAAACAGGATCCCACCAGTAAAATGTTGAAAACAGTGTTGCTGGACATCATGTTCTCTTGAGAGTACCATGTCTTGAAGTGAGACCAGCATCATTTGCCTAGAAAGCTTTAATCTGATGCTAATAGCAACACTACTTCTCTGACAGATTCTACTTTTCTGTTGCCCTCTGCTGCTTTATGTACCTTTAATCAAAATCTTTTGTAGTTCACTTTTCCCCCCAGTAGATTCTGACAAAACTCCTGGTTTTATTTAGGATGGGACTACTCATGTTTTATTATTGACTGTTCTTTAGTTGACATGTGACTTTTACTTCCCAGCACAAACCTCCTGCCTCTTGGAAGAAGAATGTCTGCCATCAGGTTCCTCCTTCTTGACATTACTGTTGAAGTCAAGTCACAAGGAAGGACACGCACAGTCTCATATATGATCATGCAGAGAACTGTCAAACATGCAGAAACCAGAGGTACGTGCATGCCACTCATAACATTCATTTCATAAATGAAAGAAAATGAGCCTGTCTGTATTCAAGAATAGTAGGCAAGAAAGACTCTGAGCAGAGGAAACGCTCTGCAATGCCAAATGAGAAGCCTGCTCTAAGTTCTGGAGCTCAGCTTGAGTGATAGCTGCAAGCCTAGCTTGAAATCTTGCAAGACTCTACCATGTCTGAATGTAATGAACGGAAACTAAGCTCTTAACTGGTATAAACCAGTGGCATTTGTCACAAAAATTTCATTAGATATTGAGGCAAGCAAAGGCCACCTGAATACAGGATAGGCTTCTTCAGAGGGAGAAATGGGATTTTTAACATCTCACCCAGCATGTCTCCTTACAGCAGACCATGTCCTGGATGCAGCTGTGCAGTGATCTGCCGCTTCTCCCAGCCACAGGGATTCATTTGTTCAGCAAGCATGTCTGAGAAAACTTATTAAAGGCCCTACAAATGCCTTCTCACTGCCTGCTGCGAGACACACTAAGGGGATCAGAGCAGCTTTCTAGACATTTTGACAGCATAATAACATTTTTTTTTTGCTTTTTTTTTTTAAGGAACACATTGCTTTATTTAGACAAGAGCTAGGTTTGCTTCCCTTAGAGAAAAAGCTCAAATCATCCTTGTAATTGCTACAGCAAGTACCATTTTCCTAGACAATCAGGCGGGATGGATGTTAGATTTTTTTTCTAATCTAAACAGGACTATTGTGCCTTTGTAGACTACAATAGCTTTGACTGCATGAAAACAAGAGAAAATGAAATATATTAAAAAAGAGAGAAAGTGAGGTATCCTAATGACATCTTTTTTGAAATTGCCAACTGCTCTGCTTTTGGGTTTGAACAGGGATACTGTTTTTGCCTGCTAGTGGATCTCACTAAACTCTTTCCAGATTTATAATTCCTCATAATTTAAAACAAGCAAACCCAGCAATTTACAGTTACATGTAGCCCAGGAAGAATAATAACAATTATTTTAATTTTTTGGCAACGAAAATCACATAAAAATGTAAAAAAAAAAAAAAAAAAAAGCTAAAGGAATTCAATAAACTTACTTTTTTCTTTTAAAAAGACTTTCTGAACACATGCAGTTACTAGTATTGAGACAATAAACGTGTGTGGTAACTACTTAGTATGGTTACTTTAATAAATATCTCTGCTTAGGAACAGAGGAAAAAGAATGCAAACTACTCTTACTTGTAGACTGAGCTCTGGCTATCTGAGTTTACTTACACTGGTATTTTTTCCTGTGCTTGCTCTTGTGTTTGGGGGTACATTACATTAGGTATATTCAGTGAGGAACATGTGCAAAGACATTGTCTAAGACATTCCAAGAATTGTCATTGGATGCACTAGGAATGTCTTTCCTTTTCTTATGATGGCCAAGAGCAGTTAGACTGCTAAAGTGATTTAAACTTTTACTGTTTATGTAAAAGGCAACAAATATCTTTTGGGAAACACTATGTGACTGCAACCTAATATTTCATATTAGGAATTGCTAATATTAATAAGATGCAGAATTTGCAAAACTCTTGAATGGCCCTGAAGAAGAGGACATGAAGGAGCTTTGAATAGTCTTTTCCATTTTAAACTTCTGGCTGAGGCTCCAAATGCACTTCACTTTTTCTGTGCAGAAGAGAAAGGATGAGATGAAATCAGATTTTTTTATGGATACAGGCTGACTGATAGGTGACTCCAGAACTTGCAAAGGTTTTTTTTTTTTCAGATTAGCAAAGGAACCTTGCCCTCTGAGAGGGACACATGGTGTGTCAGAACACTCAGTTGCTAAGATCAGCTCATATACATGAGATATTGCTGTGGCTTCTGGAATCTAGTAGTTTTTTGGTTTCAGTGAGTTGTAGAACTCTGCCTCAGGCATTTGAAAGCTTGTGTGTTTATGCTTGTGTTTTAAAATTAGGCAGGCATGTGAGAAAAGCTCCTAATCTCCACGGATTATTTTGCCTCTGCTGGGTGTTTGGGATTCCAGTTGATAAGAGTTGAATATTTTGTTGTTCCAGAATTAAGTATCAATTTAAATGAAGTATCAATTGAAATGTAAATCTCTGCTTGCTATGCGTGTGTCATACGGTGATATTTTATTGGCTTGAATGGATTTTTTGCCCTTTCTGCGTATTTAAGTAAGCACTTTTGACATTGCTATGTCCTCTCATCTACTTGCAAACAGCCAAGGAGCTACAAACAACTAAAAAAATTCTCAACAGTCTCAGATACAAATAGAATTGGAGACTTCAGAGCAGATAGTCAGACCTGCTTGCACAAGGAAAGCCACTAATAACACAGCCAGAACTTGGGACTAAATTACAAAAATTTAAATGCCAGGGGAGCTTATTTGTCAGTGATATCTGCTGCTTGCCTCTCCTTTTTTGTTTTCCTTCTTCTTTTTGCCTGTGGCTAAGTCATTTGGGTTGCAACTGAAAAGCTTTGCTGCAAGTGTACTAATAATGCCAAGGTCATGGTTCAGTTCCTGTAGAGGCCATTCGCTTAAGAATTGAACTCGATGATCCTTGTGGGTCCCTTCCAACTCAGAAGACTCTGTGACTGTGACTCTGTAATAAATTCTGTCCAGTTGATCACAGCAATTTGATGCACCATAGCCGTGGTGGTAAAAGGGGTTATCTGTGCTTGGCCATCAGTCTGACAGGGCAAAGAGAGCAGCTAGAGCTGATCACCTCAACTTCTGCTTTATGGGACAGCCCACCCGTTGGCAGGAAGCTGTTAGATTAGGTCAGCCATCTCAGCCAACATTACACAAAAACACTGAGATTTTAAAAGCCTGGTAACAAACACAAGTGAATAATATGTACACTCTTGTCCTGCAAAATTTCTCATATCAACAAACCTGACCAGATAACTTTAATTCTGGTTCTCTGACAAAGTAGAAAGCATGAATTCCCAGTAGTGTGGAAAGAGCCAGGACAATCAGACAATCCATTCTAAGTTCCTGATGTGATTCTAATTCAATTTGTCACCAAAAATTTGCTTACCTGCCCATTCCAAAGCTGCAGTTTTGGTTTTGTATGTTTGTGGTTTTTTTTTCTACAGGAAGAATCTACAGAGTTTTTGTGGATCTGACAACCATGTCAGAGGGAAAAATTGTTCAGATTCTGTGTGTGAGTCATGTAGCTATCTAATTTTAGCAAGAATTGAAAGGTGAGGTGACGACACAATTACTTTCTGACTTACCTTCTTTTGAACGTTTTTGCTGGATTTGATAGCCTCCTAATAATATTGTCTTCTAAGACTACACTTCCTACTGTATGAAGGGCAGTAAAGAAATCAAAATACACTTTGTTCCTTTATAAATCTCTTATGTGACTGCTGACATAGGAAGAAGTCAAAATTCTCTCTTACTATTCGTTCACTGGACCATCTACCAGGAAATACCTATACTTCAAGCCATAAGAATTTCTTTCAAACATGTAATAAAGAAAATTGGCAGCATTTGCTGTTACTGTAGCAGGTCATGTTTCTGCTAGTAAGACCGAAGAGATGATCAGATAATTTTCTTGAGCTGCCTACTGGAACAACTTGCTGAGCAGTGTGCTTGAAGTCACTATCAATTTTACTGACATAAACAGTTTCAGGCTGAGACCTCTTCCTGAAATGTTTTCCCCTGTTCCCCCTTGTGGCTTATTGGGATATACAAGATGTGGTTCCCATCACACTTCAGTGAGTTACTAATAGCATGAAAGTGGAACTAGGTAATTTCTAGTGCGTATCCTTTGCTCATGGTATCATTGTCTGGGGTATTTGTAATGTCCCAGGCATTGCAACATGATCCACAGAGTGTCTGACTAAGCAAACTGCCTTACAATTCACTTAAACTACTGCTTTCTCTCTAGAGAGATTATTTTCATATTATAAATAATTAAACTGCATAATTCATTGTCACATGATACTGTAGGGGCCAAAATGAGTTCACAACCTTCAGCATCAGTTAAAGACAATTATCTGGATGCAATCTCTGATGTAGGAAGTGCAGTCTTATACCTGAATGGGAGGTATGTCTAGGTCCATTCAGACCTCTCAAATTTACAGGACACTGTACTCTGTGATCTAAACTTTATAGTCCATTCAAATCCCTCAGATTTACAGGACAATTTACTCTGTGATTTAATTTAACTAATTACCCATCCAATAGTGAGAACGGTCATCCACTCTCCTCTGTCACAATGCAGTGTCCCCTCTATCACAGCAGGAAGCACGGAAGCCTCATCGGTTCAGCTGCTATTGGATATGCTTTAGAAGATTTTTGGGTAAGCTGATGTTTTATACACTCCAGTTTGGAGGTTTGGTCTATACCATTTCCATAAGTTAATAGATTCTGAGGAAGCTGCCGTGATAAAGATAATGACTGCCAGACAACAGCAGTTTGTGGGTGATCATGGCCCTCCAGCTCTTCCTGGCCACATGTCCTGCCTATGTAATACTCTGGCTTTGACCTAATGGTACTGCTCCCTGGATACATCAGGATTTAGCATGAGCTGGCTCAGTCAAAACCTGATCAGGAATTGAGTGAACAGTCACAGAGGCTCCAGGGGAACCTTTACTGTATGCATGCCCATTTTCCCAAGCCACTTTTTAAGACAGACAGTTGAGTAGGATGGATCTCTGGTATTATTCAATTTGGCTGATTTTATGTTCTTATCATTACAGAATCAAGCTTAAATGCATTTGATAGTCCTTATCCAAATAAATAGCCTTACTGGCATCAGACATAGTTTATGTTTCTTAGCAACTGCACTTTATGAGTTGCAAGGCCTATATAGAGTGAAATGGCTTAAGGCTGGGATGAGCTTCAGCTGAATTTCTTGGCATAAATCAATATGCTTCAAATGCAGGATCTGAGCAGTTTCTGTCCTCTATTCTTTGACATTATCATGCAAGAAAATATTTTCGAGGACATCTCTCAGCCCCCCTCAGAGGAATGTGGTTTTCTCATGATGCAAAGCAGCAATTGGTCAGTCAAAGATCTGAGCTAAATTCATGACTTTGATTGGTTGCAGAAGTCAAAGGAAAAATGATGATTAATTTGTGTGAACTCATCATTTAATTGTTACTTTCCAGACACAACTATTACACTACTCTACTATTTTTGACCTTGACAATAAAGATAAGCGGTTCAATGATTAGGAATTTCTTAACTCCACTGTGTTCCAGCATCTCATTTTGGTAAGAAGGAGAGATACAGTTTGCCTTACTAACACATCTTTGGATAGTCATATGAAAGTTGATGTAGGAAGTACAATGTAATCCCTTAGAGAATTGCTTGGCCGGGTGTTGGATATGCTTACTTTAGGCCTTGAGAGAATTTTGTCTGCAGCCTAGGGGAACTTCCCAATTCTGAGTATGGGTTTCTAACCTGATTACAGCTCCTCACCCTTTTTCTCCCCATCTTCTTCTTTTCTCTGTGCTCCAATTTTCCACAGAAAGGAAACCTGGTCATGTGCAGCTTCAAATGATGAGACTGTTATTTTGTGCTTACCAGAGCCACCAGCCCTAGGCTTCCTCCAGTCATGGTTCTCCCAGGCAACCAGCAGTAGGACTAGAGGGCATGGTCTTAAGCTGTGCCAGGAGAAGTTTAGGTTGGATATTAGGAAGAAATTTTTTACAGAGAGAGTAATCAGACATTGGAATGGACTGCCCAGGGAGGTGGTGGATTCTCCGTCCCTGGAGATTTTTAAGATGAGACTGGACGTGGCACTTAGGTGCCGTGGTCTAGTAACCACGGTGGTGTCAAATCAAGGGTTGGACTTAATGATCTTGGAGGTCTTTTCCAACCCCGTTGACTCTATGATTCTGTGATCTATCAGACCCTGGTACCCTATTGTGAGCAGAAAGGTACATCATTTGGCCACACACAGTCAGAGACTATCACCATGAAAATGGTAAGTTGGAGGATGAAGTATAATGTATTTAATCACCTAAATTTAATTGCAGTGCATGACGGAACATCTCATAGTACTCAGGTCTAAATTCAAACCCATTTTACTGTGAATCAAGTCCTAAAGCAGACAAATGTGGAAGTATAGATTAAAAGACAAAGATGACCTTGAAATAGGCATTTATCTAATTCTACAGAGAAGTAAAGAAGGGAAAATGCTAATCAGTGTTCATTAATCTAAATAATAAAGTTGCTGTTTATTATTTCACCTTCACAAAATATGCCTTACAGGAAGTGGAACAAAGCCAGCTGTGTAAAGAAGAAAGCGGAAGAGTCAAGGAGAGAGAAGGTCTGTTTTTTCACTTTGTTTTATGTGTGTATTTTCTAAATCTTAAGATGTTACAGTATTAAGTAGAACATTTAAAATTCCTGCTGCCTATTCTTTGAGCTTAGTACATACAATGTACTCATTTATGAGCATGAAATGATCTGCAGGGGTCCCTTCCTATCTGATATATAGGACAATGGGACATTAATAACACAGGTATACAAGGAACTCTTCTATTGGACAATTAATCCAACAAATATGAATAAGGTGATGGGTATTTTTCCTTCATTATTTTCCTGGTGGGAACATAACTAAGATAACATTAGTTCCTTTCCTTTTGTCATTCCTGCTCATGTTCTCCAGAGCCAGTTTCTAATCCTCCTTTGATCTTCCCTCTGTTTATTGCAAGTCATTCACAGGACTCTGTGATCTAGAGCCAAAGTTTCTAGGGTTTATTCTCCCTGAAGGGCCCTCACCAAGACTATGGGTAGAAGACCTCTTTTGAAGAGGAGACAAAATGTAATCCTGACACAGACAAATTTCTGAAAACTGAGAAAGCGAGCAGAAAATGTGTTTTCTTTGAATGTTTTATTAAATTGAAGAAGTTCTTTGTTTTCTCCAGCCTAAAGTTTATTTCTTAAACAAAGGTGGCAGATGAAGGACTTTAAGTATCTGTATTGATGGCATATATCATAAGTATTTTCAGAGGAAATAGGGAGTCAAAAGAGTCCTTTTAAGCAACTTCCGCCAAAAGACCATCTGAGTAATGGAAATATGCAGATAAACAAGCTTTGAAACTAACTTTGTTGCCCTTGACCATTCTGTGATGGACATATCAGTCAGGTTTTTAATTTTGTATCATTCCCTTCTAGAAAACCTTTGCTGCAGTTGGAGACACCTGCTCACAACATCTTTTGATCAGAGCAGATGACATGACAGATTGACAGGTCCTGTTGCAGCTCATGGAAGCTCATGCACTTTCAGCTTTGTATCCGTGCAGTACTTACTGGCTGTATGACTGTGCTTTCAGGCTGACAGCATCAGTCTTACCTGACAATCTCTGTGTTAGCTTCACTGGCAAATAACATTTCAAGTAATAACTTGAAAATAATATATTCTCAGAGCAAAATGGTAATTTATGAAGGGGTTTAAGGAACTGGTGACTTGGCCATGACTAGCATTTAGAGCTGGGCATTTTCATTGTAAGGGTAGGGTCTGAGAGTGGAGAATCTGACAATTGTATTTATTTGGAAGTGTACTGCAATTTTATTGTTATCGTTCAGGTAGATATACTGCTGAAGTATTTGAAAAGGCACAATTTGCATGTTGAAAAATCCAATCTGCAAGTTTATGAGAAGGGTTCTTATTTAAATTACATGGATAATGGCTTAACTCTTTATATTATCAAAAAATAAAAAGGGAAAGTGTCAAGAGAGTATCTTGAGGAAGAAAAAAATAGCATAGTGAATCACTCAGCACCATGTGCACAATCCACTGATCAGTTTCTAATGCTCTAGTTCACCTGAATAAAAAATTAAAAATAAAAATTAAAAGGATTTATATGCCTGCCCCAATTAAAATAAAGAAATTACAAGAATATTTATTTCCTAAAAAAAGGAACAGTAAGGCTAAAATAAAGGCATTATAAGGCAACATTTTTTGAACTATAATTAACATAAGATATGGGTAAAATATGTGAAGTACTACCCTACTGAGTTCCACACTTTCCATCTAAGTAGCTTCTTTGGTTTAGCTAATTAACACAAAGGTCATAGTTCTCATTTTTCCAGTATCAACTGAACATTAAAGCAGCACATCTGTGATTATGTTGGTAGACGAGAAAAGCTGCAGTTGAGATGAAATTTGAGTTTCATGAAGGCTAAGAATAAAATCCATAAATTTAGCAAGGTACTAATCTACTCTGCTCTAAACTTCTTTTCTGAAAGGAGAAAAAAGGAACCACTACTATGAAAGCACACAAGCAAGGACAAATGGAAATGTGGATGGCCTTGAGACTTTGATCAAGGGTGCATCTGACAAAATATGGGTGAGAAATAAGTTGACAGAATGAGTCAAATGCCAAATGTTGAAATGATAAAATGTCTGTAGATGCAAACTGGCAGTACAGGTAAGTTGGTTTCTTGTTGTGTTGCTCTCTACAACTAACTGAAAGGATGTTGTAGTGAGGTGGTTGTCAGTCTCATCTCTTAAGTAATAGTGAATGAGAGGAATGGCTTCAAGTTGTGCCAGGGGAGGTTTATAACTGATACTAGGGTTTGTGGTTTTTTTCATGGAAGTGGATGCAAAACATTGGAACAGACCACAGAGGGAAACAGTATAGTAATCATCCCTGGAAGTGTTCAAAAAACATGTGGATATGGCACTTGAGGACATGGTTTAATGGTGAACATAGGTGTGGTGGATGGTGGACTTGATGATCTTAAAGGTTTTTTCCAGTCTTAATGGTTCTGTGATTCTATATGACCACAGTGTTGTTGATACTAAGCTTAACTGGAAATGTGTCCTTTTGGACAATGCTAGCTGGAGAACTACATTCCTTTACATTTCACTCGCTTTAAATCTATTATAAAATCATAGAATGCTTTGGTTTGGAAGTGACCTTGAAGGTCATCTAGTTCCAACTGCCTTCCATGGGTACGGACACCTTCAACTAGACCAGGTTCCTCAAAGCCCCATCCATCCTGACCTCAAACACTTTCAGGGATGGGGCATGCACAACTTCTGTGGACTATAGCTGGGTTAGGAGAAGGACTCAATAAAGCAGAGCATTGTGTAAGAACACTTGAAAGTTTTTCTCAGATTTCTGAATGGTTTCATTTACACCAGAAATAGAAGAGACAAACTCAATTTTTTTCATATTTGATTGATAACATTTCTTTAGATTTTGTCAAGAATAAGGCAGTGCTGATATTAAAAAAAGAAGAGGAAGAATATATTTTGATCTCACTTGAATTTGGGCTTGAATACAGCTAGAAGGCCAGAAGGATTCTTATTTTAACTAAATAATTTCTCTGTGTTCTCCAAGTAATTGACTTCTAACGCTGCAAGGTATGATTCTGCTCACCTCATTTGATTTCTCATTAACACCCTGTAATGCTGACCTTCCCTTCCATGAATTACTGCATCAAATGTAATTTTTGTTTGAGCAGAACTATACATCCAAAAATTGATATTATGCATAAATGTTGAATCTAAAGAATTCAGTGAGGAACTCTGATACCCCAAGTTAGGTTCTGTTGCATAAAAATGGCTAAAGGCAACTTCAGATGTATTTGAATTAGAAAAAACAGAGGTGAATGAAGTTTTGTAACCCTATTGCTTCTGATTTATCTATTGTTGGGAGGAGGGATGAGTGTGAGAACCAAGTCAGGAGCTCTACAGATAATTTTTTGACAAGAGTGCTGGATGGCCTGACTAGGAGGTGCTCTGCTGGAACTGCTGGAAGGGAGGCGATAGCCAGTGGTAGTCTTTGCTGCAGTCATCAAGAGATAATAGAGCTGAAGAACCTGAGAAAACAACTATCAGAATAATGATCATGAGCTTTGAGAAAGCTTGTTCAGGGACAGGGAACTGGTAGCCATGGGAGGATGCCAAAGGGACCAGTGGTTCCTGGTTGGTCTTCAGGAACAACCTCCTCAAAATATGAGCAGTCCATCCTGATGTGCAGATAGTTGAGCAGAAAACCATCTTAATGGAAAGGATACCTCCTGACTGAGTTGATCAGGCAGGCATGGACGACATGCCTGATCAGCATGGCAGCTTTCTGTGATGAAATGACTGGCTAATTAGACAGGTCTAGAGCAGAGACTATCATTTACCTTGGCTTCCCAATGCCTTTTGAAGGTCTCCCATAGCATACTAACAACAAGATTATAGACTGGGGGGTGAACAGGTGTAGTGGATTGACCCTGGCCAGATACCAGGTACCCACTAAAGCTGCTCTCTCACTCTCCCTCTGCAACTGGACAGAGGAGAGAGAAAAAAACAGCTAAGGATTCATAAGTTAACAACTTGGAGAGGTCAGTTACTTATTACTTTCACAGGCAAAACAGATTCAGAGTGGAGATACTATTTAAATTTATTACTAACAGGATAAGAGCCAAAGAGTGAGAAATAAAATAATCTTACAAACACCTTCCCCCATCCCTC
>JAWWES010000001.1:66494467-66532941 GCA_035583135.1 Lophotriccus pileatus
GTAATTGCTTAGGGGGAGGAGTTTTGGGTCTCCCCTGTGGTTTGGTCTCAACAAAACACTTGTGTCCCACTCAAACGAAGACAGTCAGTGAGTGCCTTTCTTACCATTTCTGCTGCATTCTGCAATGGAAAGCTCTTCTGCTATGAGACATGTTAAAGGTGTGATCTAGGACAACCCTGGCCCTTCAATCTCTGCAGGGTATCCTTAGTTCTCCAAAGGAGACATTTTTCAGGCTCTCTTTTACAGCTGGCAGTAGTTGCTAGTTTTTTCTCCAGATAATCTTCAAGATTACTTACTGACAAGAAAAACCATAGGGCTAAAAAATCACCAACACAACCAATTTAGACACCTAGAGGACTTCCTCTGAGTCACCAAGCAGGGAGCTGCAATCAAGAGAGGTAAATGCATCAGTGAACAACACGAGTACTAAATCAGTTGTTTCAGTTTGTAGTGCTGGGCTTTCAAACAACTGGCTCAAGGCCAAATCTGACTTGCAAGTTCCAAACAAAAGGTCCACAGTCATCACTGTGGACCATTCCTGTTACAACACCCAGAAAAAGTGCGAAGGATAAATGAGCAAGGAGGCAAGTTCAGAGAGTTTCTATGTCCTGATTTTTCATTGATGGCTTTTGTTCTCATATTTTCTGTTGGTCAGCATGTAGAGTGACATCACAGCACTTTGGAGCAAGTATTCTAACTCCTAAGCGGACTCCAGTCCCTTTTGGTTGTAGCAGGTAGAAGGAACTTGACTACTTGTCATCCTCCACCTGACCTTACCCAGTAGTTAAAAATACAACTTTTACTGTACAAAGCAGTGTCTTTTCTTTTTTAAGGGTGAAACTAAGTTTTTTCTCTCTCTCTTGTGCTGGGAAGAGAGGCGTTTCTGCTGTACCCAGCCACAGCTAGATCTCAGGCTGTATCCAGAATCTAGCACCATGAACACAATAGGCATAGATACATAAGCATTTAAAGAGGTGCAGTATTATAGAAATAGCCAGTTAGACTTAGTCTTTCTTACCTGTGATTGGATCTAGGCCTCTACAATAACTTCAGCTCACATCTTATCCCTAACAGTTATCAATTAAGAGAAATCTTTTGGAATAGCTTAGTTATAGTCCAGAAGCACTGATCTGTCCCTGTACAAAGCCAACTGTGTTCTTGATTGCAGTTATATAAAATACTATGCTTGTCACTAAAAGGTCTGTATCTATCTATCACTATTATTTCCTCTTTGAAGGATGTGTGAAAACATCTCAGCTACTGTTATGCTTGAAATGTTGATAGGGACAGAAGGAAATGCTTCATATATCTATATATGGAACAAAAAATTTATTGTTAGACTAATCAAAATTATAACAATCTAGCCAAAATACAGCTAACAGTTACTCAGATAATTCCAGCACTACTACCCCTTATAGTCCAAGGTAATATGGAAAAACCTCATAAATAATACTCTTAAAATTATTTTTAAAAGATGACTTAGTAACATCTGCTCTTTTTCCTGAAGCTATGCTCACTCTTCAATTAACCTATGGGCCCTACAGCAAATAACTCCAGTCTTCTTTAAGCAGACGAGTGTGCAGGGAGGGAGAAAGGTCTGTGATCTAGTGGATGACACCTCTGCCCCTGGTGGAGGGGTTGGAACTAGATCTTTAAGGTCTCTTCCAATCCAAGCTGTTCTATGATTCTGTGATGAGACCTGGATGCCCTGCACTCTTCAGGGAGAGAACGGCAATAGTAGGGGGGGTGCATTCCTTCTTGATCTTGGGGTCCATCTGCTGCTATTTTAACATGTTTTCTTAACAAGGCCTGCTTCTAGTCACTGAGCATCACCCCAAATCCTTCTCCAGCTCTTATGAACATGAAGGGCTGTTGTGCATCACACAGTGACTACGTAAGTCTGTTGGATCTTTACCACACAGTATCCCAGAAGCTACAAGTCAGGCAGTAGTCCCTTGACTATTGCTAAAACTAGCTCAGGCTCGGAGAAATCTTTTGAGCCCCTCCTCCGTCAGTTCTGTGCCAAGCCTGTGGTCTTGTGTGACTATTGGCAAAACATTTATTGATTCACACTACCACTATGTGATTACTGGTGGTGAACAGAAGCTGTTAACCTATTCATAAGTGACTATTCAACATGTGAGCAACTATGTGGGAGTGGTGTAAAGGTTACCTCAGCCACACTAATAAAATAATCTTCAGTTTCTATTTCCCTTTGCTTTGTGCAGCACTCTTCTACCCATTCTGCCTGTGTAGTCAAATCTCTTTGCAAATCTCTTGCAAATAGACCATTCTTAAACATACTGTGTGCTAGAACTTTGTGAAAAATATTTAGAAATCATAACTGCTGTGAGCATGGAACAGCCTGATTTGGATGAGGCAGTGTATGTAACAAAAAAAACCTACCAGCTGAGGTCAGGGATTTATGGAATTTTCCACAGGAGGAAAAAAATAGTCTGGTATATCCTCTATCAATTTTCTGTTTATTCATCAATTTGTATTTACATAAGTATATATTAACTTATTATGGCAATGTCATTTTTTGAACCCTCATACTTTTCAGAATCTTACTTTTATTTTTAACTAATGGTTTATGACTTAAGTCACAAGAAATGTGTTGTTAGCTCTCATGACAGTAGCTCCACAAGAAGCTGATCTCCAGTCCCTGGAAAGGTCTCTGTGGCAATTGGATTCCTGGGAGTGGAACCTTACAAACAACTGCTATACACACCTTGTTTTATCTATAGTCTCATACACAGCTTCCCATCTCTGCACAAGCCTTTCAAGCATAGATAAAGAATTCACTGCAGAGATCAGCAGATGGTTTTCACTGTTATTATTCCTACTGGCACCAAAAATGCTTTAAATCAATGAGCAGGCTTTGGAACAGTATTTCCTCCTCTATTTCTCATTTTTGTTTTGAAAGTCATTTGAATATCTCCAGATTTCCAGATTAGACTCAGTATGTGGTTTATCTATTTCATTAATACTCTTACAAAGAAAATCTTACCTTTTGCTTCAGCCTGTATACCTCAGTCACTTCTGAAAGCGTAGCAGTTAAGCGTTCCTCTGACACCTTCTTGTTATCAGATTGTCTTAGGCATTAAGTAACAGATAATAATAAAAAAAAATCAGAAAAAAAGTGTATTTGTGGCTGTTATTGTCAGTTAGCAACCAATATGCCTCATGCTTCCTATGCAAAGACTTTTTTCAACTGCTTACAAGTCTTCCTTGATACAGCTGTTTTCAAGTCAAATTTTCCATACTCATAGCCTGTTTCTGCCCAATAGATTTATTTATTTTTAAATCAACTTGTAAATGATGTGGTAACAATAATGGAATGGAAAAATACATACTTTTTTTTTTTTTTGCTCATGTTAAAAGGTTCAGTTTGGGGTTCTTTTTAGGAGACCAATCACGCACATATGCATTTGTGTGTTTTGGCAGGCATGTGCCTTTTCTCTCTATGGAAAAAGCTGCTCAGCTTTGGCCTTTGAAATGCCACAGTTAACATATGTTCTACAGATATCCTCTTGCTACAGATTTCTAGGATAAAGTCTCCCAAAATCCCAGCTGTAGCGGGTCTAACATGTGGTTGAATGAAACCCTGTTTAAAATCATAGTTGTGACCTATTCTTATTGTGCCAAGTCCAGGTTTCAGATCTTATGGGCCCTTTCTAGTGTGTGTTTCGTAGCAATTTTCTTGCTAGGCCCAAAAAATCTGGAAAAAGACTGTAATTTATTCATATGTCAAGGCATTAAAATAGCATGGGAAAGTAGGTGGGATCATGGAACAGCACATGGGAACACAGCCTGGGGCACGGGATGGGGTGCAAGATTGTGGATGCCGTAAGCTTGTATTGCAGATGTGGGGAAAGTGGGACTGGAAGTGAGGATTGGAATAGTGTGTTTGTCAAGGCAAGAGACTGAGGGTGAAAATGGAAGAGGTAATATAGAAGAAAGAAGTTAAAGTCTACTGGAGGGGGGGGGGAGGGCAGAAAAGGAAGTGTAAGCTGATTGGGCATCTGGATGAGAAGAGTCAAGTTGAGAACCAGTGAGCCAAAGGACAAAATGTAATAGTGCAGATAAACGTGACCTGACACTGAGGCAAGGCTGCAGGGCAGGGGAAAGGGATGTAGGTGTAGAAGAACCACGGATGAGAAGCTAGATAAAATCAAAAACTGGCAAAAAGTCTGGGCACTCAAGAGTCAGCATTGCTAAATGGAAGTGCTTAAAAATTTACAGCATGGCTGTGGGCTCAGGAGGTGGTCCTGGTTGTTTAAATGGGGAGAAAAGAGTTGTTCAGACAAGGAGGCTTTTGCTTTTATTAAAAATTGGAGAAATGGGACTGACTGCATGGGCTACGATGAGCCTGTGTAACAGAGAAGGGAAAGGACTGCTGTGGGGACACTCTTTTACAAATGGCCAGGTAAAATTAAATTAGAAGGAAATTGACAGAATGGCCTGTTTGCAAGCAGAAAACTTCTACTAGATTTGAATTAGGTAAAAGAGTAAATCAAAACTACACAGTCCATGACTATGGGTGGTGGAGGGTTGCACCACCACACATGTATGTGTTCCATATCTAAACTAATATAACTGTGCAAGCTCAAAGCCCTCTCTGGGCTGTTTCATTTGTCATCAGGAGGAATTAGGCCAGGAAAAGTACCACACTAACAGAATTATGATTCAGTTTCCTGTTGCCTTTGTTAGCTCAAATATTTTTATTTAACATTGCACAGTGCTTGATATTATCCATGTTTCTTGAGTTCTTTTTTTCTTTTGTATTTCAAACTTACACGAATCACTGCTATTGCTAAGTGCTTGTTCAAATTACAGAGCTGGTGAAGTTCTGATTGTTACAATTTATTTCCTTAAAACCTAAAGACTTCTACAGAAAAAACACTCTGCACAATCCATAAAAAGATCATTCTTCAAGCTTGAAAAATCACTGTACATGAAAGAGCTGTTAAGTACCAGAGCAAAACCTGCTCATGCTGAAGAGGACAAACAGTCTTTTCTTATCTTACATGCCTTTTCTGAAGTGGCTGTGAGGTTTTTGCTGAAACATGCCAATATAAATTTTACCTGTGGGAGGATAGAGACTCAGCCCAACTATGAGCATCGAACAAGGAACAATAATATATGTTACCAAATTTTCCATAGAAAAAATATTTTGCAGATTAATTATTATCTCTTTGTACATCTGTAGTTCAGTAGTTGATCAGATCTGGCATTTAAATAGTTCTATCATTCTTAAATTAAAAGAAGGGGGAGAAATAATCTAGTGAAACATTTACTATTCTATCTCCCTGTTCTTCTACTGTGCCCTCCTCAAGGTTTCATACAAGCTCAGTAAACCAGTTGTGATCCAAACAGCAATTATTTGGTTTTGAATAAGGCATGTCATTAGGGATTTTTTTGGGAAGAGCAATGAAAAGTGGTTGGCAAGATGACAACAGATGTAAAACCCAGACTGAAGCTGTCAGCATGGATGCAGCAGTGCTGCCACTTCTTACCTTTGAGGGAGGTCAGTAGAACATGCAGACATCTCACACAGCACGTAGATGTTGCTAAGTATTACAAGCAGGATGTAAGTTCAACATGAAAGCCAACAGAACATGCAAGCACAGAGTTCATAGAGAAACACATTTTCCTCATGATAAGTGATGTCAGCCAGAGCAGACATTTGCTGGTTGGACAGGCCATCACACCTCACTTATATTCCTACAAGTGAAATGTGATGGCTCTCATCTGCAGACAGCCCACAGGGAAGGTTAAAGGTTAAAGCCCACTAAAATCAATCAAAGCTTATTTACTTAAATGTGCTTTGAATTGGGTCTTAAGAAAATATGTCCCTCTGAGTCCTCCTGTTGTGCAAACCCACATCTCCCAGCAGGCTGGAATGCAAAGTCCACAAGGACCATTACTTATTTGACTTGTCTTTGCACAGGATTACGTTTGTTTTAGGTCTTTTTTCATCCCTAATTTGTCCTAGGAACAATAATTAGGAATACATGTCTCTTGTAGTTTCTCACAGAGAAATCCTGGAAGACAATTAGTTTAAGACCTGAGTCACCTTATTACTGTCTGTATTTCTCCCAGGCTATAATGAAAAGCAATGGCTCCTTTCAGGGTCTGGGGAGTCTGCTGGAACAGGGGGCTTTAGAAACCTGTCCATGAACATCTCATACTGAAGCCTGAGAGATAAAGGCAGCAATAAAATTTTATAGTTATGATCTGGATTAAACAGCTCAAGAAAGGGGAAGAGTGATTTGAAAGCTCACTGACTGCTCAGGGAGAGGATGGATGAAATTAGAGTCCCTGAGTACTTTCTGTCCTTTGGCAGTCACAGACAAAGTATGAAATTATCCCCTTGGGACATACAATCTTTTTTCATATTAATGAAGGTTTGCCCTCTATAAATACCTTTTTTATTTTACATTTTCAGCTAGCATTGTATTATTTTATTGTTCTCTGCTTCTGATGTGACAATCTCACCCTGTTAGCCCGCTGGATATATCAGCAATCCTAAATTGCCATTTTTCTCCTGTGAGGCAGTTGTGAAGAAGAAAGAACTTCTTTTAACTCAAGCTGAAACAACCAAAATGTCTCTTTCTTCTTGTCATTCATGTTAATTTCTTGTATGTTTTGACTTCACTTTACATGCTGGATCAAAGTCGTCAGCTCACTTCACAGAGGTAACCAAAAGTCATTCTGTGAGAAGCAGTATACCCAGCAGTACCATGGAAACAGTAACTGGAGCTTTTACAAGGTCAATATCCCATTCTGGTCTAATACAGTCTTAATTTTTTCCTGTTGATTTGATTTTTTATTTTTTAACCATTTTTTTCTGGGGTAGTTTCCATCCCTGGACAGATAAGATTGATTTGTCTGATTATGAGCTTTTCCAAACTGAGAGTTTCTCCACTGCTCACCAATATTCTATTTATGTTCTTATCTTTTTATTGTTAGTCTCTAGTTAGAGAGAAATACTCTATTAATGTTTCTTAATTTCCAATTATTGTATATTTATATTGCCAGCCTGACCTCTCTCAAATAATCACTACCTTCTTACACATTTTTTTTCCTCAGGTACTTGTTGAACATTATCAAATTACAATATATTTATAGTCATTATGGTAAATTCCATTATTTGCCTCCCATTTGCTCATTTAGTAGAAATTAAAAGTGCTAAACTACTAGCACCACTTACACCCTTTGTAGTCAAAGCAGAACTATCCGCACAATTATTTCCATAAACATGGACATCTCATTCAAAACAGGACCGAGAATGTGAGTTCATCACCCAGTTCCTCAGCAAAGAAATGTTGTGAGCAGTCTGCAGAGCTCAGCAAATAGAGAGAGATTGGCAAGAAGAAGGGATGGAGTGGGTTGTAGGAAAGCCAGGGCAGAGAGATTCATCAAAGAGCAGGGAAGGCAAGAGAAAAGGAGAGAAATAACCAAGATATAGGTAGTGAGGAACAAAGCCGGAAAGGAGAAAATCATGGAGAATGATATACAGAGATAGAAGGGAGGAGAGAGAAAGAAGGGAAGGTAAGGTGACTGACAAAAGCACCAAGGAAAAAGTAATCAGCGTATTCATCGCAATATCCCTGACTTATTGAATCTGAAGGAGCATTCTCTGTCATATGAACATCCTAAAACCTTCATGAATTTTAGGGGAGTAAGACAGGATATCAATCAAAACTGCAACACCAGAGTTTCTAAGACCATGTTTTTATGATATAGGAAAGCTTAACTTCAGATTCTCAGTATCAGATCAAACTGTTGCAGCTGCAAGCATCGAAGTGCTGATCCCATAAAATCTTTCTATGCTGGCTCAGATTAATGCAGAACTTCTAGTATGTTAACTTGGTGCTATTAACAGGCTTTATCACGTGTCATCTGTCTTCTCACAGATGACATAAAGGCAGCATAATAGCATAAATAACACAAAATTCATGTTGCATGCTCTGGCTAATTCAGCAGAAATGTATTCATGTGTTCATAATTGTGTTTGTAGTGCTGTTCCAGAAGAACATAGAATTGGTAGTAAATTCTCTTTAATACACTGCAAGTGTTGTTTTGAACAGAAGGGAATATACCATATACCTGAAACTAAGTATTTACACTTAGTCAAATTAATATTTTAACAGTCAAAATTAACCCTGTTACAAAAATATATGCTTATTGTTCAGATTAATACAGAGATGTCTAACCAGTAATACTCTTAAAATTCTTTGTGTGTGTCTGATGTTATTTCACACATTTGCCACCAAGAAGTGTGAAAGCTAAACAGCAACCTCCACTTGCCCCACCTGACACAAAGGGCTGTTGCTTGTCCCACAGTGTCTACCAAGGTTTGCCACATGCAATATTCCCACAAATAAAGTTACAAGAGGACAGGCATTAGGCAGCTGAACACAGCACAGTTACTTAAGCAAGATAAGGTCAGCTCAGGCAAAGGCAAAGCCAAAAAAATTCTTAGACCCTAAGCTATCAGGTCAGCACAAGGGCAGCAGACTTTTACTAATAATGGAAAAAAATCATATGTACTGGGTTACAGCCTCAGTGTTATGTATTCATCTGAAATCCTTTGTAAAACTGATGCTCTGTAAATCTGCTTTATGTTGTTAGTAATTGAAAACATGTTCAATAGGAACTGTCTTTTGCTTTTGAGCTGAAAAATCAGCTGTGTTATGTACTTGTGAACTCAAATATTAGTGTTCCAAGGACTAATGTTTAAAATGATGGAGTTCTGAACTTATATGCTTCTATAAGAGAAAATGTCCCCGATGCACCTTCTCTTCTCTGTAAAGGATTTAATTTAGACTACCCTGCAGAAATTACAAAAGACATTAGTTCCATCTCAATTATTGCAGTTGGGTTCTGTTAGAATCTAAATTTGTTTCACAGAAGCATGTGTTTATGTGTTGTTAACATCTGACTGCTGAAGATACCAGGCTTATTTCAGTGGGTTCCTTCAATGATGGCTTCTAGTCCATACTGAAAAATAGCAGCTGGGCAAACAAAACCCCACTAGGGAAGTGCTGACAACCTCTGCTGTGCTGACCTTTGTCTACCTGCAAATTTTGGCTAAAAACTCTCCACACCCGTTCCTTCCCCCTCCTTTTTTGCACGTCTGCCAAGCATGTATGAAGAGCCTATTTCAGCAGATGATGTTCCTCACTGTTATTCGTATTGGTATGTAGGGATGTTTGAGTCCATGGGCACGAGAATGTTATTGCCCACTGCTGTTGTAGTTCCACTTGGACTTTAATTTCTAAGTGTCCATACTGCCAAAATAATCTGTGATGCTTCTTAATTAATAATACTTGGCATTCACTATTGCTCTTGATGCTTTCAAAATTGTAATATGTATTTATAGATTAACAGATTGCTTGTACTGCATTCTGTCAGGAGAAAGCAAAGCATCCAGGTGATCCTTATAAACTAGTGAAGAAAGCTGAATCACAAAAGAGGGCATACCAAACTCCATATGTAAGAAGAAAAATTTTGTTACAGTCCTACCTCTTTCAGTGCCCACACTGGAAGGTGATAATGTTACTGTGAGGAGAATTATTTTGCAAAATATTTTGCTATTTTCTCCATATTTAAAGGCAGAAAAAATGATGGGTTTTTTTTCCTATGTGACTTGGTTAGGTAAATTTAAGTAAATCTGAAAGCAAAGTACATCTTCTAGTTTCCTATGACCTGGCCTGTGAATTCTACAGGCCTTGAAAAAGCAGATTTAATTTTGAGACTTCCTAATTTCTTAGTGGCTTGGTTTTGCAATTGTACCATTTGTACCCCAAATATTCCAATAGAAAGATACCTATCTATTCTGGGATAGAAATAAGCTTGGGTATGCCAGGATGCTGCAAATGGTTTATAGACACCCCAAACAAGCAGTAAAAGCAACTGCTACTTCTAGAAAGAGGTGCTGTTATTTCAAATGAATCTTCAGAAAGGGTCTTCAAAGCCAGGAAGAAACCACAAAACCTTTCTCTTTCAGCCAAAACATAAGGCTTTGCTGTCTTTCTGCCAAGGATCAAAAGGTGCCAAGTTAGCCTTACATAAATAAGAGACTCTCTCACTGGCTCGAGGCAGCAGTATATATCTTCAACATGTTTCAGATTATATATGTGATAGTGTCTGGAAGGAAGTATGTGTCTGTAGATGTGTTAAATGTCTACGTTCCCAGTGTAGTAGTCATATTGGAAATCTAGAATAGGATTCAGCTGCACAGAAAAGTATCCATATGCAATACTCCAGAGAGCATTCATACTTTCCACTGTGTTTCTCTGCTAAAGTTCTCTGTAAAACAGAGACAATAATAGTTGCCAATCAATCTGCTGATATCATTGAAGACCTTCAATATGTGGCCTACCAGGGACAAAAGTAATTGTCTTTTTAGCAGTGTGTGATGCATGAAAAGTGACAGGGACACACGTTATCAAGAAGAATAGAAATTATTGAATAGATGTGATAACCACATCATCCACTGCATGAGGATGTTTCTTTAAAATAGTAAGAAATTCAGTACTGTGTCATAATGCATATGTTGCAAGATAGCACAAAAAGTGATATTGCACTAAATGGCATAAAATCTTCATTCTGGATCTTGTCTCTTTTGCAAACTTTATATTCATGAGGAGCTATTGACTCCCTCAAAGGCAGGGAGGCCCTGCAGACACGAAATAGAGTACTGGACAATCACCAATGATATGTTGTTTAACAAGGCAAAGTGACGGATTCTGCACCTGGGATGGGGAAACTCTGGATGTTCATACAGACTGGGGAATGAGATGCTGGAAAGCAGTGCCACAGAAAGGGCCCTGGGGGTCCTGGTCAATGGCAAGTTGAATGTGAGTCAGCAGTGCCCTGGCAGCCAGGAGGGCCAAACGTGTCCTGGGGGGCATCAGGCCAAGAATCACCAGCTGGTCGAGGGAGGGCATTGTGGTGCTCTGCTCTGCACTGGTGAGGCCTCACCTTGAATACTGTGTGCAGTTTTGGGCACTGCAATATAAGAAATATGTTAAGCTCTTAGAAAGTGTCCAAGGGAGGGCAATGAAGATGGCGAAGGGCCTTGAGGGGAAGCTGTGTGAGGACTGTCTGAGATCACTTGGTCTGTTCAGCCTGGAGGAGACTGAAGGGAGACCTCACTGTAGTCCGCAGCTTCCTTGTGAGAGGAAGAGGAGGGGCAGACATTGATCTCTTCTCTGTGGTGACCAGTGACAGGACCTGAGGGAATGGCTTGAAGTTGTTTCAGGAGAGGTTTAGGTTGGATGTTAGAAATAGGTTCTTTACCCAGAGGGTGGTTGGGAACTGGAGCAGTCTTCCCAGGAAAAGTGGTCACAGCACCAAGCCTGACAGAGTTCAAGAAGCATTTGGACAATACTCTCAGGCACGTGGTGTGACTCTTGGGGATGGTCCTGTGCAGGGCCAACAGTCGGACTTCATGATCCTTGTGGGCCTCTTCCAACAGGATATTCTTTGATTCTGTGATTCCTTTAGTTAAATGTGGGGGTTATACATTTAGAAGTTGGTTTTAAAGTGTCACCTAATACTTTGTAAGTAATTCAACAGACCTAAACTTTGAATGTTTGGTCACAGGCATATTTTGCCTCCAGGTAAGATGCAATGGCAAATGAAAATAATTTTGGACGAGGTTTGCTTATCCTAACATGCTAACACATGCAAATGAACTTGAATATTCCTCTATTCTATTTTTTTGTTGAAACTTGTCTTCTTGTTTTTAAAAGTGTCAATTTTATTAATTTAAGAATCATGACGATATTAAGTATATATCTTTGGTAAGCAGTTTCCTTCTCTAGTTTCATACAGATGTTACAGAGTGTTGTATCTAGCCACATTCAGTTGTGAAAGGGAATGTGATTATCACATATGGTCTAAGTAGTGTGGCATTGCTGACTGAATCAAATACAATAGCAATGGTGGTCTTCAGGATCTGACCTTGCAATCAATTATTTGATATCCAAATGGCTGCCCATGTGGCCAAAACATGATTTCTAGTCTTTGATGCTACATTCTTAGAATAGGCTAAAAAGCTAAGAGCTCAGACTTTTTCTCATGTCTTCACTTACTGAAGAATCAACAATTACTCTCTCCTTTTATCTAAATCATCCTGACAGGTAAGTGAAAAATTATTTTCAAATCTTTGCATTTGGAAATGACAGCTACATTTCAACAACATTACCTGCCTTCAAGCTGTGTTTTTTTGCCTACCCAAATCTTTATCTTGGTTCTGTCACATTTTCAGAAATTCAGAGTGCTCATTTTAAAAGATGTCAGACAGGGCACAGGCTGTCATAAGTCATGGTACTGGTTAGGGTGAAGGCAAGAGAATTTGGGGTGTATGCTTTTTTGAATTCAAAATTGGAATAGACTAATGGAAGCCAAGTCTTAGCAGTCCAAGACCAGGCTAAAGTACCTCAATGTATGTATGTATGCATGCAAGTATGCCTTGCACAGATTTCATTGCAGAATGTAATTGCTAGTCTTAAGACTACGTTACTTTTTAAAAGTTCTGAAGGTGTTTCATTTATGTACTAGGGAATGTTTTGCTATTTATGCCCAGTATTTGCATTGTGAACTCCCTACAGGCTCTGAATTACTGGGTGTTAAATGGAACAGTCCTTTAGTCCCGCATGCATGCAGAGAGTAATTTGTGAGCAAGGAATTAAAAGCCTGGGTTCTAATATAACAGCTGGCAAATCAACATTGTGTTTCATTCATTCAATTAAACTACACAGTACGGTTTTGGATTTGGTCCAAGTCCTACCCTGGAAGAGTCTTTCACTGAGAGTTTGATGTAGTCCTCAGTGACTTGCAGCTATCAAATGAACTGCAGCTCCCACAGCCCTAGAAGATTTATGACCTTCACTTTAAGGTTGAGTACAGTTGTTAAGTCCAGAGTTCTAGAGGCCTGAGCCTCTGACGCTCACTGAGTAGATGGGCTGTGTTTGTCAAGCTGACTAATCTCGTATAAGGTTGATGTGAATCATTCTTCAAAGTACTGTTAGAAAGATGCTGGATGTCAGATGTGAAAGAGGTCTGTCATCACTGGGGATAACTGCTCCTCTGACAGGCACATAGAAGCAAAATACTCTGAAACATGGTAATAAAATATTGGCAGGTAGAAGAAGAAGAAAATGTGTTTTTTCTTTCCCCATGGAAACTGAAATGATACATACCAGCATGCTATGGCAACTGTATCTCCTTCACTTATGGGTCACTAAATAAATTTATGCTAAATGATCATGCCTCTTTCAGTTTGTCTGTCTGACTTTATCCATGTCACCTTCCCTGTATGGACTACATATTAATTGCTTCAAGGAATTACTTTCCCAATATTCATCAAAAAAATATCCCACCCCAAATCTGCATAGGATCATTGTTGCACAATGTTTTTCTAGATGCTGCTTTTATTTTTTATAGCACTTGCCTCCTTTCTCTTTGTGCTGCATTGAGACAATTTACAAGCAGAAGTCTAAATTGACTGTGTGCAAACGAAGTTTTCTTTTTCCAACATGGTTATAAAGGCATATCAAGATAAGATCTAAAAACTGTATTGCAAAATAATCTCACATAGTTTTTACTCAAATTCCCAAGAGTTTTCAAATATAAACTCTTCACTAAAAAAAAAAAAAAATCCTGTTTTCTTTTGCTTAACTTTAAATAGTTTTGTAGATCCCTTCCATACTTCATTACTTACTCCCTATACTTACCCACTTTTTTTAAATCTCTTGTTTTCCAAACACAGGTGAACTTTTCCTGTACATACTGTAGAGTTAGAAAAGACAGATGCTTTCACTGTTGATATAACTTTAACATTTTTGTTTACTAAGATAAATAAAGATACAGGACAAAGCATAGGACAAAGCACAGGACACCCCTCCTGGTGAATCACTCCTCTGAGAAAAAGGACTAAGGAAGAGAAGTGGCCCTGATTAGAGCTTCCACTATTCATGGTATTTTTAACAGGAATTAAGGGATTTTCCATCATCTGAATACCGATGAAAGGAAGCAAGTGGAGGAAGATTGGTGAGACTAGCAAAATGGGAACATCTTCCCTTTGGGTGGTGAGAAAGCAGTGAAGAAAATAGGGATGACAGAAAACCCTGTGCTTATCTCCTCTATTCCTGTTGTTTGGTACCATCTAATCTTCTCCCCATCGACTGACTGGTATGAACTGTATAACCTCAACTTGTAGAGCCTTGGCAGGAGGAGTAGTTATTTGATGTTTGACTGAAAGGGAGTCACATGGAAAACAGGAAGCCAGGTTAGTGAGGTCTAGGACTTGTGAAGCTGCGACTGAGGTTCCTCTACCACAATAAAGTGCATCCTTTGTTAATCACTGCAGGAATCCTTCTCATTTAGTACTGAGAATAATTTTGAGTTAACCAGGTAGAAACCACATGATGCCTTCCCTAATACCCTTTACATATGTTTGATACATAATCCTAAAATAAAGTGTGCTATTAACATACAGCAGCTGAGATGAAAGCTGATGTCTGGGACATAACAAGTCACTTTTACTGGAGAAATTTACGAATACTTGCCATCCTCTCTGTGTCTTCAAAACAAGGAGATGATCTCAGATCTGAGCATGGGAGTTCAAACCTCCTAGCTAGATCCTGCTTAAAATACTATTGGGTGACAGTCTGTCAGCTTAGCTTTGGCACATAACTTGCAGTGAAACTTTAGGTCCTTAATGAAGTAAGTGTTCATGTTCCCTCTACAGTGTGTCAATGGAGATAAGTCCTGTTTTCCTCTTATAATCAATAGTGCAGGTGTCTAAACTTGGGGAAAAAGGGTCACCGCTGAGGCTTTCAAACACATCTCTTGTTTCCTGTTGCCAAAGTTGAGAACTTACTCTGGAGACACACTAAATTTTGGAAATGCTGGGTATGAGATCTGTCTGCCAGATGCAGGCATACCACCAATTTTACATAGCCCAGAGTTAAACAAGGAGATTCCCCTCCCTATCCTCTAGTTTCCCCTCATCTCTCCAGCATCCCTTGTCCTTTATTTCTCTGCATCTAGTCTCTGCCCTGCTAGTTTCTCCTCTGGAGTTGCTTGTTCTGATTCTCATCAGTATTTTCTGCCTGCTGACTGTCTGCTCTCTTTGCTTCTGTTGATCCCCAGTTCTGCTAATGTCAAAGTAGAGACAAGCACTGAAGCTGCTCTCATTTTCAACACTTTTTATAATGCTTGCAAAGAACTGCCAGCAGACAGTTTACTTCACAGATCTTTGGATCCCTGAAGATCATCAATCTCTGACTGATAGTATTCTGGGATGGAAGTGCCAATGAACATAACTTGGTGCTTTCTGGAGACAGTATGTAGAAAAGTTAATGCTTGCATTTTGTCTCCAATGGTATCCTGCCCTTTTCTTAGAAGGAAAAGAGTATTTTAGGACTAGGTTATAGATATCCATGTGGCATCTGGCCTAAGCTTGCATCCATAGGCTATAGACTCTTGCCTTTCATTTGGCACTGAGCTGTATGCAGAGAGTCCAAGCACCCAATGGAACAAATATTGAATTAATACATGTTACCTGGTGATAAGCAGTCCATCCCTGATGGGAAACAAAGATATCTGTGAGTGGGTTCAAAAAATCAGATCTCCCAGGTTTGATATATACCACAAAACATTTTCCACTGCTACATGAAGTGAAGCAGCAGGAAGACAGAGTAACAGGCTGCCAGGGCAGTTTCCTGGTATGAAGGAGACTCTCAGACTTGGTTGATCCCAGTGTATAGCACCTACTGAAAATATTTCTTTGCTTACCTATTATTTCTATTATTTTATATGTGGCTGGGATTCACAGAGTAACTAACTGCATTTTGGTCGTATCCTCCATCAACCCAGGAAAGAACCAGTTCCACATTTATCTCTTTTAATCACAGCACTAAGCAACAATTTACTATTTAGAGCATAAAATGAAGGAATTTAATAAAAGCCAAATCATTATCATTTTGTATGAGTTGCAGCCCCGTGAGGCTTCTACCAAACCCAGTGAAGAAAGCTTTTCGTGATCTCTTCCAAAGTAATACACAGTAAACCTATAACTATTTTCTGTCAGTTTTTGAGAGGATGATACTAGGTATAGCAAAATTAACATTTTAATGAATAATTGCATGAGAATTATTCCCATTCAACCTACACTAAGATAGGAATGAAAGGGAAAGAAACAAAAATGGGCGCAAACGCAATATGATAGACTGAGAGAAATATTCCTGCCAGTGTTAACAATACCAAAAAATAGCCTAAGATCTAATAAACACGAAATATTAAATATAAATCAAATGAAGAAAAAATGGAGAAGAATCTGTAAAACCTCTCTGGTAGAAAGTCAGAAACAGATTAAAAACCACTGATCTTCCTTAGAGACCAAAGGAATATAAAAAGAGATCAGCCATAAGTAAATTGGAACTTGGGTAGTAGGGAAGTGACAGAAAATTGTCCATAAATTCCTTTCTGAGCTTTCAAGGTCTCCTAAATAATGAATGATGTTCGAACAATTCCTGGATGACATCATGGTTTTGAAATACACATTGTTTTAAGGATTTAAGCATTGTTTCTGGATTTTTACTTCTATGGAAAAAAGATATTTTTATGAAAGAAAAGCACTTTACTTCACAGCACCAAACTCCATACTAAAAAGGAGGCCTTTTGTTCCTGTAAGTCAGTGGGCTTTCAATATTTTAGGAATGCCATGTCTTTTAGTATTCTTGTCTACGTGAATATTTTCTTGCAAACCTGTTGTATATAATCTGCTATCTATTGAGGAAGCAGGGGAGAAATAAAAGAATATCTGAGACAGCGGGAGGTACATAAGGGCACAGTACTCGGAAAATGAAAAGCAAGTGAATAGATGAATGGAGAAACATCAGGAGGGAAATAGGGGGGAAAAGTAGAAAGAATAGTAAACACAGCAGGAGACTGTGCTTTGAAGAACGGAAGTCCCATAAAAGCAAATGAGAAAAGGCACAATGGAAGAGGAAGAGATGGTTGAAGCTAAATCTGAACACCAGAAAGGTGTGGATTTTCTTATTAAGTGGAGTTTTAAAGGACACAAAGCATACTAAATGGCTCCCTGTGACCTGTTATGCAGGTACACCTGGGGGAAGGAAGAGGGAAGCAGGACAGAAGAAAGGAGAGAGCAGGACAGAACTCATGTTCCTCTTACTGATTTTTGACTGTCACAGTTGGAGACTGTAAATAAGATTACTCTAACCATCCTAGCACCTGCTCAAAATTCTGTCCCAGCTGAACTTCAGCCCAACCTGCTATAGTATCCAAGTAGGAAGTGTAAAAGTGAAATCAAATTAAGGGCCCTCCTTGTTCTGGCTGTATCAGTTATTGAGCTTGGGATCTCCTTTCTGAGTAGATAATAACTGCTAATGCTATTTACAATATCCCTTAGAAACATGTTCTGTCTCTTTACTTCCAATGGCAGAAACAACTCTTTTATGTATTATTTGTTAGCTTTTTAAAAAAAATAAAACACATCAAGATCATCTACAAAATGAGAGCAGGGCTAACAAAGTGTCACAGAATCACAGAACATGATGAGTTGGAAGGGACACACAAGGATCATGAAGTCCGACTGTTGGCCCTGCACAGGACCATCCTCAAAAGTCACATCATGTGCCCGAGAGTATCATCAAAATGCTTCTTGAACTCTATCAGACTTGGTGCTGTGACCACTTCTCCGGGGAGCCTGTTTCAGTTCCCCACCACCCTCTGGGTGAAGAACCTCTTTCTAACATACAACCTAAACATCCCTGATACAACTTCAGACCAAAAGTAATTTTCAGCATTCTTTTCAGGTTGATTTTCTGCCATTTTGGTTACCTGTAATAATAGCTATAGCCGTGATTAATAACCTTTGTCGTGGACTGAGTGTTGACCATGATGTGAAAGTTCTAATGAATGTCAGTTTTGCAAGTGAAAAATTCCTGGGTGAAATGCACATTGTAGAGCTTCCATCTGCACTCGTGGATACATTAGGCACTCTGATGGACTTTCCTACTGTAGTAAGGGACTATGTTTCAGACAATTAAAATAATTTATACATCAATACATTTAAGATGGTGCTATCTTTATAGACTGATCGTGGCCCTTCTGTCTGCCTATGTAGTGTGTCTCTGCAGATGGCTCAGTCACTGAAAAAAACCATGCTGAATGTGACAGTACCTACCACATCAGCTATGAAAAGTGGATATAACAGCTCAAATCCTTTGATACTACAATTCCAGAAGGAAAGTAAGCTGTAACATCTGTAAGTTTTAACAGATTTGAGACATCAAATCTCTTTGATTCATCTCAAGTGCTATGTGGCTAAGCAAATTCTAATTTTATAGTTTCCAGACAGTTTTGTCTCTCTCAGCTTTCCAAGTTAGATATTCATTATGTATGTCTTCTATGTGTATGAGAGCTCTCAGTGTGATAATTTCTATTTTGACTGTACAAGATACTGAGCTCAGAGATGTTTTCTAGGTTCATAATAGTTGTGATCTAACCACTTCATTTTTATGCACACATCTCATAATATTCCTTACATTCCAAATACAAACTTATTTCTAGATTAGTTAATCAATTGTCAAATTTTTCAAATTCATATTCATGTTTTATTGACAGTAACTAAAGAAGAAATGATTACTCACACACAGAACTATGTTGTAGCAGTAGCAATTTTTTGTAGGACTAATAATCATTGGAGAGGTAAAAGAGAAGCCACTTTGAAAACCATACAAATGAAGCCATATGAATGAAAAACTGTCATTTTTCAAGGATGATATTCTAATTTAAATTAGAAGTAGCTGAACTTCCACATGATATGTGAGTAGCAGGAAAGAACAGAACTATTTTTGCAAGTCCAGAGCTTGTTACGAGAAGCCTATGTGAGACATGAGAATAGAATCACAGAATCACAGAATAATTTGATTTGGAAGAGACCTGCAACAGGTAAGGACATCTTCAACTAGATCAGGATTTTCAGAAGCCACTCTAACCTGACCTTGAATGTTTTGAGGAATGGGCAATCTACAACCTCTCTGGGAAACCACTTCCAGTGTTTCGCTACCCTCACTGTAAAAAGTTTATTCCTTATATCTATTCCTTATATCTAGTCTAAGTCTGCCCTATTCTGCTTTAAAATCACTGCCCCTTGCTCTATTGCAATAGATCATGCAAGAAATTTTGTTCCCATCTTTCTTTCAAGCTCCCTTTGAGTACTGGAAGGCCGCAATCAGGTGCCCCAGAAGCCTTCTCTTCTCCGGGCTGAACAAACCCAACTTTCTCAGCCTGTCTTTATAGGAGAGGTGCTCCAGTGCTTCCATCTTCATGTCCCTCCTCTACCAGGTGCTCATCTCACTTGTGCTGAGGACCCTCAGAGATGGATGCAGTGCTCCAGGTGATGTCTCCCCAGAATGGAGTAGGGGGCAGAATCACCTCCCTTGCCCTGCTCACCGCACTACTTTTGATGCAGCCCAGGATGCAATTGGCTTTCTGGGCTGTAAGTGCACATTGCTGGGTCATGTCCAGCCTGTCCATCAGCAGCCCCGAGTCCTTCTCATCAGGGCTGTTATTGATCTGTTCACACCCCAGCCTGTACTGATATCAGGCATTTCCCTGACCCAGGAGCAGCATCTTGCACTTGTCTTAGTTAAACCATATGAGATGCCCATGGACCACTTTCCGATTTTGTCTAGTTCCCTCTGGATGGCATCATGTCCCTCAGGTGTGTCAGCCGCACCACTCAGCTTAGTGTCATCTGCAAATTTGTTGAAGGTGCACTTGATCCCTTTGTCTATGTAATTAATGAAGATATTAAATAACACTGATCCCAGTATGGACCTCTGAGGGACACTACTTTGCACTGATGTCCATCAGGACTCTGAGACACTGACCACTGCCCTCTGGATGTGACCGTCCAATCAATTCCCTATCCAGCTAACATTTTAACCATTGCATCCTTCTCTCCAGATTAGAGAGAAGCGTAACAAGTGTCATCTAGGCCACGTAGGAACTGATTTTATCTGTTGACCTCAATAAGTTTTATTAGTATTTAAATAATAACAAACGCCCAAAATCTGCCACATAACTGAATCTGTAAAAAAGTTTTAGTTTGATTTATGAGTCCAGAACTGTCATTAATGCAAAATTCATATTTACATATGTATTCCTGCTCGTTCCTGCTCATTCACTTTACACAGCACCTCTATATTGTGTAAAAATCATATTTCATTTCATTTACAGGCTTTCTGGCTTATCATATGCAGAACACTATTTGTGTGAATGTAGCTGTATTTTCAAAAAGACTACAGGGCCTAGGAGTCAATCCCCTAAAACAACACTGCTAAGAACAATTCTATATTCTCTCTTGCTTGATTATACTTGTAGGCTTAGCAACAATTCAGCCTGATCAGTTTGATTCAGCATGATGCCAGTATTTTAGTCCACTCTGTGCAGACACAGTCTCACTGTTTGTACTTGTTGCAGTCACATGGTGAAACTTGATTTAATAGCTTGTGGCTATATTCAGAGAACATGTAAACAAACACAATTGCACTAGGTTCACTGAATCCAAGACAACTCACTTCGGAGTTGAGCAACACCCTACAAGCTCAGCATCTCCAAATTTTCACACTGAAGGGAACACAAATGACAGGATAAAACTGAGGGTTTGAGCTCAAGAATGAGTTACCTGCGACTTTCAAACCATGTACTCTTATCAGCAGGTCAAGTGCACAGCTACTGTATTATGGCCATACTATTCTCTGGTGAGTGTGCAAGAGGAATAAACTGGATCTCCATTGTGGGAGAAAAATAAGACACCAGGACCTAATTAGACTAATACTGCCAGATTATCCTGCAATGCATGGTAAGGCTGAGAGAGTACAGTGGGACTACAGTGAGTTGGAAGATCACAAAGACTATCCACTCTTCTAAATCAGATGGGCAAATGTAAAACTTACTTGTGTCACTGGAAAGGTTGTTACTGACCTCTGTTTGCTTTGTTACTGACATAGTGTTTGCTTTCCTGGGGCTGTGATTTAGAATTACACACAGGTGGTGAGGATTTATTTATCTCTTGAATATTTCCTATCTATTTTAAGCAATTGTCTGGCTCAACTGAATTTAGGAAGCTCAGCATGCAGTTTGCAACTACTTCAGGAGGAAGTATGCAAGACAAAATCCCCGATGATCTCCTCGTATATAAATATAGCCCTAGTAAGACACACTTTTCTTGCTGTTAGTAACATACTGCTGATGGGAGAAAGGAAAGGTATAAATTAATTATCCTCTCCCTTTGTTTATCACCTTTCTTATGGGAGGCTGCTGGAATGAGACAATTTTACCTAAAAAGCTGTGCCTCTGTAATGCAGCCTGATATATGGACAGCAAGTTTTAAGGCATTGAGGTCCTATGAGGAGGTGAGAAGGTAAGGTCTGCTAATGTTAATAGGAGGGGTGTATATTCTGTTCAAGGATGGAGAAAAAAGAAAAGAATCAAGTTTACACCTATTTTGCTCTCTTGACTGATGAGTCTGAGAGCCAAAAAAAGGCAATACTAGGGAGAGTTAGAAGTCCTTCTTAGATCAAGTGATTTAGCTGGAGAAAATGAACAAATGACTGTTGAAATTCAGGCAGAAAGCCCCAGAGGTACTGAGCAGTCAAGGCAAGTAAGAAGCTCTGGAGTCTCATTGCATTCTTCATTGATTTGTATGAAGTGCAGAGCTCAGTAAGGAGTGAATTTTGAGTCTCTACGAATCTTGCAAACTTTGTTTTAGAGACTTGAGAGTGATAGTTTATTAAAAAAAAAAAAAAAGAGAGAGAGAAAAAAGCAGAGGACATTTTTTCCTATTCTCTTCCCTAATGTAAGGCAAAGACGAACATATAATTTCATCTTACAATACCTTCCTGCTTCCTGATTACAAAGCTTTAGCAACAGTTTTGTTTCCTGTAAATCTCCATGGACTTCATGTTGCTGTCTGATTTCTTCAACAAAAACATTCCTGTAGTTCTTTCTGTTTGTGCTGCCTCCACTAATGAGTTCTCGGAGGTACATTAACCTAAATAGTTTTATAAAAGAGAGGTGTTAAAGGAGGCCTCTCAGTTAGTGCAGAAGGCTTGGGATCTGTGTAATAAGCCTTCCTTCTGTTCTCTCTGTTCTTTTTCTTGGAATTTGCTATGCTATCACTTTTTGAGGGGAAAAAGAAGCTACCTTTCCCATTAGGTGCTGAGCCTAAAACTGATCAGACAGTGTCATCTTTCCTTGCTGCAGTGCACAGTACTTCAAGAATCATATATATTCATAAGGAAAAGAGTCTTTTAGCTCTATTCCTGTTTTCCTTCACCAGTTCATTGGTGCTGGGGAACATCAGCTACCCAAATAGTAAAGAGAAACAGAAATGAACATTATAAGGAACAAAAGCAGACACATCAACATGTATAAGAAATCAGATATCTCCAGGACTCTGATGTTGTTAGTTGCCATTAGTTCTTGTTTAGTCCTGAGGGAAAAAAAAAATTTGTGTGCAAAGTGACATGTTAACAGCAGAGAAATCATTCATCTAGGAGTTGTGGTCCAGTACCTACGCTGATATTTGTACTCTTCGTTAATAACTGACTACTACTGAAGGAAGCAAGCAAGGGGGAGTTCCTCAGGCAAGACAGGGATGCATCCAGTTGGCAAAGGGTGGCAGCTTTCTCCCCATGGGCAGATGCTACTGTATTATTTTCTCTCCTTTAACCGGTGGTAGATAATATGGGGAGTGAATGAACCTATTGTTGTGTTCTTAGCCATCACCCATCATCTTTGTACGGTGGTAATTGAGAGGAGAAACAAAAAGAGTTAAAATACTTCAAATGGCATAATAGGATAAGGCTTGATATTAAAGCTACAGCAGGTGTGGGACTTATTTGTTCAGCCCTTTTCTCCATAAAGCAAATCGTTGGCCAACTGCTGGAAAACCATTAGTGCTGTGGAATGACATTTTGTGTTCATTCTGTTCAGTAGCAATGATTTATAAATTACTGTGACTCTACACATAAGGCCCCCTATTACAAAATACCTCCCCAATCCTTCTTCCATTGTGGCTGATATAAAAGCTCTTATTGGTTTTAATGTGAACTGTATAAAGCCCTGTGATTGTAGTAGAGAGTCAGGAATAATTTATGCCACCTACTGATCAACCAATATTCTCTGGTGTTTCTTCTTTGTGTTTGGAATAAGAGAGCACAGAAAACTTCTATTTAGGATAATTTGACTGAAGACTGCTGACTGAGATTAAGCTGTATGGAGTGTTTTCTGGCGTTCCTATTTGATACTGGATAATAGTAATAAGACTTGCTTGTAATTTCTGCAGTCATTAAGGTTTTTGAGGAAGGATGAAAAATGAGCTACATATTTATGACTTTTTGGAGCAAGCTTATTAGAAGTGTTTGTCAATAAAGTCAAACTCTCAGGAAGAATTCTGTCAGGTTATTTAATAGAACATTTAAGTTTTTCATAAAATGTCTTTATTTCAATTGTCTGAAGTTCTATAGTTATTTCATGAAGATTTTGAATTCAACATATAACCTACTTTCTTCTTTTTCAAAAAACTCCCACACCAAATCAAACCAGAAAAAGTTCAGCTACTTAATCCAATAGTTTCCCATGTGGCCTTCTTCCATTCAAAAATATATTATTGACTCATGAAAACTCATGGTAAAAAATATCTTCATAAAATTTTATCCTGTCTCACTATATAACAGTTGAACAAGAATGAGAAATGGTAGGGAAGCACATAAGTCACTAGCCAAGAGTACTGACAGGGGATACAGAGCTGTATGAATGCTCAGAGGGCTGGAACATCTCTCCTATGAAGAGAGGCTAAGAGAGTAGGGATTGTTCAGCCCAGAGAAGGAAAAGCTATCAGGATACCTCATTGTGGCTTTTCAGTCCTTAAAGGGAGCTTGTAAGAAAGATGGGAACAAATGTTTTAGCAGGATCTGTTGTGATAGAACAAGGGGTAATGGTTTTAAACCAAATGTGTGTAGATTTCGACTAGATATACGAAAGACATTTTTTATGATGAGGGTGGTGAAAAACTGGAAGTGGTTTCCCAGAGAGGTGGTAGATGTCCTACCCCTGGTAAAATTCAAGGTCAGGTCGGACTGTGTTTTAAGCAACACGATGTAGTTGAAGATACCCTTACCCATGGCAGGGTGGTTGGACTAGATGACTTTTAAAGGTCCCTTCCAACCCAAAGCATTATATGATTTTAACATGCTGTTCATAGGCATTCCCTGACTCCATGTCATCTGCACGTTGCTCCCGTATTCACAGATGTTTCTACTCCTTGAAAGTTTGCCAAGGTATTCTTTGCATACCACATATTTTTAAGGAGGACAACTTTTATTCAGCATAATAGGATCACAAGAGCATACAAATCCAACGGGCTTGTACAGGCAGTCCTCTCCCCCATCTCATCTTTGCGAGTGACAGTGGAATGTGCTGTCTAAGGGGAGGACAAGGACTGGTCTGTTGTCAGCAGTGTCACTCTCTATATAGTGCCAGTATCTCCAGTTGTTGGATTAAGGGTGTTAGAAAGTATATCCCTGCCTAACTCCTTAGTATCTGTCTGTGGAAATGGTTCCCATGAATTTGCCTAATCTCTTTTTGAATCTGCTGTTGTTATCTGCCTCCACATCTTCCATGAAAATAAATTTCAGATCACCTTTTGCTTTGTAAAGAAGCATTTTCTATCTACCTCTATTTGGAACCAATCTTTTTACTTTTAGTAATTGCCCCTTCCTTCCAGTATTGGAAGATTTAGTAAATAATGCTCTGTACTTAGCTTAACCTTTCATGACTTTTCAAACATTTCAGTCACACATCCTTAAGCTTCTCCCCTTTGAAGTCTCAGCCTTTTTAGCCTATCCTCACAAGGCATCTAATCTGTGATCCTACTAATTTTAACTGCCCTCACCACTGCCCTTTTTAAACTCTGTTATGTCTTTCTTGAACACAGAGGTTTCCAGTTTTCTGTTTATCCAGCACGAACTTTGAAAACAGCAATTCTTAGAGAGAATGTACTTTTTGTTTTTCTGAATTAGGATTTTTCAGTCCCTTGCAGAAACATACTTCTACTGATAAATTTGCACCAAGGATGGTCCAAAAAAACCAAGGATGACACAAAAGAGAGCAAAAGAATAATAACAAGAATCTGAGAAGAAATGTAGATGTATGCAATGCTTTTTGTGCTTGTTTTCAACTTGGACTAGAAGATGGTTCAAAGCATCCTGCCTATGTGTTATTTAGTGGGGAAAATAAAGGGGCAAAATATTTGGAAACACTTCCTTTTTCAGCAAGTGCAAGAAATTCAAAATTCAAAACTTCTTCTTTTTTTGCATTTTGTGGAGAGATTTTTGTCACCTAGACCTTAACACAATCCATGGCTACAAATCTCTGTGTTTATAATTAGCAGTAGTTTATCTTATACAGTTCAGTAATAAAAAGAAGCAGAGCTGTGAGATTGCATAGTATTTAGGAAAGTTCACATGAATAAATATACAGGCCTATTTTCTGAACAGTCTTTTTCAAGTATTCATCTTCCCTTTTCCAGAAACATCATGTTACGTGTCTAAGTAGACCTTAAGTAATTTTATAGATGTACAGTTTTGTCTTAGTAACTGGCAAGCAGAGCACTGGAATCCAAATAAAATTAAATCCTCACGAGTGAGTGAGTTTGGAGCATGAGGCTCCCCACTTATATTGTGGGAAGCGAAAAGAGAGCAAGTCCTTTGAAAAACTCTGAAGAGGAAACTGTTTCTCCCTATTGCCAGCTGAAGTATTGACATCAATTATTTGTGGAAGAATTGGTCTATAACACTCAGAGGCGCTTTCAATCTTGTTTTAAAACCATTAAGGAGGAATTAACATAGAACTTTGGCGGTAGATATTCAGTGATTGATTTCTCAGCTACATTCATTTAATAATGACACTTTTTTTCCTTTCTCAGTTTCCAACTATTCCCTATTATCTCCCAGAGATGAGTAAGCCAGTTCGGAAAAAGTAGAAATTGTTGTCAAGTTCAACTTTAAAACTCTCCAAGGAGAACCAGAATGCTTTGAGATCTTTTCAACCTTTAGGAAATCTTATAATGCTAATATTTTGCTCTGTGTACACTTTGTGGTCTCTGCTATTTGGACATTAGTTTAAAAATAATTGTGTTAAAATATTTTCTCACCAAAGCCATTCATCAATTCTGTTTTTTCTAAAGTAGATTGTGATCAACAAAATTGATTACATGTTTTATAAAGCTGGTATTCAGAATAAAAAGTCTGGGTTTATTTCTATGAAGATTTTTTTAAATTCAGTTGAAAAATTATTTATAATTTCTATATATATGATACACTGGTGATGAAAGCCAGTGTGATACAGTTGTGGCCACCTAATCTTATACTTGGCTTGCAGAAATCTACTTACTGATTAAAATTAAATTAAATTCTGAAACACGTTTTTCTCATTTGGTTACTATGTGTCTATCAAATTATCATTAATTTGCCCACTAAAATAATTTGTAGGATTGATATGGGTGTGCCTGAGTAACTGTGCATATGTCTTGTAAAGCAGACATTCTCAGGAAAAGGAACATATTAGACAATATACAGTCTTAATTTGTAGTTAGTTATAAGCTTTTTAAGTGAAATGATTTTTTGGAAATATAATGAGAATCTGATCACTTTCTTTACAGTCCCTAGTGAATTGTTCTTCCTGAATGCAGACTACTGCACTGGAAAAAAATATTCCTATAGTTCAGTGTCTTCAGCTAACTGATTCTTCTAATCTCACCTGGTTTTTAAATTTAAGTTTCCTATGTCAAGGTTCTGTTTAGTGTCATATTGGTATAACTTCATTAGTTACTGACCAGTTATTTGGGTCTTCCAGCATAGGAAAGGAAAGCAAAAGTTGACCCAAGCTGTGAAAGATGTATTTCAGTCACCACCATGAATAGGATGCTGAACAGCGTGCCTCCTCTGGGCCCTTTGCCTGGTGAAGGAAATGGCTGTGACACTGCACTTCGTGCATACATGAGGATTGGTGCTGTGCTAGGTAGCCCTTTAAATCAAGACAAAAATAAATTCAAAGATTTCTTTCAAACAAAAGGCTTTGACTGAAAGGGTGCCTCATAGATAGTATTAGCAAGCAAGCTTCTGCAGCATCCTTATCAGTGTCTCAGAAGATGGGTTCAGAACAAACAGCCTTTGCTCCTGCTGTGTCTTCAGGATTGATAAAGATACAACTCTTGAGTATGCCAAGTCAGTCTCTGGATCCTACTGGGATTTCTTCTGGAACTACCAATACTACAGTTAATTAAAGAGCTTGAAAGTCCATTCTCTAGTGTGTTATCTTCTAGCGAAATACCCTTCAAGATATTTTTGCTGAGCCAGTTACATGATAAGGGTCTGCTTCTATGAATTATTTAGTGAAGATGTTACTCTTCAACTCAGGAAGAAGCACAAAAAACACTTCATCAGCTCAATGACATGTATTTTAGAAAAATATGACAGATCATGTAATGTCAGTCAAAGCAGTGTTCAAAATCCAGCTACCCTCTTGGAGCAAAAAATAACTAGATCCACCTTTCTAAAATACAGCTGTCTGTAATCTCTTTTGTAACCAAATCAAAATTCCATGATGTGTGTGAAATTGCCTCATGTCACCAGAACACCTATGAAATAAAAATAATATGAAGCAAACTTCACAATGGATCTGATTTGGCAAAGCAGTTACTGGGTTTTGCTTCACTATCAGTGGAAATTCCTTTTGCAAATGATAGAAAACACTAATGCCTTATGGCCTAGAAAAACAAATATAAACCTACAAGGATCATTAAGGAACATGACCATTATATGTCTTATATTACAAATTGATTTTTTGAGAAGTTTTGAGATTTTAAGGAGGGAATAGAAAGGGAAGGAAAGATGCTGTATTTGACAAGTCCTTACTTCCATTTTGTTTCATTTCCTTTTTTCTATGACCTTGCTTTTTTCTTTTGTAAAAAAACACATAAACAAAACAGGAAAACTGAAGCCCCATTTCTACCTCCAGACTAGTTACCAAAATTGTATTTTTATCATCTCAGGGGTTGCTGGATTATTTTCAACACAATGGAATAGGTTAAAAAAAAAACCCTAGTGACTAGTGCTTTGTCAGCCAGCTAAGATGTTGAAAAGCTGTGTCCTGCTATGTGTTTCAATCAAAAATTATTTATGCTAAATAAACAGCATCAAATAGAGCCCACTTCAGCTCAGGATAGTGGGTCAGTGTCTCTCAGAATGATATATGGGTTTGTTTGAATTGTCTGTTGTAAAATGTGGATGTGAACTTGATTCCTCTGAGTCCTGTGCAAGCACATTATTCACATTCATATTCCTGAATAAAAGGAGACTAGTACATTATCTGTTTTAGTAAAATCACAGTTCTAAATAGAAATCCATTTGCATTTTCCCAGTCAGAACTGATTTGTAAAATGCGCATTTTTCAGTACTGGCACTCTTATTTGTCAGACTTAATATTTGTGCTTTAGAACATGTGCAGCTGCAATTAGAACTGTAGCAGAAGTGTAATGCATTACTCCAACCATGACTGTTGAAATGATTGTAAATTATGAAACCGTGTACGATGTTACTACAAATACTCCAGGCATTCATTTAATTCATTTAAGTGTTCTGCTTTGCTGAATACGGATGTATTCCAGAATTTTATACACTAAGTTTAAAAATTTGAGCATAAATGTCCAAAATAAATTTTAAAAAATCCCCTTAATCATAGATTCAGTATGAAAAGAATGTAAAATGGAAAAATGCTATAAATGATAGGGAGGATTTATTTATGTGATTCATACTTGAGCTCTTACAAATCCAAAAATTATTGTTTGCTGGTAATTTCTTACGTGTTTCTTCTAGATCACTTTATTCAACATGCAATTTAAGTATTGTTGAAAATATATCCATAGTGATCTGGGTAAGTCACTTTTCCATTTTCTTATTCAGAAAAGTTATCATCTGAAGCATAGTATATTTGAAAATCTCTAGTCAGAGGGTTGAGATTTGATACTGTATTTGTTTTTGGTGAAGAATCTGTTTTAACTTCAGTAGAATAGAAGCATGAATTTATGCATTATGAGTTTGCGTGTGACAGTTTAATCAGGAGTTATCTTGAAACATTAAATTAATGAACAGAGTTTATTTCAGTATGGCTTGAAGAATTCCCTTTCTTCTCAAAATGAAGGTCATGAATCTACAAATATGAGTACTTTGTAAAAAAAAACCCACATTGCTTTGCAGCTGAACAAATTGTGTTTGTCAGGTGGCAGTAGGTGGCATTATTACACATATATATACCTTATATATACCCTCCATGAAACAAATCTTTCCATGAACATTTCTTTGTGGATTTAATGTCTGGTCATTGAAGTAACAGAATTTTGTTCTTATGGCTTAGTATTGGCTCTAAGGTTCTGAACTTAATTTGCTGACTCCTGAAGCTATCATCTAGCTACCAAACTTTTAATTTGTAACTGTTATTACTGACTGTTATGTTGTACAACAGAGTTTTTTGGGTTTGTGAGCTATTTTTAACATATTTAATTTTTGCTTCTTAAATACTTTCAACTTTCTATGAACACTCTAACTCTCTCTGAAATCAGTAGGTGCCTTCAACTGACCGTGCAAAACTATAACTCAAATCAAGCAAATGTAAAGGCAAAGCTTTTTCAGAATATGAACATACTAATAGAAATATCATTAGAATAAAAATCTTAACAAAGTAAGAACAATAATATTGAAGTAAATGAGATATGTAATCTTAAAGAAATATAAGGCCTGCCTGCACTTATAGCTCACCTTTCTCTTGCAACCCACTGGGGAAAAAAAGAGAAATTCTTTCATATTTTTATTCTGAAATATTGACATAGCTCCATTATACATGGACAAAAGAAAAGTCCTGTTCTTGTTGCATGGATTTCATTGCCTGCCCAAGGCAACATTTTAAGCTATGTTGGCAAAAGAAGGCTTTGACCACTGTAAGCTATCTTCATGAAAATAAGATGGGAAGAGGTCAAAAGAAAAGCCACTGACATAAATCTCTACCAGAAAGCTTTTTGAACTTGCATAAAGACTAAAGGTATGCAGCACAGACTGCATAACAATTAGACAGCTAGATACTCACATTCAGCCTGTTGGCATATTAATGGAAAAAACCCCAACACTTTCAAGTACACAAAAGTTTAGTCTCATCCACCTGAAAGGAATTTAGATAGCACAAGTCTATTTAGTGTTGGTGATGGGTCACTGCAATCTTCTGTTTAAATACTGTGCTTCTACGTTTTTGCCTATCCCTATTAGGTACAAATTTTGTGAGGTTTTATCAGGGTGACAGTTATTCCTATCTATGAAAAATGTGTAATCAGTTTACTGATTTTCTATTCACAGAGAGAGTGAAATGAATGACCACTGGCAAACAGGCACTATATTTCATTGAAAAATATTTATAATTTACTAGTTGAAGGTTACTGCTAGAAAGATCATTTCTGATTAAGTCTTATTCCAGGTTTGTCAGAATAATGACTGAAACTGAAAAACTGGAGGCGTTTACTTGCTTTGGTTGCTGAGTTACAGAGAACGGTACATGCTAAGTGGCAATGGGAAAGAAACAAATTCCCAAAGCTTCCTGTGTAATGCTCTGATTTCAAGATGAAAGGACCAAAGCAGACAGCAGTATTTTGCTTACACTTTTTTAGGAAGCTGTCTCTAGTTGGGCATAATGACATGCAGGTTGTTCAGGGTCAAATGCAAAGCTGTACATCACATCCTTTCCAGCAGAGAACACCAGGACAGTATGAGGTGGATGCTTATAGTGTGGATACCACAAAGCAGCTCTGGGGAGAGCAACAGCAGGGTGTGAGAGCAACACTTGGCAGTGAGTGGCCTCGTGCCATGGATCACTGTGGCATGTGTGCCTAGCAACTTCTATGTAGCCAATACAGCATCATGGCTGGAGTAACAGAGACATGTCATGCATACTGGCAGAAATGGTTCCTGAAGAAATACAGTCACAGCTGCATCTTTCTCTTTTTTGTTGTTGGTGTTTTTCTTTTTTTTTGTTTCGTTTATTTGGTTGGTTGGGTTTGTTTTGATGCAGAAAGACTTCCCCATTTTTCTGCAGTTATTTAGTGGGTAGACAACTATTCATGAAGAAAATATGTATTGTCAGCTCCCTGCTTATCATGAAAAGGTTTCTGAATCCACATCTACTGTGTGTGAAAGGGGTCCTGGCAGCTCTCCAGAGGCTGGCATGCAGGTGGTAAAAGTAATGCTGCCAAGCATGGGATGAGCAGGAAAGTCAGCAAGAGGTTGTGAGGGTTGCACAAATGGGCTGAGGTTATCAGCTGTCAGGGACTGAAAGGATGAAGTCAACCCTTTATCTATGACTGATTGTGCTTTGATATTTAAGTTCATTGGAAGTGGGGAAGAATGTAACTTTCAGCATCTAAGTATTAGTTCCAGATGTAATAGAGTGCATGAGGAAAACTTTGAAGTGTCTCAGACCGTATTTTCTTCTAGTTGACAGGATACTGGCCTCCATGAATTCTTGAACAACAATAAGAGAAGTGTTGCCAATGGCATTTATTAAAACAATTTAGGATCTGCTGCAAATGCACAGTTCAGCATGTAACATTCACTGCAGAATCCATGAGTTCTCTTGGATATTCTCTTTCTAGTAATTTTGATTTTTAATAATCAGCTCAGAGAATTATTCTTTTTCTACAGCAGTGGACTGAGTCATAGTAGCACCTTTCACTTAAATGTGTTTATAAATACTTATGCATTTAATTCATTATGAAACAAAGACTAGACTAGACATAAGGTGGATTTACTGGTTAATATGAAAAAATCAGTTTATTTACAAAAATAAAAAATTGGTTTGGAATGTAAATCATTTTTAAAAAAAGAGGACTTCTTAATTTCTGCCAGCCTTTAATACCTTTAGTGGTTTTTCATGATGATTAAAATCCTCAAATGAGATGTGCCTTGACGAAGTAAAAAAGAAAAAAAAAAAAAAAGAAAAAAAAATCATTCTTGTCACTTGAATTCTGGAGCAAGTTTTCACTAAGGATGTCACCAGATGACTCATATTAGAACCTGATTGTCTGCATGCTCAGCATAATGCACAATTCATTTCTTCATGGAAAGACCCTCTTCTGGCAGCTGACTCCTTCTGGAAATTACAGTCTTCTCTAAGCGATCGCTAAAACTTGTGGGGATTTCCCCAGACTTCCCCTGTTCTTCTCAAAGTGTGTTTTCCCCTGCTGCAAAGCTGTGAATGTGGGAAATCACTACCGCATACAATGGTCACCATCAGTGTCTCCCGTGCTGTTGCTTTCTTATCCTGTAAATGTCCCTGATTTACATATTTGCTAAAGAAAAAGTGAGGATAATCTCACAGAAAGTTATTGAGGGATCATCTCACGGGAATTTAAGAAGGATTAATATTATCTTATTGAAATAAAACTAATTTCATGTATAGAAGAATATATTTTGCCTAAGAAAAGAATAGATAAAATTAAAGCCTATTCAATATATTTAATGGGGTCTTTAAATGTATTTGAAAATAATAGGTATTAACTACTGTGTTTAACATGTAATGTGAGCTGGAACCATAAACCAGTGTTTGTATCTCAGGCTTTTCCTTCATCTGTAACCCAGTTTTTATGAGATATTCTTTTGATGTCATTATGCTTTATTGTGTACACTGGTAGGGATTTTAATCCACAGACTAATCACACAACAGAGTTACAGCTCCAAAATATGTACTTGGTTATTTAGAAAACATTGATCTTTAGAGCTGTGTTGTATTTAAAAAGGAATATATTGTATAATCCCATAGAACGCTTTCCTACATACACATAGTGCTGGGTACTGTAATGCTTACAAAAACTACTCTAAACCAACCTGTTTATCATTTGTTCTGCTACAGTTTTCAATAATTAGGGGATCAATTAATTAGAAGATCAAAAGCCCTAAAGAGTAGGTCAATTATGATTTTCCTTTTAAAACATGTTTTATATGCTTCTATTTATAAACATAAAATAGCTGTTCATACTGAAACAACCAATGGGCTTCAAAAAATAGATGACTCTGAAGCCAAAGTTACCTTTCCCCCCCTTCTTCATTTTTGCCATGCATAATTCTTAAGTGAACACCAGGCTCTGTGTTGTAATAAATTAAAAGCCTGTGTGTGTGAGGAATATGAAATTGCTGCACATTTCAAAGAAAAATTCTGAGTCTTGATAAAACTCTGATGGTGCAAAATTGCTGAAGAATACAGAAATTTTTAGGAGGGGCAAAGTGTTTAAGAGCCTTTTCTGGTATGCATGGGCACATTCCTAGTGCTGTTTCTCCTTACCAGAAAAGGCTCTTGTTGACATGACAAAACTGCATTAAGAAGTTCCATACTGTCAAGGTCCATCACCTTTCCCACCCGTTCATCATCCTGCTATCCCCAGCTACGTTTCTCCCTGCTGCAAACATAGAATAATAGAATAGAAACATTCTTTTGTTCCTCCTGATGCCACACAGTTTACCTCCCCCAAACACTATGTTTGATAACCTGCACCCCCCGCCCCCATTTACCCAACTCTCGCAAACCAAGACAGCAGACTCTGAACGCCCTGCACAGCCCACAGAAGATGTTCTCTTCCACTCTCTCATTTCACATCCCACCACCCCTGCCATGGCTGGTTTTGAAGCTGGAAATACAGATGTTGACACTGGTTGAATTTCTGCATTCCTGCAGAATTTGAGTGATATGCAGTTGCAGGTCCCTCAGGTGGGGCTGGGAGCTTTTGCCTTAATTTTATTCTTAAAAATTTGCTGCACTGACAAAGGAGTAGCTCCATGGTTATTATTTACAGCAAGGACATTGCTGCTTGCAAAGAGCTGCCTCTGTATCACAGGCATTGATCCTGTTATTTGGACTGTTGGTCAACAGGCATAATTTACACTGTTCTTGGATGCAGTTTGCACATTCTTGTGTTATAAAGTCATGTTCATTCTCTGAGGGTTTGCCACTCATCATGTGACCTTTTGTAGCACTTTTGACTTTTGTACAGCTCAGAATCCTAAATACTTCTTGCTCTTTACCAAACTAGCCAAAAGCTACTTTATTTCACTCATATTCCCACATGTAATTAGTTTCTTTCTGCTCTGTCTCTGTTTCTCTTTATGCCAGATACATGCTGTTACAGATACTCAGAAAGCGAATGAGGAAATTAGCACTCTAGGGATAAGCAAATCATGTTTTTCTGTTACATTTGTTCTTTCCATCCTTCCTTAGAAGTTATTTTTTTAGAGAGGCCTGTATTGCAAATGGAATTTATTATTGGAGTTCACTTTGTTTCATTACTCCTAACAGACAGAATTTATTTAGGAGGGTTTCTTTTGCTTCTGTTGAAATGCTACAGCAGTAGCATGTTGCCTGCAAATACCATTCCATGAAGTTATCAACAGATGAATGCCTAGATCTAGAAAAGCATGTAGTTGTACAGTAGACTTTCTCAAAGCCAAATATTAAGCACAAACACAAATGTTTTCTAAATTGAGGCTGCGATGAGGACTACGTAGTTAAAAGACACTGAGAAGAGGTTTCTACAGAACATCTCTTATTTATGCTTTTTTTTCCCTGAACACCTGAAAGGTGGTTCTTTAAACTGTCACTAAAAATGAAGGTGCTATATCCACACAGGTAAATTGGATGTTTACATGAGCACTGGATTATCTTATATACAGTACTAAATCCGTGTGTTATAGAGCTGGGACAGCCTTTATCCTTCCAGACAACTCCTGGGCATAGCTTGGAATACGTGGACTGTTGCATTAATTTAAATTAATATTGATTGTCTCATTTGAGCATGTAAATGTATTTGATCTTAAGAATATGGGCTGATCCATATTTTTGGACTCAGTACCATGGTAGCCTTAACCTTGCCTTAAGTAGTGTGTGAAACCAAACATCATTTTCAGAGATGGAAATAAATCCTAGCCAACTTCATTCTATCAGTAATGAGAAATCCTTCTTTCTGTAACTTAACATTACATAATCAGTCTCTGAATAGTTCCTCAAATTTCACGTGGTTATTACTTAAATTCAGTCCTACTTGCAGACATTTTTGTATAAATGTTTTTAATTTTGGTTTCTTTCTTTTTTTCACCCCAGAACTATGTCAGCAAACACTGTGTGTATGCATATTTATATATATTCATGTCTCATTTTTTACTGCTTGCCCATTCTTTGTAAAATTGTGAATCACACTGATCCTTCTTTTAGAGGTTCAGTGCTCAAATATTTCTAATTAATTACAGTAGGACCTCGCATTTCTTGCAGAGTTTTAGTGTTATCAAGAGCTTTAAACTATACATCAGTTATGAAAATGTTCCCACATTAAGCCAAGCTGCAGAAAAGCTTTACCAAGATCCACATGAACAGCAAATCATCAGATTTTTCACAATTCCCTCTACCTACACAACTTTGGGCAGCAGTGAAAGGAGGTAGGGAAGCAGCACTACAGAAACTACACTTTCGAGCAGCTATTGTCAGTTAAGCTTATTGTGAACTAATACCATGCCTCCTTTTATTTTGTTACTGTGTTCTATCTGGCATCTTCCTGTCCCTCTGCATTGTCCTTCTGGCAGGACTAGTGCTTATTTCATACTAAGTGTTCTCTCTCTGTGCCAAGGACCCTCTTATGAGCAACTCTTGGTACTATACTCCCCTCCTTATACTCTCCTTTTCCTCTGCATTAAAATCCCGCTCAGATACCCCAGCTCCTCCTTCCCAGTGTCAGGGGCATCTGTCATGGGCTCTGTCACTCTCCTTGTTCCATTAAGACCAGAACAGACAATTTTGTCAACTCAGCTGGTTTGTGAACTCATACCAAATGTTTTATTTTCTGTGTCATCTTGCTCAAATTCTTGCCTCTCCAGTAGCAGCATTTCTTATTCTCTTCTCAGACCAGGGACCATAAGTATTGTCTTGTCCCAGTCTCTGTTCCTCCTGTCTCACATTCATCCACTCCTCTCCTTTTTATTCAAGGGGCAACTCCAGTCTTTCTTTCCCCAGCTCATATCCTCTTCCTATTCCATAATATTATAGTTTGTCTGCAAAATACTCTGTTCTATTAATAGAATGCCAGGAGGTATTTAGTATTTCTGGATGGTCTTATCAAATGTGAAATGGTTGATGGTTGGAGCTCCAGATAGCCACAGAAATGCTTTAACCAGGACTTGTACTATAGAGATGGCAAAGAATGCACACTTCCCACATTTTCTGTCTTGCTTTGCAAATGCCCTGTTCAAAGATTTTCTACTCATAAATTATTAGAATAGTCCCTAAAAATTTGGATGCAATTGAATGCCATCTTCAAAACTGCTGCTTCATGAGTAAAGTAGTAGAAAAACTGACACATTTTATGTTTAAATGACTAGCCCTCCCAAAATAGTGCTAGTAGGGCTATCCTACAGGTGTTTTCAGCTTTTCTGAAATTTCTCTTCTTTTCATAGTGCATGGTAAAGCCGTGCACTTTAAAGACATAACTAAATTAATTTCTTTCCCATTGTTTTTTCCTTCCTGTCAAGCTATGTGACTCACAGTTTGTAACTAAGAAGAATTCAGCCATTCACCACAGAAAAGTGGTTTCAGAATTTGCTGAACCATATACTTCTGAGTGTCCTTGTTTTGTAAAAAATTACAAAACATGGCATGAAAAAAATGTCACCAAGAAGAGACATTTAAGTTCCTTCTTTAGAGTATTCCTATATTTTTCTAGAATTCTTATTACCAGTGGTATTTTGATAATGACCATAAAATCCGCTGCATTCACTTAATCCTCTCAATGTGTGTAAAAGAGCAATACTATGTGCTTTAGGTTAATTAGAACATAATTCCCCAAGCAACATGCGCTGGCACTAAAATGAAAACTTTAAACTGGTTGGCTGATTTTATTGGTGCTTTCTCATTTGCCATCTGTCAAAAACCAAACTAGTAGGCTATTTTGTACCCTTCCGACCTCTTACAGAGATAACACTCACTAGAGACACATGTTTTTATCAGGAATCATCACCCAGTCTTCTAGGTTTGCACACGCTAAGAAACACATGCAAGATAGAGAGCATCAAGGCAGAGTATTTGGTCATGAGATTTCTTTGCACTTTTCAAATTGGGTGTGTTTAACAGTTTTCTTCAATTTCCATGCATCTGTGATAAACATGCAATCTGTGCTCTATTTAGTACATAGCACTGCTTTTCCTTCAGTATAAGTCTTTATTCAGAATACTGTGCGAGCAGGGTATATTTAACACTTAGGCAAACTGCCTGCAATAAAACTATTTTGAGCTCTCTTCTAGATGATCTGCCCTTTAGATTAGTTCAGGTTCACACAGCTGCGCAGCGAATAGAAATATTTCACAGCTCAATAAATGGGGCAGCTGGTATTTTGATTCATCTCCGAGCAATTTCGCCAGGAATCAATAAAATATGGTGCTCATTTTGAACAAAAGAGCACGTTTGATGGGATATCATCATTGCTGTGGTCAGCTTCTGGCAGCCTAGAGATGAATGAATGTGTCTCTCAGAGTCTTACCTTTTCTTATCTTAATGTACACATTGGCATTTTACTTCCCCATCAGTTATTAGGCCACAACCATCTGTAACAAAACAAACAAACAAACAAACAAACAAAACCAGGAAAAGGAAAGAAGGAAAAAAGATTAAAAGGAAGTGTTAAGCGTTGTTTGTATGGAAAACAAAAAGTAGTTGAGTATTTTGGTCCTGTTTCCCGGGATGAGGTACCAAACAGGTAGATCAAATTATATCAACACTCCAGGAGTGCCTCACCACTCTAGAAACAGAATTCCATTTTACTTTTTAAGTTCAGCAATGGTCAACTCTCTGCCCTCTGTGCTGGTTTTAACTTGTCTTTTTTGCACTTGTCAGGACCACTCTTTTCTCTTCGTCATGTTGCAGTCCAATGGTCTCTGAAATATGGCTCTAGTCTGTGTCAAGAACTTTATTTTTCACTTTTATCCATATTTCTTAAGTATTTTGTCTATAGGATTCTGAAGTATTCATTTTCTTCTTTGGTTTTCTTTATGTCAGTGCTATTTCCCATCTTTTTGTTGAGATGGTCTCTGAAAGACTATCAACAGCATTTCAGATACTTTTTTATTTGTAAAATGCAATGCTAATTAATTTATTTTGTGGAGATGAAAAGATAAAACCAGGCATCGTAAATGGCCAGTCTTCGCGAATGAAGAGCCGAGGAAGGTCCTTACCCGCATATGCAGATAAGGCCTTCGAGCCTGCGCAGTGGATTTTTTAGGTGACAC
>JAWWES010000001.1:66533180-66623393 GCA_035583135.1 Lophotriccus pileatus
CACACTGTGTGTCACCTAAAAAATCCACTGCGCAGGCTCGAAGGCCTTATCTGCATATGCGGGTAAGGACCTTCCCCTGCTCTTCGTTCGCGAAGACGGGCCATTTACAAAACCAGGCATCACCTCTCAATAAAACATCATTTGAAGGCCACTGAAGGTCACACTTCTGGTTATTCAAGACCAAGACTACAGTTCTTTTTAGAAAAACAGTTTTTATTGACTTTTCCTTCCTTTGCTCCATCTGATTTAGATAGATTTTCCTTCTGTATTTTTCTCATCCAATTTTCACTAATTATAATTTTCATTAATGCATAGTATGACTAAATTGGTAACTCTGCTTCTACACCCATGTGGTTTTTCATTCAAATAATTTGTCTTTAGCTCGGAATTCTCAGCACTTGGTCTTGTTCCAAAGTTATTTCCTTTTGCTAAAATAGAACTTCATTCATCCTTCAAGAGACAGAATAACCTGCTCTTAAAAATGGCAAGACTATGCTTCACAGGAAACAGCTGGACAGGGAAACCTTTTATGTCGCTAGGGATCCTTTTCCTCTAACTAACTTAAGAAACAGATGTTCTAAGCTCCTCTTTCCTTATTTCTTAAAATTGATCGTATCACAAAGTGAATACTTTGCAAAAAGATCAGTTTGGTCAAATTATATTTTTTGTTTTAAATTACAGCCTTTTGGATCTGGGTTTAATATGGAGTTAATAACCCCTCTCCTCAGCTCATTTAATGGCTGTCTCTCAGCAGACCTATGACACCTCCATTTTTTGACAACTGTATCAGCCACTCCCGTCCAAAACAAAGAGGGGATAAAAAGGTCAATGGCCCTTTGACCATTGCTGATGATATTCCTAAAAGAAACTGTAGATGGAGGCAATAAGCTTCATATTCTGTACCAAACTCTTGAAGAGGGATATATTTGGCACAGAGTAGTACTGTACCACTTTAAAATATTTGGGGAAAAAACCCAGTATTTTCGTGTGGTTTTTTCTTTTTTTTCATAAAACCATGTTTCATTCCCCTTCTGGGAATTTGTGGATGTAGTTTGGGACACAAGGAGCCCAGTGTCTTACAGTAAAAGATTGACAGTGGGACAGCCAAAAGGGTTTCGTGTCTCTGTGCATGATGTTCCTCATCATACTTTCTGTTTTCCAAACAGTCTGATGGATTTTTCCTGTCAGCTCTAGTAGTCACAAGTGGGATGTGGCACGCAATTTGCCAATTGCTTTTATCTGGTTTGTGGTTTCTTTACAACATAACAGAGTGGTGTTAACTCTATTTTGCCATTAATTTCATATCACCGTGGTTTTGGTAAAGAGTAAATAAAAAATTGTGGAAAATAAAGTGTCTTTAACGTATTGGGGGATCTTTAATATATTTTTATCAACGGGAAAAATTTCAGTTTTATTTCTCAAAAGCCTTTGCAGCAGTAATTTTGTCCTGAATGTCTGTATTCCCCATACCCCAAATATTTTTCATCTTCCAGAAAGTGTTATGAAGACACAGTTAAAATGTACTTACAAGAGACAAACAGTACTGTTACAGAACTAGCTGGCAACAAAGAGAATGATATTTTAAAGCTATATATAGAAGAAAGAGAAAATTCATTTTACTTGCTATTAGAATAAATTGAAGCTCCCGGGATTTCCTTTTTTTTTCTCCCCTTCAATTCTGCAGCAGGAAGAAAGGCCAAGAGTTTTAAAGGTATTTGGATGTCCAGCTGCCTCTAAAGCCATGAACAAAGCCATATATGCCAAGACAGCTGTCTTGGTAAATAACATTTATGTTACAGTGGTTGTTGGCAGTTCAAAAGCTTTTGTGATTATCTTTGTACCTTTTTATTTCAGATATAAGGAGGAGATTGTGTCCCAAAAGCTTTCCACATTTCAGCTGAATAGATTTTATCTTTCTGCAAATCTGTAAATAGCTACATTCAAAAATTTAAGTCCTCAAATCCTCTTCAAATTCTGCCTAATTCTGGGTATGCTCACAACCATATGGTTCTATGTTTTGCCTAGGCATCAGCAAACATATCTGTGGGAGCACCCAGAGTCACTTGCATTTTGAGGTGCAGGACAAAGCCACAGAAATCCTAGATATTAGAGGAGGGAATAGGAGACAGAGAAGAGCTTCATATCTCAGCTCTTCTCACTTTGGTGGGGTATGGACTCCCTCTTTCCAGCTCCATGGAGAGGAGGTGTGAAACAGGCTAAGCACATCTTCCTTTTTCCCATTGCATCTGTATTGCTCTGTGGAGAGAAATACCTGACACAAAGACCAAAAGAAAGAAACTGAAGAGGTAACACAGTTCTCCCCCAATGGGGACAGAAGGGTGGAGCTCAACAAGGGCAGGGAAATGGCCTATATTCTGATTTCTGTTGCTCAGTCTTTTAGGCACCGCTCAATGAACATTGATTGGGTTACTACCAAAATCTCTGCTACATCAGAGATTCTGGATATTTCATCAGTCTTTGTAGCATAAATAGGTCCCACATGGAAAAATAAATGTAGCTATCGTGACAGTAGTCCTGGTGCCAAAGAAGATGACATTATGGCTGCAAACTCCTCTGAACCTTAGTGATTGCCCACTACCACTACTTGTGATTTAAAATGAGTTGAGCTTTGGCAGCTGTTCTTCATTTGTGGTTTGATCTCATTTGACATGCAGACCAATAATGTTTCTAGTTGTTGTTAGCTGTACAAAAAAATTGCAGGAGAAATTTTAATACAAAAAGAGAATGGCAGAAAGAGTCTGGAGACTGTTCTGGAAAAGGCAAATGTAAACACTGGCATAGCTATGGGAAAGAAAGACAACAGGAACAGATTTCAAGTCTTAGAAATAGGTTCTTTGAAGGTTTTAAGCATGAAAATCTACCTGTTCTTGTGGTTTAGTGACAGTATTGTTTTAGCTCAAATTGTATTTAGTTTTGAAGTTTGCTGTGTGTAATTTAGACCATTGTGAGATCAAAGGGATACTTTGGGACAAATACTTATATTACTGTGTGCAATATTTCTAGACCTGACATTAGATTTTTCATGTGCCATGGAAGTCTTAGTTGGACAATGAATTCAACTCTAGATTCATAAATAGGTCAAAGACACATTCTTGCTACAGGAAGCTATAATTAAAAATGAGCACATCATGGCCATTACAAAACAACTTTTACTGCCCTTAAAATATAGTTGGATTTCCTTTCTGAATATTCTCTGAAAAATATGGGGGTTTAACCTCTGAATGGCAGGTTATCAATTGTGGATTTGTTTTTTGTTTTTCTCACAGCTAAAAAAAAAAAAAAAAAAAAAAGTAGTGATCCTCAGAAAAAACATGGGAACTTTACAACTGGCTTTCTCCCACTATTCAAATAGAAATCATATAGAAAAATACTGTCTACCAAACACGCCTTTAACTCCAGAGGAGGAGTGGGATGGGGGATCAGGAGCAAGAGCAGCTTAATGCAATTTCAGTAGAAAAAGAATAGTTTGGGTTTTTTTCAGAGACTTTCTTATTAGTAACCACAGAAGCTAAAATTATTCAGATTACAGAAATTCGGTGATGATCTGAAAAGTAGTGGGATACTATAAGTGTTAAATTATTTTTCCTTGTGTTCTGTCACCTTTTTAATTCCTTTCTTATTTTCATGTGATATAGTAAAATAAGGATTCTAAGGTTTTTCCCCCCCCTCTCATTTCTAATCTTCTTTGAAAATTTAATATTGCTGATTTCAACTATCTAACATTTAAATATAGGCTAGTAGGCTGCCATTTAGAAAACTCTGCAGAAGCAATGAATAAATCCCAGACTGTGGAAACTGTTCTTCTTCATAAAGGGAAATATGGTAAAAAATTATAGGCAGAAATAAATCCCCAACTTGTTCTTCTGTAAGCTGTCAGACAGGTTTTTGAAGGCTAAGCCAGCAGGTAACAGGAGAGGTACTGCAGAGGTTTCTGCAGGAATTCCTTTCTTCCACATGTCCCTCTGAGGCTGCCCCCTCTGTTCAACAGAGTTTCAGGCTGAAGAGGTTATTCTGTAAATGATGTATGTTTCTCTTCTCCAGCTAGTTCCTGCAGGTTTTATTTTCTTTTCAAAGGATAGAATATATAGCAATTATTTCTTCACTTGTAACTTGTTTCTCTGAGGCCAGCCACAAAGCCATACAACTCAGAGTAACCTAAGAAGCTTCAGGTGATATAAAAAGAAGCTATTTATTTGGAATCCAGACATAGAAATAAAACTAAAGCTACTATTGAAGGCTGTGAGTCTCTCCTCTCCAACACAACACACTTAATGGGAAAGAGAGGGAGTGAAAGAAAAAAATACAGAAAAGTAGGAGAGGGAAGGAAAAAAAGAACCTTGAAGGAACCTCTTAACATCCTAACTTAAAGATGTGCCCAGGGGATATGGCTCCAAACTTTTAAAAAAATCTTTATTTAGAAGGTTTCATAATCTCCCTCTGCAAACTGTTCCTTCTCTTAAGGATCCTTTCTCTTAGAATTTTCTCCAACATCTAATCTATATTTTCCTCATGGAAGTTTTAACTTGTTCTTTCTTGCCCTATTCCCAGGGGATATGAAAACAAGTCTGTTTGCCTCTTTGGAGATCCAAGATATATATGGAAAATAATTTTGTATTTTCCCTAATACTTCTAGACTAAGCTAAACCGCATTTCTCACATTTTCGTGAAGGCCTCATTTTCTAGACTTCCAGCTTCATGAGATTCCCCATGACAATACACCAAAATTAGTCCATGACATTCCTGACCATGTAGACCTGCCTTTTAGCAGTTCTGAATGTTATGGAAGGACTACTTCACTATATCACTTGATTTACATCTCCATCAACATTAATATCTGTAGCTTTGCTAGACATTTGGGGCCATGATGTCAGATTCATCTGACCAAATGCAAATAATTAAATCTGAAATGGTCAACCTAGCTCATTTGAGTAAGGGAATCAGGCAGTTTTGAAGCAGGATTTAAGTCACACAGAAGCAGATGACTATATTTTTTTGAGAATTAAAATGAAAACAGACATAAAAGGAACAGGAAAGAGACCTAAAAGTGCCTATTTTTTTTCCTTTAACTGCATAGGTATCCTAGAGCTACCTAACCTGTTGTAGTGGGGGAACTCTGAATACACTGGAAACCTTCTTAGAAGTAATATCCACAGTGCTTCCCTTTATTCATGAAATACATGGTTTATATACAACTTTTCCCGAGTGCACACATCATTTCTGCTGTACTATTGGTCAAAGGGAGACCTGTTACTTCCTTTCTATTGGAAGTCAAACCCAAGAGCACATATAACAAGATAGTCAACGTCTTGCAGAAAAATACCAGGTGTTATTTTTTGCTGCTGAGCTGTTTTTCACTCTTGTTATCTACACAGCTTATTCCCATGAACTGTTCAAGGTTTCTTGGTCTGTGCTCCTCGTAGAAACTGGATTGTGCATCAAAAAGCCTGCAGCAGCACATCATACCCTGCATTATTTAAAATTCCCTTAACACTAACCAACTCAGAGTGCAGTTCCCTAGCAGTCAGTAATATGAATCCATAAAATCACACGTTCAGAAAAAGCAGGTTAGGACAAAATTTTGATGACTTCCCATGTGTGCTTAAAGAGAAATAAGAGACTTTTTTCAGGAATTTCCTATTTGCCTTGAAAAAGGTGCCTAAACTTCAAAAACTGCACAGGCATTCCCTAGATGTTACTGTAGGATTGAATGTTTATTTAGGCTATTAAAACCAAAGGGAGAGCTAGGTGAGGAATTTAAGAGTTATTATGAATTACTTTTTTCTATAGCTCTGTAGTTTGCACATATATGTCACCTTCAATATGTGATGCCTGATTAATCTGTAATATGAATGCAGATTTTTTATACCACTGTAAATTCTTTTAATATCTGAAAATGCACTTTCAGTACACATAATTCCCCTACTGGGAGCACTGGCAAAATTCCCAGTGACTGGAATAAAAACTATAAAATGCAGAATAAGGGAACAGGGCTTAAGTCAAGAGTGTAAACCAATTAGGTATTTTCGTGGTTGGCCTTTGGACTTCTAAATGTAATGTCTGTTGTTCTGTTTCCAAAGGCACCAATCCTGTCAACCTTGCTGACTCTCTCAGCTTTTTTCCTGCCAGCATTAAGGGCTGTTTCCTACTGTTCTGAGCCTTCAGCCAAACATCGTCTTGTGCCCTTCCCGTGTGTCCCTCTCTTCCCTTAGCATCCAATGTTCTTAGAATCTGTTTCCTAATCAAATCTTTTAACAGACGATAAGAGGGCAGAACATATGCAAATTTTCTTAGTGAAGTAGATACTAAATATCTGAATCAGCAACACAACTTCTAACTACTGCACTAATTAATCTCTTATTTATGACTCATTGTCAGCTATACATTTTTGGAGTGCTGACAGATATAGCTGGCATCCAGCAGTAAATAATGTTTCAATGGCTTCTTTCAGGCTGGGATGAAGTTTAAAGCTGTGAATTACTCAAAATAAGTAGGATAATGTATAAACACAGATAAAATTATTTTATTCCACCTTAATTACTTACCTTTACTTTTTTATTTGGCTACTTCTGTATCAGAAAATTGAAAGTGTAGAATATTGTGCTCATTTGTCATGTACTTAAACACAACATAAGCTGTTGTACATTACTGAACAATATCTATGAAGCAGAAATGTTTGTCAGAAGTATCCTCATTACTCAGCAGTCAATGCCGTTCACTACCTTAGGCCAAATTGGTTCACTGGGATAATGCATAATTAAATAGATTCCCAGTGCACCTGATTAAGTAAAGTGTAGAGAACTACCTGTGAAACACTGTAACATACATTGCTCACGAAAATTTCAACCACCTACAGTTTTAATGAGGTTTTTCCTTCTCCATGGCAGTTTCGATTAGGCAGATCTTTCCTGACCAAAATGACATGGATGATACCTACTCACGGATCTTGAAACTAGCTTGCAGGAGGTCCTAAATTAGAAAATAAAGTCATAGTAGAAACATTCTCCCTGGCTGTTCTTACTGATCCTGTTGCATTGCACAGTTCATGCCAGGCATTCAAAATTAAGTTTTAAAAGAAATCAATCTCATATTTGAACATATACATTATCAGATTGAATTCTGTCTCTAGATTTGTGGCTATCCCTTGCACCTGTGGGATAATTGTTGTAACAGTTTGAAGGACGGATACAAACCCATTAAGGGCCACCTTGACAAAAATAAATATGCTTACAGTTAAGGAAAAGCCTTTGTAACATGCATACTGATGAACTCAAGCAGACCCTCATCAAAACATCTCTATTATTCACTAAAGAAAGAGTCTCCAGATCTGCATGTCTCTATTCCCTGCCTAGTTCAGGCTGGATAGCCTATTCTGTGAAATCTTCAAAATAATATGTTTTCGGGAGTTTTTTTGGTTGTTTGTTTGTTGTGGTTTTTTTCAGCATAGTGTGTGCCCTTCCTATTTTTGTGACGTTTGCATGTGCATACCCAAAATCTTTTAGTGTTCAATCTGTTGCACATTCACAGTTAAACTGTTCACATCTAACTTCAACCATCTAAAGAACAGACCATGCAAAAGTTAGTTGATATAACCTCCTTTAATATATTATGGCAGGGGAAAAAAAAATCACTTTAAAAAAAAAAACTAAAATAAGCATGCAAGACAGACTTCATGAATCTCCCTGAGGAATATCCATGACTCTTTACTGACCACAGGAAATATCAAGATAGGTGGTTTAGGCCAAAATTAAACTGATACAGTTGGAGTTAGTTCCCAAGAATAACAGCCACAGAGATGTAATCACCTCTCTCAAGACAGGAAGATGACAGGGTTCCCAAATTTTGTCGCTTGACAATTGTGTTGACAGAGTTGAAAGTAGGGTAGGTAGGGACAAAATTCTGAAACAAGATGAAGGAACGATTCTTACAAGAAACATTTACTGAAAACTGCTGTTTTACATTAGTGACTGATGCCATTTAATAAAAATATACACTTTAATGAAAAAAGGTAAAAAAAAAATTTGAATGTATGATAAAGGTTGATCACCTAACTTAACAGCATATATTTTTTCAAAACACAGGAGGAAAAGACTAGTTACTGCACAAAGAGAGCCAGGTAACTGTATACCCTGCTGTCCTTCAAATGGCAATTTGCCAAAGCATCCATAACACTGTTGATTCAATTTCTTTAACAAACCTTTTGCCTTTTTATTATTTGCCTGTTCATGGATTATGATTTGTTCTAAATGATATGTTTCTTACTGTTTTATCAAATGCTTCTTGGTTTGTGCCATTGACTGAAAAAAATGAAAAGGCTTGTTTTTAAATTTGAAAGTATTTAGATAAAGATAAATTGACCATTATTTTTCTCTTTGTATACAACAAAAAAAGCTTTTCAGAGAATTATTATTAGAGGTCACCAGACCTCAAATTTCTACTAAAGAAGTTAATGTCTTATCCGGAGCCCAAATCAAACACTTTTTCTATATTAATATTATATCCAAACCCTTAGGCAGTTTGTCAAGAAGTTTGTTGGCCTCAGGGGGATTTTTCATTGATAAGAAAACTAGGCAAGCAGGGAGTGTTTGCCAACAGAAAACAACTGTTGTACCATCGTTCAAAGAGACTGGCCTGAGACTGTTTGCATCTCCTTGCATTTGACAGTTTACACCCCATGACTTGTTTATGCCTAGGAGGGCTGTGATTCCTCTTGTTATCTGTGAATACTGTAAAGAATTAAGCTTTCAAATGGCTAAGACTTTCCAAAATGATGAAAGCATGCATTTATTTCTGCTTTAAATACAGGTCAGCATGAACGCTTGTAAGGAGTTCACTCAAACCACAGTAATTAATTTTGTGTAGTGTAGAGCTTTTTTAACATAATAAATGAAATACCAAAATGCAAAGGCAGGGGTTGAGCCCATGATTATAAACATGGTAGAAGAAAGAAAGAGGTCTGTAAGAGTGGCAACATATTTCTTTAAACCTAAACAATATAGAAATACCAATTCAGAGTAAACTAAAATATGTTATACAATCCCCATGAAGACGGATATAACTATTAAAGTTTTTATCCATCTGAATTATAAAGTGAGGCAGATATACTCATTGTCCGCAAACACTAAGAGCTAACACAACTGGTTATTTTTTTACTTCTACTCTGCTGAATCAGATATCTTCTACTTTCTTGTCTAGTCAGAAGAAAGTAAACCTGATGGTGACTGAGATCATGTGAGACTTAAAATTCTGGATGAGGTGGAGTAAAAGCCACTGCTTTTTTTCCTCACAGAAGATCACACTTTCATGTATTCCTCCCTTTTTTTCCTTTCTTGTCCATTAACTTTCAGTTTTCCTGAATACCATTTCCTCCTTCCACAAAGCAAAGTATCTTTAGAAGAACAGAGGAATAATCTCTCTCTAAAGGGGAAACTAAGCAAACAAGATTCCTTTTTCACAGTGGCACACTAACAAGATGTAAAAAAAAAAAAGCACTCAGGCTGTGTGAAAGTCTACAGCCTTGAGGACAAGGGAGAGAGCACTCCCCTAGATAAGCGTCTTTCTAAACACAACCTCCTCTCCCTCTGCTGTTGAACAAAAGGGACAAGGTACAGTTCATGTAAGGCTAACAGAGCTCATTTTAGTGCTGCTAAAGTCAACATTCATACATTAATGCTGTCTGGATGGATCTTCAACTAAACATTACTGAGATGAACTTGTCATCCAGGAAATGTGAGCAGATGGAGGCAGCAAATGCAAGACAGGAAATATTATGACTTCAGTTCTATTTTGTCCTCAGTGGCATCATTTCTATTCCTCCATGAGGCCCACAAGGTGAGTTTGAAGATGAAAAATATATTGACAACATTTGATTCATTCTCTTTCTACTTTTTGGCAAGTAGTCATGCTGTACACTGCCGCTAATTCTGCTGACCTTGAAGGTCAATCATTCTATATTTTGAGCAAGCGCTTGCTCATCTCATTCTAAACAATAAAATCCCCTGTGTAGTACAATGTAATGAAATGATTCAAAGCCTCTCAATGTTTTCCTATGCACCACTTTTGCATGTTTCAATTTTTCTTTATTCCCTCATAGCTTTTATACTTTTAATTTCTACCTTCCTTCTTCTCACTTTCTTTTCTCACTTGAATGAAGCCAACAATTATGATCCCCCTCCCAAAGTGCTCATATTACTGTGAGACCCTTTCACTTTCATTAGGCAGATGTTCATGTAGTAAGCTGGAACAAAGAGGGGTTCAAGTAAAAAATGAGCTCTGGGCTGCCTATGACTTTAAAAGAAGGTGGAAATATACTTTTAATAGAGATGTAGAGTCTTCTGACAGAGCTCCAAGCTATGCTGCTCCATGATTACAATGAATACAGGCAAGCAAATCCATGATTTCTCAGATATCTTAACCATTTCCTTAAAGAGCAAAATCATTTATTCCTGCCTTTCTTTTCATTACTCTCTTTCTAACATATTCCTTCTTTCTTCAATGTTCCCTAGCAAATTATTAAATTTGTAAATCTGATACTGGTAAAAGCAGGGTTACATTTGGTTATATGTAGCCTCTGTTCCCTTTAAAATATTTGGAATCCTACAGTGGGCAATAAGATCAATGGCTTCAGGAGAACTACTCTTTTCCTGGGCGATTATTCTCATGCTTGCATGAAATCAAGATGTCAATGAGATCAGATTTTAAAGAACTTTTCTGAGACTTCTAAATGTGGAAAATGCATTTCAAAACACTCAGCTTGCTTTAAAACTACTTACCAATCTCTCCTTATTTTTCCCAGGAGCCTCCGGAAATTAACTCAGAGGGGTGTTGAATTAATGACTGGTGGTGTATGCCTTTGTGTAGTGGGCAGAGAAGATGAGGATCAGCACCTGTTTTTTTGGCATTTCTGGCCAGGCATCAACACAGATATTCAGTGACAGTGCAGTGTTGCTTGGTGTTGGATGCTCATGCCCATCTGCGAGGATGGCGTTGTTCCCATCTGCGAGTTCAGAGTGCCTTTGTCTACAATCAGCACTTGGTTTAATTGTGTAGCCTATATTGGAGCAAAACCGCTATTACTTCCCCACCACTCTTTCACGTGCCAGAATGAATCTGTGGTGACACCTTCCTCATCCCTGCTGTCACATCTCAGTATTTATTTAAGCCTGAACAGCGGAATGGAAGGAATCAGTCACTATTCACAATGATTGCTAACTGCCAAAAAGACACATTTCTAATGAATCAGACGATGGGGAATTTCAGTATGAAAGGGTACATAAGAAAGGGCTTTCTAAAAGCTCCCTATGTGAGAAGGGATCCAGAAGATCTGACATAGGCATCAGGAAACACACTAAACCACTGAGGAGCACTTCTGACAGTGCCCAGGAGCAACTCCTGTAGCAGCTAAACCAGTAGTAGATTCTCCTAATCAACTGGGAACAACGTAAGGAATTCTTTTTAATCAGCAGGGTATAGCACTATTGCCCAAAGACCATGCCATTCAGTTAAATACAAGATGTAGCTAGCTATATTACATCAGGAAAGAAAGCAGGAGAGCTCTGGCAACTGGACTTTTAAAGTCACTAAGTGGTACTAAAGTCAGAGCTGAAATGACCAAGGCTCCAGTCCGCTGTACTTCCCGTTCTGTCTAGAATTTGTCTCACAGTGTACAAAATTTGGGTATCCTGAGTATATTTCAATGTCAGCAGAGAAATATAAAACTACAAATACCTTCTCCTAAGTACAGTTCTTATCTTTGAGCCAAAGCAAGATACTGTCCTGTAGATACTCGAAAGAGTATTTTTGAGGCATTTGCTTTTGGGTACCCTCCCACTGTGAGCTCTGCCATTTAGAAATGTGAACTTGAGAATCTTGTTATCCAGCTTCTTGGTTTGATAAGGGTATAAGTTTATAAATACATGTTTTAAATGCTTTTTTTTCTCCTTAAAGTTCTTTTAGTGAAATAGAGGTTTCAGCTGCAAAAAATGAGATGTCTTTCACGAGAACAGCCTACGTGTTTTAGTTTTTGTGCCTTCCTGTAACGCAGTAGATGTATATCTGTCTTGCTTTCATTTATTCTCTTTTTCATTTCATTTCATTTTATTTCATTTCATTTCATTCACAGAGGCCTGATTTAGTCTAACTACACTTTTTATTTGCTAATAAGGTCATCCCATAAATTATCTTACTGAAGTAGGTCTTTTAATTATTTCCTCCTTCAGAAAATGTAGTTTTCAAAATTCCTTATTTCCATTACTGTGAATACTCTTTTCTGTGTTTCTTACATTGTCAGATTTAATTTAAATATTATTCATGCTGTGCTCTGATTTCAATGCTTTATTTAAATATGCTGACTTACATATTTTCTGATTAATTTTGGGGGGAAAAGGTTATTACCATTAACTGTGATTCTTGACTAATATTGCTGTTGAATATTCATGCTTGTGGTGTATATCGGTTCTGTGCAGTGCTAGGACTGTAGAGCTTTTTTAGGAAAAAAAGTCCCATACAAATCAGATAAGTGCTTCTTCCAAATGTGAATGCTTGCTGCTGATACTATCAGAAACAATTAAATTCCCAGCTACTGCCAACATCTCTATTAAATCCTTAAGCACTAAAGAAAAAATTCCATGGATGCCTTTCAAGTGGGAGAAAAGGGCTGGGAAAAGATAGGAAGGAGTTGGCACCAAGGAACTCCAAGGACATGTCCACACTGAAAAATGAAAGCATAACTCGTTTGTATCTACACTGCTTTGGGAAAGCTGTCCCCACCATGGTTTTGCCTTGGAAAAATGTATTAAGGTCCCAAATAGAGACAGAGAGCAAGCTAAAAATTACCTGATGTATCCTTGGGATAGACACACTGTCCCCAAGTCAGTGAGACTTCAGGGAAGGTCTATAAAGCTCAGCATTTGCAAAGAGTGTTACTAGCTGTAGGAACAAGAATACTAGTATCGAGGGGTTTATGGCTCTTTATGCCTTCCCTGAATTCATGACATTTCTTCTTCCCCTGCATTACAGGGACAGGCTACTACCAGTGACACCTGAACAGGAGTCCATCCTCCTGAAAATTTTCACTTTGATATAGTCTTGGGTATATTTTTTTATGCTTCATTTTTAATAACTATTTTGTTAGTTTATCATCCCGTGGTGGTTACTGCTAAAACAATAATTGGCAGCACCCATTTGAAGCCTCCGAGGGGAAAGGGAGAAACAGTGCAAAGAACTAAAGCCTAAAGCCCCAGCACTAATAACAAAAAGGAGAGATGTCTCCAAATCCAGTGGTAAGGATAAAAGAATATACTTCATGCATTGCATCTGTTCTAAATAACCCTTATTCTCAGCCGGGGGAGTGAATGACTTAAATACTATGTTAAGGACCCTAACCATGTTTCCATTCCCCTTCAGGATATTATAATTTATTTAATAAGATTTTTCGTATAATAACCAAAGTTTCATTTCTTAGAGGTTCCTTCTTCAAGGGAGGTCTCAGCTTAGGATTAATTCTTTGGCCTTTAAGCTTGAGAAGAAAAATAATTTTGCCAGGGTAATTACTAGACGTATGCATGTTACGTACTTTCGTTTCCTGTTACTTGTAGTCTGATGAAGATCAGAAATATTGAAATTCATTTTAAAGCAAGTAGTAAGGTGAAAAAGGGAATTCTCCAGTCAGTGGAACAATTCAGATCATGATTATGAAGTGGACTCTGGCTCCTGGTGAGACAACTGTTTGCCTCAGAGTCAACTTCAAATGCTCAGGAGGGAAATCATGAGCTGAAAAGAGTCTGAGGATGAATTACTTTCCTATGCCCAGGAGTGGGCAGTAGAGCATCAATTTGAAAGAGCAGTTCACCTACTTAACTTGGAGCAGAATTAATATAATTGATTTCAAGACTTTCAATTAGGTAACTCACTTGTTTAAAGCTAAGCATATTCTCAAGGATATTTTAGTTTTGCAGCTGTAGTCTTGCTAGTCTTAAGGCACTTTAGTAAGGCAGCAATGGAAGTGTGTGTGCTTTTCCCAGTTTATAAACAGAAGACTTAACTTTCATTTCTGCCAGAGCACCATGTTTTGCAAGCATTAAACTCACAACACAAATGCTAAAAGTAAAGGAATAATATTGTATAGAATAGGATTATCTAATGACAACTAATCCACCCTGTATTTGGTAAACCTAAATTGTAAATGTCTGTGTATCTGGCACTGCAGACCCCTGATGCAAGAAAGCTATGTAGCATAAAATTGCTTTAAACATCTGTCAAAAGAAAACTGAGTTGATTACATTCTTTTTTTATTTGCTATAAACACAGAGGTTAGTTTCTGAAAAGCAATTTTGGAGGTGTAATCACATTTCTTTGACAGTGTGAGACAAAGTTCCTTGATAAGATAATATAGGAATTAAGTGGCTTTGAATGAACTGAGAGGCCTTGAATGAATGGTTGGGAGCACAGAAAAATGTTGTGTTTGGGCAAACAGTGGCACAAATCAAAACAAGTTGGAGAAAATAAGTGGGTTACAAGGATTAAATAAAATATTGACCTTCATGAAGTGATTGCCAGCAGCAGATCTCGAGGGACTTTGTAAAGGAAGGAAGTCTCTCTGTTTCTCTTGGGGAAAGGTAAGGATTGAGGGGAAAGAACACAAGAGTGCCAGAACAAAGCTCTCGTCAACTCCAGAGCCACATTTCATCTACTAGGTTGCCAATGAACCAAAGGAGTAATAAAGGGTAACTCTAGTTCCCAGGGAGCTTCTCTGCAGTGGGAAAATGACAGTTTCTCAAATCCAATACTAATAAAGCAATGTAAACAAGAAACAATGACAAATGTTTCAGGATATGCTTTTTTCTAAAGCCGTAGGGATTGTCTAAATAACCCGTAATCCAGTGAGCAAAGAATGCAATTGGCATGTGAAAGACATTGTCAAATTTCTTATTCTCTGATAAGTTAGGTGAGGGCCTGAGTTACAAACTCCACCTTCATTTAGTGTGCTTAAATTTTATTTAAACATGTGAATATACGTTAGTGAATGAGAATTGGTTCACTTGCCTCCATGTGCTTATCAGAATTTTCAAAATCCTTATCTGATTATCCAAGTATGTCTGTATATCAGATTCTTCCCTTCTTTCTGCTTTGCTAAATATTTACTAGATTTAAAGCAAACGGTCTTGTCAAAACCCATGAGGTTAGTGTAGAACATGACCTTCAAGAAATACTGCGTCTTAACAACTTGGTTTAAATGCAAAATGGAAAATCTTAAAAATGTTGATGTCACAATATTTCTTTGAAGAATGGGAGAATAATCCGTCTCTAAAGCAGAAGTCAGTGAAGCAAGAATGCTTTTTCCCACACTAACATGACATCAAGAAAACATGCTCAGGCTATGTGAGAGTCCACAGCCTTGAGGACGAGGGAGAAAGCTCTCCTCTAGTTAAGTGTCTCTTTGAACACAGCCTCCTCTCTCTCTGCTGTTGAACAAAAAGGACAAGGTACAGTTCATGTAGGGCTAACAGAGCTCATTTTTGTTGCTGCTAAAGTCAACATTCACAAATGAAAGTCATTGCAAAACACTCAGAATTTCTGTCTGCTGCTGACAATGTAGGTTTTAAGAACTTTGCAGCCTGGATGGATCTTCAACTAAACATTACTGAGATGAACTTGTCATCCAGGAAATGTGAGCAGATGGAGGCAGCAAATGCAAGACAGGAAATATTATGACTTCAGTTCTATTTTGTCCTCAGTGGCATCATTTCTATTCCTCCATGAGGCCCACAAGATGAGTTTGAAGATGAAAAATACATTGACAGCATTTGATTCATTCTCTTTCTACTTTTTGGCAAGTAGCCATGCTGTACACTACCGCCAATTCTGCTGACCTTGAAGGTCAATCATTCTGTATTTTAAGCAAGTGCTTGCTCATCTCATTCTAAACAATAAAACCCCCTGTGTAGTACAATGTAATGAAATGATTCAAAGCCTCTCAAGCTTTCTCTACATTCTGCTTCCTATTCTTCCACTTGTAAAAGTGGGTGTTGAAATTAAGTCCATGCTATTTATTGACTTTTCCCCTGACATACAGTGGACAATATCTTGTGTATTGTGTAGACGAATTATCTGGAAAGTGAATGTTGCTGACTGTAACTGCCTGGGCACAGCTGTGGGATTGAAGGCAGGCTTGAATCTGTGCCACATTAAGGCTGCATTCTGAAATTATAGCTCTCATACTTTCATGCATGACAGTACTCTGAGTATGGGGCTACAATTCCTTGGACCAGAATCACGTGAACATAAAGCCTAGCATTTTTTGGTATCCCTGCTGAATGAGTTTTGGTATCCCTGCTGAATTGTTTCTCAGGAGTGCCCAAGCATGATTGTGTTTTCCAGAGGCAGAACTCGGGTGGATCAGCTAGTATGTTAAGTTGGGTCAGCTTGTGTGTTAACTTACAGACAAACAAAAGTGGAAGAGTTACTCAGTGGCTGAAAGATTTGAGAGGTCTGCAGGTTTGTCTGTTTCAATATCATTTGACCTACTGCAAATTATTTGTTTATAGAAACTTTATCCCTCTTAATTTCAGACTGTACAGCAAACCACTGACAGAGTTGGCATAAATGGAAGAGGTCTCCTGGCAATCATTCTAAGGCCATTGGTGCTGAAATCTCATTTTTTCTCAAGATTTTTTTTTCATTTTCAGCCTTAAATCAAAGGATTCTTACCAAAAACAACCCCAAAAGCAAACCACCCCATCTAAAATCTTCTTGAAACTTTTCAGTTGGTCTTTGTTCTGCTTAAAATAGATGAAGCCAGCTTAAACATATGTTCCTAAATGTATGGTTATAGTGCCTTTTTTATAATTAGAGGGTTTTACTTAAAGTAGTACTTGAAATACTTCAGTGACCAGCATGCATTATGAGGCATCCAGAACTTGGCTGGTCATAGAAAACACTCGTGTGGTTTTTTAAATCTTTCCTTTTTAATGAAGGAAGGAAAACCATAAAGTATCAGTAAATCTATCCACTCTAGGCATAGGAGGGCCAGGCATAAAGACAATCTCCCATCAAGAGTGCTTTAGCCAGGTTACTGCAGGCCTGGCTAAGTCTTACAAAAGGTCTGCTGCTCTTGTCTTTCTGTAGTGCTGGGAATAGCTTGTCTTCTCAAATACGTACAAATTTCTAGTAATCTATCTTTTTTTTTTTCTCTTTAAGAAAGAAATCAAAGACAAGTGTGAAAAGGAGTCTTTAGAAAAAGGATACTTGTATCTACAGTAGGTCTAGCTGTAAAACAGTTAAAAGAAAAAGAAAACCACAAATAACAAATTCAGACTTTCAGTTTTGTCTCTGTGGATTGGCTTTCCCTACAAACTCAATAGACCAGCAATTCAAAGACATGGAAACACCATGTTTCATAAAGAGTTCATGAAAGTGATTTTAAGGATTAAATTTGGATGAAAAATACAGGACAGTTCATGTTTTCCTCATTCAGCCTTTATATTTGACATTTACAGATTTTTATTTTTTTTCTACAAGGATATGATAGAACTTGAATACTGAAGAGTTTGAATGCAGTGGGTAAAGTCACTCACCTAGTCACAAAATATTTCATCTATATATTTCTTGTAATCATATAGTTTCTGGTAATTTTTCTTACTTTCCTAATCCATTGTACCCCTCTAGATGACGTTATACACACCTATATCCATGAACCCTTATGTCAGTCTGTTTTGTAGTCATTCAGACATGAGGACCACAATTCCTTAACCTAAAGAGTGGATGGGAACTTTTCTCTGTCTATGACTTATTTATGTGGTTTTCTTGGTATCATACTTCATGGATAGCTTCAAGCACACCTGGTTTCACCTGGTTTTGTCTCTATTAACAATATTACTCCTCTCTTAGTCTATCTTCCACTATGCTTTTTTCTTCCTACTCTCCACATCTTTAAACTTAGATTTTTACACCAAACTTTCATGTGAAGAACTCTGCATTCTCCTTTTCAATACGCACTTGCAATCCAACAGGAAGGTGATTAAGAAAAGAAAAGGTTGGTCAGTATTTTGAATCAGTTTTTTGTGAATAAAATGAACTCAAACAGCTTTCTTCACACCTTTTCTGTAAACTCTTAATTCATATACAAGACAGTAAAACAGGAAACTAGACTTAATCTTTAGACATTGTACTCTTTATGTACAGTACTTCCTTGCTAGTGCTTCTTCCAGTAACTCCAGATGATGTATGAATCAAGCTATGAAGATAGATTTCAATAGAAAACCCAAGGTATAGCAAATCCTTCACAGATGCTTCTCAATCATTACTCCTTCAATTTTTCCATTAGAAAAATAATTTAGATTAAACAGATTTGTTATATGCAGCACAGTGTTGCCATGTGAGCCTTGAACACTTTGTTCAAGAGCTAGGAGGCCAGCCAACTGCTTTAGTTCCTTAAAGAATAGCAGATGTGTCCTTCCAAGTCTCATGCTAATGGAATTTAGGCTGTGGTAAGGAATCTAAATCTAAAAATACTCTCAGTTTCTGCAATCTCTGTTTCACCTCTGTTCTTTTCCTTCCTTTTTTCCTTCTCTTTCCACATCTTTCAGAAACATTACATGAAATGGCCAGTTGAGCTGAAACCACTAATAATTTACTGTCACTGGCTGAAACAAAGAGTTAAAAGTAAAAATCTATGGCATTGTTATTGTTTCTACCAGCCTAACTCTGTAACTACTATATTTAAAAAAAAATTGAGTAAAATGCTTTCTCCTTGTGAATATAGAGAAAGACACTGTAATTTCTGTTCCCTTATTACCAGCATATGCATGCTACCTTTATTTTTATCTCTAAATGTTAACCATAGTTATGTAAAAGTGAAGCAAAAGATTTGGTGGCACCATCCTTAAGCAGAAGATGCCAATAAAATGAAATGGCAAATGGGACAAATCCTTTGCATTGCAGTTCACATTTTATATGTTGTGAAGGCTTTAGGACCACAGGAAAAAGATGTAGGAACTAGGAGGGGAAGATACAAGGTTTTTTCTCCATCAGGAATGTCGTGACAGAGCAAGAGAAAATGCTCTTCCACTGTCAAAGCTCTTCAACATTCTGCACTGCAGCTGTGTGCAGACTAAAGTGAATGATGCTTATTGTAATCTGATTGTTGCTTTGCTCTTTGTATGGAGTCTCTCTGGGATTGAGAATGTTACAGAGAAAGCTCTTGAAGGTAGCAGAACTACAAGTTGCTGTGCTGAGGTCTCTGGCTGCTTATTTCCATCATTTATTGTGAGTAGTGGTGAGATCTGGTGGGCAGACAGTGGGAAGAGAGAATGGAAGAGAAGAGGCCAAAGGCACAGGCTGTGGGTGGGAACAGGAGGTTTCTGTACAGCAAGCATTGCAAAAGGAGGTCCTTTATTTTACTTTTTTCCCTTTGTCCAAGTTTGTATCCCTTATTCCCTCCCTACCAGCTACTATTATTATAATAATTTTTTTTCACACATTGCTTTGTCATCCTGCATAGCAGTTGTATCTTCTCCTCCTTGTGTGGTGCTTGTGGAGCTCAGTTCTGGAAACTGGGATTCTAATAGGCCTTTACCTCATTCTACCTTATATCCCACTGGAACACTGCCTAAGCAAGGATGCAGCTACCCTGCATCTTATTCCCTCTGCAAAGTTGATATGTAGACAACTTTTTGGCCTTTACCTTTCCTGTCCCAAGAAAAAGCTCATTTGGAGAGAAAAGAAGAGCTGGAAATCCTGGAACTTCTTGTCTAAACAGCTGGTAGGAAGAAGATGGTCATGGCTTGTTTTCTTCCTCCACATTGCCAGAGGGTGTTCATGGCAGAGCATACTGGGGCAAAACCTGGTATCAATGGAGGCTGGGGGATAATGGATTGAAAGCAGCCCTGCTAAGAAAGTCTTGGGGTTGCTGGTGGATGAGAGACTGGACATGACCTGGAAATGCGTGTTTGCACAGAAGCCCAAACGTATCCTGGGCTGCACCAAAAGCAGTGTGGCCAGGTGGTTTTGCCCCTCTACTCTGCTCTGGCAAGACCCTACAGGGGTTCCTTCCAGCACAGGAAGGATACTGACCTGTTGGAGCAAATCCAGAGGAGAGACAAAAAGATGACTAGAGGGATGGAGCACCTCTCCTACAAGAAAAAGCTGGGAGAGCTGGGGTTGTTCAGCCTGGAGAAGAGAAGGCACCAGGGAGACCTTACAGCAGCCTTTCAGTATCTGAAGAGGTTTACAAGAAAGCTGGAGAGGGACTTTGGACAATGGCCAGGAGTGACAGGACAATGGGGAATAGCTTTGACAATAACCATTGACAGTGGTTAGGGTTAAAATAGAGATAGGAAATAATTCTTTCTTGTGAGGGTGGTGAGGCACTGGAATAGGTTGCCCAGAGAAGTTGCGGATGCCCCATCGCTGGAAGTGTTGAAGGATGAGCTTTGAGCAATCTGGTCTAGTGAAAGGTGTCCCTGCCCATGGAAGGTGGTTGGAACTATATGATCTTTAATGTCCCTTCCAACCCAAACCATTCTATGATTCTGTGATATGAAAAGCTCTACTGATGAGGTTATATTGTCACTTTCCATGAGGTAGTACAAAGAAGGGATGCAGTATTTTGCATCTTGACAGAGGACTACTTGCAAGGGCAGACAAACTGTCCTCTTCAGCAGACAGGAGCCAAGGGAAAGAGCTGGTGGGAAGAGAGAAGATTGTTGATTGTCTAAAAAGAAGGAAGGAAGCATATGAGAGATTTTGGTGAAAGGATCTTTAACTGGAAATGATGCTAAATGGCAGGAAGAAAGGATTAGAAGTGGAAGAAGCAGCTGGAGATGATTTATGTCTTCAATATTCCTACTTTGCTTCTTTATCTCAGAATTTTTATTTCCTGAAAATCATCCCTTCAGAAATACTCCAGCTCCCCAACCACTCATCCTAACAGAATTCTTCCAAGGCAGCATTCACACTTGTTTTCCACTGTTTATTTTCTATTCCATCTGCCACTTCTTGTCTTCTCTTTCCAGAAATCCCAGTGTTTCATTCCTTTGTTCTCAGTTTGCACACTTTCCTTCACTGAGTCCTTCACACACTCCCTTTTCCATCCAATGGCACTCTCACTTTGCATTCCTCTCCAGCTCTTTTTTCTATACTTCTTTCTCTCTATTGTTGTCTATTTCAGGTTCTGAACACACCCTACCGCCACTCACCTCCGCCTTTACCACTCAAAAGTTTTCCCTCTTAACAGTTTTTTCTTTTCTTCACAAACCTCTCCACTATCTTCAGTTTATCCCATGGAAACGTCTTTGTTGCCTCTCTTATGTTTCACTCAAGCAATTTTTCTTTAGACCTATAATTTCTATCTTTTTTTTGTACTTATTTTGTTTTCTTCTGATATTTTCAGTGGAGGAATATGAAGTTTCCTTGACTTTTGATAGCCAGAAATATAAATTACGAACTCCTGTTTGGTGATTTCAAATGTTATTGCCTCAGGAATGCAATACTTAAGACACAACAGGCATCACATCATAATGGACAGCCACTCATACATTATCATCGTTAACAAAAGGCAAATGGTACTCTGTAAATACCACCTTGGCTACACACCTTCAACATATTTCAAATCATCTGCAGCAGAACAGTTTGTCTGTGGCATTTAACTTCCTCAATTTTATTCAGAATGTTGAATGAAAGCTTTTAAGCAGCAGGAGGTCAGCGTTTATATGACAGAATTCAGGAGAATATTCATGTAGTCATGATTTTATTCCTGAACAGTATTTTCACTTTCATTCTGGTCAGGAATATAAAAGCAGTGGAATCCAGTATGTATTTCAACTAGGACAAGAACTATGCCACTGATTCTGTGGTCCAAGATACTGTCCAAAACTGAGTATTTCACAGCCTCTTCTATCTGAATTTGAGTTCCGTTTCCTCTCTTTTTTCCCCCATTTTATTTTTTTTAGGACCCTAGCTCCTAATCTCTAAGTAGATTCTTTCTTCTCTTGCTTTGCAACCTACTTTCAAAGAAAAACTCTCCAGTATGAGAAAATCAGAGGCAGGATACCACAGCAGGGAGAAGCTCCACTAAAGCACAGATTATGTACATATCAAGGTGATGGAGCTATGCACAACTGTTTATAAAAATGTGCAAAACAGATATGCAAAAAAGGACAAGGGTTTTTGAGACACGTCATTTTTTGCTCAAAATGCTTTATGCCACTTTCTCTGAGCAGAGTTTGACTTCCTCAGAAACACAAGAAAATAAATAAGAATGGGAACCTTTGGTTAGAGATATTTTACTCTCTGAAGCGTGATATTGCAGAGCGTGGGTGTTTCTGAAATTCTGTTAGTAGGCTAGAGCCAGTTTTCAATTCAAAGAGGAAAAAACCAGGTGTATAAAATGTAAAAAGGAGGGAGATTTACTTGTTTTACTGAACAGGTCTTGTAGGAAAGTATACCTGAGAGATGTAACAGGATTTACAGGTGTTAGGTTTGGGCTCTAGATTGTCTGATTTCACGGCAAACTCTTCAAGAAGAATTTCACACTATCACGGAGATGCCAATATGTGACCACAGCTGTAGGTGAAAAGTGCTATTATATGTTCATAATCCCAAACAGGTAACAAATAATAACAGTCATCTTCCTATTTTCAGTGTTTGTGAGCCATCTTGAGACAGACCATGGAAGGTAATAACCAAATGTAATTCTCTTTACTTTTTCATGCATAATTAGTAAGTAAAATAAGTTCATTTGAGCATCTTTTTATTCTTTAACTTTCTGAACCTCCTTATTATTCTCTCCTCTCTCTATTTTCAAAGCTTTACAGTGGAAAAAGTCATTGGCCAGATTAATTTCTGGATAATTACTATGATCAAACTGGACTGTGAGCTGTCTTTCACAGATTTTTGCAGGCTTTGCTTTTCTCTGCTCTGAACCAGCAAAATTTTGGATCCATCCATAGAGATGTGGCTGCTTCTACTTCTGCTCTTACTCTGTGCATGCTGTAATCTCAGATCTTTTGAGAAAAAGCAAAGTACAAAAGGCAAAAGAGATAATGTTAAGCCTCACACTCCTTATAGTTGCTAACAAGCCTTATTTGAACTTGAAGTTTGGTAGTAAGGGGGTACAGATGTATTAAGTTTCCTGACTCCTGGGAATTGAGAGAATGCATCAACAGTTGCATAGCTGATTGAAGAGGCATCTGTGAGGCACTTCTGCTGCTGCTGAGCTGCACAACTAAGCAAGCAATGCCAGAGAAGAGGCAGCAGGAGCTTTAGTCTCTGTTTCCTCTCTGCTGCTTCCCCCTCACCAGCCTTTGCTGTCACCTTGTGTGGGACTGAACCAGCTGGCAGCGGGGGAAAAGAAACAGCTCATTACTTTAGTCAAGTATTAGCTCCACTGAAAGGGTCAATTGCAAAAAGAAGGTTATTCTGATGCGTATGACATGAATCTGATATTATTAGCTGTTAATATTGCACGTTTCTTGTAAGTTTTGTTGTAAATGATAGCAATAAAACTCCATGGTAAATAACTGCTTAAAAGACTTACTTGTAAGACTGCAGAGTCAATAAAAAGGATCAAATACTCTAAGGAGGGAAAGAGTAAAATGATAGAGACCTCAAGAACCTATTTATTTTAACTTGGCATAAAGAAATTGCCAACAAAGGCCTGAATTTATATTTCTTCAGTCTGTCCCACCAAAACTTGCTTGTCTTGGAGCCTGGAAGCTGAGAAGAAAAGGTGTTTGGAACACGATTCAGAAAGTTTGAACTAAGGAGAAAAGTATCTGTACTTTCTGCTAACACACTGCAAAGGTGTACCAACCAATGGCTGGTTTCCAAATATAGTGAAATGGGAACATTCTATATGTTAAAATAACAACACCTGATCACTCTCTGTAGCTATTTATATTTTTCCCTTTTAATATCCTATTTATTAATAGTGTTCAAAATTAGCATAAAAAATTCCCTGCACTCCCCAGTCATCAGGTAGCAGACATTTCATGTCAGCTGTTTTATGAGGAATAAAATTAGCAAGGCAAAGCTGTACAACTCCCAGTTTGATTCATTTGCTGATGCTTATTCTGATTCATTTACAATTATGCCAGTAATTGGCATAACTGTTTAGACGTATTTGGAAAATGTCCAGAAGTGGATAGATTTATCCCAGTGACAGATACTCACATTGTATAATAACTACTTTCTCCATGTATCAGGAAATGTTATGCAGACTCCTAAGGCAAAAGACTAGTGGAGGCTGTGGTCTTTTAGATTATTGTGTTTGGAATAGTGGAACTCAAGGGAGGGATAACTGCCTGTCCTCTGATAGCTCTCTTTGAGATTCTAGGTGCTCAGAAAAGAAAAAGCCCTGCCGACTCTAGTGCAAGTTGGCATGGGCATTCCATTTTTGTCATGTGCCTGTTTCAAATACATCAGAAAAATCCAGTTCCAATGGATATTAAACCATAGCCCTATGAATCACACCCAAAGGGCAATCCTCAGGCTCATGGCAACTGTATAATGTAGTGAGAACCTGCCAACACTGCAAACTGTTCCGTGAGGGGAGTGCCCCCGAAAGCACGAAGATCCAACTTTCAGCTCCTCAGATACTCATGCGCATCCCCGGATTTCTCCATGGGCAGTGGAACCTAGATGATAAAAGCACATCTGCTCCACAGCCTCATCACTGACCACAGTGCCTGCTCCAGCAGGCAGCCCAGGCTGTGCACATGCAGCAGTTACAGGGAAGGCAAAACAATCCCACAACAGGAGAGGACACTGGGCACTAGAGGACTCAAGTTGTGTCTGCCATAATCATTGAGAATCTTTACCCTGCAGGCAACTACACCAGCTCCTCTCACAATGGATAGATTAATGAACTGCATGTTAAAGACATGATGACTTCTACTTTGAGGTGTCTTCACTTCTGATTGTGGCACAATCATAACTTTTAATGAAAGCTGAACTGTTTTATGAAGAAAGAGTTAAATGGAATCTTCTTCCTTTCAAGCTCGGAGGATTTAAAGTGTTCTTTAAATTACACCAACTACCTGTTCCACTGCAGTTTCTGCTTAATAAACTTGGAACTGTTTTCCCCACTAGATAACTTTTTGAGTTGTTATTTCCACCAGAAGTAATTTCTAAAAAGTCAAGTTGAATGCAATATCTATCATCAGGCTATTTGACAGACCAATTCCCTCAGCTTAAAAGCAAAGTTAAAACATGATGAGTCTAGGTCCAAAGTGGCTCATGGACAGCTGTTTTAGGACTTCCGTTTCATGTCTCTAGAGAAGATATTTGTACCTAAGATAATCACAAATGCAAGATAATGCACTCTTCATAATTTTTCTAATCTTATTCTGATATGCCAGAAGTGCTGCCAGTTTTGCAATTATTAATGTGTATTTGAGTGCTTTCTCATTAAACCAGGATATTTTTTACCACGCTAACACATTTTCATCCTTTCATTCTTTTTCATAGTGAATGAACTTTGTAAAATGAAGAAAACATTTTCAACTTTGCCATCTTCAGAAAGAATAATTTTGCTTTCATGAGGCAGAAGAAAAGCATTAGTTTTACATAATGTAGTGAATTAAAAAATGCAAGTATTGATATTTGACTCATCTGTAACTGAAAGCCAATAGAAAACTTTAAAACTTCCTCTAACTTCTCTTACATTCATCATGAAGACTAAAACAAGGTTTCCATCGCAGAGATGAAGCTATTTCTGCCTGCTATTTTTTTGCCTCAGCTTCATTTCTTCAAACAAAAATTGAGTTTATCCAAGTAAATTACTAACTCTGAATTCTGGCATACTTTGTCATCTTAAGACTGTCCCTGTTTTATAATTTCACACACAATGTAAATTACATATAACATCAATCATATGACAGTGATCCCTAAGGTCTTTAGCAACACGTAAACAAAACCATCTTGTAGACAGGACCTCACAAAGTGCTATGGAAAAATTTCTATCTGATTTTAACTAAAACATAATTAAGTCCACACTAGGAATGTACATCTGGTTAATGTGTTGGTTTTTATACACTGAAGTTCATCACTTAGGTTCGTTGATACGACACACTTTCTCAGAAATAAACCATCAGAAAACCATCAGAAAAGACTGATTTCTATCTTCAAGGGGAGAGGATTTTGTAAAAGCTCACAGTCTCTTGTGCTATGTGTTATTATGATCTGTTAAAAGGTATAGAGGATGAATTGCAGAGATTGTTGAGACTGGAGCAATGATTGATTAAGGAAATTAAAAAACCAGCTTTTTTAAGACACTAGTTATCCAGAACCATAGAGCAGATAGAGAAAAGGGTTAATACTCAAAGCCACCATCGACATGGGTCTTATCTGTATTGTAATTTATCACACTCCTTTTGGACTTTCAATTTCCAATCTCTAGCTTGGGAGAGATAGGGTCTTGCTGCAATTTGTGTGTGCCTTTCTTTGGAAGGCTTATTTCAGCTGCTGCTGAAAAACCCACTGAAGCATAAATCTTACCCTTTTAGCTGGAACCAAACAGCATTGTCCCCACTGATTTATCTTCTGTTTGTTTCCTCCAGCAGTCTCCATTGATTTACTTCTGTGCCTTTAGGATGATATCACAAAAGCAAATTGACATGCACATGAACAAAAATATATTTAACTGTCTTACTCCCTGCTCCAGGATCCATTTAAGTGTCCACAGAAATTCTTATTGAGGGACCCAACACCAGGTGTCATCTTGCCCCAATTTCACCATTATTTTTTTTTTCTACCTTGTGTGTGTATTTTTCCTCATAAACTAGACAGAGTTTAACACTATTCAATACTGAACACATTTTTTCAGCCTAGATTTGAGTCTTGTCTAGTATTATAATTGATTAGTAATATCTTTTCATGCCACCCAATTTTAGAAAGAAGTGTGTAATGCAATGTTATCAGTGAGAACTTGTATTTACATTTTATAAAACCAGCTATAGGGAACACTCGGGAACATTATGAAAATTACAAATAGAGAAAATATTATGCTCCTCATTTATAAAAATATTAAACAAAGCAGTTAAGGGTTATACTTCTCTCTCTGTCCCTAAGAGGCTGTTGATCTAAACAGAATAATCTTTTCTATTATTACAATTATTTTATTATATTGAGCTATATTTCAGTCTGTTATAGAATGTCGATTATTATGCCACAGATATTTCATATTCTAATGAATTTCATTCTGTCTTTGGAATTTTGGTCTGAAAATTGGCATCCCCTTTTCTCTTATTTTTTTTATTTATTCTGAAATTATAATACAAAAGAGTCTCTTTTAGGAGTTTACCCATATGAATGTGGTGTGCACATGTGAATGCACCTGTCTCTTTCGGTGAATACCTAACTCTTCAGGAGAGACTTTTGTTTCAAAAAATGGTTTACAGTGAAGAAAACAAGTGATTTGTACTCGATAGTGTTGTGTCTTTCATTGTATCACTTTTGCTTTTTCCTACAATAGCAGTTCAATCCTGAAGATAAATATGAGAAATCTGTAAAAGTAAACTTGGCAGTCCTTTCAAAATTCTGGCTTCTCTCAAGAAACTTATGGAAGAAAACTAGAGTTGCATCAGAGCTGGAGGAGCTGATAGATGCAGTACATTGCCCTGGGAAAGTAGTGTAAAAGCTTAACGCTTCATAGGTTTGGCAAGAAGAACTAGCTTTGTAGATAATTAATGGAAATATATTTAGCATATCTGCTAAAGTCACTGTTTAGTTTGCTGTTCCATTCTCTATAGTTAGCACATTGCAGTACTTGCAACAGGTAACCATAGAAGAAAGACAAAAGCTAGAAGCAACTGTTAGGACTCCCGAACTCAGGCAATATCCTTCAGTAATTCTGACTTCCTTCAAGTAACATTAAATAGTGCTTTGGACCTTATTGATTCACAGATACAGTCGGCAGAGAGTTACAGGTCCAAAAGAACAGAACTTTGTAGCTTTGCCCAGGACTCCACAGATCTAATTATGTTTGCACCTATCTTGATCAAAATAGAGCTGTTAAGGCCAAGTTAGACAAAATTACAAATTCCAAGTAATCTGTTATATATTCTTTTCCTTCAGAATTGAAAACAAATATCTTAGTTTGCTTTCATTTAAATCATGTTTTTAATTTTTAAATTTTTGCGTGAATATATCTATTTCTTTTTTATTTCACAGAATCACAGAACATGCTGAGTTGGAAATGACCCATAAGGATTACTGAGTCCAACTCAATTGCGCACAGGACCATCCCCAAGAGTCACACCATATGCCTGAGAGTATGGTCCAAATGCTTCTTGAACTCAGGCAGTCTGTGACCACTTCCCTGGGGAACCTGTTCTCACCCTCTGGATGAAGAACCTTTCTCTAATATCCAACCTAAATCTCCCCTGATTCAACTTCAGGCCATTCCCTCAGGTCCTGTCACTGGTCACCACAGAGAAGAGATCAGTGCCTGCCTCTCCTCTTCCCTTCACAAGAAAGTTGTCACTGCAATGAGGTCTCCTCTCAGTTGCCTCTTCTCCAGGCTGAACAGACCAAATGTCCTCAGCAGCTCCTCATACAGCTCAAAGCACCTCACCATCTTCACTGTCCTCCTTTGGACACTCTCCAATAGCTTAACATCTTTCTCGTATTGCAGTGCCCAAAACTGCACACACTATTCAAGGTAAGGCTGCCCCAGTGCCAAGCAGAGCAGGACAATCCCCTCCATCGACCAGCTGGTGATGCTTTGCCTGATGCCCCCCAGGACACGGTTGGCCTTCCTGGCTGCCAGGGCACTGCTGACTCAGATTCAACTTGCCATCAATCAGAACCCACAGGTCCCTTTCTGTGAACTGCTTTCCAGCAACTCATTCCCCAGTCTTTATGAACATCCAGGGCTGCTCCATCCCAAGTGCAGAATCCAGCACTTCATATGGTTGGTGATTGCCAGCCCTCTAATTCACTGAGGTCTCTCTGCAGGCCCTCCCTGCCTTCAAGGCAGTCAACAGCTCCTCCCAGTTTTGTGTCATCTACAAACTTCCTTAATATCCCTTCCAGTCCTGTGTCTAACTCGTTTAAGTAGAAGTGAACAGGGCCTAAGAGGGAGCCCTGCTCTCTAGAGAAACAAAACAAAACAAAACAAAACAAAACAAACAAAAACCACCACACTCAAAAAACAAACAAACAAACAAAAAAACCCCAACCCAACAAACAAAAAAAACCAAAACACAACAGAACCAAAATTATAGCAGGAAAAAGCAAAAGGGTGATAAGGGTTTTCTTCAGTAAGAACAGTTTATGCTGGAAAATGGCAGACTGACAAACTTTTATCTTTTCATGTAAATGTATCATTTTAAGCAAACTATCATTGCAAACTATTCATAGCTGCAGGGAAAAGTTGAGGAGAAGAATAAAAAAGAGTTCCACAAACTTACTAACAGGAAAATGCTAAGGAAATGTCCTGAAGGTGTTGAAGACTTATATGCAAATCCCCCATTGTTTTGGATCGATGAGGAGTAGCTAATCCTTCTCAGTCCCTCCTTTTGAAGCTGTTTTTCATTATTTATTGCTCCCAGTAAAGAAACTAAAGCTGTAACCTGTGCACTAGGGCACTCGATGGGGAAGAGAAGTGTCAGCCCTGAGTCAGTCAGAAATGGGAACTGACACATGATCTCCTATGGATCAGGTGAATATTTTATCCACAATATCATAGTGGGTTATCTCTTTCTAGTTTTGTTTTCTTTTCTGTCTTGCTTTCCGTGATGAAGAATGTCGAAATATCCTGGCTTTATTCCAGTGAAGAATGAAAAAGAGTTTTTGGAAACTATTTTTTTTTTTCTTAGCCATAGTTCTTGTTTTCTAGATTTCTAAAATCAGAAGGGGATAAGATCTGAAAATGCAGCAGAGACCAGACAAAGGTCTTGTACTTTGGTTCAAAGCAAAGATAAAGAAGCTGAAGAATAGATTGTGCCTTTGGCAGGGAAACTATCAATTGCTGTTTCAAGTCATCTTTTGTCAATATTTGGACATTTTCAAGCTATTGGGTTCCTACTTATTTACAGTGGAAAATACTCAATATTTTCTAATATCCAAATATCTTATTTTTGGTGAATGACTAATACACCAGAGGGTTATACTGTCATTCAGAGGGATGTTGATAGGCTTGAGATACGGGCTGATGGGAACTTCAAGGGCAACTGGAAACATCTAAGCAGGAACAATTCCATGCACCTGGGGGTCAGCTGGGTGAAAATCAACTTCGGCAAGAAGGACAATAAGCCGAGCATGAGCTTTCAATGCTCTCTTTTAGCAAAACAAGACCTCTGGTATCCTGGACTGCACTGTGAAGACAGTTGCCAGCAGGTCGAGGGAGGTGACCCTTCCCCTCTACTCAACCCTGGTGAGACTTCATTTGTAGTGCTGTGTCCACAGGACAAGAGGGACGTGGACATGCTGGAAACAGTTCAATGAGGGGCCATAAAGATGAAACAACCAGAATCGCTCTTCTATGAGGAAAGGCTGAGAGAGCTGTGACTGTTTAGTTTGGAGAAGAGGAGACTTGGAGAGTTCTTTTCAGTGTGTATAAATATCTGAAGGGAGGGAATTAAAGAGACAGTGACAGTAAAAGAGGCAGTGAACACAAATCAAAACACCTAAACTTTCATTTGATCACACTAGAGAACTTCCTTGCTGTGCGAGTGATTAGTCACTGGCACGGGTTCCCAGAGAGATTTTGGAGTCTCCATCTTGGAGGTATGTGGCCCAGCTTGAGCAGAGGGCATGGACCAGATGATCTCCAGAGGTCACTTCCAAACCCAACCATTCTGTGATTCATGTGTTGCCATTTCTGAAGCTTTCCTCACTAAATTCTCTTTGAGGATTCTGAGATAGACATAAAAATATTTGTTCCAAGTATTAAGGCTGCACTTCTCAAGGAAGACCCATACAGTGCATAAACAAATTTTACACTGGACAGATGTAACGACATTTCAATTATTAACCGCTATGGTTTCACCATGACCCACTGCAAGATAGGTATTGAGAAAGAAAGGCTTAACCTGAAAAGATCCATTCCGTATTTCAGGAATTCAAGAAGTAAATGTTGAAGTTATCTTCTCATGTAGGCATTTTTATTTAAATGTTTCAGAATTTAATAAGGAACATTTTGGGTTTTTTAAGTTGTGAAAGCACAGTGCCAGTCACCCTTTGCTTAGTGGCCCTGCAAGTTTTCCTGAGACTACGTTAAAAGAATATGTGTGGTTATGCAGACTCCCTATGATCTTCTTTTAATATCTTAGAAAAACTTCCAATTTAGGATTCCAAGGCATCAAACCACTTTTGTTTCAATATAAACATCTTTTATTCTTGATTTCCCAGTGGCAATTCTTTTCAAAAAGATACCAGACAATGTTTGGTCTTTGAATGTTTATTAAACACTTTCTTTCTCACTCATTTAAATGGGTCCCACCACTCACCAGGAAAATATTTAATTAGCCTGAAATGCTCTCAGCCCAGAAACTGTGACCTGGGAAACAGGCAGATCCTGCAGATACAGCCTCTGTGTGTAGTACCATCACAACGGACACAGAGAAACAATTTTTTGTCATGGTAGAACTAAGTCAGTTTTCATTGCTCTCATATGCATATGCATTATATAAGCTTTTACATGCACAATTATAAAGTCTTTTTTTCCATAGAGTGTTGTACATTAGACAACATTGACTGAGGACTAGTTCATTCTAGCTTTCTATGTGTATGTGGATAGCCATATCTACTGTGTAGTGTGCCAAGTATGATGCTTCCTCTAACCCTATCATGTCCACAGTAACCAGACTAAATGACTCGACTTTTATGTTGAGCTTGAGAGAGGCAGAAATAGAATTACCATGTATTTTCAGTTAGACAATTAATATGGGAAGAGAGAGAAAAAAATCTCTTTAACTAGAGGATAAAACTAAAGCAATTACTTGCTTAGGATCACAAAGGAATGCCATAACAAAAGGGAGCAGTTTCCACCTTCCAATATAATTTATAAAAATATATACTAAAAAAAAATCTTTATTTTTGTATTGTTCCATCTTTTTTGCTAACATTCGAAAAAACATGCAATTAGATAAACATCTTGTAGAAATAATTTGGTAGTGATAAACAACTAGAAGAAATTCTTGATGTTAAAAATTGTTGGAAAACTTTAAACATACACTTTTCTATTAGAAGTGTGTCTGCAGAGAGTAGATTTTGGATGACGTATAGAACAGTTCAGATGCGCAGTCCGAATGAATGCTCTTATATAAGTAATCTGTACTCTCTGAGATTGCTGAAAATGAGACATGACAGAGAAGTCAAATAAATAATTTTTTTTAAAAATGGTACTGTTTCTTCGCTCCATGTCTGACTTTGAAGATAGATCTAACATAAAGGGTAACATAAACTCTCTAGATGTGCCATATAAAAAGAGCCCTCCAAACAGAAGGTAGTAGTCCAAAAAGCATGGTAGGCCTCTCAAAGACTAATTGATCCATTTGATACACTTCCTGATAGTCCTGCCACCCTCCATAGGCAAGCCAGCATCTTGTGGTCAAAGACATGAAAGCTGGGCAACTAGCTGTAGGAAACCAATAAGTATTAGTTTAATGTTTACAATATATTCCTTTTTTTAATTTCTTCTTTTATTTTATTTTAACAAAGTGCTAATCCTTTTGACCAATTACTCCTTATAGGATTATTGTATTTTCATAGACCCACAGAAATTGAAAATATTTGGAATGTAATGTACCTACTTAATCTTCAGTGCCTAGAGCATCTGTCCTGTCTGTGCTACAGCTTATGCTGGATCACTTACTGAGGTGACTGACAGAGGTTGTCCAGCAACTGTGCTCAGCCAATGACCATAACTATCCAGTGCTGGAGGTTACCAAGACTTTTTCTTAGTGGCACTGTGAAAGAGGTTTTGGCACAATATTCAGTACTTTCTGTATGTAAAAATGCAATATTTCAATATTCAATACAAATGTCTGATATTCACAGTCATTCTAATAATAGGTACATTATATGTACATGTGTGTAATAGTTTATATAGCGCTTACATCTGAAAATGGATATTTTGAACATATTAAGCTTCGTAAATAGGATAAATAGATAATTAATGACTCTTTTGTTCTTAGTGGATGATAACAAATCGCTGAGACCCAGGAATAACTGCTCCGGATGTGGGTAAGAACTGATGGACAAAACAGAAGGAGATCTAAGACTAGGAAGAGGTCATGTGTGGGAAAACTGGAACAAAATATTGATGCAATCATTTATCTTTGTTCTCCGTGGGTACAAATTGTCATCGTGGTTTGCCTGATGCAGTAACGAGCACGTTCAGGAGTTTTTCGGATTCTCCGGGGACAGGAGGAGGGGGTTTGTAGGTATATTTTTGAGGCAGGTGGCACTAGATGGCACTATCACAAGGGCTTTCACAGAGTACTGAGGGCAAGCAGCAGGCAATAGCTCTGCCTGTTTGGTGGTGGTAGTGGGTGGGTGGGAAAGTTAGGGATCAAAAGGCAAGGTAACTGGTTTTCTTACACTTGTTAATGCAGTAGGGTTATTTACGGAGGCAGAGGCACTGCCTGAAGTCAGGAGCTGCCGTAAGCTGAAATCATGAAACACCAGCTTGGCTGTGACTTGGTCATGCCCACCTCTGTTCTGAGAGGGTGGCAATTAATCTGGAGAAATGTATGACACTATTACATGTGTTATTGGAGGAGTTATGCAGGGAGCATGCTACTTGTTTCCCCCTTAAAGAGAAGCTGATTCACATGACCTAGAAATTGGGTGATGCTTACCAGAGGGACAACAGCATTTTAGTACGTGAATGTCAGATAAAGGAAGTAATTATGTGATTAATTGCACATCCATATGAGAAACCAAACTGTGCATTAAAACATCTCCTCTAATTCACCAAAACCAAAACTTATTATGACCATTTATACAGATTGCCTAAAATATTCCTCTTGCTACGTTATGAAAGGTTTTTTTCCTTCATATATTAATTTTCTGTCAGTCTCCTTTCCATAACAGTTTTGTTTTCTTTTATAAAATTCTGTCATGGAGTAAGTCAGCATTCAAAAGCAGTTTGATATTTTGTGACTTTTTAGATGAGAAAAAAAGACCTTTTTACCTCTGGGTCTGGATTTTTAGGATGGGACACGCAGCTCTCACTTTTAGCCCTGAGACAAGCTCTTGGAAGCCACACATTTAGTTCTGCAAAGCACTTTTATGTTGCTAAGATATTAATATTTTGCTCTGTACTTGGAACGTACCTGGGACATGTCTTATTATCAGCTGCTGTAAACACTAACTAGTTCTTGCAATGTTTTATGAATTCCTTTTTTTGTTTTGTTTTTAGTAACTCCAGAATAAATGTACTGGTATAGAGTTGTGCAAAGACTTTTTTATTAGGTATTTTGTATGTCTGCATTATCACTATTGCAAAGTCAGATTGGAATTGACTTTGATAATTTAAAAAGTTCAATACTATTCTATACTTACCACACAGCACAGTTTTAGTAAAATATACTGGGTTTACTCACTCTTTTGAGGTTTGTTATGTGGCAAACATATGCTTTGCTTTATTAGTTTCTGGCTTCAGGATGCTTATTTGTTAAAACAGATTTCTTTGAGGTCTGTGCTTCAGTATTATCGCTCTGAATGCTTACTTATCCGTCTAGGGCTACAGCTCTGATAGAGACAAGATGAAGCTGAATCTTTACTTTGGAAAAGGACTATTCAATGTGAGCATAAAACCCATTTTTCAATAGATATAAAACCACACAGCATCTGCAAAATGGAAAAAGTGGTAATGTGTGTGCTCTGGGATAGAAAAAATTATGAACAGTGTAATCTGTGCAGTGTTTTGCCCTGTATTGTGTACATGCTGTGCTGGGAGACTCACCTTTCAGGCAGATCACAGAAAGATGCAAGGGTCAAATCCAGCTGAAACCCCTGCTAGTGCACCTGAGGTATTTACTGAAAACAGCAGGCAAGGACCAGCCTGAGCATGCAAGAAACCAGCACGCTGTGAAAGCCTGCTGTTTCCCCCTGTGTTTGGGAGAATTCTGGTTTCCATTGATCCAGATCTGCATGAGGATTTGTGTGCAGTTTTAAAGACTTGACGTTACCTTATATTTACAGTGTCCACCAAGGAAAAGGAGATAATTTTTCTCTAATCCCTAACCATTTTGGAATGGCAAATTTTCAGTGCCTCTACAATTTCCTGAGGACTCTGTCAAAATCTTGTTACTTGACTCTCTAAGTAGTATGGTTTTGCTTCAATAATGATAAGCAAAATTCAGTTGCTATATGTCTAGGAGATGTTTCCAAATGCCTGTAGCTACCAAAGCTAATCACAGTGGGTTACTTCTGGTTTTCATTCTTAGCCCAATTTACCAGTCACATATCTTCCTTTTTTTAATTTTTCTCTCTCATTTCTCTCACTTTGGTATTTGCACACATATAAAAAAGCCACTACAAACAATCTTTCTCTCGAACATTAACATCAAAATGATTTTTACATTAGGAACATAGACCAGAGTGCATCCAGTTCCAGGTAACTGAGGTCTATCTCCATCAGTAGAGAAGAACAGAAGTGATCATGAGTCTACAAGGGTAGCTCTCAGGGAAGAGATTTAGGCTCCCATACCTACTTAATTTAACAATTAACATAAAATGCACTGCAGGCTTAGATCATAGGGCCAGAGTCCTTTGACTAGCCCTCCTACTAGCTAAACTGCAAAAATGTGATACAAATACAAGGTAATTATAAACTGTCCTTCCTACCTTCCCTATCATTCTTTCTTGAAAGAAAACATGTTGAGGATAATGGATTTAGTTTTGGAAAATAGAGTGGAAAGAGGGCAATGAACTGGTTTGTCTTTAAAGAAGAGATAGAAAAAAAATCAATGGGTTTCTTTTAAGTGAAAAAGTTTAGATACTCTAACTTTTTAAAGATAAAATTATGACTTCATCTCAGTAAGAATCAACATGATGAATAATATTTTCATAAATGGATTTTTGGCCAATCCAGATAAAAATATAATACAATTCAACATTTGGAATTTGAAGCCAGACAAATTAAAATTAAATTTATGTGACTATGATTCACTGAGTGGCTAACAGATTAATCAAACTCTTTGCCAAGGGCTACAGTGCACTCCTTATCCCCTTAGATCAAGATGGAATATTTTAATTAAGGTAAATTCACTCCAAATGGAAGCATATTATGCAGTTTCTCATAGGGGTAGGTGGATTGATGCCAACAGTCTCCTCTGTGCCCCAAAGCTGATCAAAACAAACCTTGAACCCAGAATAGCACATTGCCATGTCTATCTCTTCCTGAGAAAGGACCAATCTCCTTCATTCTTGAAAAGAGGTCCCAAAAATTTAACTCTAGGAGAACATCTGAGCTCTGAAAGACTCTGCCATAATGAAAAGTCCAAGGTGCACCATTCTTACTGCCAGACTTGAATAATCTGCAGGCAAGACCTGCTCTGCTTGGCTGGAGCAAGGTAGAATGCTCTTGACTGGGAGAGTGAGAAATAGAATCACAGCCCACCTCCAGGTCTTCCCCTCTGCTGGTTTGGCTGATCAGAGAGGAGGCAGTGGTAGATGAGGTCTGGGGAACGCTGATTTAGTGACCCAACTAATGTTACAGGTTTTGTATTTATATCAACAGATAATCAATTTGATATGTCTGATTTTTTTTTAGTAGAACCATAATTAATAAACTACTTTTTGGTGGTTTAAATTCAACTGATTTTTTATGTCCCTGTACAAGCATTTGTACATTCCTAAGCCCGAGCAGGTTTTCTAAACTAGGTGTATCAAGTATGGCCTGGAGGCATTCTTAGAGACCAAACACAGGATCAGATCAGCCCATGGGGCTATAGTATCATTATGTTTATTCATTTTGGCAGTCCTCTATAATATTAACTGCATGTGTATGGCTGAATACTTCTGCTCTGGGGCTTTCTGGCTCGGTGGTAATGAATAATTGCATTCCCAAACTATTACCCTCTGAGGCAGATTGGTCACAAAAACATTGCATAGTACCAAACCTATCATCTTTCATATTTTTTGTGCAGTTTTTCAGTTCAGAACAATTGATCTAATGCCAGAGGTCTGTCACAACCCACCAGACAGTCTTGTAACTGAGAAAATTGGTGGTGTCCTGGAGGTTTCCATAGCCAAGCAGGATAGTGATGAAAGATTATGTTGGCTTGAGGGAACCAAAAATGGTATGTTTTGGTCTCTGCTTTTTGGGAGCAGACTCTAACAAGCTGTCCCAAGAAGTAGACCTGATATTTGTGAAGTGATGTTTATGTTGTGTAAATATTCAGGGTGCAGAAATGAAGTAGCAGTCAAGACTTTTCTCCTAGGGAACATAGAAGAGTGGATTATCCTCAGCTGAAGCTCCTCCTTTTTGCACTAATAACTGAAATATTAAGTATTCATCAGATCCAGGATGTTAACAAGATTACTTCACACATTCATCTTGACTTCTGTATGTTGGGAGTTCTGCACAAGAGGCTTATGCCTGGTAGAGGAAAACCTCTGAAGAAAGAGAGAACTGAAGATATACAGCTTTGGAATACAGCTACACTGGATACAGACCTACCTCAGAGACTGTTTTTTATATTGTAGAAGTGTTATGTTTAATCAAGTTAGTAACAATGTTGTTAGAAAAAATCCTGCTTTGCATGTAACCTGTAGTTTGAATTAGTTAACCTTTTTTCTATTCATGATTTGTAAGTCTTTTTATTATTGGCTAATGTAACCTAAGATTTATAGTTATCCTTCCTTTACCCATTATTGCCTGTGTTTAAACTGGACCTTCCAATTATAGGCTTTGCCTATCCTGTATCCTCCCAAAATTCCCCACATTCCAAACCCTGAGAGATATAAGCAAACCCCCCTTGGAATAAACGGTTCTGCTTGCTGGTATCTGCTCTCTGCCCTTTGGTCTTCCCTACTCTGTGTCCATTCTGTCTTTCACTGTGTAAGTGAATTTTATACAGGATGGACCCCCAGGGTCCTCTACTTTAGGGGGTGTTATACCTGTAAACACCAACATATACTAGTGTTAATTTGTCTCTCTTTCACCTCTTTCCTCTTTTTTCATCAGCTCAGCAAATCCTAGAAAGTTTGAGAGTCCAGTTTTTAATCTTTAATAATTGACTGCTTGTGTCTCACTGGATATATTCTGTGCTCGTAGAAAGAGCTTGTAACACTGGTCTCAATAAATTGCAACATTTCAAAAAATCAGAAAAGAATAACCCAAGTATTATCTCTACTTAGAAATCTTCTCTTGCTGATGGCCTTAGCCCATTGTGACCATGACGACAATACCAGAGAAAATGATAACGTCTGCAACCACAAAATTTCATGGAGCTAATCGCTTTTGCTAACTGAGATCAAAGCTATTTCCTAAAGCCCATGATCCAATTTCTTCTACCAGGCTACTTTCTGCTTTTAACTTTTTAAGTTGGTGAAGAACTGTCAAGAAAAAGCTGAGAAAATGGCACATGCAGCATTAGTTACAGTGGAGCTGATGTAATAATTCTAAGTTCTTCAGAAATAAATTCTTGAAGCAAATGAAGTACTGACCAGCAAACTCATTCACAGGTTCATTCTGTAAGTAAATCAAAAGGTACTTCATAATCCTCTCCTTATGTGATCTTTTACTTACTTAGTAAACAATCCTTTCTAAGGAATTTAGAATCATGTATTCTTACTTTCTAAATTATCAAATTTTATGAACAAGTAGATGAGAGCATACTAACATGAGCAGAGAAAGCATGTGCTAACTTTGGTTGAAATGAACTGAAACCACTGTAGGCTTCTTACTTTGCATTCATGAGTGAAAACCATTCAGCCCTGTTGTCTTCCTGCTCTTTGTGCTGCCAGCAGTGATTACAGTTCACTTTGACTGAAAGATCCAGCTGCCAGCCTAATAATATAGCTTGGCTTGGAAACTGGAGCCTTTCTCTACCTTGCCACTGATGCCCAGCTGCTGAGATGATTTAGAGATTCAGTGCTATATCCTTGCTGCAGACACCTGCTCCATGTGATGCAGCTGCCCTGGCCTGAGTCTGCAGGCTGGAGCATCCAGGGAGCCAAGAGTGCTTGCTTCTAAAAGAGTTTAGATTTATTCTCACAGTGATACTCTCCAGGAGCATAAAACACAGCAAGGGCAGGTGACTTTCTTACATCTTGTACTTTAATACTTAAACTGCTTTTGGCTTTTATCTCTCCAGCTATACTAGCCTGAGGCAGCATGAACATTCATGGCTGTGTGAAGGATGCAGCCATCTGCCACAGTTTTCCCCATCTACCCATGAGCCAAAAAGGCCCCTGGCACCTCATGACACAGCTCTTCCCTGGACTCATGGAGTTCGATAACCTCTTTCTGGCTGCACATAAGGTGATCCCAAGAAACTCTAAGTGTGAGTTTTCACTTGGAGGTTGATAGTTAATTGCCTATTTGCTCTGGCACTGTTCTCTCACTTACTTTCCAGTCACTCACCATTTGTGACCTTAATAACTTTCTTCTCTGCTGTCCTCTCCTGTTTTCCCTCAGCTAATGTCAGTGTCTCTTCTTTCACCGCTGTCCATTCCTTCTTCCCATAGCATAGTCACAGTTCACATCCCAAGCTGCAAATTTTCCACTTTCTCTTCCCAGCCTTTAGAGGAAGCCCCTTTTAAATGAAACAAAGAATTTTGTCACCGTGAGATACAATAAGATCACAACCCACTTTGACTGAATAGTACCACCCAGTTAGAAAGATACTTTTTTAAATTTTATTTTTAGTAACTAAAACATAGGGGCTTTGAAAGGGAATTGGTGACCTGAAGCAAGAGTTCAGCCAAAAGCCTCAGTTGTCTTGTGTACCTTTTTACTGAATATCTTTTCCAGAAGCATTAGAATAACTAGTAGAAAGTTACTACAGATTAGTATTCCCAAACATACCTCAGCAGAGCTGCGAGGAGACCAGAGCAAACATCCAGCAAAGCTACTTCACTTGCTATTACAAGTATTTGTTCTTTGTGCTAATTTCCACCAAGGGCAAAATACAAACCAGAGTCCAACCTAAACTCAAAATGTCTTTATAGTTACGGTGAAAAAAGGCACAGCAGGAAGCTTTGTATTTAAAATTTTACATGTCTTTTTTTTCAAAATGCAGCAACCAAGTCTGTGACAACAACATCACTCCCTTCCTCCTTAGATCACTACAGGCAGAGTTAATGTGATTCAGCACCTGCCAAAGTCTAACTTTTTGCTTCAGTTTTGTCCATGGGTTGGTATGAGAGAATGCTAGGTCCCTACTCCAACTAATTAATTCAAGGCCAGCCATTAGAGCTCTCTGCAATAATGCCCTACAGCAGGACAGCAAAGGCAAATCTTGTGCATACTTGGGAATGAGAACAGTGACTTAATTAGCAGTGAAGGTAAAGTAACATCAAGGAAGTGCTCCTCTATTTTGTGTGACATCCCACACTGCTACAGGTGTTTCTCCTTGCTAGGAGGAAAAAAAAAAAAAAAAAAAAAAAAAAAAAAAAAAAAAAAAGAGATAGATTTAAATAAATAAATAAATAAGGCATGTGCTGTTTATAGCTACATCCAGGTTACAGTTCTATATCCTCTTCTACTAAGGTAAATGTTGTAGTAGAGGAATTATCTAAGCTATTTCTTTTAGTAGCTCATCACTGCTGTCTAGTCTTAAACATGTACTGTTTTTTCACCATAAAAAGATCATAATTTAAAATTAAAGCAGATGTTTTATTGATGTATCCTGTTCAGCAAGGAGTAATTCAAGATTAAGCACTAGAAGAGATCTGACTGGAGAAAATATGGCCAAAGAGACTGAAAGCTCACCTGGCCGAGGTCACAGCCCCCAGGCTCACTCAATTACACCAAAATAATTTCTGGAAATACTTGTCTAACATGTTCTTTAAAAACACTGGAGATTGCAATTCTACTGCCTCCCCAGGCTGTGTAGATCAGCACTTCATCATCCTTATGATTAGAAACTCCTCTTTCAAGGTCGGAACTACACTTTATTTTATTACTCCCTTTATTTTCAGAGTACGTAGGGAATAATTTAACAACTGTCCTTTCTACAAAAACTACTTTAAGACCATTATTGTGCCTTTTGATCTTTTCCATACCAAACAATTTCATTCAATCTTTCCTCACAAGCCTTGTCTCCTAATCCACCAAACTTTTTATTATTTCCCCTCTCTATTTCTTTCTCCACCCCTTCCAGGTGGTCTGAATCATTCTCAGAACTAATTCAGCTCAGCAAAAGGTGGAATTCAGGTCTAGATTTAAGCCAAGAATCAGACACCTAGATTTGTCTGTAATGTACATCTTTACAAGTGAGGCAGGTATCTACAGTCCTTCTAGTCTATGGAAATCTAGTTAACCCAGTTAGTGGAGTCAAGAGATTTATGCACATTATCCTAAAGTAGACAAATTTAGTCACCTAAACAGCTCTGAAGACTCCACTGTGCTATTGCCTAGAGAAGGAGGTCTAGTGCTTTTTGAGATGCCTTTGAATATCCTCCTGAGCATCCAGCTATTGGTCCAGAAGGACACAGTCTCCTATATTCTCCATGTCGTATCACCAGCCCCATGTCTAAGAGGCCCTATGACATCTGAACATTTAGAAATGGCCTCAAATATTTCTATTTAGGCAGCCAATTTGAGCTCACAGCTGACATGTGCGACGGTTGATTGGATGGGGAGGGTGGAACTCCATTCCCCAAGGTTTCTCAGCCCCGGGGCTTGGAGGGGATCGACGCTCCCCCCCCCACACACCCCGTGGTCCCATGGCCACCGCAAGAGACAGCACACACAGGGACGTACGTGTAGGGAGAAGGCAAAGAGAGCATTTATTGTTGGGGTGTTGACATATATAGCTTCCAGGAGGATTCACAGAGTAACCAATGAAAAGTTCAGGGGGTACAGGGACACCAATAGCAAGAAGGGGTTAACAACCAATAGGAAACTTCCTGATATCTTCTCAGGACATTCCTGGGACAGAGATAACAGTTGCCGTGGGGGTTCTTGGGAAGAAGAAAGTGAGTTAGCAAAAAGACTACAAAAAGCCATCTTGAAACATGTTTAAACAATAGTTTTTCATATACTGCAGACCTAACTGCTACAGACATGTAGATTCTTACACTGCAAGATCAATGTCAGGTTCAGATTCAGAGCCTTACTAACTTGCCCTACTGACAGGAAGAGTTAGACATGACAAGAGAAGCTGTGTACACAGTCTGTGATGACAAATACAAGGATGGTCATAACTTATTTTTTTATGGAAAAAAATTATAATGTCCATAAATGGTCAATTTTATCAGCAAAGAAGAATGTTGGCGTTTTTTTTCATTCTAGGTATTATAACCCAGTCCTAACATTGTGTGACAAACTGTGCTGGAAGCAGAAAGGGATTCCAGAATCAAAAATTATTATTACTGTTCTAAAATTTCACAGAAATTTCAAATAATATTCTGAGTTTGGAAGGGACCTACAAGGATCATCACATCCAGCTGTTACGTGAACGGCCAATACAGGCATTGAACCATGGTGTTATTATCACCATGCTCTAACCAACTGAGCTAATCTCAAAAATGAGAATGGGAAGATGTTAGCTGATGCATTAAAAAGCGGTATTAGCTGACTTCTCCATCTTTTTGCTTACAAGATGTCGGAGGTTGTGACAGCTAAACCTCACCCATCTTCCTGCTGCACAAACACATACATGAGTTAAACAATTGCTCCCAGCTTCTGCGTTTACACTTTCAAAATTCCATGTATGGAAATGGATGGTCTGTAGAAGTTTCATTCAATCTGGAAAATTAATTTCTCCAAGGGTGAAAAGTAGAATCAAGAAGGTAATTTGTGCTAGCTGTGTATATGACATAATGAATGAATGAAAGTTATTGCTCAACTAAAAATAATTTTCATAGAATCATAAAATGTTTGAGTTGGAAGGGACCTTAAAGATCATCTCATTTCAACCTCCCTGCTGTGGGCAGGGATACCTTTTGCTAGATCGGGTTGCTCAGGGCCCCATCCAGTCTGGTCTTAAACAATTCTAGGAATGGGACATCCATAACTTCTGAGCTCATCACTCTTTGAGTAAAGAATTTCTTCCTAATATCTAGTATAAACCTACTCTCTTTCAGTTTAAAATCATTACCCCTTGTCCTATCACTATCTGCCCATGTAAAAAGTCCCTCTCCCTCCTTTTTATAATCCCCATTAAGATACTGGAAGGCCATCGTAAGGTTTCCCCAGTGGCTTCTCTTCTCCAGGCTGAACAACCCCATTTCTCTCAGCCTGTCTTTGTAGGAGAGGTGACCCATCCCTCTGATCATCTTCATGGCTCTTCTCTTGACCTGCTCTAGCAGTTTCATGTCTTTGTTGTGCTGAGGGCCTCAGACCTGGATGCAGTACTCCAGGTAGGGTCTGGGTGAAAACTCTTGCTTTATTAGTACAGTATCACCCTTCCACTTAGATTTTATTTCTGTGCCCTCTTCTGGATGTTGGCTTGGGACAGTTCAGGTAGGATTAACCGTTTAGTAGGAAAGTGATGCTGTATTGAGGGAGCAGGGACTCACAATTAGCTTAAAGTAACAGGACAATTGCTGCGGCAGTCAGGCCCCTCACCAGTTTCATTGCTCTTTCCCTCTGCAGGTTGTTGCAAGTGGGTTGTTCTGACCTTTTCTCCCCTCCTGACCTGAGAAAAGTCAGTCTTGCTTCTGCTTATCCTCCTGAGAACTTGCAGCATTTGCAGATAACCAGGCAATTCAAGTCAGTATCATCTTTAGCTCACCTTAAACAACTTCTTTCAAAACACAACAAAACAAAAACCTGCCAAGCTGTATACTGTCAATACTATGCTTTTTGACATTTTTGCTGATGCTGAAACACCAGGAAAAAAAAGATGAGACACAGAATTGTGGATAAACATTTAGGTGCACAAGAAGCTTTTTCCATCCCCTAGAAAGCCAGTCAATAAAATTTAGCTCCATGTTCCATGGTGTCCATGTACAGACCAGGTTTTGATTCCTCAGCTGTCTTTTTCTCAACCCTTCCTTCCTGATACATTGTGCAATACTGTTGGCTAGTTCCAGGAAGAAACTGGATATTAAAATACGCAGTGAGACTGATTATATTCCTAAGCACGTTCTCCTGAGGCACACTTAGATACACTATGAATAATGTTTCAGTTAAAATTACCTCTTTCCTTTTGACAGATGAATAAAAAGTACATAGTGGTGTAGTAGTTCATTTTGTAAGATTTAGAGCAGTGTTGTTTCTTGTATTCATAACTAAATTCAATGCAATGAATGTATTAAATTGCTAACCTATGCCAGTAAACTTGGTATTTGTAAGTGAATGCTGTCTTCAATCCTTTTGCCCTTCTGTTCAGAAGTACATCAGCTACAAAAGTGAGGGAAATAACATAAAATTGGAAGTGCCAGATTGAAAAGACATGCTGCTTTCATTTGATTGTATAATTAATTTCTCTTTTCCTCATTTTTTTCTGCCCACCCCTTCCCTTAAGATGCTCAAATGTTTATTCCCCAGTGTGCTGGAATTCAATATATGAAAATATTGAATCTACTGTGTTTGTCTACATATATACTGAAATCCAAACCTTCACTTAGAAATCAAGATACTCAGGAGATCTTCAAATGTAGCATTTTCTGATGTTGATATTTTGTTGTTCTAATATTGCTATCCTATATTAACAAATTTACAAAATGTTTCACTAATTATTACTTTTAATGCCACAGTGGAAGTTCATGGCCATGCAATAGGTCCCCAGGAGCCTGAAGCAGTCACTGCTACAACCCTCTGCAAAGGATGGCAGTGGCTCCTCTGAGCCAACTTGGTTTTAGTGGTCGACAGAGATGGAAGCAGCAGGGTCAAAAAACATCTCATTTGGGTTAGAGTTTCAGGCACTTCAGCAACTAGTTCCTCAAGATAATGGAGAAGACCTAGATTTAGCTAAACCATCCTGTAAGAATTCAAAAGGAAAGGGCACATGTGCTCTAAATGACACAAGTCAGGGACTGCTTTCATCTTCATCCGAGAGTTCAAACTTATGTAAAAGCTTTCAAGGTTATGCATTATGGAGTGAACATTTGAAATTGTTGAAGGTCATTATTGTTACTTAAAAAGAAATATTTTATATACTTCAGTTGAGAACAGACATTTTCTGTTTCAAAGTGTCCTGGTCTTGTCCTGGATGGAGTTAAATTTCTTCTTAGGAGTTGGTACAGTGCTGTGTTTGGGATTTTGTATAAGAATAATGCTGACAACACACTGATGTTTTTGTTGTAACTGAGCAGTGTTTACTCTCAAGAACTTTTCAGTTTTCCATGCTCTGCCAGTAGAGTAGATGCACAAGAAGCAGTGAGAGAGCACAGCCAGGACAACTGACACAAACTGGCCAAAGGAATATTCCATGCCATGAAAAGTCATGCTCTGTATATAAACTGGAGGGAGTTGTCTGGGAGGCACCGATCGCTGCCCTGGGATGAGGTGGACAGTGGTCAGCAAGTGGTGAGCAATTGTATCGTTCATCATTTTTTCTTTTGGGTGTTAGTCCTGTTTCTCTCTTTCCTTTTTGGCATCATCATAATTTAAATTATTAAACTGTTCTTATCTCAGCTCACAAGTTTTACTTCTTTTCTGAGTCTCTTCCCCATCTCACCTGGGAAGGAGGGTGAGTGAGCAGCTGCATTGCCAGCTTAGTCCTCAGCTGGGGTTAAACCACAGCTTAAAGTCATAAAAATATGGATGTTGGGGTTAAATTAACACCCAAAGCTGGGTTTGAGCTGTGGAAGAATAGCACTCCAGAGCAAGAGACCAAAATATAAGCCCTGTGCTTCCTTAGAAGCTGCTGTGCTAACAGCAGCCAGAAAGACAGGACAGCTTGAAAGATTTATCACCCCTAACCCAATTACGTCCCCTATAGTTATCAGTAGAAGCATCCCCTCTGCATGTAACTACCCTATCCCATAGGTTAATTTTTACATAAACCATCCCTGTAACACCCTTCTTCTAGCCCCTTCCACAGAGACCCCTATAAAACCTTGTACCCTTACTAAAATAAACCAGTTCGCCTTTCACCGACCCTGTGTGTTCTCTCTATTCTGTTGCCTGGACTGCAGCCCCTGTCCCCCACTCGGGGCAGGGCCTGCTCCCTGAAGAGCACCAGGGGGTTTTTCCCCGTGGACTCTTTCGTCCCCAGAGACCCAATTCGGACATATGCCCCAGCCAAAAAGTGTAAAACGCAGTAAACTATCCTCTACTCTCCCTTACCAAGCACTTTGTGGTCCCCTGGTAAAATGTGCCACAGAATTTTCCATTGTGGTAATTACTGTTATGAAAATTGAATTCAATCTAGACGGGAGACACAGTGTGCAAAGCAAAGCTGTGGCTAAATAAAAGTGATTCTGTATTATCTCCCAAAGCATTTCTAACCACATCTAAGCAAGATATCATCATCTGAGGTTGTTAACTGTGGGAGCATGTTATTTTTGCTCAAGAACATTGCTTGTCATTTTCTGTAAAGAAAAAAAGTATTTACATTATTTCTAGAATTTCCAGTCACTATGTAATCTTGAAAAAAATCCCAGCAATCTTCCGGGAAGAAAATCAAATATCATAGAATATTCTGAGTTGGAAGGGACCCACAAGGATCACCAAGTCCAGCTCCTGGCTCTGCACAGGACAGCCCTGAAAATCACGCCATTTGCTTTCTTAAACTCTGGCAATCTTGGTGTCATGAACGCTTCCCTGGGGAGCCTGTTCCAGTGCATGGCTACCCTCTCCCAAATTAGGGAGAAAATACAGAAGATTTATGTTGCATTTTTGAAAGGGAGTAGACTTTTCATATTTCCATCAAATTATTAAAAATATCCATATTATAAGTGTTCTTAATTAAATCACTAAAACTACATTTTTGCTAACGAATTCTCAAGTCTGTCTTCTGCTATGCACAACTTTTTTTTTGGCTGAAGTCTCACTTTTCTCATCATTAGAAAAAACATTTACTAATAAGATAATTTCTTTGTGTGGGCAGGCATCTGTTTCCAATTTAGCTTTTGAAAGCCTGACAGAGCCTCTATCAGCTTACAATGATGTGACAGTGCTCAACTTATTATGCTTCACAGAAAGAATCTTTCCAAAAGTTCGGCACATTCAGATATATTGAAAATTATAGTTTTGCTAGTTCCCAATATGATGATCTCACAGTGATATTCTATCTTGTTTTGGACACCTTTTTGGAGAGGAAAAGCAAGCTATTCTTACTGTGTTCTTTATTCTGTTTGGTATTGGATAAACACTCTAACACTTTAATATTATTAAAACTGGTGCTATAACCTGGTACACAAAGGTCATGTATATGTAGCAGGAGAGTATATCTCAGCAGAAAGTAAGGGAAAAATAAAACAAACTAATATGCTATGGGTACACATGCATATTCCCTGGAAACTGAAAGAATTGTTTCTTATTCTCCAGATTGTATGAGAGTAACTAAATAAATAAAGGTTTTCTGAAGCAGAGAAGGGAGGGTGTGAGCAAGTAAATAAAATCTCAGCACCTGATCAGCAAAACAGATAAATAATCATTGTAAGAGAACTGTACATTGTAAGAAAACTGTACTCCATCCTAGTACAGTGTTGCTGCTTCAATCAGTTTGGCATATTGATGTTCTATTCCCACTATCCCACTATTATTATTTATTCCCTGTGATTAATTGATGTCAGCTTGGGACAATAGACACAAGAAACTCCACTGAGCTGCCTGAATACAGGAGCTCCATGTCCTTTGACACCCACATGGGCCCTCCTGGGGTACAGCAGAAGACGACCTTTATCTATCTGCAGCAGCTGGCAGAGGACAGGCAGGGCACCAGGAGCAACTCAGGTGGCACTAGATGCCTGCTTTTAGGGGCATGAACTGAACCCAACATCTCCACAGGCCTCAATAGCTCTGTCTTTGTTGTAAGACATACTGGTACTCCAAAGAACTACCCTGGCATTTTATGTGATGAGTAAATACAGCGTTATTTCTTTCTATCTACCTGCTTTAAAAATATGTATTTCTATACCTTTTTTTTTATCTCTTGGTGGTGATATACTTCTATATTATGCACACATGTTGACACCATTAGACAAGCCTCCGAATAATACTATTACAATAATTAATACCAATGACTGTAAAATTATAATTAAGAATTTTTAGAGCTTTATTGAGGGGAGATTTTGGGAACCACAGTACATTCAAGCAGAGGAGATTTCTTCAGGCTGGATGAGAAGTTTTTCAGCTAAGCAATGCTGATGTGTATATTGTGCCAACTTTGCAGTTAGGGAGAGAAATTCAATTTGTGGTGTCATAAGTGTGTTCATTAACATTAAATTCATGTGAATAAATAAAAGCCGTTTAAGTAACATGCAATGAAGTTAGAATTTGGAGGACATAAGGAATCAGCTTTATGATATGTAGGGGTTAATAGCGGGTCTGTTAGCTCCCTGGAAGAAGAGATTGACTTGGGAAACTTTCGTGTTTATCCATAAAGATAAGTAAGTTCTGTACACAGCCTAATTAGAGAACAAAGGCAGACTGTAAGTCCGTAAGTTCAGGGGGTGTGAGAATCATAGCCCAACCTTGAACATCTCCAGGTGTCTCATGACTATTGCCAAATGTATCAGCAATAATGGATAGCCAATTAAAATGCTGTTGCTTGCTTGCTGCTTAGAAAAGATATAAAATGGAGCTGAGAATAATAAATATAAGCTTTTTATGTTGCCTTGAATAAGCCTTCTGATGTTTTTTATTGACCACCACAACAATGCTACACATTGACTTAAAGATGGTTTAAACAGTTTAAAAAATTCTATGCAAAACGTATAATTATAGTATTCTTTAATTAACATATCCCCTTCTTTCTTCACCAACAATCAAACAAGAAATTTTGCTTAGATTTCTGAGGAATTCTTCATCTGACTAGTTGGGATTTGCAAACAGCTATGGCCAAAACCATGGCAATATTAATAATTATAATGATAATAATAATAATAATAATAATTAATAATAAAGCCTAACCCTTGCATAAAAAATCAAAAGCAAAATGTAAAATATATGCAGTCTTTTCTAGGTCAATTCATATTCTGCCCTTATTTTAAACATTAACATAATTTCTGTAGCAGTGGTCCAGGGAATTCCAATTTACATCACTTTTACATCAAATTTTTAGCCATTATATTCTGATGTCTTTTAAAGGTTGTATTTCCTGATAATTGGTTTATTTTCATTAGTTGTTTGTTGATTCAAACAGCATCAGCAATTTTGCTACTATGTGAAACTGGAATATAGGAAAATGTTATATTTACTTTAATTTGAAGCATAGTTTTCCTTCAGGGAGGTGAGAGAGAAAATATATAGCATAAATCTTAAAGATACCTGTAAAAATATTATTTTAATTTTGACAAAAATGAGCCAACTCTGAATATTCCTGGGAAACAAGGACCAAATAGTTGACTGCATTCGTAATCATGTTGGGTTTACTAAACCAAACAAACAAAACAACCTCATGAAAAAGGTAATGGAGAAAACACATGAGTAAAATAATCAACTTTTGCTCTTTTAGTGTTTTAATGTAAAAATTAATACATAACAGAACAGTTCACCTCTACTCAGTTACCAATGGCAAAAATTTTAAATAAAGATGAATATCATTAAGCCTTCCGTTCCAATAATGCAAGATGGAAAATGGTATTTTCCTAACTCAGGCTGATGAATATCAGATACATCAAAGTAACAGGGAAGGTCATGCTTTATATATGCATTGGTGCTGTTTTGCCAAAACCACGGCAGAATATCCCACACAGTTTGCAATTACCAGGAAGCAGCAATGACCATGGATATGACCTGCCCATGGTGGGGGAGTTGGACTATTATATGACTTTGGCATCCCTTCCAACTGAAACCGATTTTACGGTCTCCTTTTGATCATTCTGTATCACCAGCATTGTGCTGACATTGACAAGTTAATTTTTTTCTCTCAAAAGTTGTTAATGTATAATTCTGTAGAACACGTTTAATATAAGGAGGGAGGAACACATAAAATGTCTTACCAGACAAGACAGTAATTTCATGCTCTTTCTTTTTGAATACTGGATGGTATTTAATATCTAATACGTCTCTAGGAAACTTGTCAGATATTTAACATCACTATTTGGAGTAAACTGTCACAAGATGGTGGGTATTTCCCCTATTTCTCTTGTCCTTTGTACGATTGTGAAATCTTGATTTAGTTACACACCCAAATATGCCCTCAGGCTACTAAGTACTCAAGTACTCCAGCAAAATCTAGCAGAGATGACAGAATAGATCTGCCTGCAGGACATTATTTCCATTAGGAGTAATGTTCTGCACCACAGAAAAATGCATTAACAGCATTACAATATAATGTTAAAATGAAGCTGCTGGTGCATGTCACTGCTCAGTATAGATCATTATCTTATGATTAAGTATGTATCAAGATAAGCAGAGATTTACAGATACTTCTCCAAATAGCTGAAGAACTCTTGAGGAGTAAAAAACTCAAAACTTTCATATAAAAGGTTTTGCTTGTCTTGCATTTTGTGTTTTCTTTCTGAAATTCTACATACTCATTATATTCTTATTTTGAGGCTTGAATGACAATCAGCATTTTCTACAAGATAACGAGGAAAATAACAATACAGAAAAAGACATGTTAACATTTCATCCAAGGGAACATTACTCATTAACAGCTTCACAGCATTCAGAACTATTTTGACAGAAGTAATCTGTGCTCCCTCCTTTTTTCATGCATGAATTAAAATTCTAATTAGTGCATCTGTAGAAAAAAATCATCACCTAATATACTAATGTCTGTCCAGAGATAATTTTTCTCTCTCCCTTGCAGTTCACCTAATAGTCTCACCTCTTCCATGGTGTCAAGAAGACTAGTGAAATTTCATTTCAACACCATCTCATTTCATTGTTTAAGTCTGTGGTTATAACAAAGTACAATATCAGATTTATTCTTGCAGGCATGGGCAATTTTAAAAGTTCTGCTTTGTTTGAAAGTACTGGAGAACTCTTCATGTTCCTTCTTTTCAAAAAGTGCATTGGGATTTACTACCTTACTGCAGGGTACATCCATGGGGGCAGGGACGCACTTTTATGGTTCTTGTTGACTGAAGTAAGACACCAAAAGTGATGATATGAACATTGAGCCCTGCATTTACAGATGCTTGTGTTCTCACAACACTGTCGTGTACCTCCATTCCCAGCGTGGCTGTAGGAATAGTTGTGCTTCTGGAAGAATTTGTAGCAGGAAAGCTAGAAACTCATTTTCTCTTAGGAAGTCTGCAAAGTGACTTCTCAAGAGGCTTAGATGTTTTATTTTCCATTCCACAGTCCAGAGGGGGTTGCAAAGAGAGCTGTATTATCTGTCTCTGCTATGCCAGAGAGAAATAATGCTAGAATACATGTACAGAGGCCTTGGGAAGGCGGGGGAGAAACTAAAGGCTCTGGAGAGGGTGGGAACTTGCTTTTTTCTCCCTGGGGCCTGGTGCTTCTATAGGACTGTGAAGTATTCATAAGTTTTTCGTGTTCTGGCATTCTAAATAAACTTTTGAATTCTTTCCACTGCCTTGGCATTTCTGGGTATACCTGCATATCTTACTTTACGGTGGCTTTAGCATTTCAAGATCTTGTTTTTCAATGAATCACCTCCCATAAAAGAAAATGAGTAGGAATGACTGTAAATGAGGCAGTTAATAGATGTTAAAAGATTCAAACAGCCATAGAAAGTTTCCTGGCTATATGGTATGGCCTACTGTTTTCAAAATTGGAGAAACCAAGGCAATCTCCTTCCAAGATGAAGTAAATAGTGTCGAGATATGGCTGGCACCAGTTTCCTTAAGTGCTCAAGGTACAGTTACTATGAATGGCTTCTTCACACTAAGATATCTTTGTAAGATAACAAAACATTCTCAAGTGTCTCAATTTTTTAAAGAAATTATTGATTAAGGAAGAACTTATACTCCTCTTTTTATTGTTTTTATTTCCTTTTTTCCTATTTTCTTTCTTTTTTTCATTCTTATTTTCTTTTTTTTTTTTCCTATTTCCTTTCAGAAGGCAAAACATTGATTAGAGTCCAGTACATCTTTCTGCTTCTATGACATCAACCTTCTAAAGCTGGTTCTTGACCCCAATACTCTTAGCTGTGGCTCGCTATTCAATTACTGGTAGATTAATCTACAAGATTATGAATATAGGGAATAGAAACCCATATTCAAACGCATAAAAATGGAAGACCCACTCCCAAGAAAATACCAAAGGTGTAAGGTCAAAATAAAATTACTAATAGCAGCAAATAATTCAATAAATCCTAAAAATTTGCAATTGCAATAGTGTAGCTATTTCAGATTATTAGACACTATTTTATTACATAAAATTTTGAAATAAGACTAAAAAAAGAAATAAAAAAATTACAAGTGTATCTTTTAATACCAAAATACTGTATATATTTCAACCTATGCAAGTATGGTTCGCTGTATCTGGATGATTCTTAAAAGTGCAACAATTTATAGTCACAACACCTCTAGTAGCTGAAGAAAGTTCATTTTCACTAAGCAATGGGGAAATAAAACAATAAAGGCACAAATCCACAGATATATTTACGGACTTATCCCCTAACACACCTAAGACCTAATTATAGAAGTTATGTGCCAAAATGCATTTGTGTATTCAAATGCTTTATCTTAAGATCTTAAGATCTTTCTGTGCCTGAATCAGAAACTGAACATAAGTTTCCTAAATCAAAGTTACACGACTGAGTACAAGATTTGGTTCCTTTTTTATCTTTGTTCCCTCCACGTGGGGGAGGGAATGCTCATGGGGCCACTTGCTATGCATATCCACAAATAGAATAAATACTCTCAAATATTGTAGGGTAATTCAAAGTCTTCTGTGAACTAGTGAACTATCATTATGACAGCATTAAAAGAAAGATGAGAAGCAATGCCATAAGTTTATTCTGACCATGCCCACTTTCCTCCAATTAAAGAATGAAAAATATTTAAAAAAAAATAAAAAAGGAAAATGCAAAGGCAGATTAGTGTCTGGAGGACACTTCAAAAGGAAAGAATTGATGAATGTCATTTAGAATTCCCTGCTTGATTTATCTGCAATATTCATAAGTGTGTGTTTATCCAAAAGCTTTGTCTCGGATCAGGCAATTAATTAAACTAGAGAAGATCTCAAGCAGGGAGAGATGAGAGTTGTTAATAGTGTATGGCTGATAATCAAATTTGTCTCTGCTGTTTTTCTTGGGACGCATTCCTCTGTTTGCACTTCCACAGCACTAGCAAGATGTGAGATCCATGACTGAGCAGTACAACGTGTAATATGCAGACCCAACTCTTCTGGATTTGAACAGTTACTGGTAGTATCAGTGTCAATATTACTCAGCTCCAGCAAAAGAATAATTGCACCTGAGCATATTTTCACTTCTTTGGGCATATGTACACAAAGGCTTTTATCCAGTCCATTTTACTTGAGGGTTAGTGAGGAAGTAGGTGACTTTTGCAACACAAGGTCAAAGCTGAAAAATAAGAAATGGCAAGATAGGACAGAAAGAAAATCAGGACTGGTAAAAACCCTAAGGGTAAGGATGAGACTTGGTTTCAGATTATCACAGGAAGGGGTGGAAAGCACAGAAGTCAAAACATATCAGTAGGAAGGAGCAGGTTTCAAGAGCATCCTTGTAATTTTGGTGTGGATCTTTCAGAGCATCCAAGCCACATTCCCCCCAAGCACAGCAAGTGCTTACAATAAGCAGATAGTTCCCTGTGTAGCTGCAGCTAACAGCTACATGAGCATGTAGTCTTAAAATTAGAGATAGTTCACTAATTCTGAGAAAAACATTTGGAATTCTGTGATACTGCTGTAACTGGAAACCAGCTAATGCTACTGTTATTAAGTAAACAGGTCTTAAAAAAAAACTAAACAACTTTTTCATATAACTTCTTTAAAATGTATCTTGAATGTATTGTATGTCGTATTTTTATTCTGTTACAAAAATGCAGACTACTGCTTGGAGTTTTTTGCATTTGGAAATGTGTTCAGTCTTTTGCTGTTTAACAGTCTCAGAGATTTACTTTAAAAATGGAAACAGACACAAAGTTAAGTAATCCTTTTGACTGCAGATGTCTCTGACATTCCCTGTACATTACACGGACAGAATTGTTTCCTAAATTTGGGACTCACAGGACCACCAGGCTGTACCCAAAGTCTCCTTAGATACTGAACAGAACCTCTCAATTGTCTGCCAGCTGAAATGACAGAAACATGAAAAGTTCTCCTTTTGGCAGTTTTTTGTGGGAGTTCTAGTCTGACAGAGTGCTGTTTGAAAATGACATGTAGTATATAAGTAGTGAAACTACCAATTTTTGAAGCTTGCTGAGACTTATGCATGAGCTCAGTTCTCCAAGTAACTCTGAGGCATCAAAGACATTAACAGAAACTACACAATTGGACTCGAATGTTTCATTTCAAGGGGAAGGGAAGTGGTTGATGTGGTAGCCCTGTGACGAAGTCCCTTTCTAAGACCAATGCTTCAACTTAAAGACATGCCATCAGTATCCTCATGGAAAAACAGTCTGTACTGAAGCATTTGATAAGGAATAGATAAATTACTTTCCACTAAAATAAACTTACCATTCCACTGTTGCTGGAGTAAGGACTGACCATTTATAATAAGATAATTAAATACTTACTGGCCTAAGTAGTGAAAAGAATATTCGGTGATACTCATTTGACTAATTCTGTAGACAGGTGATAATACCACATTTTTTGAGTCACTGTAAAAAGTAAATGCTTGGATGTCAAAACAAGACAGAACTAAAATAGAAATAGCTAAATGGATAGAAGTGAGTAAAATCAGTAAAGAAAACAAAATTGTTTTCCCACCAAATATTTGTTGTGAATCAACATTAGTTATTGAAATGCCAGTCATTAAGCTAAAAGACTACATATTTTTGTACCTTTCTATGGGTCTGTCACTAAACAACATCTGAGTCAAGGACAAATTCAATACAGAAAAGGAATTTCCCTTAAATTTTCCTGAAAGGAGAAGCTCTTTAGCAGTAAATAAGAACGTGGTGCCAGACATATGCTTGTTATTCAGGTAAGCAGAAGATCACTTTGTAAGTGAAAAACAGTTCTCCACTCATTACCCCATAGAAGCCAGAGCAGAAAAAAATGCAGATAAGGATGGCTGAATTTAGGTAACTGTATGTGGGTATCTACCTGTGAATTAAATATCTGAGTTCCCATCATAATCAATGGAGATTTAGAGTTTTACTGCACATAAATAGCTAGCTGGGGCATTTGAGGTGCCAAGGCTATCCCACTTGGCCTCTGGCAGATGTTTCAAGCAGGCATGAATGTCCTGTACAAACAGATGTCCATAATATACATATGGAAATAACAATTTCTGTTTGGAAAAATTAACCAAATCTCAGGCCTGTATCAAAGCAGCAGCAGCTTAGACATCTCACTCACATGTGGACATCTACAGCCTGAGACTTAGCCCACCTCGCAAGATACTTCAATGCCTGTAATGTAGAAATCAGTCCTACCTTATGTGAAGGACATGATTACCTAAATGGGGGCACCTAACACCATTTGTGAAGCTTATCCATAACACCTATGCAGCACTGGTAGATGGGACAAAAGGCTTACAGGAGACCTGCAGTTTTCTGGAGAAACACCCAAAGGTCAGGCAAGATACCGATATATAGGAATATTATGGAATATGCAGGATATTCTACAATGCATACATACAGGAAAGGAATCCCACCAGACCTGTTCACCTTGTATGAATTCCTCTCTACATTGTCTGGTAGTGCCTGAACTACTTCTTGTTTCCTGGATGAAGTACCTATAGCAGATGACTGAATAAAATTGTAAGGAATACATGCACCTACGTTCTTAAATTAGTGATGATGGCTCCTATCCTTCTCCGATGCTGCTGCACAGTGATGCCAAGTAAATGTATCATCTGTACACCTGGCACAGTTTTAGTCCTGGCTAAGTTTCTATCCTTTCCATACTGAAAAAGCAAAGCAGCTAATTTACAATGTAGAAAACCCACAGTTATGGTTGCACAAGATTTTTTAACATTTAAATTTTAATTTAATTTAAATAACATTTAAATTTAAAAATTAAAAATTCATTTCTGCTGCCTGTAACAGGTACTGAAATCAAGCTTTGCAGCTTATGGGAATTAACTAAAATAATGTTGTCACTGATGTCAGCATATGAAATAGCATAATGTTTTCCACTCACAAATTACATGTCATACGAAAATGACCCACCTTTGACCCTCCTGTGTGGGAGAGAGAATCTAAATTTCACATCTGTCTGAAAGTGAAGGACAGTTCAAAACCTTACCTATACATCTTGTCTACACATGGTTGTCATGATAGGCTGAAACAAATGTAATGAATTTAATTTGTTAAGGGAGCAAGTAATTTCAAAGAAAATTTGCAGTATGAGCTGGCTCAGAGAGGCAAAGTATAACAGTAATTTCCACTCTCATAATTGAGAAGTCCAGAATCACTATTCTCCAGTACTGAAAAATTTATATGAAGAGATAAAGTGTGAGAGAGCTTTCAGAGCCAATTGAATATTTAGGTATTGGTCCTAACAGCTGTGTGTATGTAAATTATCTCTAGACACTTAGCAACACTGCATTTGTTTTTCAGCACAGCTTTCCTGTTCTCATCTTTCTCATCTGGAATATTCTGGTGATTTGAGAATAGCAAGTGTGACCTCTAGCTTAGCCGTATGAGGTAAGACCAATATTTTTCAAAAGTTTTCATGCTCATTTGTATAAGTCTTCCCTGGACTTGTATGTCATACTAGTGACTAGAATCCTTAATCATTTAGTCACACATTGCAGACATGAAGAATAAACTGGTGACAGAAAGTAAGTCTGAGAAGGAACTTTTCTCTCTTCCCACCCATGTGGGGAGAAACTGATCTTTAAGCATCCTAACCCTAAGAACTGAAAGATCCAATAGGATCAAGAGGACACATTCCATCTATGTGATTCTTGATCACAGACATGAGTATTTAGCATTACTTTGGCTTCTGTCCAGCAAAAATAACAGCAGTAAAGCATAGATAATATGATTTCTCTAGTATCTTCTGTTTCTGAAATAAATTGCAATGTGAGGGCCTAGTCATGAAATTACAATAGAAAAATTGTCATATTTTCATGCCTGTAGCCCACAGGTTGTTCTGCTAAAAAAGGAAATAGTATTGCAGATAATAAGTACATGATAGCTGCACTCTGATAGGATGGATACTTGCTAAACGGAAGTCTTTTCCTAACCCTAAGAATATTGGGATCCTTGAACCCTGGATAAGCTGAAATAAATTTATTTCCACCTCTAAGTTTCTCAAGTAACAGAAGACTTGTTTTCCTTGGAACAGGAACCAGTAACAGAGAACTTTCTCCTCCCCTGACATACAATACAGTTCATTCCTCTACAGTGGCGAATCATCTGTTCACATGAATAATTCCTTTATACAGAAGGAATGGCATTTTTAAATCACTGGGATTGTCTATGAGTGGAATATACCCACACCAGGTACACCAGAAAGAGAGATGCAAGCATGGCAGTGTACAGGAACTGTTCTGGGAGAGCCTTGCATGGAGACAGGCACATGCCAGCCATCCCCACTTGGGCAGGCAGCAGTTCACCTGCCCATCAGATCACTGAAATCTATTCCTATGCTCTTTTCTCCATAAAACCCTTCTAACACACCCAAACACGCTACTGGGGAGCCACGTTGTAACTAACAAGCCTAATGGCTGAGGTGGATTGAATCCCCACGGGAGGCCTTTGAAGAGCATCTCTCTGTCCCTTGAGCAGGCACTCATAGCAAACAGCTTCACCAGGCACTGAAAACCAAAGTGGAAATTAATAACACCACCCTGTAATACCATTTTGTCTCTCTGTAACCCCTAGCTTTCATACTGTTTTTCATGCCTTGAACGCGGTCCACAGTAGCTACCTAAAACTGAGAGTGAAATTAGTTACTTGGCAATTGCAAACCACAGAATCTGAGATTTAGATAGCTTCCTTCAGCTGGCCAGCTTTAAGAGGCATTTAGTGGCTGTACTGTCAGAGTGACTAGAAAACACCTGGGATTTTTGTGTTATCCATCAGGCCACTGATGGATTATTTTCTGCTTCCTTTAATTTAACATTAAAAGGAACAAATTTACTTATGTCCTCCCTTTTTAAATATTTTATGGAAACACTTCAGTGGCAAAAAAAGATTGTTTTCCCACATCTTGCATTTCTGTGAATGCTGCGTTTCAGTCATCTAAAACAGGATAACAATTCTTATTTTTAAAACCTTTCTGTGTAATGGAAAGAGCAATTGGAGAAAAATTAACATTTAGTCCCCAAAAGTAGAGCTCCTGACTGAATTTGAGAATCTGGCTATCAGCACTCATCCCTGATAACAATAAGTTCAGTACTTTTTCACAATCATTGCATGCTAGATACAATTTTATCAGTGTAGTAGTACATGACTTTATCTTTACAACCCTTCTTCCCCCCTATTTATGCTTAGTTCAAGTACTTTACATGCAACTCTACTGAGTCTCTCCTTAGCTCTACAACAGAGCTTCTGGCTCATGTAATCTTTTCCATTGGTACTTTATTTGTACCACATGTTTTCTCCAGATGAATATTTCCTGTAAGGAAGGATACCTCTGCACATAAATTAGCTACCTTCTATCTCAGCTGTCTCCTTAGAGTAAGGCAAAACAGAAGTAGGGGTTAGAAGAACATTTCTGCAGCAGCATTTTTATTTGGCTTTGGCCAAAGTATGCTGTAGCATCATCTAGAGGAGCAGACAACCTTTCCTCCAGTCTTGACATCTTCATGAGCTGAAGATAAAAATTGCTTCACTATTTCGAGAACTTCAAGAGTGGAGAAAGAAGTCGTACCAGGTATAAAGAAAGATTATAGCTAGAGCTAGTATGAAAGGATTAATTCAACTTCTTTAAGGTGGATAGCAATTGTATATACAGAAACCATATTTTCAGAAAATTGATTCATCTCATTATTTTATTAAACCTTATCCAGACCATTACAGCCCTGTCTCAAGTGAAATCCTTGTAAGCCTCAACATGTCATGCTAATAAATGAGATTTTAAACAGGTAACTAGTACCATGTTTTCAAAGAGAAGTAGACAGGCTCTACTTTGGTTGTGCTGTGACTACATCTCTGAGGGTAGGGAATATAGTAGGTTAAAATCAGCAGTGCACATCTTTTACACATACCATCTCCTTTCGTTCAGGCATACACACAGTTCTGCTGAGGGAGCTGAATTAACTCTTGGGATAGATGAGAACAGAACCACATTGCCTTGAGCTTACAACAGTCACAGTAGATTCATTATGTCTTGTGTAGCAAGTTCAGTACCCTGGCAATATCATGTTGTTTCCTTCATCTACTGCCACATTTCCTTGCTGAGATCCCAGGCTGCTGGCAGTATTGGATCACTGAGTTCTGTCCTGCTCCTACAGTGCTAATTCCCAGGCCCTTCATTTTGTATCCAAACATATTTTTTTTCTGATTAATTAACTTCACTAAATAAGTTCTTTTAGTTGCTTACTCAAACTTCCAGAAGTCTTCAAGACTGCAAGTGTTCAAGTCAGTTTTACCAAACAAGTGGTTTGAAAAGATATCACCTTTTTCAGGTGACAGCATTGAAGTCAATAATAGCATGCACGGATAAACTCCATCAAGGCTGAAAGTAATGACAACGGATACCATTAGAGTGGCCTGTGTAAATACTTAGCTGAGGAGAAAAGCACCATAAAGCAAACTTACAAAATCAAGCGGACAGGAAGCATATGCTCACAGATTCGTGTAATTCAATGTAAGACACTGTAAACTGAGAGTGTATATTTATGAGCCCATAAGATCTCTCGTAGAATCACCTGAGTCACAAAAACAGTGGGCCCTTTTATTTTGACAGCAGCGTCAGGCCCTTGGAGAACATAAAAAATTAGAAACAGATTAAAGTACTCCTAGTCCTCCCATCAAGATACTCAACATACCAGAGAAACATGTTATGGGATAGGAAAGTTCTGCCATTGAGATTCTGTGATGCTCAGACAAAATACTGGTACCATAGCCAAACAGAGTGGCTCTGATGGCTTCATAAAGAGCCACCTCTATTTAAACAGTAAGATAAGGATTGTCCCAGTTTCCATCCTACTATTGAAAACATATTGCAATTCCCAGAGCTGAAGTTTCTCACATAAATCATTAAAAATCTGCATTTAAAATGCTGTCTGCATTGTTTCAGAAAAGACAGTTATTGCATTTCATGGTAGATTTGTGCTCTTGAAGATACTTCACCCTTGAGGAAAGCCAGGTTTTTAAATTTTTAAACTGAATTTTAATGTTAGAAGTTCCTTTCAGGCATGCTGTGTTTCCTTGTAAACATGCTAGACCACTTAAGTAACTCACTAACTACCCAACTGTATTTTTCTGAGGCATTTAATTTAAAAGTTTTATCGAGCAATGACATGATGTTTAAGTATTTTATTATGTACAACATCTTTTCAGTAAACAGTACCTTAATTCACCTTGTAGAATCAAGCAATATAGTGAGTTAAATAATAAATGTTAACAGCACAAGCCAGGAAAGTAAACAGTAAATAAATAGGTGAAAGAAGTATTAATGGTGTAAGCGAGAAGGATTGAATCTCAATCTTTTCTCTTTAAGCCCTTGTAATTAAGAGTAAATACTCCTAAGGAATATGTATAACTTCATAGAATTGCTGCATTTCTCATCATTAATGAGATACTGTAGTGATGAAATGGCCTTATTAGTAGGTTTCCAAAAACGTGAAGGGGAATGGGAGACAGGACATGAAGGAATGACATCCAGCGGATAAGAAAATCCCCTAAAATATCTAAAGGATGATTTCCTCACACGACCTAATGTGATTAAAGATGGCAACTGCGGGTGCAGTGTCAGCAGTTTCATTCAGAACACTTGAGAAGCCAGGTCCTTGGGGTCAAGTGTTAAGTGAAGACATGAGGGTTTCCTGGCACCTTGCTGTTCATAGCTGACAGCTGTGCCCTGTCAACCTAAAAGAACCACAGGGAAACCACTAGAAATCCACGTGGTAACTGTCACCGCCACTGTGAAAGTCAAAAGATCAAATCCAGTCCCAGATGTAAGGCTTTAAACTAAAGAGAATGGAGCTTTAAATTAAAAGAGATTGAATTTCTCTGAACGCCAGCAGATTGCAGGCCAGCAAGTGTATCACTCAGTAGACCTAAGGATGGCTCTTTCAGAGCTGTTGCTGTTAACATAAAGTAAATTGTCAATGCTATGTAGAAACAGTACTTTTCTTTCACATCTCCTTACAGACAGAAACCTAAAACATAGTGAAAGTAATCCTACTTTTACACCAAGAAATTTGGCCTGCAAATTCAAGGAATTAATTTCATGAAAATCTGATTTGAGACAACCTTGAGAGCTTCAAATCATGCTCAAATATAGTTTAAATGTAGCGATCTACTGAGACTATAATTTTATATTTCAGATATGCTTGTTTCTCTATCATCCATAATAGTGTGGTTGTAACTCAAAGCGCCATGCATTTATTAGAAGACACACAGAAAATGCACTCAATATAAATGTCAGGCAAGATGTTTTCCCTGCTACTTCAACTATGTCATTAACAATAAGAGAATTGCAACTGATCTGAACTAGATGGAAATATGCAGTGATTTGTAATCTCAGTATTAAAAAATTAATAAAAAAGCACATAAAATTTTTCAATGAAGAATTTTGTTAGACTTCTACTGGCTGCTGAAGGTTATTTTCCTTTCTTTTTCTAGATTTACAGAAAGAAAACTGTAGCTATCCAAAGTCCAAAGGAGAAAAGCAGAGAACCATATTTTCAGATCAATATCATTATACAATATTTGAACGCAGCTCATATTATACTGCACAAGCAGATCCTGCTGTTACAGCTATCACCCAAAAAAAAACCTCTTCACCTGCTTTATTGCATTGTTTAATGTAAAAGGAATAAGTTAAAGATAGTTGAATTGTAGCTGGATTGGTAGCTGTAAGTTTGGTAGTGCATGCAGGAAACCATTAGATCTTTAAAGGCTTAATTTTTTTTCTCCTGATTTTTTTGATCTGCCTTTGTCAGTTCTGATGTCACTCAGCTGGTTTCCCCCTTCTCCAAAGATAGATGAGGGATTCTTGGTCCTCTTCCTTTCTGAAACAAAGACCTTGTGTCCTGTAGCATGTTCTGGGTTGTATCCCATCAGATGACACTATGGGCATGCTCCACACTCCTTTTGAACCATCTGCACTCTTGAAAAGACTCTGAAAGTTTAGGATGTATGAATCTACTGACGAGGTAAGTGTTATTTGTTAGCATATTAAGAAAAAACTTCAGACCTGACAAAGATTAATTTCAGCTGCTAGACCTATCTATGAAAAACTGGAAATGCATCTTAGAAAGGGATTGAGGTTAGGAAGGGGTTCTATGATGCAGTGAGAGACTCACTTTTGCTGTTGCGTTACTCTTGCACCTTCCTGTTATCCCAAAGCTGTATTCCCATACGGGATGAAAGCAACAGTGAGAGGAAAGAAATTAAGGTTAATACAGAAGATAGTGATCTGATGCAGAATCCTCTCCTTAACTAGACAGGAATTGATTCCGTACGCTGCTCTTACTATGCATAAATTCTGCACAGTTTCTGAGTATATTCAATGTCCTTTTAGAATTTTGTAGGCTATTGCTACATTTGAGAGAGTCTCCGAATCTTGGAATCTGCTCAAAAGACTAGGAGCAAGAGTGCTTCCACCTTGGACAGTATAAATCCTTACTGTTATTGTCTCATGACAAAAAGTTTTAACTCAACTTCAGCTAATCCACAGAGATTTGGAACACCTCTGTGAGTAGTATATCAGCCTCTGTGACTTCAGTCCAACCTGGCTCATAACTAATTGGAATGAATATAGGTTTCAATTTGTTTCTTAGTGAAAACAAAAATATTGGCACTTAGTTCAGACTTTGATATCTGGAGGAGAGAAGTGAAAGCTAGACTTGACCAAGAACTACAAAAATATACTCAGGTCCAGATTTATCAGGTTGCCTAAGGACCACCTTCTTGTTATCACTGCAAAGTGAGGTACATAACCCTATGATTTCTAGGCAACAATAAACTCAGAGGAGGACCAAATGCTGCAGATCCACACAGCATCCCTGGTATCCAGAAAACAAATGGCCACAATGCCAAAGCGCAGCAGCTATGTAGTAGGTTCAATTTATTTGGGACATGCTGGCCCTTCTTCACACTCTGTGCAATCAGTCTGCACTTCTATGTAAAAATAATACCACTTCTCTGCACTATGTTGTGGAGGTGCTTCCCACATGCACTGTGAATTTCTTAAGATCCAAATTCACATCCTTTTCCCAGTATAAGAGCAGTTGCTGCCATGGCTAAAACATCTCAGAAGAGCCTCTGAGAGATTTTGCTATGGGATATCCTGGGGAGGACATTCCCACCTCCTGGTGAACGTGTCATATTGCACAGTGAGGAATAAAAAACTCCAAGGTGCCATAAAGAGAGAAGTGGAAACTTCATGCAGAGTTTAGGTCACAGACAAAGACAAGGGCAACTAAGCTCAAAGTGCAACTCCCTCTAAGCTTCAAACATGTGACATTACACTCTCAGTGGATGAAGACAAGAAGTGTCTGGGAGCTGGAAGGAGAGCTCTGTGTCTTTCACCTTCTGAACCACGGCTCTGATCCTAGGCTGTTATGCCAAAGATGCTCATCATCACTACACAAATACTGTTCCCTGTAGACTGCCTGAGAAAAACAGATGCCTAAAATAGCTAAGTGGTATTTTCCCTCTGCACATATCAGAGAGATCCTTCTCATTCTCTTGACTAGCTAGGGTGCTTGTTTTCAGAGGCTTTTAGGTGAAAGAGTGCTCCTGTTTGCTTCACATCGCATGGCTGAGCAGGTAGAATGGATTGCAGGTGTACTTTCAGGCCCTTTTTTTGTAGTGCTAAGCCCCAAAGTCACTTCCTTTGTACAGGACTTTCTCATATCACCAGATATTAAAGCAGCATAACTGAAGCAGGTGGTAGACCTAAAAAAGAATCAACACATGTAAATAACAAATATAGAAATAGTAAATATTTGGGGAAAAAACTGTTTATGCAAATTAGGCCATTCAACAATCTTTTAAAATTTATTTTAGCCTGCTCTCACATATTACATGTTCTGTCCTATCCAAATGATATTTCACAGAGTACACTATGATGGATGCAGATTCTCCTGATGTAATCTGAATGACAAAGTGACTTGCCCTCTTCGATGCCTTGTATGTGATGAGTGACACTGCAACTCTAAAGCATCTACAAGGGAGGAAGATGTTATTTTTTGTCTTACCGATTGAAGGAACTACAACATTTAGTTAATATTTACATAGTGCTTTGATGCTCTGAAGTGCTGAGTGGGACACTGCAGTGTTTCTAGGAGGCCTTTTCATACAGGTTCAGCTAAACTATCTTCCATATCTAAAAGCTTGTAACTGCCTTCTTTTGTATTGTTTCTTTAGCTTCTATTTGGCCAGCACAGACAGTTTGGAAAGTTTGCTATCTCACATAAATGTTGAAACAAACTTGAATCCATAACAATGCTGATTCTTTGCTTCTAAAGAACCAGCACACTGTTATTTCCCGATAACTAAGAATGACTAGAGCTGCGCTTTTCTCATTGGTTTTATTTGCAATCACTTCTTAATTCCTTTCAGTGCTGCTGTTCTTGTTTAACAGAATAGTGACTGTGGTATTAATCCCTGACACTTTAGGTTCCAGCTAGCAATATCTTCAAAAAAACTAATAGCCTCAAGTTCTGCATTTCAGGTAATAAAACCTTAGCAACATGAGATTTCTGGTGTGAACTTCAGATACATTTTCTATTCCTGAGGGAAAAAAATTATTATTTGCATTCTCATTAACGTTTTAAAGTTTTAAAATGGTGTTTACAAGGTATGGATGTACTAATTTTTCAGATTTTGTCAAGGACTGTTAGACCATGAAACAAATTATATTAACTCCAATCTTAATTCTTCTCCAGAAAAACTTGTGATTGCAATGGAATTTTCATTATTTTGTCTATCCATGTGAAATCAAACTGACATAAAAGATAAAGATGTCTCCCTTCGAAGAATCACTTACATGTAAATTCTCCATGCAATCCTTTCAAATGTTCATTGGAAGAGGCAAAAAATCAATTTCCTGATCTGTAGAGTTCTCCAGTAGTTGAAATATGTTTCACGGACCCTCCTCTAACCCTTCCTACAAGCAGCAGGAGAAGGGAAAACTTCTGGAAGGAGGCTTGTCTGTTCTAGTACTTTCTTACCACTTCATGATCAGTCAAACTGTTGGACACTGAAGCTTGGCACCACCTTGGAATCTTAGCCTCCCTCTTTCATAATCCATGGAAGGTATTGCACAAAGGGAGATCCAGTAGTGGATTAAACAGAATTGATACTTAAGGAGTAAGTATATGAGATAATTACCAGTGCTTTGTGGAACCTGGGATTCCAGATCTATGTTTTTTTTTTTTATAAAGCCCACAATTTGCTATATCACTGAGCCCCATTGTCTCAGCTTTCATTCTAACAGAATTGAGAGGAAAATCTTCAAAAACAGTAATGAGAGTGACAAAATTGACCGGACATTTCTGGGCTTTTTGTGCATTCGAATCTTAGGGTTGATAGAAGTTCTGATAAAGTATTTTTCTTTCTGCTTAAAGCATTCACATGTTTTTCCCACGTGGTTTCGCACCTGTATAGTAATGCATGTTCTCATTCAACAGCCTTTCTTTTACTGAGGACTGTATCCTTTCTCTATCAGAACCCACTTGTAAATCCTACAGATAGCTAGAGTTGTCTGCTTTTGACTCAAATCCAGAGGAACAGTGAGTTCGTATTCAGAAGTTAAGGACAACCAGACAGTGATCAGGTAAGTCTGATTCTTTAGGAATCATACTAAGAATGTTAGTATTGTTTAAGTTGCACAAAACCCCTTGAAAATATGAATACCATCAAGCAATTAAAGTGCTTCTATGAGCCAGCAAAAAGCTCAAACCAGTAGTTACGAACTTTGTTTCCCTGCCGGTTGTGTTAGCAGGAGAAAAAAAAAAAACAACATACAAATTTCAAATAAACTCTTCTTTCCTCTTCAGATGACGTTACTGTGAAGAACAAAACGTCTAACTGTCCTTTGATCTCTTCTGTAGAGCAGTTATGCATTCAGAGTTAAAAAAAAAATAAAATCTTTGGTCCTCTGAAATAGAAGTTGTTAGAAAAGTACAGCGAATTTAATCAAATAACTTATTGATTAATACAGAGAGGATGCTACTGACTGTGATATTTATTTCATTCATGTTTAATCATTGAGATGTCAATTGATTGCAAAATAAATTTTGAGCTCCTCTTTTACCTGAAGAGTATGCTAATTATTTATCATAAAAGCCAATGGTTTAACTTGTATGATGGAGAAAAATTGACTTTCAGTAGACTTCATAATTAAGCATTAATAATAGAGGCTTTCTTTCTAACTAAAAATTAAGGAAATATATTACCACTTCTGTGAACATTCTAAAGACAGTTAAATGTTTTATGTGTAGTTGGTGCTGATGTAGGTAATAAAATTTACATATGAAAAATCATTAGGTGTTTTGATATTTTTCAAATTTCTGCTTAGATGTGCAGCTATTCAACACTACATGCTCACCAGCAGAAGACAAATTTTGATAATCAGCCCCAGATGATTTACTAGATTATGGAATTGTGCAGTATCACTTTATTCTCTGTAATACCTAAACCATTGAGTCTTGGTAGTATGCAATAATTGTACTATTAATTCATTTATTTATTATAGTGTCATTAATTCCACCAACACGACTGTGACATTCAAAGAAATGTCATTTCAGTGACTTCACAATTCTGCAACAGATTACAAATTGCAGCCAGTAGCTGTAAATGTCAAATTTTCTGTTTCTGCAATACTTGTAGCAGACTGAACTACAATTTGGAGTAGGGAAAAGCTAGCCTGTTTCTCACTTTTGGGAAGAAAGAAAACCATTGCTAGAAGCACCTAGACACTTGTGTGATAATCTGTAAAATGTCTTCAGAGTTATTAGCTTGTTTGAAATAGAGAAGAAATCTCTGGTTTGGAACTAAATATTTTATAATCAAGAAAGATTTCTTGGATGTAACACAGTTGGACTGACTGCATTCAGCGCTTTTTGTCCCAGCAATGCTGCTTTCATTTGGTTGAAGAGGAACATTTATGCCAATTTTCCACCTGTTCTGTATGGGTCAGAGGGTTGGATACCTCTCTATTAAAATATTTGAGTGTAAAGACTTGTAAGAAGACTATAAAGGTGGTCTGCAGTTGTTCCCTCCTTTCTTCTGCAATGATAATATTTAATAAAATTATTACTTGCTTAGACACCTGCGTATCTGCAATAGCCTTTGCCTGTCTTTCCAGCCTCTAGTCAGGTACTGACTGGTATCTTTGTGCCCATTAGGTACTGTTCCAGAAAAGGCAATGAAACCCAAAAATGGAACAAGAACTGACATTCTGCTCTTCCACATAGTTAAGCTTTGAAATAGAAAAAATAAATAGAAAGGGAGGGAAAGAAAAGAGTTCAGTATTAGTAAAATAACCAAGGGAAAATCTTGAAGACATACTTCTTATAAAAGAAGTACTAGGAGGAACAGCTGACTGAACGGCTCAAATGACAGATAGCTGCCATACTGTTTCAGATGGCTATAGTTATCTATACATTTAACATGCTCCTTCCTTCTATCCTACATCATACAAAGATCATTTCTTCCCTAGAGTTTTCCTGACCTTGAAGATACACCACTGTTTACATCAATGTCTTCTGATCCTGAACAGCATCTGTCAAGCTAAACAAGCTAATCTCCATCACTCTGACACAGCAGCTTGAACTTTTCCGATAACACAGGATTTCATTCACTCTGAAAAATGGGATTATACCTAACATAGCTTTGCATCAAGCTAAAAATAAAAGAGCTCAGATGCATCAGTTATTTTCTCTTTTTGACAGTACAATTGAGCAACAGGCTTATTAATTTTACAGATGTGGATCTCTTGCGGCCAGACCACTGAAGACAAAGAAAAGCCATCCTGTAATATCTTTGGATTTTGAGCTCTTGGGGGAGATACCAAACCTTTTTTTTCCGCCTGCAAAATGGGGTATTCCCTGAATACACACTTTCTGTTATCATTCAATAAAGGTTGTAAAGCTTTGCATGCGTATGCAACCGACATATCAATCAGGAAGATAATAATCAAAATACTAGGCTGAATTTGAGTGACTGTGAAAAAAATTAAATAAATGAACTTTACATATGTGTGTCACTGCTAGTACTAACTCAACAGCAGCTAAAAGAAAGACAAGGTTTGCAGCAATACACATAGCTAGGATCAGAGCTAATCAATATGTGGAAGTTGTGGGGGGAAGATAACAACTTGAGCAATACAACACTTGAATGCTGATTGAAAATGCAGGAGAGTCAGTTCATGTCCAGACTGCTTAGCAACTACCTAACTATGATGGATGATGATGAACTGTAGGAATCACAAAGATATGACTACTGACTCCCTCACATTAATGAGTATCTCTGCTTTAATAAGGTATACAGGCTTAGGGTGTTCCAGTAGGTGTACTAGTTTTAGGGAAGGGAGGTGGGATTTGCCATTATGTGGGTGTGATCAATTATGTATTCTATCCCATTTTGTCACGCTTTGATGGACTATCTCCTTAAGCAGAGGAGGCAGAACTGTTTTTTCCTTGACTGAATTGCAGATGGGAATGGATGGGTCCCCTTTCAAAGCTGCTGGGTGGAAGCAGAGGGGTGACCATTATCGTTTTGCCCATCAAGGGAGAGAAGGAGCTGCTCTTTCATAGTCGTGGCCCAGCTCCGGAGTCACTGCCCTGCTATCACTTTGCCACCACGTTTGCAACCGGGAGCTACAGCAACCCTGAAGTTGCCACTTTGCCACCGCTCCTGTAGCCAGAGTCAGCATTTTTGGCAGCGTAACTCATTTTGGATGAAATAGTGTTCCAATAGTGTTCCTTTGCCCCTGTTTTCCATTGTTTTCTGGCTGAGGGAGGGTGTTAAACTACAGAAACTCATTTGCCATATCGTTTGTTTTTTTCCTTTTCCTGACCACAAGATCAAGAGGCTGGGAAGAGCCCCTCAGGCATTTTTATTTTGTCTGGGGAAACTACATGGCAGATGCCATCTTATTTTTGTCCTAGGGGCAGGGGGGCTGGAAAATGATTTCTGCCTTTGTTGTTTTAAACCATTTTCCTTTGTGTCTTTGTAGCTACTGTTATTTCCTTTAATAAATTGCTTTTCTTTTTTTTTTTTTTTTGTTCTTACATCTCTTTGTATTGTCCCTTCATTATTGGAGGGTGGCGGGGAGAGGTTAAAACAAAAAGGGAGTGACTTGTTTAGAGTCTCATTCCTCTGGTCCAAAACCATCAAAGTAAGTCTGACAGCACTGGTCAATAAATTTATCGCTGACAGACTGTTCAGCTGCTATTACAATGAGTCAAAGCTTTATAGTTTTTGTCTGTCTGGTATGCAATGTCATTTGGAAAGGATTCTGATTATCATTCTTTATTTCAATGCCACTTTTCCTTCTCTTTGCATTGCGTATCCTCAGATTCTGGTTTTCACGGTGACTGGTCCTGATCGTTCTTGGATTGCAGAACTACAAACTGGAATCACCAAAGAATCTCTGTAGAGATTTCACAGCGTATGTATTTTTCATCCAAGATATTCATGGCAGAAGTCATAATCTAAACAGAGAAGATGAACAAGAGATAGGATATCCAGTGTGTAGACAAAACAAAGGACAGGTTATCCAGCGCATAGACAAAACAAAGAGGCAAAAAGTAACTGTCATAAAATTGGCAAGAAATCAGAGCTATGAATTAAATCCATCTCTCCTAACTTTCAATCCATTATCTTCACCACAATGTTATCTTCTCTCCTGATTTAATATTCACAATTCCTATTTTCATCCAAACAGGTAACCTTTCTTTAACATCTGTATAGTGTCATAATCTTCCAAAAGTCCTATGTGAGTTCCTTCCAAGTTTAGAGCTGATTTTCCTGGGTTTGTGCATTCTCCAAGGTTATTGAAAGTTCTTCCTTTTATAGTAAAATTTTTGTGGAAAGTGAAAAAGCCTGTTTCTGAGAATATTCTGAGAAAGTCAATTGCATTTCAAACACATTCCTGTGGAGGTCTCATGGACCATGGTTCTTTTGGCTATTTATGGCTTCCGAAATCTATTTTGCTTTGTTGAAGACAGGAATTCTACTTGTCTTCTGAATTCTACTGAACTGTAAAATTCTAATATACTTATTTCTGGGAATATGTACTCTGTAAAAGACACAGACAGTTTAACATCCATCATCCCATCTGCTTACCAGCAGGGTTTTCTTTAAACATGTTGGTCCATTGATCATGTCCATTCCTGGTCTTACCCCCAGCTTGAGCTAGGCTTGTGCCCAGTTCAAGGAATCTGTGTTTTCTCTGATGTCAGAATCTCTTAGAAGGCCTGATTGAGGTGTTTGCTACCTGTGGGACTATGTCTTCTCCACCAGAAGAGCTTTCATGATGACTACTTGCCACGGATCGTAAAACAGAGTGCAGGAGGATTCCCTGGAAGCTAACATACAAATTGGGGATGAGGCCACTCTTCTTCACATAAAAAAAAAAAAAAAAAAAGACTCTTTAGCCTTTGCCTCCTCATGTGATACCTCAGGCATCCATTGCATAGACAAAATGCAAATAGCCTCTGTCTTGTCATAGACACATCTGGTGCTGCTAAGGAACAGGTATGTGTATCAGGGCACGTACGTGACCAAATGAATGTATATTCACCTCACACAAATGGATATGCATTGTTCTCCAGACAAAGTATACCTCTGGGGAATACACTTCCAGTCACAGAACGGAGGATGAACAAACCATTTGGCTGCTGGCTGTGTTTGAAGCCTTTTGAGAAAAAGAAGAGCAAGAAATATGCTGAAGAGTAGAAAAAAACTGTGCTGGTGAAGGACATCTTACTGGGAGACCAGGTTTATCCTCCTGATCTGCATGTAGATTACTTCCTGCAAACAAGAAGACAATAGTGCATGCAACTTAAAAAATGGATGCAAACAGTTACTTCAACTCAGCTTTCCTTCAGTGTTTGTTGTTGTTGTTTTGGCTTTTTTTTTAGTATTTGTGAAGAGTTCAGCAGTTCATTTTCCTGCTTATACATAAACACAACTAAATAAATCTATGTACTCATCGAGCTGTTCTTTTGCAAGTGAAAAAAAAAAAAAAAGAACAAAAGAAATGGCTAGGAACTACAGGAAATTGCAGCTAACAGGGAAAATAGGGTCCTATCTCTCTGCTCCCTGTGCTGCCTTTCCAACTAGTCTAAACTCAATCTGTTCTCATATGGCAGGATCCACAGACATCTTAGTGACTCTCAGTATGACATCACATAAGACTTCAGTGGACTTTTATAGGACCCAAATCCACAGTTTTATCTACACACATATTAAAAATGTTACTTTAGTGGGAAGAATGCGTTATGTGAAAATCTACAAGTTACATGAGGCTTTCATGTTCTTCCTGAAAGCTGCTGGGCACCTGAAAATGCCTAAATGCTTTCTTATATCAGGATATATCTGCACCCACCTAACAGAAGGCCAGGGAATTGCTTCATCACTGGACTCCTGATTTTCCACATCACCTAACTGCTTGGTGACTTCCAACTCATCTCAGGCTCAACATATTTCACCCCAGGGATTCCTCAAAAATTCAGCATATACGAGACTTTATCAAATTTCTCTGTCTCCACCCTGCACAGTCTGCCAGTACTACATCAGTCAGCTTAGAAGCCTTATGTGGCTTCACATACTCTGTAGCCATACCTGAGGACATAAACAATTCACTTTGTGTTTCACACAGCTATCACATCACCTCAGACACTTTAGAGTGAATTAAAACACATTCACACAACACATCAGTTATGACTTAACATCACCAGAGGATATCCCGGGCCAAGGGCTATGTCATGCAAAGGTGACTGTTCTGTGTGTTACCGGGCCTCAAGGCAGTTTTGTTGTTATAGACAAACCAGAGAGTGTCTGATGCAATACATCGAGTCTCTTCTACTACCAAGCATTATAGATATTTAGTCCAGAAGTTTCAACTTCCACTTCATCTGCTGATACACTACTAACCACTCCATAACTTCCTAAAGCAAATGAAAACTCCAAAAGCTGAAATTCTCATCAAATATGAGGAGAAGGAGAGGAAGAAACGTTCCTGGCCTTTGCAACACAAAACCAAAAGCCTATCGGTTTAAATTAGGAATTTAAATAAGAATACGATACCACAAATACAGCCATAAAGAGAAGTTAAATATCTTTGACTCTTTTTCAATATACCATTAAAACAAATAGTGAACCATGGCTTTAATTGCTTTCAAAAGGCTCTCAGGCATGACTCTGATGAATGTTACACAGGTCTTCTGTAATATAAATTTATTGTTAATTCTATGTTAAATATTTCAAAGGTGTTCAGCAATGAGATTAAGTATTTCAATGGTAATGAGGAATTTATTTGTGCTGAAGATACTGCAGTTTGACTGCATTTTAATTTCAAACTCTTGTCAGCCGTTGATTTCCTTGGGATACCAGTAAGATAAATAAAGCTGTTAACTAAATGAGACTTTATTTTTAAACAAAATGTGTGCAATAAACTGAAGGCTTTTGCTGATTACTGCGAAACACTGTCAATATTAGAAAAAATCTCTATGATGCTTTCTTCTGGCAAACACTAACTAGAATTTAAATGAGGAAATAAACAATAGCTCCCAGAGAATGAACTTTTTTATAGCAAAAGAGAATGAATGGCAATGTTTGATTTTGGTTACTTCAAAAGTAAGAATGATTTGTATCATGTTTACTGGACAAGCTACACCATATATTTGCACTGGTGAAGAGACGGCATCTACTGTTATAGATTAATATATATATTATTCTCCTTTTTTTCAGATTTTTATTGGAACAGTGAACAGAATAATAGGGGTTGCTTTTTATTAATAGAGGTGGAATTAAAACTTCTGTGGAATAAAATACAAAAAATTATAAGGATTGCAAATGTTCAGAAAGTTGAAAACATTTGATTGCTTAGGGAAAAAAAATCACTGTATTTGAAAAGAATAACAGGATAATCAAGCAAATCATGTTTTACTATTGCAGTCTAAGAGCTTTTGGGGCTTCCAGCACAGAAGGAATTTATGGATCATCAACATATTATTTGTGGAAGCAAAAGGAAAAAAAAGACTTTTGTCTAGAGACAGTAGTCTTGATTATGGTGTTTCTGAAGCAATAAAAGTATATGCAAGTCTAAAATATATTTTTGCCTTTTTTTTCTACAGACCCATCTTAGAATCCCAATTTACTACTTACAAATATTATTAGCATATATCAGTTCAGTAAACAGGCATCTGGCTGCTAAATCTTTAGAAGTGCCAAATGAAGCTTTTAGAATGAGTAAATATATGGTTATTATACTTACAAGATCGATAACATGCCAGGTCCTCAGACTTCATAAGATTTGTCATTTGTGAATAAATTCTTTTGAAATGGAGGTCAGAAGTTGAAGCCAGAAATGAATTGGTGTTGGCTATAGTTTGCAAACAGAACTCCCTCCCATGCTAACTTGACCATCCTTATTGTTATTTCCTTTGACTGGCTTTTAATCTTGTTCCATTAAAGTAACTACGGAGAAATTAAAAGACTGATTGGGTTTGGGGAGACATATTTTCTTGCATAAATCTGACATCTTCAGAAAACAGTTTAGGGCATTCAAAATTCTTCATGTACATCTGGGGATCTAACTTTGTATTCAGATATATAATGTGGTTCTACATGTTCAGTGGATACATAAAAAATATTATATGTATATATATATATAATGTCATTAGAAAATTCAGAAGCAGAGAGGCTATAAAATACTGTCATCTCTAAATTTATTCATCTTAGTCATAGAAACAAAGAATCATAGAATAGTTTGTGTTGGAAGGGACCTTAAATATCATCTAGTTCTAACCTTCCTGCCATGGGCAAAGAACCTTCAACTACACCAAGTTACTCAGAATCCATCCAGCCTGGTCTTAAACACCTCCAGGGAGGAGGAATCCACAGCTTCTCTGGGAAACCTGTTCCAGTGTCTCATCATGCTCACAGTAAAGAATTTCCTCCTAATATCTAATCTAAACCTGTTTTCTTTCAGTTTAAGTCTACTATCCCTTCCTTATTCCATCACTACATGTCCCTATGAAAAGTCCCTCTCCAGCTTTCTTGTAAGCCACCTTTAGGTGCTGGAAGGTTATTCTCTGGAGCCTTCTATTCTCCAGGCTGAACAGCCCCAAGTCTCCCAGCCTGTCTTTATAGGAGAGGTGTTCCAGCCCTTTTGATCATCCTTGTGGCCTCCTCTGGATTCGTTCCAACAGGTCCAAGTGTTCTCATGCTGATTACCCCAGACCTGAAGTCAATTCTCTAGGTGACATCTCACATGAATGGAGTAGAAGGGCAGAATCACCTCCTTCAACACACTGCTTTTGAAGCAGCCTATGAAGGGGTTGGCTTTCTGGACTGTGAGCACACACTGACGAGTTCTATTGAGCTTTTTGTCCACAAACACCCACAAGTCTTTCCCTCCAGGATTAGTCTCAATCCATTCTCCACCCAGCCTGTACTTCTCCTTGGGATCTATTGCCAAGATTTGTATAAAGAAAACTATGGTTACAGAACACAAAAAATAATCAAGAAAATAAACTTTCATTTTCTGTTCCTGATCTTTTAGGCCAAATTAACACATCGAGAAAACAATTTCTCTGAGAAGTAGCAATTGTCATTTCAAAAAAAACAAACAAAAACAAACAAATGGTGATGCACACCCGGAACCATCTTATGAGAAAGAAAAGAATATATTGAGAATATGGAACTAAGAATACCTTGTTTATCCCATCAGGATTTTAGTAATGTCATCATCAAAATCTTTAGTCCAATTTTGATATTATACATTCAGACAATATTTTATAGAAAAAATTCTTAAATTATAACCTTATAAATGCTATACAATATAAGTTACTATTATTTACCTCTTTTCCTGGAAACTATGCATATCCTTGTAGTGTTGCTTTGGGTTGGGTTGACAGTGCAAAGCTCCTTTCTCCAGAAGCAAGGAATGCATCTGATAGCATGCCATCACTTCCCTGAAGCATTCATTGGGAAGGGTATGATGCCCATGTTAGTGGGTTACCACTTTACTCTTGATGGCCACTTAGGGTTATTTTTATACATTTATACAAATATACATTTTCTTAACAAGACCAGCTTTCAGCTAAAGCTTGAAATTTGGCCAGTAGTTTAGCCCACTATAACACAAAAGGCTGTTGACTTGTCCTATGATGACAAAGTTTGATAAGGTTTGTCAGACTTTTCCACATGCAGCATTCCCAGTATGAAGTGAGTAGTGGTCAGGCAAAAGTCACTTGACCACTAGACAAAATATGTCAATGCTTTTTTGTATATCAAAGTATTACAACCTGAAGGTTGAGAAAGGATTTTTAATTCCACAGGGACTTCAAAAATAATTAGAATTATGGATTCTTTTTTAGATTAGAATTGTGATTCTTTTTTAGAGGGGCAAAAAGAAATTTCATGCAGGCCTATTGCCTCCCTGGATTTTAGTATTATTACTTCTCGCATGAATTTTCCACATTGCATTCTGAGAATTCAGTGGTCTGCATCTAGCTCTCACTGATGTAAAGACAGATTTATATGCAGTGCTCCAATGAATAACTTTAATCATACAAGACAGTGTTGTTTGGTAGATCTGTGATTAAACCTGACAGGAAATTTTACATTGTAGATGTATTTTATTATAAAACACCAATTTGTCAAAGTGAAATCTGTTTAGATAAAGATGGCATTTTTGATAAAATGTTTTGGAAAAATGTTTTGACATTTAAATCCCCCCCAAATAAGTATTTTTTAATTTTAAAAGTATTTTCTTCTATATATGACTATCTGGATCATATTGAAAAAATCGCACAAATTAATTACTTTACAAAGTAATGCAAAAGAGCGATGAAAATAACAAAATAAAAGTGTTAATGTATATTTAATGAACATTTTTAGACTGCTGATTCATGAACATCTTTTGCATTTTAAATATTTAATCCCTATTGAGAAGGGGACCTTGCTGTGACGAGAAAATATTTTTCTCACAGTTCTATTCATGAGTGTCCACTTGAAAATTGCAGTAAAACCTCAGATATATTGTCTACTGAACTTTGTATTTCTCTCTTTACATATAACAAAATGTCTATGGAAAGATGCTTTCTGAATTCAGTGATTACCAAAATTTTAACATTTGATTTTCTTATCACAAGAAGTAACCCAGTCAAACCGTGCTACTCTAGCTGACTGTGACCTGCTTTGCTACTGTTCTGTCATCTGCTGCAGGATTTATTTATCTCTTGATTTGAGCCACTGGGTTTACGTCCAGGAAACATGGCTAAATCTTCACTTTCTTAATGGGCTTTCATTACATAGGTATTGTGAATGACTTTATATGCACGTAAAGCCTTGAAGTGTACACAGTTTCTCAGTTGATGTGAACATAATCTACCTGGACTTGTGCAAAGCATGTGACCCTGTCCTGCACAACATCCTTGTCTCTAAGCTAGAGAGATATGGATTTGAAAGATGGACCATTCGATGGATAAGGAATTAGCTGGATGATCACAGTCAAAGAGCCATGGACAAGGGCACAATGTCCAAGAGGAGACCAGTGATGAGCAGTGTACCTCAGGGACCAGTATTGCGACAGGCTCTGTTTAACATCTTTGTTGGTGACACGGGCAGTGGGATTGAGCACATCCTCAGCAAGTTTCCAGATAGCATCAAGCATAGTGATGTGGCTGGCACACCTGAGGGACAGGATGCCATCCAGAGGGACTTTGAGAGGCTTGAGAAGTGGGCCTGTGTGAAACTCATGAGATTTAACAAGGCCAAGGGCAAGGTGCTGCACCTGAGTTGAGGCAACCACTGGTACCAACAGGCTGGGGAATGAACAGATCAAGAGCAGCCCTGCTGAGAAGGCCTTGGGGGTGCTGGTGGATGAGAGGCTGGACTTGAGCCAGTAATGTGCACTTGCAGCCCAGAAAGCCAATCATATCCTGGGCTGCATCAAAAGCAGTGTGGCCAGCTGGTCAAGGAAGCTGATTCTGCCCCTCTACTCTGGTTTCGCAGAGAAATTGTGAATGCTCCATCCCTGTAAGTGTTCAAGACCAGGCTGGGTGGAGCTTTGAGCAACCTGGTCTAGTCGAATGTGGCCCCGCCCATGGCAGGGAAATTGGAACTAGATGACCTTTAAGGTCCCCTCCAGTTCAAACCACTTTATGATTCATTGATAACATGGGTAGAGGAAGAGTTTTGATTGCATAAATGTCCATAGTTCCTTTACTGAGACTGTAATGTATTTTGAACTCTACAGTTTTCCATGTGTATTCTTTGATGTTTGGTTGAATGAAGTTGACAGGTCTGGAATATGTGCCCAGTCAACATCAGGTGGTTTCAGGTGAGCTGGTGAAATGCTGATGAAGAGAACCTCAAGCAAGAAGACTGTCTGCTCCTTCAGTTTCTACCCACAGAAGAACTTGGACTGGAGCAGCTTTATAAAGAGGGAGCTCACACTTCCTGAGACAAAGGTCAGCAACCACAGAGAGAAGGTTTGCCAGATTAAGACAGTTTGGGCAGTAGCTCTGGTCTTTAACAGCCAGTGTTAGCAAGCTACACAAAATTGCTTCTATCAAAGTTCTTCTCCAATATAAGATGCACAAAGAAAAAAATGCTCTTGCTCATATTTAAGCTTTTTAGACTAAGTGAAATTTATTTTGAACCTTTGATGAGGTATCCCATAATTCTTAGCCTCAAAATTAAAGTTTTCTGTGTCTCTTCAGTAAAATCAACATAAGTGCCAAGTAATCTTTTCCCCTATCTGATAAAAGTCAAGTAGCTGTCTTTAAATGCCAGCAATCATCCTGCTTCCTGCTATCTCCTTTCTCACAACACATCCTGTCTCCCCTAATGCATAATGTCAGTCAAGAGTTCTGAATCTAGCATAGCTACTTTGCATTTCTACATTCCACTAGAAGTTCTCTATTCTTCCCTCATTTTATTTGGTCAAAATAATTCAAATTCCATTTGTCTTAGTAGGTGGGGAATTACTTTAATCTGTCCTACTATTCTACAGAACCAGGGGCCCCATGGACCTCACGCTTCTTTGGGCAGCAGTGTGAAGATAAAAACATAGGTACCCAGAGATTACGTCTTTCTCATGATTTGAATACATATGCTAATATATATATGCTCCTTTGATTTCTCTCAAAGTAATGAATTCTCACCTTGACCCTTGCTTGACTTTTCATGTGCATTCACAAACCATCCTGCAGGGAAGGCACACAAAATATGATTGTTCCAGTCTTTGATATTTCAGAAAGATACATGAGTTCAAGGCCCTTACATTTTTAATTCTGGGGGATAGGAGCCATCTGTCTTGTAGCTTTGTGCTATGCCAAAATAGGTCCTATTGCATTCCAAGCAAATAAGCGTACTCTCTAATACTTAAAAATTAATTTTGGTCATTATTTATCACCATCATCTTCAATGCAAGGAAATATGTGTTCTTCCCTTCAGAAACAAATAGACCATGGTCTCAAGCAGCAAACACCAATCCAATTATGACATTGTCTATTTTGCTCATAAGCAAAATAAATGCAAGCAGCTGAGGTGTGCTGATGCTGTAATGACTTAGGGCTGTCTTCTAATGTATTGCATGTGCTAACTTTCTCCAATGGAGTTTTATTCCAGATATATCTGTCCTATAAAATACTACACCAAGCAGAGATACCTTGAACTGGTATTTCTGCAAATAGTAACTCTGGAATTTGAATTAGGATTGAGTGGTTACCCTGGGGCTAGTTTTCATCTTCTGTTTTTGTAACTCGGGTTAGTGTCTCCATGCATCATCAGCAGTGCTGTGCAGACAGAAGCAGCGCAGCTTTGCTGAGTGCTGAATGGCACAGTGTAAACAGACCAAATGCAAGCAGGATACAGCATTGTCCACAGCAACAATTACCTTCTCAGATGGAGATGTAGGGTAATTATTATACCACAAGGAACACCTCGTTCAAGAGACCTCTGAAAAAGGAAAAACCGTAGAATCAGCAAAAATTATTTTAATCACCTTTGCCAAAACTATATTCAGCCTTCAAGATGCATATATGCTCTAGCACACGTGCTTCTTCAGCTGTGTAAGGGCCAAACTTTCTATAGTTTGTTATAATTAGTACGATTATATTCTACATAACTACTGTGTGACTATTAAAGCGCCTTCACAAATACAGTTTTGCAAAAATACCAAAGTACAGTTAAACCTATCAATTTTAAAAATCTAATGTATGAACTAATTTGTAGCCAATATGTATCTAATGTGTTCTTCAAATTTGTAGCCAAATGTCCTCAATATACAGAAAAGGTAGGGAGCTGGGGTACATAAAGAGAAAAATATACACTAGATGTACTCTAAATTCAAAGGCCAGACTAGAATACCAAATACTATTTTTTCATGGTGAGTATTCACAGTGCTTAAATGTCATCTAATTCCTGGTAGTAAGCCAGTAAGGGAGACAGCAACTTTGAAGGCTTTTGAAGGGCTGACATAATGGCCCCTGGAGGGAAATTGGATCAAGCCAGTGAAAGGCAGGTAATACCTCAGGTGGAACTTAAATAGTCTGAGTACGATTTGCAGAGAATTTCTAAAGAGCATTCCACTGGTAACATTTTGATCACAAATGTCCAGAGTTTCCAGAGGTTTTGCAAACATCAAACTCAGTATTTCCAAAGACACATGAAGATAATTTCACACTAGTGGGAATCAAAGAGCATGTGGTGAGAGGAAAAATCTGATTGTTTTATGGGTTTTACCTTTCTAGCGTCAACCCTAACATTTTAATCTGATAGCTTTATCTATGAAAACAGAAGAAAAGAGCTAAGCAATATTTCTTCATTTCAATGTTGTTGTTATAGATGGAAGGACTAAGCAATTTACGGAGTTCTGTATCAAAAAAATATTCTGTTAAGTCAGTTCCAAGAATATCTGGAACTGACTGATCCCAACTGGCATTTGCTTGACACATTTAGTAATGAACAGCATATACTTAAAAAATGTTTTTATAAAACTGTGTTGGAAATACTCCACGAGAAATTTATTCCTGGTGGAGAAAAATGTCTGAAGAAAAGGAAAACTGAAGAAAAGACAGCTTTGGAGTACAGCTGAACTACTGAAGCAGCAGATAACTTCCTACCTCAGAACTGGTTTTATATTATAATAGTGTTAACAATGTTGTTAAAAAATACTCTGCTTGTGTGTAAGATGTAGTTTCATTTCTCTATAAGCCCTGTAGTTAGAATTTATGGCTTTTCCCTGTTCTTGCCTCATCTCCTTACCCATATTTGGATGTATATTCCATTTATAGACATCCCTTTCCATGAAACTCCCTGAAATCCTCCCTAAATTCCACACATTCCATGCTCTGTGATAAAAAGCTAGCTCACACTGTAATAAAGGCTTCTTTTCTCCTTTTTGCCTAAATTGGCTTTCTGTGTTCACTGTTAGTGGAGTTTCTGAGAACCCACGGTCTGAAAATCTCAGGGTGTTACAGCTACCACCACTGATAAAACTGGGTTTCAAATTTAAAAGACATTAATAACTTCTTTGATAAAATGCTAAAGGATATAATTTTGCTTTTACAAATAGTTTAGAAAAATAAACCCCTGGCAATTGAAGCACTTGAAGCAGATTTTTGGTTTCGCTTTCACCAGTTCTATGGAATTTTCTATTATACGACTTGCTGAAAGATGCATGATATGATCTGAATGACTGGTGATTGACATGTCCCAGGGAACACAAGTTTAACTGTTCCATATGAAACAGTGGCCTATCTACCAGGGACAGACATAGTTCAGCAATTTCTCAACCAGACAAAAGCCTGGGCTAGTATTATAAAGGTGAATTCTTAACTTACTGAATATTTTTTTTTTCTTTTAATACAAGATTAGCAATGGTAGCAAAAACCCTTACAAAGATTCTCATTAAAGTTTGAAGTAATCTTGTGTTGCCATTTCCACTTCCCCTATGTGTAATAAAAAAGGGGACAGCTGAGAAAAAATAATAAATACAATTTTTCTTTCTAAAACTAGCTAAAAAGTAAGGAAAAATATCTACAAGGTAGTGTTTAGGGAACAGTATTGAACACTGAAAACCTGAAAGCTTGAGACTGGTCATCTAAACTAAGTGAAGGACAGTGCTCTTCAGGAAGTACCTGACAAGCTCATACGCTGAGATAAGTGCTCCAAATTTTTCTTCTTCTTGTTCTACAGTTGGATCAGCAATTTTCCTGATCAGTCACATTTGTATTGCATTTCTCATCCCAATAAATGCCAACATACATCATAAAACAAGACCATATGCTACCAAAATAGCATACAAATATGTTTTGGAAACAAACATCTCTCTTCTGGAGTGAAAGATTGAGATCAAATTCACATTACAGTTTTCCAGTTACAATTTTGTAAGCTAGAACATGGAAGGTTTATACCCAGTAAACAGTTTACTTATGCCAGCAGGTGCCCAGTTTACTGTACTCCTCTGCCAGCAAAGCTCCATGTCTTAGCCTACATTCTGCACGAGGGTGGTATCAAACTGCCAGCAGGAAATGGTTTCTTCTGTCAGCTTACAGTGATTCTCCATGATGGAGAGGACTACTCTAATGGAACTCAGACCTAAGCATGGAAAGTTCTAGTCCTATCAAAACTGATAAGTTATAAGCTAGTGATATTTTGAGAGGCACAAGTAAGGAGGGGATCAGAGGAAAAGCTGCAATTCAGAGTCTTTTTGTAAAGCATATTGTCTATTTGCATTACAAAAATAGACTTCTTACAAATACATTATTCAACTGAACATCATAAAGAGAAATGCAGAGATTGACTGTATAAGGCATCACAATGTAATTATTAATCTTGAAACTACACTGTTATTAGAAGTAAAATGCAAATTTTTACCTGAGATTTAAAAACTACTTATCCAGGGCTATGGTAAAATCTTCATCACTGACTACTTTTAAAATTGAGACTGCATGTTTACCTAAAAGCTATGCTCCAGTTCCAATAGTTCAAGTTAGCACCACAAGCACTAGGCTACCCTTTTGTTTTCACTCCTGGGCTTTGCATTTGTGGCTTCAAAATAATTCTGGTTTAATGGGAATAAAGGAGTTTGACCCATCTTCTTCAGTAGTTAACACTATGTAATGAGACTTGGTGTCACTGCCTCCTTCTCTCAAGCAGAGGAGAAGATCAAATTACTCAAGAAATGGCCCTTGACTTCTCTCTTGTCTGTTATATTTTGTGAGGGACACTGATTGTTGTCAGGTCTGTTGTGACTCCTGATAGAAACAATGAGACGGCAGCAAACATTTTGAAATAAGGCATCTTAACTAAGCCGAGTAAATGCTCAGGCCATTGCAAAGCAAAGAGAATTATAAACTACTAATAAAATAAATATATAATTGTTAATTTTGCTAAAGGATTGGGTCTGCAATCATGCAAATTCCTAAAATGTGTTCTCTGCATACACACTGTGCTGGGTCTGGCTGGGATGGAGACAATTTTCTTCATAGCTGTATGGTGCCCTGATTTGATTGGTGACAAGAAAGTGCAGATGGCACACCTGTGTTTTAGCTATTGCTGAACTGTGTTTGCACAGTGTCAAGGCCACCCCTGTGCTATCCCAGAGAGTAGGCTGGGGTGGGCAAGAGATTGATAGAGTTGAGATTTGGTTAGTGAGGACAGCTGACCCCAGCTGACAAAAGGGATGCTCCCGACACCATATAACATGCTCAGCAATAAAGCAGAGAGGGAGTAACCATTGCTAAGGGACTCTGGGCACTGATTTGATGATGGTGAGAGATTGCTTTTAATATTAGGTTTTCTTTTCTTCTTTCCCCTCCCCTCCCCTTTGCTTACTAGAGGGCCTTTATCTCAATTCATGAGTTTTTGGTCACTTTTATCCCTGTCATCTCCCTCAGCCTACTTGTGAGGGAGTAAAGTGAGTGACTGAATGGGGTCTGAGTTGACAGCTGGGGTCAGCCCACCACAGACACAGCAGTCAAACTTGTGTTATTAGTGTCACATCTATACTTAAGTTATAACAGAAACAGTCAAAGTGTGGCAAACATTTTGAAAACCGTATTTCTGAATTGTAAAATTGGGTATTGTGAAGAATGCATTCATACGAGTATAATATATATATGCTAAAATCATACTGTTATAATGTTCACATTTTAAGATAGGAGAAACACTTCCTGGAATTTTTGGAGACAATATTCAAAATTCAATAGGATTTTGTACAAGGAGATTTTTAAAAGATAGAAAAAGTATGAATTATTCTAAAGACTCATGCAGGTTAAGGAGTACAGACTCACAGAACATTGTTAAATTAAAGAAATGTGCACAGGATGTCTGTCCAGTGTCAATTTTGAACAACATATTGTTCAAAACAATTTTTAGATGGCACTTCTTTTTCTTTTTTTTGCCAGGGTAGTTTTTATATATATACAGGATTATTAATATACAGGATTACTTAAAGTATTATGCAAACATGAGTGTTTGTGCTTACAGTACATAAATTACAGCATACATAACCAAGATTTGGCTTGAACTGTAAAAGAACCATACATAAATGTCACAGTTTGAAAAACATATGTTCAGAATGATGAAAGTTAATACCCATAAAAACTTGTAAAATAAAAGAACAAAGGATGGGTCCAATTTCAGAACTTACCATTTTCAAGACTATTCTAGGCAAGGGATATTGCACATGCCTTTTTAACAAGAAATTTAATCTTTATATAAAATATACCTGTAGAGAGGATAAATCTTCAGATATGTAAATTTTTTTAACATTGTTTATTTCAATATTCTGAAATATGACTTACATAATTGTCAAATATTTCTGCCTAATAAGCCAAATGTTTTTCATTTTCCTACTTTTTGAAATGTCACTATACTCTGTGGTAATATAGAAGTGAGTAAGTAAAATAAAATCCTGACATGAACAAAATTCACTACTTTATATTTTCTAAAATATCTCAATAATACCTTCACAAGTTCCATCTCTTTTTATATCCATTAAAGTACATTTTGTGAATAAAGTTCCCAGATTCATACTCCATAATTTAGTCAAACAACATTGTTGTATATAATACCCTTGGGTGATGATGATGAAAGCTTACTTTAAGTGTCTTCATAGTCATTTCAGACTAATTTGAGCAAGGAACAACTTAATCTTTTTCAGTGTTCGCCCACGTTGAACAAGTAACAATTGTATATTTACTGTTAAGATTAAAATTGGAAACACTGTAATTTTACAAGTACTTGTTTTCTTCATTATAGTATTTTTCTTTTTTTCTTTTTCTTTTTTTCTCAATGAGCAGAAACATATGTCCAAGTACTACATTCCAGAGAACATTTTCACATTGCAATTCCTGTTAACCATCTCTCCTGTCACAAACACTGCTGTGTATGAATGAAATAAGAAAAAAGCAAAATTTTCTCTTTTGCTGGAAAGCACACATATGTCTCAAGGAGTAGAGGGAAGCACTTGGAAACTGTGAAGTTTACCACATTGAAACCAAAACTTGTAATGGCTTAGCTTCTTCTAAGTGTTAAAGGAAAAAAAAATGAAAATAAAAATCTGATCAAATATCAGAACACCTCTGAAACTGCTACCATTACATCCACTGCTCTATCTCTAAGTACTTTTTCTGGAAAGAAAAGAAACACATAGGATGACAACAATAATACCATCACAACCCGTTATAATCAATAGCCTTTACATGGCCACTACAAGTCATTGCGTGGGTGCTCCTAAATTCCCTGAAATCTACTTTAAGGTTGGTAGAACTGAAGAGTGAACAAAACAGTATACCTATCCACTGTATATTATACGGGTGGATTACGTCAGCACTTTGATCTCATAAATTTCTGTGAAAATCCACAAATAAAGCTGTGTGGATTTTACTAAACTGGTTAATGCAGTAAATTACAGTATTTTCTAGGTATAAACCACACCAGCATAGGATGTTCCCTTAGAAGAACTAGTTTAAATTAGTGCTTTGTATGAATTTTACATAAATTTTTATCTTTTTTGTTTGTTTGTGGGGGGTTTTTTTGTGTTGTTTTTGTTATTTGCTTGTTTGGTTGGGGATTTTTTGTGGGTTTGTGTTTTTTGTTTGTTTGGTGGTTTAGTTTGGTTTAGTTGGTTTGCTTTCTTTCTTTGGTAGTTTGTTTCTTCTTTTTTTAGTTTGTTACATTCAGAGGGAGAGTATTAGACCCTGTGAAATAAGTTTGGAAATTTCACTGGGTCCCAAGCTCAGGTGCTCTGGTACCCTGCTTTGGTAGCTTGGCTGTTGGGTAGTTTACTAGAGCTAAAAGCAAGGAAGAGCTGTGGGAATCTGAGGTAGCTCCTGAAATCTGCCAGAGTCATTCGTGTAAAAAACATCTGATGACAGCCCTTGGTTTGTTTGCATTTCGCTTGTACCAGCATGAACCAGAGGAAACCCTGCTGAGCCTAACAAGCCTTTCCAAAGAAACTCTGGGCCTCTATAGGAAGATCAGCATGTGCAAGATCTAGGTTTTGAAAAGTCTGTGCAAAAATAGGGCTCTCCAAGGCCTTACCTCCATCTCTGAACAAACAGCCATCAATTCAGGTATAACTCTGACTCCTTATCAGTAGTGGGTCTCTCTTTGGGTTACAGCATTTGACCTTATGCATAAAAATTGCTATGCTAGATCAGAATGGCAGCAGAACATTGTAATTTCCACTCTGTTCCTGAATCCCCTAAGCAGCCGGTTATCCAGCAGCCTTACCCTGGCTAATTTTTAATTGATAGCCAGTGTTAACTCTGTGCACCAAGGCACACAACCCAGGCTTTTCACTCTGACATTTCATTTTTTATTATCTGTATATATATTTTGTCCCTTTCTAAAATGCACTTGCACAAATATATCAAGAGGAGGAACAGAAGATTAATTTCTTATATTGATTGTTCTGGGAACAAATATCAGTTGTAAATATCTCACTTTACAACTCTGCTGGAATTCACTAGTCCTTTATATATCAGGAGAGAATAATTGCAACACTTCCTGTACAATTTATTTTTTTCTAAGAGATCTTATGGATTTCTTCTTTACTTATATGATACTTTTCAGATTGGATTCACATACAAGTTTTCAGTGGTTTTAATAATTTATATTTTTCATGCCCAAAACTATTTATTTCTACTGCATTTGCATGCATGTTTTAAACAGCATTACACTAAAATGGTGTTCAGCAGAGCAACACAGATGGAAATAGAGTGGCTTACATTGTTCTTCTAAAGTGAAAGAAGCACCTTGAACTTTATCATATTTGACACTCTAGACGAAACATCTGTTGGCAAGAATCCATGGACAAGGTCGTACAGCACTGCATTAGGAAAGAATTTATACAGAATGAACTATTTGACCAAAAATTGGAAATGAAAGATAAAACCCAAGAGAGAAAGAGTCTATTCTATTCTACTTAGGAAAAAAAACTGGATACTCATCTAAGCAGGAGTTGGTTAACTTTTGTCATTTCAAATTTGCAAAGAAAGTGAACTTTGAGCAAAGTGAGAGGATAATTTACTATATGTATTGCATTGATGTTTTCAATCTGGATTTTTTTTATGAGTGTTTTTGTTGTTTTGACTTGATTTGTTTTTTTCCCAAGAACATGACAGGATAAGGTCTTTTATAAAATTTAGCCTACTCCAGCCATGTTCTATCATCTGAACCTATAATTAATGTAATTCAAACACTGGACCTTATCTGCTGTCTTAAAAGAAGCTTGTCTGTGAGGAAGCCAGAGACACATTTTAATTTAAACTGTGAAATGTGAAAAGGAAAAATACCTTATTATTCCTTTTACACAGGTGATGAGGAACTTCAGACACTCCAAAAGTCCTGTGCTATTGTGATGCTAAATAAAGTGAATGATGAAGACTGATTCACTAGAAGTATCCTGCCCCTTGTGACATACAGAACACTGAAGACCTTGTTTGTTATTTTTTTAATAACTGACTAGAGATGATAACAGATGTCATCATAAATTCACAAAATGAAGAAATATTTGAATTAAAAAACAAGTCCTTGACATTCATTTAACAGCCAATATGAAGCAATAAATAAAATAAAGATAAAGATAAAACTTTCTTCAGGTTGGAAAACCTGGTTGTACTGAAAGACTAAGGGTGGATTTCACCCTACTTAATTTCAGTCACCTCAGCTGGGCAGAGTGTCTTGGCCTGCCCTGTCTGGGGACTCAAGAGCAGTAGGCACCTCCAGGGAACAAGCCATCCATCCCGTCCAAAGTGTCTCTGCCAATGCAGGAGCTAGTTTGGAAAGTAAGAATGATTTTTCTTTTCAATCCACTACCATTTTCATAACTTCTTTAGTGAAGACAAAATGTAGCTGACACAAATGAATTGTGTATGGGCATTGTGTGATGTAAAAATGTTTCCAGCAATTGCAGGGGGCATTTGAGGACTTTGTACCATCTCCCAGATGTGGATTGAATTTGTACCTATTACAGTATTTCTCTGCTTATATTTTGCTCATTTTAGCTGTTGAATTATCCTGGAGTGTTTGTACCAGCTCCATAATTATCCATAATCAGAACTAACACTGTCTCAGTAGTTCCCAATAAATGAGAATTAAGAAATAGAAGAAGAGTAATTTATTTTTTTTTATTACTATAGATTAGGGGAAATGAATAAAAAGACTTTTTCCACTGAAGTCTGTGAAAGTAATTTAAAAGGATAAGCCTCAGTGACTTTACTAGCTACTTTGCTACTCCATCCTTTTCTTAGAAAGTACAAGTATCTAAAAAGAAAATAAAGTAAAAATCCAAACACCTCATAAAAAATGCAATTATATTTCAATTACCCCCTGGGGATTACACTGAAAAGAACATGTTGATTCCACTGCCCTTGGCTCCAAAAGAAAAAGAATAATGAGAAGTAGTCTTGGCATTTGCTGTACATAAAGGTAAGTGGCAAAGCCATTTTCATTCCAAAATACTAATTCTTGCTCTTTGCTTATTTAAAGATTTCTTGATATTTCTATTTTCTCCTCTATCATTGCTACTAGAACTAAGGTCCCATCTGAGCCTCTTTTTGTATTTGTTTTGAACTTCTTATTGAGGTCATCTCCCTTCTAAGCAGCATCACAACCCCCAGTCACTCCACGTGAGACTCTTGTCCCAGATTACTTACCTTCACACCAAGTACTGTCCCAGAGCAAGGTCTGCTTCAGCACTCTGTGTTGACAGAAAAGAAAGTAACAATTTTCACAGATTGCTTCCTATTTAAATATTTGCTGGAGATAGGGACAACCCTGATATAGAGTCAATTACTCATCGAATGTTTTTTTTTTTACTTTCTGCAGTATGGAATATCGTTGAAAAGGTCTGAACAAAATATTACATGTCAGAGAGACCAGAACTGCAAGGATTCACAAAGACTGCTATTTCTAACCTAAAAAAAAGCTTCTGTATGTTATTCTGAAGAAGACATTTTAGTTGCAGCTTGTGCTGGTTTTGGCAGGGGTAGAATTAATTGTCTTCATAGTGTCTAGTGCTGGGCTAGGTTTTGGATTTGTGCTGAACAGAGGGTTGACAATGTAGAGATGTTTTTGTTATTGTTGAGCAGTGCTTGCACAGAGCCAAGGCCTTTTCTGCTTTTCATACAGACATGCTGGGGTCACAATGGGGCTGTCAGCAGGGCGGGGCAGGGCAGGATAGGGCAGGCAGAGCTGCTGCAGCACAACCTTGGCAGGCGGTGAGCGTGGGTGCACGTGGTGGGAGGCTGAGCAGGACAAGAGCCAGGGCAGAAATGGTAGCTCAAGGGCCAGAGTGTGTCCAGCCTCTCAGAGGAGCGCTCTGAGCATGGTGCCACCCTCTGCTCTTGGCATCACAAGTGTACTCACTTTAAGTAGCTTCACCAAAGCTTTATACAAACAGATGATGGAGCTGCTGAATTACTGTGTGTCAGCAGCCCTCAGTGATATGAAGTGGAGGAGGGGAGCAGCTGACTTAATACATAATTTTGTTTGCAACAAAACACTAAATGAGGACTAAAGTGAGTACTCCTCAGTTCTTATGAAGTATTATTGTAGTGGCTTTCAGTAGCTTATTTTTTCTTTTGAAATATTTTCTCAGCCTCTTGCACTTGATGTTTGTGAGTAAGAATAGCTCATAATGGCAGCCAGTCCTGAAACTCGTCCTTCAAGGATATTTTCTGCAGCAGTGAGAACACTGCAACCTCCACCCTAGCTTAGTTTTGGAGGGTTTTTCCAGGGCTCAAGATGATTCCTTCAGCAGGAAAATTAAACCCAGCCACTTTCTTTCTAATGGACTTGGCAGAAGAATTGCAGCTAGAACTCAAACGGAAAAGCACAAGGCATGCTGTGTCCAAAGCAGACAGAAAGCCATAAAAGAGCACCAATGAAAAGCACACCAGAAACTTAAAAAAAACCCAAAAAAAAATAAAAAAAAAAAAAAAAGAAAAGAAAAGGAAAAAAGGGGGGGAATTAGGCTAAGAAAAACAAACAAAAAAAAAAAAAAAAAAAGAAAAGAAAAGAATTATGCAAGAGAAAAAACATAGCATGGCAACAGCAAAAAAAACACATTTATAT
>JAWWES010000001.1:66623493-66669131 GCA_035583135.1 Lophotriccus pileatus
AAAACCACACCATAAAATTAAAAAAAAAAAAAAAAAAAAAAAAAAAAACCAAAAAAACACCACAAACTCACAAAAAGGTCAACTAGGAGATTTGGAGATTTGCATGCAAAAATGCAGCTGAGATATCGTTATTCTTACTAAATACAATATAAGGGAATGAATTATATCAGCAAAACTGAAACCCAAGGGAAGTCTTATACTGAACACATATAAATATTAAGTCTCTAGCCTCAATATCAAGTTTTTTCACATCGATTCTTAGAAATATTAAGCATTTTTAATTAGCAAAACTTGAACTTGTCATTCATATAAATAATCATAACATTATGAATTCCCTGTGAAACTCTCTATTCTCTATGGAGCAAGAACATTGCCTCTTGTGCCAATACCCACAGCTACTGGGAGATTTAGTCAGTCACCAAATCTTTCAATCAGAATTCAACTCATCTTACTATTTCCTTGTCAAATCTGTTATAAGTTCACCTTGGCTTACTTGTGGGATTTTTTTGTTTCTGGTTGCTCAGGGTTTTTTTTTAATAACTATATAAAATACTTGTTCTAATATATATGCATGAAAATTATTTGGTTCCACAAGAAGAAATAATAACAATAATAATCATTTCAATCAGCTGTACTGCCTGGCAAACTCATGAAATTTTAAATACAAATCCCATTGATCTTATTTGCAGTAGAATTTAATGGATATAATTTGACTTACAGGAGAATCAGGAATAATTTCATACTTTTCAGAGCCGCTGTCACTGGCTTAAGGGAAGTCTGAATGCAATATTAAGCCTTCCTTTATCTGAAAGGATGGTGTAGTGTCCTAGATTCGGTAAGTTGTTTGTTATTAAAAAAGGATATTCCGCTCACACATTCAGCTTCTGAAAGTCCACATCAAGCTTCTCCCTGCTGTTAGCATGTAATCAGTGTAAAACATTACTCTGCCATTTCCCACTGGTTAGTGTTTATTGCTTGTACTATCTAAAGGATTTCCAGGAGTGGCAGGCAGGAAGCTGCTGGTAGCTTCAGGGCTCCCACAATTCAGTCAGATGCCAAACAAAACCAGTTTGCAGGAACTTTTTCAATAGCATCTCCTTTTATGAAGTCTCAGTGATCTGACTATCAATGAGGAATCTATTTTTATCCAGGCAACTTCTCTCAAATAACTGATTCCACTGAATAGTTTTACTTTGAATTTTTTCATTACAGAGGGCAGTTTTCTAATAATACTCCTTTTGGGGATTTTTTTTCTTTTTCCCTTTACTCATTACTCTGATAATGTTCACCAGGCAACAGGAAATCAGAATTCAATCTAATTGATGCTGACTTACAGAAGGCTGAAATGACAGCTATAAGCCTTGCTGCATAAAACTGTCCTATTGACTTCAGTGAGCCCTAACACATGAAAGCAGTGATGTACCTACAGTAGAACTCACACTCCGGGGTTAAATTCATGGAGTGCATTCACCCTATTTAATTAAAGGACCAAGGAAAAACTTCAGCACTAAATCCCTGCCTGTCCCCAGTATTGCGGATTGCTCCATCACAAAAAAAGATAGCACGGAATCAATATATTTAAAGAAAGCGGTTGGTGAGATTTTGTTGTGTACAGTGCTACTGTGTACTACATCATATTCTCCTCCTTTCAAGGGGTCTAGAAAATAATTTTCTGGAAAAGGACATGGAAAGGAAGTTGAAAGAGTTGGAAGTAATGTCAGTAAATGTGATATGGAAAATCTTCATCAAACAGAAAATGGGGGAAATTCCCATTTTTGTCAATCCTGCTGAAAGCCAAGACAAAAATGTCTTATGAATGACTACCATCTAGGCTTTATGGAGATCTTTCTTGCTGCTTTATGAAAAAAAAATGCCCTAGAAGATCTTTACTATTGTACTATTCTATAGTAGAACCTGAACTACTAAGGTTTTAATAGACATCATTCCTGAATTAAGCTACAGAAGATAGATTGCACTCAAAAAGCATCCTCCCATTCTTTGATCTATAAAAAGTAGATTCTCCATTTCAGTATAAAGGGGTTTTTTAAGCTGTTTAACATACTTTTCATACTGATAATGTTTCCTTTGATAAGCCTTGGGCTTTTTTACTAGAGATACATTTTGTCTATATTCTCAGAACAGTATTTAATATAGAAGGTTTGCTTTGTACAATTGCAAAATACATTAAAGGAAATAAGATACATTCTCTGCATGCCCTAGTCAATCCAAATTTAGGTGCACAGCTGAGATTCACATGTATGAATGTGGCTGTTCTATGCTTTATTTACGGTCAATAGAAAGTGACAAGCATGTAAGAGAGATTGAGTCCACCTAAGAATCAAATTGCTTTCTTAAGCAGGCTATTGAACCTAAATATTAAGCTCCATGATGACAACCTTGGCAATAGTGTGTGAGTTCAAGATAGTTACCCAAGTCCCCAAGCCCCATGAATCACAATGAAATGTAGCTTGTTTCATTTTATTTAGGGAAGATAGGAGATAGAATGCAATCAGTGTCACTTCAAATGTTCACATGAAAGATAGGCGTTATTACTCATTGAAACTGAATATTATGAATTCGCAATGTAATTGTTTATAACAAACAAAGAATCATATTCTTTCAGCCCTATAAAAGCTTTTTTATATTGTCACTGTATCACTTCATAGCTCACTCTAGCCGAGTTAGGAACAAAAGAACATTATATACTATGATTATATAATCATATCACACTTTTGGGAAAAGCTGTGAGCTTCCATAAGTTTTAAATGTTTACTCTTTACATAATGTTGAGGAATGTACAATATATAAAAAAATCCATACCTCCAATTAATTATTACATTAACATTTTGATGGCAGAAAATATAAATATAGGGACCATTGCCAATTGAAGGAAGAAAATAAGACAAGTAAATTGCTATCAGAATTTCACCAATTTCAGTTAATGATGAGACTGTTATTAAAATGAGATTCTTATTAAAATACACTTTTCCATGACCTTTTTCCCCTTCTGTAGTTGAGTCTTATTCAATTTGTCAAAAATAAATGTTAACATTTTTTACTAGCCATCAAGGCACCAGGTAAGGAAGCATGTCCTTTCATTAAAAAAATGTTTGAAGGTGGATTGTGTCATTTATATTCTTCTGAACCATAGTATGTTCCTGGATTGACTTCAGCAAAAGTGCAATGAGATTAATGTCCAGTGGTTACAGAAATGCAAAATAATTTCCAAACCAGGAAAAAATAAGAAATGTCTAAAAACAGTGTCACTTCAGGTAGTTAGTTAGAAATCTCTGAAATGCCTCTGAATTACTCTCACGCTGTGCTCAGCTGCCATAACAACAAAACCAACCTCTTCATTAAGAAACTTATGGCAATTGATAGAGGCTGACAGATATTTTGATTTTATCAAAAGCTTATATAATGTCCCTAAGTAAAAAACAAGCCTGAAGAAAGCTATCTCCAAATTTTCTTAAGTGACCGGAGGATGCAAAAAGAGGGTGAATCTGAAGTTTTGCTTAGAAAGCTACTATATAAGTGATCATATATATATGATGTTAAACAACAACTCTGTACTAGAAACAGATGCAAAGTTAAGTCAAAGAGATGGTCCAGTTGATCACACAGACATTTAGGCAGTTCAGGGGCCTAATTTAGGAGTGTAGACTCTACACTTCTAATTTAGGAGTGTAGACAATTTATGGAATCAGTAGAGACAACTTCAGAGAGTGACCCAGATATTTAGTCAGCTGACTAAGACAAGCTCTGTATTTGCCTGTACCTCTCTTTTAGCTACATAGGACCCTCTTAGGCTCACCTACATTCTAAGGCTCTATGGTTCTGGTGAGATCTCTGCTTGACATAATTTTATTTGCAATGTCACTTATTCCACGTACACTGAACGACATCCTTATCAACAGATGTCATTGCCTGTTAGCCAGGCAATGGTGCCTTACTTATGCTGGAGGGACCATATAATTCCCACTGAAGAAGATGATGTTTCAGACTAACCCTTTCTGGGTTGGGGCCAAAAGGATGATAATATATGCAAAAAAGTAATAGATTCAGAGCATATAGAGAGTCCTTAATATGATTTCATATCCTTTATAAGTTCCAAAACCTGTATCTCTGAAAAACACTCTGACATACACTGTTTTTCCTACATCTTTCCTGCAGACAACACTCTGGAAACAGCCTCTCTGCTATCCAAGTCATTCCTCACTTACACACAATCCCCAAGAATTCACATCATGCTCTGCCCATTCTGAGTTTCTCTACAGATGTCCAATCTGACAAGCAGGAAATAGAACTTCAGTGAGAGGTATTTGTTAACCACAGGAAGAATGTAAGCCCTTGAGCAAATGTAGGACAGTAAGGGTTTGGTTTTGTTTTTCAGATAGCACAGCCCTAAATTACATATCTTTCTGAATATCAAACCATCCTCTCTGTGAGTCCAACATTTGGTCAAACCACAGGTAATCTCATTAGTCTTCATCCCTTCCTTATGTCATACCTTTCTGACCCCCTGTCATGCTGCCTCCTTGTTAAGAGTCAGCTGCAGCTTCCTGTGGTCTTTGACCCTTGTGACATGCCCTACAACACATTTTTGTCATTTACCTTGGTGGGCAAAAAGGTTGGAAACCAGCCAGTACCTGGATTACGACCATTCATTCAAAATTTTCCAGATCTTGTCCCACAATCTTAATGAGCAGATACTGATTGTGTTGTCAGGGCTATTTGTTCCAACATTAAACTGAATCCCTACAAGATCAGGATGCATTCTCCTCAGTTACAGCTCGCTCAAGTCTGTTTGCATTGCATGTCTTTGGCAGTCCTGTATCATTTATTACCTTCAAAAATCCCATTTTGTTCTTTGATTTAATAAAATCCCTGAAGATAACTACACTTCTGGTTTGATTACTTACTGTAAGAAAAGGCCAAACCATTACATTTTTTTTCTTTCTCAGTTTAATAAAACTCAGTTTAGTCTGGTTTTTTTGTATTGGGTGGTTTTTTTATTTATTTTAGCAAGTATACTTTTAAGCTAAAATGGCTAGAGAATGATAAAACAATCATTAAATCACATCTTGTTTTTCAGTATACATTAATCTTTTCAGTACTCCCTTTTTTCAAAAATGCTTTTAAAATAGAAATATTCTGTAAAAATAGTTCTACTACTCTTCTGTCAATTAAGCCCTGCATATAAATGTGCTAATGAAATTGTGCTAATAAAACATGAATAGTAACTATTTTAAGTGTGATGCGCACTGGGAAGTTATTATTAACACTTCAGATTGGATATATTTAGTTATCCTTGACTAAAAATGAGAAAAATGTCCTTTCTATTTTCATTGTTCATGTAAACATGTTGCCTATACTAGTGAATAATCTCAGTAAAACCCCAAACAAATTGTTCCATAAGTATGTCATCCTACAGCCAAATTTCTTGTGATTATAAAACCATTATTACATATTCCTCCTACGGTCCAAAAACACCTACAAGCAGATGAAAATGCAACTTCGGCTGAATTGATTCCCACATATCCTCTGTCTATGGCTGATGTTTATGAACGTCCATGACTTCTAAAGAGGAATCCTCCGTTTTTCTTCCTACTTTCATGCAATCCTTTCACCGTGTTGATTCAATTGCATCATTCTTTGGCAAGCACAGGTTGGAAAAGGGGTCGGGAAGAACGTGACACAGGTAGTCTCGGTTGCTGCTCCAGATACTACCTCGAAAATTTAGTTAATATCCTTATAAATTAGTTATAGCACTTGCCTGTTACACAAGAAAGCTCTCCACTCTCTTACGTTTTACACTTTCCAATAATATGCAAGACCTGACCCAGCACTGTACTTGCCTTATACCTCTGGAGAGTTTTCCTGAAAATAAAAAATCTTCAACAAAACAAATTGTCTTCCCCAATTTATTGCACTCCTGTACTGGCAAATAGCAGCAAGGAAGATCTGGAATTTACATAGGAGTTCAAAGGTGTAGACAGTCAGATTCCAGAAAAAATGAATATGTCCAAACTGAAGGCAAATTTATGGCCTGAGATACATATATATTTGTGTGATGATTTCTATGAGCTTTGTGCTTTTTTATACCTGAGGGCAGAACATGACCCTAAATTTAAAGCAGTGCTCAAGTGCCTGCTCCTTGAATGCTTTCTTGTGCTGTATCATCTTATCTTTGCTTAGCTTACTCCTGAGGGGAAAAAAAATTGTGTCTTATTTCTTAGAATAATGAAATGTTATATTTTCCAGCAGAACTGTAATTCAGTGCAGTTCTGAAAAAGTGAGCATGAGGTACAGTTTCTGCTCTCTCTGTCAACTGCTCACCTGCATGGAACAGACCAGCTGTGGTACAAGCAATTTAAGGAAGCAGAAGTTCCAGACCGTGGTGATCTTCGGAATGGCTTATCTGAAGGACAGCTGGACATGGCTCTACCCAACAGGGCATGGCTCTACCCAACATTTGGTTCCTCTCTGACTCTCTAAAGGAAAAGAAAGGAAGAAAAGTGATGTAGAAAATATTGGTCCAGACCTTGCACCTGAAGGGTGTGAAGAAAACCTATTAGAGCTGCAGAGTGTCTTCTATGAATTTTTATAGAAAAATTCAGACATCCCTCCCACCTGCCTAAAATCATGATTAGGACAAGCTTCTCCTTATGACCAACATAACTAAACAAACACAGACCTTGCTGCTGTACTATCACATTTTAGAATTAATGCTTGCATAACAGTACCATGAAAATCCCAAGCTCTTCCATTCGCGCTTCCCGCAGTGTAATCTATTGATCCAATGCACCAGATGTCCACATGTAAACCATGGAGCTAAAATTGAGCACCACTGCATGTCAAAAGGAACACACACAGAAAACTGATCAAGGATCAAAGGACCCAGTTAACAAGGAGGAAAACATTTCTCACCATGTGTGTTCTCCGGTACTAGAGTCCCTGCTCTCATCATCAAGGGAGGTGTTTCTCCTGTTTGCAAAGTGCCTCCAAAAGATGGCCTTGAGAACTAAAATTAATAAATATTAGAAACCATAGCTCATTGTGGAAACTCAATCTATTTTTCTCACATTCCATTTTTTCACATTTCACCCTTTTTGACAAGTGATAAATTAACATTTTCTTTACCTCACATTGGGTGCAACTACTTTATCATATCATTGTATAAAGGTCTATAATTTTGTTCAGAATATTTGTTCTCAGCTTATATTTAAAGTTTTGTGTTTCCATGTCATGTTTAAAAAAGGGCTGATGCATCTGAAGCCTGTCTGTTTTTCCAGCTTTAAAAACATTTTCTCTCCCTACAAACTTTGAACTCATTCACACAGGAAATCATCTACCCAAAGCGGCAGTATTCCACGGTTTTGGAGCAAGCAACTCTTCCTTCTCCCTTGAACCTGTTTTTTTCACATGGACTTAGAATTAAACAGTGCTTGGCTGCTTCCATTTTTTAAAACATAAGATTGATAGTCAGTATTACAACCTGACCTGCTTCTGTACATGGCTGCATGTTTTTCCAGACCAACCCTTTTTCTCCATTTCAGTGAAAATTTCCGTATGTGCAAAACTGTGTGCAGTGAGAAGACACTTTCACGTCAGGCTCTGGGGAGCACAGACCAAGCAGCATTTCCCAAATATGTGTTCTGAAGTTCTGGTAAATTCAGGGCATCAAACAAGACACTGTGGAAGGAGATGCAGAGTTCTTGTCCAGAGTGTTCGCTTGTTAATTAGAAAATTTTTTTAGCATCAGTGACTTTGACTGTAGGCCAAACCTTAAGTCCCATAGGTCAGTGAGGCTGTTTTTATTTTCACTACTTCATTAGCAATGCTGATATCAATGCTAATCAACCTGTACTTCTACAAATGAAATGCTGTAAACCTCAGTAATTAAATCTATGCAGCATATGGATGTAGAATATTTTGAAAACAGGTTTAGTTGCAGTTACATCTCAAAAGAGGTCAGAAGAGAATTGACCTAAGGTTACACAAGTAGAAGCCAGAACTTTAAAACAAACACTTTGCTAAAAGAGCATTTTTACAGTTGAAAAGTCAGTGTGAGGTCTCCCCAGCTTGTCTTAAGCATAGTTCTCCTTACCCTTCTACTCACCCTTGTTTCACCTGGATTCTTCCCTCAGCAAGTACGATGTTTCTTGCTTGTATTCCAGCTGCCTGGTCCAAGTTTCATCCTTCTGACCCAGCTGAAACTCTTATCCCTACAATCTTTTATTACCCAATTTATTTAAGCCAAATTCTTATTTTTGCAGGATTTGGGTCCTATAGATCTTTAGAGTACTAGGGCAAGAGAACCTCAAAGCCCTGCTTTCATTCCCGATCCTTCTTCTGCCCATGCCAGTCTGTAGACAACATGAATCACAGCAATACTAAGACAAGGGATACTGTATCCTTCATTCAGAATCATGATTTCAGCTCTCAAGGTCTTTGCTGTAATACTCTGCAGCAAACACTTCACTGTACCAGACCTCCACTGTGGTTGGACCTTTTGTTTTTCAAATATTTATCTGCATAGCTCCCTGACATCTGTGATGTGCCTGGCAATCTCCAATTGTTCTTATTTTCCTCTTTTTTTCAAGGTAATAAAAAAGTTAGTTCTGTTAAAATATCAGACATTTTGGATACAAAGACTACTCTTCTGACAAATTTCAAGTTTCTGCTCCAAAAAGTGGTGGTATTAGAGCAATGAAGATATCATCCAAATGTTGGGCTATCACAAACTGTTTTTCTGTATGTTCATTTTCAAATGTAAATCACTGGGTGGCAACTGACACCAAGAAATTGAAAGAGTCTGTTAGCTGTCAGCTTGATGCATCTGGCTGTCTGTGTGGTTATAAAGGTATCACAATGTCTTGAGGAACTACTGAATCACCCTATAACAGAAGGTTGTCTACTTCTCTGTGTATAAAGTAATAAAGCAGTGTATGGAAGAAAATATTAGACAGCTATACTCTTTAGGCCAATTTGTCTCACAGCTACACTACAGTAAATCAGAAATAATTCCACAAACCTCTGTAGAGCTATTCCAGAGTTATGTTTGCAGAACTGAGAGCATAATCTAGCTCTTTTAGTCTCATTTTATCATTTTATATAGACAGCTACTGAAATGGTGACTGACACAGGGCAGGAGTTTTTGAAAAAAAAATATCTGTTGTAAAAGCACATTTATTTTCACAATGTTTTTAACACCAAAGCTGAAATACAATGAAATAGATATATTGGTCACTTTTGAACTCTTTGATGGCTCTGTATCAGATATACCTGAACTTTCTTCATGCATTTAATATACATGGCAGTAGTCTCCCAGTTGATATCTATCCTGCCACTGTGTGCAGTCTGTGCATTTTTTGGCAGTATCAAGGCCTCTTTCTTTATTTTTCCTCTAGATCACCCACAGAAAGGGTATTAAAAAAAAAAAAAGTCCAAATAAAAGGCACAGCTCTTTCCAGCTTTTCCCCACTCAGACATGAGCTCAGTTGTTCTGGCCTTTCCAGACCACCAATATACACAGGTTCTGGTCCAAAGATCATGTAAGCTAGCCATGGTCCCATACATCAGAAATCTGTTATTTGAGAAGTCTAATCTGTGCTCTAATATGACAAATTTCAGAAGAAAGAACAACTTCTAAATGTTACCTGAAATTACTACTGATTTTATGCAAACCTAAACACAAAAATTTGAAATTTCACTACACAGTGTATAGTGTGGTAGGCGAAAAAAATAAACAAACAAACAAACAAATAAACAAACAAAACCCAAGCCTGTTTTCTAGTTCTGAGTCATTGCACTGCAACTTTAACAAGTTAATTTTACTGCATGTCTTTTTACCTCATATTCCACTAAGGCAGCAGTCCTAATATCTATCACTGCTATAGGTGCACCACAGTCACTGAGAGTCTTTATTCCCAGGAGAAAAAATCCAGTTATTTTTCCATCAAGATTTGTCTGCCTCTTTTTTTTTTTCTTTTTTTTTTCTTTTTTTTTTCTTTTTTTTTTCTTTTTTAATAACAGTAGTAGGTGAAGATAACTTACATTGCAGCAGATAACTGCATGTCTGTGGGTGAGTGGGTGACTCTCTGAAACTGAACTTTTGAACTTACAAGCAAGCCTGCCACCTGCTAACTGTAACTAGTACGGGCCAACTGTAAATTTTGATAACATCAGGACTAATTGACTGTGGCAGGTCCTGATTCCTTCAATTAATAATAACATGTAAGACAGAACCACCAATTAGGAGTTGATCATATGTTTCCTTCTGTACACTAACTATTTAGATGGGGAAATCTGGGGGCTGGAAAAGAAGGTGGTGAAGATCAGGACTGGAGGAAAAATGCCGGAAGATGCAGAAGACCCTGGAAATCAGATCACTGCATGAAGACAAGTGCTGTGAGGTGACGTTGGCTGCTAGACCAGAGACCTATCACACCTGAGACTGGTACCTGTGAGCAGTGGCACATCACCTGACTGGCCTTTCTGCTTGTCCTTCCCTGGGGAGGGACACTGAGACCTGGGGAACACAGTGCTAGTGCAGAGGGAGAAAATGGCTGCATGTGTGAGGAAATGTGCTGATTGTGTGGGGAAATCAAGCAGGGTAAAAGCTTTAATCTCAGGGGTTCTTAAATAAACCCCGATATCCAGATCCACCAGGTGTTGTTGTTTACTCCATCTCACCCATGACAATTTAAGACATACAACTGTCTAATTAGACCACCTCCAAACTGCATACCCATGCTGCCCGCAAAGCACAGTATATGTGTTCACAACAGAAGACCATGTTACTTGTGCAATGATCAATGACTCATCAGCAGTGTAGTCTTCTAAATTTAGTCCTGTGCCCTATTGACGAGTTACTCTGACAATTTACCATGGTGACGCTACCCTTATGAGCTTATTATCACTACGCTCATCTTCTCCCTCATACTGCTGCTGGAAAATTGGCATAAATATGCCAGTGTTTTGCTCTTGTTGTCAGCTGTTTTTCTTTAAAAATTCTAACTTCTAAATTGCCTAGGAAGAATGGAAGGAGAGAAACTGAACAAAGATCACTTAACCTTGTTAAACACGGCAGCAAATCACATTTGTGTCCAAGTGCTGCAACAAAATAAAGATACATCCCAATACCAACTCCCGTAAATCCACTACTCAATTATTTTCAAACATGGTAAATCAAATTTAATGCCAATATGTCTATATATGAAAGACCTGTCTGGCTGAGAAAACAAGAACATTGTACAGAATTATGAGTTTTATTTGAAATGAGTTATGTTTATAATGAAGTCATCCTTGTTTGCTTGAGGTTATTCAGATACTTTTTAAAAGGAACTGAAAACACAAGTTATTAATAAATGTTTTCATGTAATTAGATTGTGCAAGTAGAAATTTCTGTAGAAATACTGGAAGCTCCTTTAAATGCTCAAAAAGGTATTTGAACAAAACTGGGCAAAACACGACAGAAAAGTGCACAATGTCAGTCGTGTTAGCAAGTAACTGAAAATGGCCGATGTTCTTTTTCAGACATTTATCATAAAAACATAGGCTGCCATTAAACTAGAGTATGTTTTCTCATAAGGGAGGTACAAACATCCACTAATACCGGTAGTGCTTATTGAATTTCCTTCTGCAAGTATGACACGATACAGCCAGCACAGGCAACGCTAAAAAAAGCAAAGTTGAGTGAGGTCAGAAGATTGAACTGATGTCCAATACCATTTCCTCACCTCATCTGCTCCCTGAACAAAATGTTACTGCTTTTCTTTAAATCAGTAGCTACCTGCTGGGTGTTACCATTTCTCTATCAGCTCCTGGGCAGGGATGTATTTTAGCTCTGTCAGGATAATCTGGGTGTCCTCAGAAAAGAGGACTTAGATGTCAGCCAACAATTTACCAAGATGTTTTCAGCTCTGTCTGAATCCAGTGGTAAAACATCTGCTGTTGTATGGATACTAAAAACACTTTGCACTTCAGTTCTAACCCTCTCTTTTCAACTTCTCTTTTCTGGTTTCAGGATTAGTTCTTTGTTCATGACAGAATTGGGCACTAATATATTTGTCCATCTTCCCTGTTGCTTGAAAATTTGTCTGCCACAGCATCCATCCTATTGATAGCGGGTTTTCTTTGTCATGACTTCTTAGCTAACACTCTGTTATGTTTATTTTTTTAAAAGACGTATTTCAAACATTCTAGACATTTTGTGATTTAGCTAAATAAAATAAGCCTGCACAGCTTAAGGATTCAGGCTGTACCACTGGCTCCATCTTTTTCTCTTCCACATAAATCACCTTATTTCTTTCTAAGTACTCTCAAAAGCTTATTTAAACATGCCAAAGTACTTGCTGTTTATAAAATACATTTCTCCAGGTCACTATATGGACAGAGGAAAAGATAAAAGCAGTGTTGTTCACAGGTGAAAAGTGTGAAATTGTGGATGCCAGTTCTATATAATCCCAGTGCAAGACCCTTTCTTATAGAAGGTTATAGTATTTCAGCTAAAAGCAATATTATAAAAGAGAAAAAAATCCATAGGTGGGCCAGTTCTGTGAACCCACAGGATTGGATTCAAAGGCACTAGACTCTTTAGGGCTTTTTCCCCCCTTATCAGAAAAATCTTCTAGTGATAACCTTGATAGCAAGAAATTAAACAAATTGGAGAGTGATGAAGCAAGTCAGGAAATGTGATGAAGCATAGACACATCATAGAATATATAAAATAGCCGGAATATTTCAGGCTTGCCAGGGAATTGAGACGAGAAGAAAGGCATTAACTGTGTTAGACAACATTCATGGGTTGAATTTCTCTGTAGAGGTCTGAGAAGGCTGAGAAGGGAACACAAACACCAGCAGCAGCTTGGTTTCATCAAACTGATCACTTAGAGCATGCAGTATGTTGGAAAAGAGAGATAGATCCTGACACAAGACCAGCAAGATCCAGGGAACACGACAGCCATGAGGAATAGTATTACACTTAGTTATTTCCTAGGATTTTGTGTAGCCTAGAACTGCTGTTTCCCTTTTTACTATCTGCAAACAGCTTTTCTGTATTCAGTTCCTAAAATGCAATTCCCTGGAGGCTGCCAGTTTACTAGATTTCTGGCATGTACGGTTGTTAAAATGTATAAATGATTTGGGACCTGCTAACCTGCCACTCACGCTAGGGTCAGTTTTCATTTTGCGTGACAACAGTTGCAATTATTTTGGAACTTTTCTCTTTTTTTCCTTCTGGCAAGTTTCCAATCACCAGTGAGTTCGTGAGCAGAAAATGATAGGTTTTTGTCTGTAAAGAATTATAAGCAGAAGTATGCAGAGAATAGCTGTAGGATGTCTATGGTGACTTATGACAACAAGAATGTCTCAGCTGGAAAACAATCCAGGAAAAAGGAATAGAAAAAAATTATGTTGACAAGCAATGTCATGACATTTCTGAGGGGTTTGAGCTTTTAGTTACTGAGGTTAGAGCTATTCAAAATTACATACTGTAGTTTTGCTTTTTACTGGTTTCTTTGTCCTGGTAGGCCATCCAGCTCATCATCTCATTAGTTAGTTGTTGTTGCTTTTTGTTTTGGAGAGACGCTTAAATCTCATTACATTTTCTTCCTCAAAAGCAGAAAACTCATGTATAGACTACATCCAACCCTCAATGCCTTAGCCTTTCAAAGTGGACAGTTATTAAATGCACTGTGATGCAGACAGCCTTCTCTATAATCACATAAAAATCCAAAATATAGGGGTTTACCCAGTGGCCATTATCCCATGGCTGAGACAGGTGATTACTCCTGCAAGATCGAAGCTTTGCGGTAAGACAGCTGCCATGTGTGACTTGAGATGTCAGCATCTAGAAGGGAAAATCCAATTCAACGTGTTTGGCCAGGAATTTGTTATGAACTCCTTGGCCAGGAATTCATTTGCTACTTTATGCTGCCTTTTATAAATTCCAAATGTAATTCATTTCAGCAAACCTCAGGAACCAATGCATAAACAGGGATAGACTGTTGGTAAATATAGTTTATTTTCCATAAGTAGAATGAAGACAAAACCCCAGGAGAGTGAGGCTGTACAGGTGGAACGGTCATTGAGTAGGTCTAAGTGCCTAACTGCCTGCAGAAAAGAAAAAATATCCATTTAAAATGGGATTGCTGATCACCTGCATTCAGAACCAGCACCAGCACCTGATTTCCTATGGCAATCCTGGAAGCATCTCAGTGATGCACCAAACATCAGGTGAACCTGCTCCAAAAAAGACTGAAAATTGAATCTGGTATCTCATGGCTAAAGAGAGCTGAAAGTCAAACATCCCATAGTGCCTCTCAGGCCAAAAAAAATCAAAATATTAACTTGGAAATTAACTTGGAAACTTCAATCAGCACTTTTTTCCCCTGGTAAGAGACAGCTTTGTTTGGCCACAGAGGACCACCGATGACCAGCTACCATAGTGGACATCCCTTCTGACACCCCCATCATTAACTGCCTCCTTTGATGCTCCAGCCTTTTGCTTCCCATTTCCCCATTCCTAAGTTGCATGAGAAATTCATCAAGTAAACAAACATTAAAAAAAAAAAAACGTATAAGAGTAGGAACTAGTATAAATGCATGCACATTGCTCATCAAAGAATTAATTCATTTCTTTAGGCAGCACAGAGTCAATATTCTTCAGGCTTCTCTTTACAGAACAGTTGCCAACATGGTGCCAGGTGTGCCCTCATTACCCTTTAATACCACACCCCATTACCAACAGCTGTGAATAGGTGTGGAGGAAATGGACTCTCATTTTATTACTTCAGAAGCACATATAGAAAACTCTTACCCCCTACTCCCCCAGCAAATATTTATACCACATGAAATGCCAGCAAGGTTTAAAACAGTGGGAGTAAGTGAATGCTTCTGCCAAAATAATCTGCAGTGAAATAGCTGGTGATGCTGGAAGTTGAATTGCCAGCGTTAGGCATATAGTTTCAGGTTATTTGTAGATTTTTCACAGTGGTGCCATTGATCTTGAGTTTGGGGCATGAGTAAATCACAAAAAATCAATGTGACAATCTGTGCAGAATGAGGTTGGTTTGAATAAACAGCTCTGCGTTGGTATAAGTGCATCCACGTTGCATATTTGGATTAAATGAGCGCCATTTTTCAGAAACTATATGAAATGGGAACACTAATATAGAAAATTTTTCAGTGTGAAGTCCAAAACTGTGGATGGCAAAAGCTTTATGCTGACACACAGTTCTGTGGTGAGCTGTAAAGGCTATGTGTCAAAGTAGTAACGTTTACAGGGCTTTGCTGCATATGGACTCTCAGCCCCAGCACAAGTTGCCTTATGGCTTTTGCCAGCCATGTGGGCGAGGTGTAGGATGCTGCAGGAGAGGACAATTTCCACCTGCAGGATTCCTGGCAGGGCACTTGCTCAGTGGACAGATTGTGCAAACAGAATAATGAAGAAAAATTCTGCCAGTCCTACAGAGAAAATGAATGCCTGTCATTTGTTCTGGGCTTTCCTCCATGATGCACAGCAAGACCAGCCACCCAAGCTCCAGCAGAAGTTCAGCAGGGGCCACTGAGACAGCGATGGTCCCTGCAGGAGGACTGTGACTTTGGCCCTGCTAAGTCCTCTCAGCCCTACCTGTCCCAGCTCTCAGAGCTCCTGCCTAATGTGTCCATAGGGTGGAAGTGAGACAGGGATCACATCAGCATACTGAAAATAGTGGTGGGCCTCTGGATTTGGTATCTCCAACTCCTAAGGTTGTGAAGGTGCTGTAGCCGACATTTATACATTGAGGCTGCTGCTAAGAACTGTTTCCAGCTTAACTTTGGGGTGGGTTTGCCCCTCAAACATGCACAGACACGTGCATATACACACAGAGAGGATTCTCAGCTCTTAACCAATATCCAGACCCTGGGAGTCTGTAAACCATGAGAACTAGAGAAGAGAAAGAGGTTCTCAGCCCCAACTCTCAAGCTGGGAGACAGCAACATGAAGACTGAGGAAAACAGTGAGATATTAGAAGCTTATCAGAAGTCTAACAGGTGAGATGTTTGCCCGTTCTGCAGTTACTTAGTACTACTGCAGGTAGACGTAACTTTTTCTGCATAGCAGAAATTTATCCTTCCCTTTTCTCACAATGCCAGTTCATAGTTCCTTCTTCCTGATTTAGTTTCAGTATTAGACCTGGTGAAAAAAAAAGACACTCTGTTTTAAGTTGCCAATTGCAAATGCATCTACAAATGCAGAATAGAAACACAAAATATGAGACTAGAAGAGGAAAGAAGGAAAAACGGAACCTAAAGAACTACTGTACAAAGAAATTTAGGTGCAGAATGACAACATGCAAAACCAAAATAAAACAATCATTGTAATTGCACAGGAAATAAAAAGCAGTAATAGAATTTAGGAAACTTTTCAGTAGATCAGACTCCCATTTATAAATATTGCTGACCAGAGCTGCGTGAGTCCAGAGCCAGAATTAAGTTATACCCCTACAGTAGGACATCTGACGGCAGCACGGAGACAGACTTACACCAGCTGTACCCATTCACTGCATTGCCATAGTCTTTCGAGCATCATCAGTAGCTGCCCAGACTACCTGAGTGACTACATGGAGACTGGCATCCCACCTAATCCATGGCACGGTAGCCAAGATACTGAAAGTAATTGGGGTCCCTCAACACAAAACTCTGACGGCTTATCTACAGAGCTATATTACCTTCATGCATTTAGTGTGTCCAGGGTGAGCTCTTGCATTCATAATGTAAGCAAGAACCACTGTGTCACATGGAATAAAATTTTCCCTATATTCAGGTGCAGTTTACTCCCATTGAAAGGAACAAAAGCCAGACCTCCCAGATTTCTCCATTGAAAACAGGTTTTTTATGAAAAATCATTTAAACTAAAAGATTTTTCCTTTGGACAAAAGTTGTCTAAATGGCTAACTAGCTGTCATTTTGTTTATCTAAGAGAATGACATTGGTCCAGGAAGCCAAATAAGTGCTTGGGAACAAAGGACAAAAATATCTCAGGGAAGAATGGGCTGAGTTTAACTGCTGATGTAAAAGCACACAAGACTGTTGAGACCAGCTGAGTGTAGTTCCTTATGAAAGCTGTAAATTTAGACTAATATCTTTAGTGAGTGAAGCTGTTTCAACACATTCTGAAACTTGTCCCTTATTTAATATAAGTGCAATAGTTTTAATTCATCCCAGAAGACATTAAATGGTGGGATCAGCACTTTTGCTACTCTGATATGAAATGCACTAACAGCTCTAACAGCATTAACAACTCAAGGAAGAGTATCAGCACGGTATTATTCTTCCAGAAGGTGGTTTCCTTATGTTCCAGCCTCTGGACACTGCTCAGAAACACACTATATAAACCTACATTCCAGGTGCTTGGCTTACAGCCTGTTTCCTCTCACTTGGGAGGTGTTTTAAAGTCCTCCTCTATTCAGTGGGAGGGCTTTTTGTACAATGATGCACATACTTCACCAGTTCTTTTACCAAAATTTGTGTCTCTTGGTGAATTGTGACTTAATTCAAAGCAGCCTATTACTTGAAATTTTCCTATTGGCTGACAAATTTGACTGGATAGGAATGTGTTGGGGATGGCTCAGGACAGCCAGGAAATGCTTCTGAACCTATGTGCACCAGCACTGTAAAGAAATAATTTGATTGTTTCATCAGACCTTTAGTTTCCAGAAAGGTTTGAGGGAAGCTATGATATATGGTTTTGAGTAGGTGTTTGTAGTCAAGATGTATTTGAGATACTTGTACAAAAAGGTTGCCATTCGTGAAGTCATCTTGGTCCAGCAGATGTAAATATGCCTGATTCAAAATTAGCTAAATGAAAAAGAAACTCTCTGAAGGAAGATGCTGTTTATAATTTCTGCCATCCTATTTGTGTCTGAGATAGCCACTATGAGAATGGCAGCTGAAATTTTCTCCTCAGTCGTGTCTTAAATTATTCTCAAATGCAGTTAACTCCTGCATTTTTCAAGCCCTTCATTTCTTCCATGCTTTACTTCATTCCACATCTAGTCAGTGCTACCAGACAAATGCAGATAATTGAAGAACTTCATTTTGGGAAGAAAATGTCACTACCAACAAAGAGAGTACTATTCCTAGAGTTCTTAATGTCTAAACAGGTGTACAGGAACACAGCCTGAGGAAAAAGCCCCTTTCTGCCTCACATAAGACCTTGCTTTGGACCACGTGTAAATTATTCCTGCCTTTCCTAGCAGAAAAGGACCTGGAAATGCTGGTCAACAGCTGCTGAACATGAGCCATCAGTGTACCCAGGTGGCCAAGAAGGCCAATGGCTCCCTGGCTTGTGTCAGAAATGGTATGGCCAGGAGGACCAGGGCAGTGATCATGCCCCTGTACTTGGTGAGTCTGCACCTTAAAGAGTGTGTCCAGTTCTGGGATCCTGAATACAGACACTGAGGTCCTGGAGCATGTCCAGAGAAGGCCAGTGGAGCTGATAAAAGATCTAGAGAGTAAATCCTGTATGAAGTGGCTGAGGGGGCTGTTTAGCCTGGAGAAGAGGAGGTTTGGGGGTAACCTTATTGCTCTCCACAACTACCTGAAAGGAGGTTGTAGCAAGGTGGGGGTTGGCCTCTTCTTCCAGGCAACCAGCAACAGGACAAGAGGAAGTGGCCTCAAACTGTGCCAGGGGAAGCTGAAGTTGGACATCAGGAAGAATTTCTTTAGTGAAAGGGTTGTCAAGCAATGGAATGGACTGCCCAGGGAGGTGGTGGAGTCACCATCCCTGGAGGTGTTCAAGAAACAGCTGGACATGGCACTCAGTGCTATGATTTAGTTGGCAGGGTGGTGTTCAGCCAAAGTGATCTTGGAGGTCTTCTCCAACCTTAATGATTCTATGACTCTGTGATTCAAATGCAATAACAGAAGGCACCTGGGCAGTGATAAATTCCTACGCTATTACAGGATTGTATGCTGGAGTTCCACTTCTGTGAAACCCCTTTGCAAAAATAAGAGATTTAGATGAACAGTAGCCAAAGACACCAAGTCTCACAAACAGGTTTCTATTTTCAGGTAATAGTCTAACTATTCACGTAGTTACTATACATACTTCAGTACAAAATAGGCCTCCCTTCAGTTTCCACATTATCTGTAAAGGTCTGGCTCAAGGGAGTGTCCCATATTTTTAATTAAGGCCTGGACTGTACCCCACTTTTTTTTTAAAGTCTACTGGATTGCAGTGCCGTTCTCCCCTGAGTTCCCTGCCCTACAACTCAGCAGGTGCTTCTTCAGCTGCCATCATCATTCAGACCCCAAACTGATCTCACAGCCATACACATCAAGACCCGGCCTTGTAAAGGAAGCTTCAGGGGATCTGGCTTCTAACACATTAGGATTTGAAATGGAGGCACTTTACCAACAGAGAATAACGGGAAGCTAGTGATCATCAATATATTTTGATTACAGAGTGGTTTAGTGGTGCTAATTCAAAACTTCTTGAGGCCTGTTTGTTTATATAATTCCTCTTGCAAGTGGCTTTTGCTGCAACACCCATAAATTTTTAAAAGCAGGTGAGCTCATATTGGGCCCAGTTTGATCTTCAGAAACCAGATGGGTCCCGCTATTACTACAGCTGCCAAGAGCTTGCACAGGCAGGGTGTGCTCTTGCTTCCCAGCAAGACCATGATGGCAGAGCTGGGCTCTGAGGGTGCTGTAACTTCACCAGTGAAGATGCTGGCTTGGTTTGCCTTGGTGACTGGGAGGCAGCTGAAAAATTACATTTATTGGTCCAGAAGTGGCATCACAGTGAAACAGCTGTACTACTCTTGAAACCTGTGCCTCTCTTTCTTCATTATCCTTGCACAACCTTGTTGGAGAGGGGTGGCTCTCATCGGTATTAGGTTTCATTCTATAAGATAGAAGTCTACTGTGTTTTGGTCCTTGAGAGGTCTGCAAGAGACCATGTATTTTACAGGACTTGAAGGAGGAACTTGATAGCATTTCCTGAGGTGGAGATTGTTAAACGAAGCTTGTAATGGAGGTGATATAAGTGATTTCAGTGAAAGGACTAAGAAGCACATGTAGATTTTGTATGTGCTTTAGAAAGAGAGTTCAGTCACTGTCAGACTTCAGAGCCACAGTGATAAGGCAGTGTTCAGGGTACATGAAACATTTAGCATGGGGTGTCCTTGCATCTCAGTTTTAAGTTTACTTTATTGGCATCCATCTCCAGTTGAAACAAGATTTGGAAAAGAGGCCTTAGATTATTTAGTCAGAGAAATTTTCCACTGCATTCTCTATTCTTTCTGCTTTGGCCATGAAATACTTCTTCCATATTCAACACAATAATGTCTTTCTTTTAGATACTTTATTATTCGCACCCCCACAAAAAAAAAAAAAAAAAAAGAAAAAAAAAAAAAGAGAGGGAATGAAAATACTTTCTTTATTATCACAAAGCAAGCAATATTCACATGTCAAAACCAAACAGTGTAATTGGTTTATGAACTGCAATTTCTAGAAATGGGATTTAGTGATACAAGAGGAGCCCATTCAATTTGTTTTTTTAAGGTTTTCATAAATTTCAGCTGCCATAAGTCTGCTCTGCTGTCAGAAAGACTACTTTGGTCTTTATTGACAAAGAATTTACACTGGTGTTTTTACATAAAACGTGTTACAGGAATATCTGGAAACATCTTTTCTTTTTATAGAGTTGGTATGTGAAAGAATTTTCAGGACAGAGACTTTCTGACAGCATTATCTGTAAAAGAGGTGAAAAAAGGTCTCTATTCAACAAAGACCAGGAAGTCAGCCTTATTTTCCTTTTATACCAGCATATATTGACAGTGATTCAATTGCAACTAACACAGTACAACCCCCATAAAACACATGCAGAAGGGAGAGAAGTGGGACCCACCATTCAAGCTGGAATGAAAACCCAGCAAAGGCCATCACATGGCACAACACTTTAGAGGAGTGGTAAAAAGTGTCTTGGCATCATCATGTAAGGCTGAACCAGATAAATTATTAGGTTCCTATGGAGTTTTTAAATATGGTATTGTTATATCACCTCTGTTTACTATTTCACTCTACCATTTATCCTCTTAGATTCTCTCACAGATGAAGGGAGCAATCATAAAGGACAGCTGTGGCCAAGGGATGCTCTTTCCATCCGTAGAGGCAATGAAGAGCAAGGTCTGCTCTGCATGGAGGGTGGGGTGGAGAGAAGGAGAGGATGCACATAATTGTCAGGGCTTGTTCTAGCCTGGGTCTTTGCCATGAATGGAGAAAAGTCAAAGTTTGGTAAGCAAGAGTTGGTCTTTGGGCTCTTGTGATAGAAGAGGAGAACTCAGAAAGAGACTTGCAGAATAGGAGCTTTGGATAGGAAAGAGGAGTAAGCAAACTCCAGAGAGTAACTTGATCAAATCTCCATAAAGTAAGACTAAGGTGCAGGAGAGGCTGTGGTTAATCTCTTATCTTGAATTTATCTACTCTGATAACAACCCATTTTTTCCATGCTGGTGGGTGTCATTTTGAACACAAGCCAATGCTGAAATTGTATGATAGAAGCAATTTCAGTGGGGGATCACTATCATCAGTTCTGCAGCATCACTAGAAGAAAAAGTTTAAGGGAATTTCAAAGACAAAAAAAAAAAAAAATTGCATATTTCACAGCTGTAAGGAAGGTAATTTACATACCGTTGTCTGGGACAGCACGTCTACAATGTCTTACTTGAATCACCTGGTATAAAACATCAGTCGTTTAACCTCTCCTTCTGATGGAGGAAAAGGAATTTTGTGCTTCATGCCACTGTTAGCTGAAGTAGGTTTAATAAATTCATTCTGAGAGGGACTCTATAATGGGTTTTTAAACAAACATAGTGAAGTATATCTTAACCTCAGTGATCCTTTATGCTATGTTTATTAAGCATGATTATGGATTACACGATTACAGTCAAGGACTTCCTCATTCCACCAGAATTGTTTGCATTAAATTTGGGGATTTTTATAAGACATTCTTCAGGGGAAATATAAAATCTCATTATTTAAAGTTTGAATTTTGCTATAATTTTTTACTTTTTAAAACTAGCTATAGCAAAGAATCTTCATATAGGCCTCTTACGGTGTTCAATTTTTTAAATTTTAATCAGCTGTGTATGTGGGAGCAGAGGTGGTAATGAATAAAAGGTGTGGGGTAATGCTGGGATGGGATGGTGAGCAGAAGTCACATGAGCAGTAAAATAAGAAGAAAACTTAGAATGCCTAGCAACCTAAGGGGAAAAAATGTGCATGGTAACAGAAAGGAAGGGCTTAGCTGCAAAGAGAACGCTTGACAGGAAAGAGAGACAAAGAGAAAGAAAATTCATAACATAATAAGCCTCACAAGTGGGGGATGGGAAGGAGCAAGGATGAGTAGTTTAGAAACTTGGAAAAGCAAGCCAGCTAGGGCTTGACTTGCACAAAAAATGGCAAAGAGCTTTATAGCTTTCCACAGCTGTCAGCAAGCATTTGCACTGGCTTTTTATGGTGATGAACCGAAACAGGAGATGTAACAAATGTGTGTAAACCTTGTCATTATACTTGGACCTTCAAAAGGAAAATTGAACTCAAATAATTCCCTTTCAAAAACATTATCTAAGCTACAAGAAAATAGGCACTTATGTTCCTGCTAGAACAGGACTTTGCCCTGCAAAGGACTCCAGGCTTCTGGTAGTGTAGAGAAAATTCAGCTAGTAAACAGCAGCAATGCACTATCAAAAAGTGAAGATTTAGATTAGCTCATAGCAGAGAAGCATGGGCAAATTCCTTCTGCCAAGTAGGTGCTCCTACAGGGACAGCTTAACTGGGGGTTTAACTTGCTGGCAGCATTATGTTGTTGGAAAGAAAGCAAGGTGCTGCCCATCACAGCACAAGAGGAGACATTTGCCCTAAGTTCCATTTACACCAATGGGATTGAAAACCTCTTTGAAAAGAGAGAGTTTTCTGGTAGTGTCACTGATGGGAATAGTCATATGCAGCTGAATTTTCAGCTGTGCTCATCTTGGCACTAAATGCCATGTAATCTTAAACCTTTTCAAAATTCTACTCATAGCAGCAAAGGTAACAGAGGTTAGCGTAAAAGAATTGAAAACAAAACATCACAAAATGAAAAGGTAATTTATACTGCCCTGGGACTTCAGACACTGAGAAGCTTTAATCATAATCATATGGCTGTTGTACCATGGGGCAGAGTTAAGATTGTTTCAGTGGCCTAATTACGTGCATGTGGGGATTCTTTATTATTTGGAATAACTGCTACATTGATGACGTGCCATGTGGTCACTCATCATGCGTTATTTTAACACTCTTTTTTTTTTTAAAATTTAGCTGTGGCAAGAGCTTTTTAAAGTAGAAAATAATCTTGAACTATTCTACAGAAACCACAGTTATTTCTTCATTTCCCCAGGAAAGTTGAAACTTCAATATCCTGAACATTTTGAATGACACTTCCAAATGCAGGAATGAGGAAGATGTTAGACCTGGGGCACAAGTAAGAGATTAGTAGTTTATATTAGCTCCAGATTAGTTAGCAATATATAAAATTGAAACTCCACTCCCCTCTAGCTGCTGGAAGGGAAAGAGAGCTTGCTGCTTTTTTCCCAATTTCAGGAGATTTTAGTTTAAAAAAAGGCTTTCATTTTTTAGAGTCTGCCTCAACTTTGATGTTATCTTAATTTACAGCTTCACCGCTATCTTGAGTTCATAAGCAACTCATCTGACCTATATGGCAGGTCTCTCCTTTGCCAATATTTTATATGGGCATTGGATGGCTAATACAGTGCCTCGCAGTCACTGTTTCTTGTCTGGTTTATTGAAGCTGGATCTCTGCTCACTGTGTGTTATCTTAACTGTTTGGACACACCAACTATTTGCTGAAGCAGGGTGCCATAGCAGGAAGCAGAGACTTGATTTTCTGACTCATTTCTGGTGATTTCTGCAGTGCTGTGCATAGGTAATTTCTGCAGTTTGGTGGCTCTTTTTATTTTTGACTCCTTTTATACAGCTTTGTGGAAGCCTTGGGAAAAAATGATACATTGAGAAAAACAATGCTAGTAATTTAAATGTAATGGCCTTTGCTGGTTTCCTTATTTCAGACTCAAAGGAAGTATATTAGGGTCATGGTTTTCATTTAATGTATTATTTTTATGCAAAAAGATGGGCTCATTTATTTCTGTATGAAAGCACTCTCATTTCACAGGTGTGGGAAGTTATTCTTCCGGATTCCATGTAAATACCCATTTTATTTTTGGTTCTTAAGAAAAATACTACTATTATTCTTCAACATTTCTGGGCATTGACAACAACACAGCACAGGTTCTTTCATAAATTCTGCTATGGCATATTGGACCATCATGTAAGGATTACACATCCTAATGCGCCTTTCAGTTTCCATATGCCTTCTGTTTCCTGGCTTTAGTATCTCTATGATAGCTCATGATCTGGAGAATGGAGAAATAATCTTTGACCATGCTTTTTCTTTTTTTCAAACCTATATGATCTTTCTGATACGTGGGCTGGGATTTCCAAAGGGTAAAATATTCTTTGCTGTTCTTGATTAGTGTAGTCTTTATGAATCCCATAAGGTTCACTGGATGTTCACTCCACAACAATATGCTTATTTCCTAATTCAACAAAAGCTTTTCAACATCCTAGATATAAATTGTCTGTGTTTACTGCCTGGTCATTATCCTCTGTTACCCTGGTCAATACTCCCCAGAGGATTTGCCTCCAATCAGTGACAGAAACATACCCCTATGACATTGCCTCCTTATGGATCAGATAGTTTGAATGCATAAATAACTTTCTTTTCCTATCATTTACTCAAGGTGATCTGCTCAACCTATAACTTTTCGCTGTAAGTGTGAAAAATTCCAGTATGATTTTATTATCTCTCCTGAGCCACTTAAGCTGCACCAAGAAAATACACCTTTTTCCATTTACATGTCATAGGGAGTACCTTTCCTGGATAATATTTGGTCAGTATCTTTTACATGATGCTTTCCAGTGGTTTGTGATGGGCTTGTACCCTTGCAAATAGCTAAGACTGAAAGACTGTTCCATGCTGGAAATTCAGCTACAATCAATTCTTCTTTTTATCCAAACTTATTCTTCTCCATGGCATTCATGACCCTAATGACAAAGCTGGTTTTGTCAGCTCCTTCAGTTGCATTATTCTCTTGTTCCAGCTGCTTCACAGCTTTTTGAAGAATGTTGTTTGGTTTTACTTATTATTGAAAAAGGCATTTCTGAGTCTCAATGCTGCCATCACATAACTTTTCAAGAGCAGAACATAACAGAATCTGAGAGATTCCAGTGAAACCTAAGATCTGTCAGATCTCTCACAGCATCCCTGGGTCTTTCATGTATTTTGATCTACACGCTTCCTTGAAGTTTTAGTTTCCTTGGCACTGCCCAAATTTCTTCAGAAGCCAATAGAATCCTAATTAGGAGGATCTGGGTTTTCCTCAGTTTCAGTATGCCTACATTTAGTTCAATACTTACCTCCGAACATTTGCTTTGCAGAGTTATAGTCTGACTTGCTGTGGCACTACCATGTAGTATGATCTTTTCATGAGACATACAGTAAATTCAATTTTGGCCTTTGATAGGGGGAATTCTGTTCAGAGATTTTATGCAAATATCAGTTTCTGATACAAAACTTGGCTGTTCTAAATGTTTTCTTGACAGGGCTGCTGGTCTACTTAGTGTATGATACTTCATTTTCTTTACTGGCTTGCCAGTATTCTCATGATTTCCCCATCCGCATCTGCACATCAGCACTATGAAATACATCTTTATAGTCTTAAAATTACTAACAGGGCCTTAATTGACTATTCTCCTTCCTCTCAGTTTTGCTTTGCAGTCAAATATGTGATGTGAAGCAATGAATAGAAAAGCTACTATGATTTCCAGAAATGCTTTGTTGTGCATTCCTCAAAAACTTACATTTCCTTGTTGGCACCAAGATAGTTATAGTACATCCCTAGTAACTGAGTTTCTCAAGTCAAACATCTTTGCACATGGCTTCGCTGGATGCTTCTGCCTGGTTGGCACACACATGCCTGACTCAGCTTTGTTTGCTTCTTAATTGCAATTTCTTCCTTGCTGTGAGTCTCACTAGCCCCCTGTCCATATGCTTCAGATACCACATGCTGGATTATAAAGAAACAAGCCTACTTATTTCTATAAGAAAACTACCCCCTTCTCAGTAGGCACAGGGAGCACTCCATGGAGCTAAATGCAGTACAGCGTGTCTTCTTGGTGCCTCCTCCAAAGTCTTCTGTAACTTGTGTTCCTCTTCCTAAGTTCTTTGAAAGCTGCTTTTGCCTTTTTTTTTTGCCTCTACCCTTAATGACTAACAGTAAAATGACAGCTGATTGCTCTTGACAGTAATAATTCTTAATCAGTAATGCTAAGTGATTTCTCACTCTATGTAACTGAAAATAGATATTTTTTTCTTCCACAGTATTTCAAGGGCTGGAAACACTGTTGACTTTCACAGAGATTCTCTTGTAAGACTTTTGGCGTGGCCTTTGCAGCTACCTGCTTCATCAGTGCATTAACCTGAATGAGGACAGAAAACTTCAAACTCCCCCATTAGAGCTTTTCTCATATTACAAATGTTCATTTTACAAGCAGGACGCAAGAGGAGAGTGCCAAACAAAATAGATAACACCTGTTTGGTCAACATAAAATGTGGGTTAGATTTGTGTTAGCCACATCACATTTTGTAATACCTGCTCTGCCATGGAGTCAGGAAACGTGTCACCTTACTGTTCCATGGAAGTATTGTGGTAAAAATCTAAGTTTTGGAAAGTGCACTGTAGTCATCTTCTCCCAAGATAAAATTGACTTTTTAGGTGTGGGTGGCTTTGTTCAAAGAACAGCATCCACATCTGATCAGTAATGGGGACTTCAGTCTAAGTTCAGTGTTAGAAGTTATCTTGGCAAGCAGCTTTGAGATTAAAAATGTTTCTCCATGTGAATCACAGCTAGACTGTGATGCTTTTTCCTGACATTTTCCTCATTTGCTCCCATTTTTAAAAACCTTTGATATTTAGACAGACTACATATGTCAGCCAGAGCTTATGCCATGGACAGAAATGACAAGAAGAAAGAGTAGATCAGTCCCAAGGCACTGAGTCAAAATTAACTAAAATTATTTAACTAAAATTACACAGATGAAAAAGAAAATCATCAAAGTATTAAAATAAGAAATAGAATAGGCAATAAAAAAGCAATCTCACCTACACCAAGGATACCAATGAGTCTCGGGGATATCCAGGTCCCCACAGCCTCAGGAATACTTAGTCAAATATTACAGAGAATTCCTACATCCGCTTTCTGGAAGAGAGAGAGTAACAGCTACAAAAAGGTAATGCAGTTTCTCCTTGGTTTCTCTCTCAGGTAGTTTCAATAGTTGGTCATAACAATAAAGGAAGGCATAGCTACATTATTTATGCAAATCTAAAAATAATCAAAACCTCTAGATAACTATGTAATCAGAAAAACAAAATTCATGTGTCTTTCTCAGCTTAAACTCCCAAGGACTTCACAGAGACACTTAACCAGGACTCTTCGTGGTAGTTCAATAATATATTTACCACTAAAGTCAGATGACAACACTAAATAGCTGTTAAAGGGCTTCATTAATTTTCTGACAAAACTAATTGAAATAATCCAATTCCTAATTTTCTTTTTTACTTTTCCCCTGTGGCGGGCTTGCTTTTCTCTCCTGCATCTTTCCCTGGCAGGTTCATTGTTTCTGTCTTTTACAGGGATGCAATCTTCTTTCTTTTAAGTTTACTTTTCTCTGCTCACTTTCCTCCCACCTTTCATACCCTCTTAATTTTTGCTCCCTTACTACTTCTATCCCCCTTCCCACCTGACGCATATATACACACATATGACCAGATACTTAGAGTCCTCTTGATATTTCCTGTTCTTCCCTCTCATCCTTTGTTTTTTCTACCAGATGGCCAAGCCAAAAATGCCACAAGAACAGCTTGTTCTTGAGATATGTAAATACTACAAAAGCAGTCACAGTCATTGTATTTTCACCAAGAGAGACACAGAAGATGAGTCTTTTTCTACTGACCACAGAGGTTTCTGCTTCCTTAAAATTCACAGTGCTCTCCCACTTCCTCCTCTGTGACTTAAAGTAGGATAGCTCCTCCTTGGCTGGATGAAGACAAGTTTTAGAAGTGTTACAATTCCCAGATGCATATGTCTGTGTCACAAGTGCAGGTTAAAAAGCAGTGATCCAGCAAAGGTCCACCTAATCACACTAAGTATCTCACAAACACGGAACAAGACAGCACCTGTCACAAAATATTTATAATCTGAATTAATCTAAGTAGAAGACAAGACATACAATGGATACAGATAGAAAGGGACAGTCAAAGGGAGCAGTGAGACATTATTTGTCATCATGATGGAACCCAGGCTTGACACATCTGCACCATAAATAGTGTTAGAGAGACCAGATGCTTAACTCCCTGACAAAATGAACTCTTCTTATTTTTATAGAATACATAAAAACATTAACAAAGAAAAAAGAAAAAATGTCGATTAAACTCATTCCTGGGAAGTTAGATTCTTCCTCTACTTCCTTCACCCAGGAAGTCCCTTCCTTTCTGACTGAAAAGCTTCCAGACATTGTGCCTATGAGAGGAGCAACTTTTAGTTGAGTGCATGTACTTAAAGATTTCATCCTGAAATCTGCTTCTCTTTAACATGGGAGAGGTATCTGACGATGTCCTTCTTCTTTGGAGTGCACAGTTTAAGTCAGATTTTCAAATTTGTTTTCCACATCCTATATTTCAGCAACCATATTCCTGTTCTGGCATGCAGGTGAACATATTTTCATGTTTAGCACCTCTGTTTACAGCACATATTCTGTAGTTTACCTTACATTTCAAAGAAATATGGCTGTTCAATCCTCCAAACAAATGTGCAATGAGACAACCTCACAGTATGGCACAGCTCCCTGAAAGCGGCCTTCCATGTAAATATACTTTTCCAAGCACCCCCTGTTATGGTGTCTGGACGCACAATAGATTTCATACTGGATCTAGTATGATCAGCTTTGAAATGCAAGTAATTGTTGGTAGGAAGCCATGCTACTTTCATCAGAATTGTTCCCAGACTGCAGTGACTCCACTTACTTGTCCAGACATAAGTGAAGTCCAAATCATACACCAGGGAACAATTTACGTTGCAAGGGACCACTAGGGGCCACCAGGTCTGTATCCCACCCAAATCAGGGCATACTTTGAAGTTAGAGCCTCAAAGCTGACATACAAGGAATAGTACAGGAAGCTGCAATACAGAGACAGAGGCAGAAATTTATTACTGCTCATGGATGCAGAAGGAGGCTGAACTGCAGTGGCTGGAAGAGGAATTGAAGAGTCAAAACGGTGCAGACATAGCAACACATTTATTTTCCTACAAGCCAGATGTTTGCCCTCTCCAGCACCAGAAGCAAAGCCACCTGAATGCACTTCTGATGCTGACACTTCTCTAATTTTGCCAGAAAGAACCGATAGCCTGTAGTATCAGGCAGAAGAGGAAGGAGGGAGAAGGGGAAGTACTGAAAAGAGACTTATTCCCTGAACTTTCATCTCAGTAGATGAGGACTGTGACCACAATAACTGCCACATGCACTGGAGCTTTATCTACCACTTGTGTCAGTTGCAAAAGGGTATTCATCATTTGAGATGGAAGGAGGTGATGTAACACTGGGAGCCAGTGTACAAAGAGGCAGGAGACCACAGATTTGTGAAGTCACACTGAACAGGCCTTGGTAGATGGACCTGGGCACTTATATACTCCAGAAATATCCTGACCCTGTAATTAAGTATTCTGGTCATTGTATATAAATTCACACTGAGCTGGCAACTTCTGACTTCATGACTTCACTTATTTCTGGGCAATGAATTATTCTGAATTTGAACAAAACATGTTTTTTAATTCTGTAATCTCACCCCTAGAGGTTAAATCTGGGCAGGGCATTGCCAGTGATACTCAGAAGAACTTGCCTCTGCTCTTTCCCAAGCTCAAAAGTCGCAGGTGAAAGAAGAGAGAAGATCTACCCATTATCCCAGGACCTTCATCTCCTTCTGCCTACCTGTAAGATCATCAATGAGCAAGGAGGGGAGGGAGGTATTCCCCTCTGGCAGCAGCCCTGATTGACTTCTATTCCACAGGAGGTAAGAACTTGCAGAAGGCAGTCATGCTGAGATGTCACTTCTCACTCTCTGAAGGCTAGAATTTCTCTGTCATGTCAAGGCTGGCTCCAGCAGGAGCCAAAATAATGTTGCATGTAGTGAAACAATTGATACGCTGCATAAGGCAGAGTGCTGCTATGCCAGGAAAGCTCTAATCGGATCAGTCTGCTACTGGCTTTGGAATTAATCATTTAGTTACTGAAAAGGCCAAAGTTAATAGGTGCTTTTTCCAACTCTTTCTAAAAACTGACCATGTAGGAAACAGCATAATACTAGAGAGGAACGAGACAAAAGCTGTGGGAAGGAAGAATGTGAAGCAGGCAACAGGGAATCCTTCTGTGCACATGGTTGGAAAAAAAAATTCTAGCTGCTGTGCAAAGAAGTTTGAAAATTCTTGTTTTTAGAGAGATGTCATTTTGCTCAATTAGAGCATGGTCCTCATATTATTACCCAGCATGAAGCTCATTAAAGGAAAAAAAAAAATAAAAAGTCTTGGACTTACAAAGAATTTCTTCAGGGAAGATCAAAATGCTCTGTGAAGAAATGGAGGCAGATAAAAGAGCACAGCAAAACCTCTGAACCTACAGTTCCAGTTAAGTTTTGTGTCAGCAAATAATTTGCTTAAACTGCAGCCTGTCACAAACAGAGAATAAATAAATTATTTATGGTGTACATAAAACTGCAAAAGCATCACTCAAGTTTTCCGTTTTCTATTAATGTAAATACATAAATTTCACAGGTGGGTTCTGTCTAAAATGTCTATGGAATCCTCTGCTGTCTCTGTGCTCTGCAAGGCAAGAATATGGGATACTAGTTATGAAGAACAATAAAACCATAAAAATGGGAAATGTTACAAGGGCAATGAAGGAAATGGAATATGCTTTCACAGTGAGCTCAGGCTGCCCTAACACCACAATTTAGGTTAAAGAGACATGCATTTAATAAAAACCTTCTTTGTAATTCTGTGCATTAACTTAATCACAAAACTTTGAGAGAAAAAACCTTCAGACACTGTAATGTTTCAAACTTAAAAACCAAAACCTTCAGAAGGTATTTCTTAATCTTTGCAGAAGGAGCATTTTAAAACACTCTTCCTTTTCATGGCTGGCTTTGCATTTTGTGTCCTAGCTACCAAAATTCACATTCTTGGGCATCTCCTGTCATAACATCCCAGATCAGGGTGGCTTATACAAAAAGAAGGGTTCTTTTTAAATCACAAGCTGGCTACTATTTACTAAGAAAACTGAATTCTTTCTTCAGTTCTCTGAGCTACTTTCTTTTGCCATGTTTCAAGGAACAACTGCCTGCAAGTTAAGCTGCAGGCTACATACTGCTCATCCCTGAATGTTGGGCTTTACCTCTTCCTCTTTCTCTCTAATAGTTTCTATTTCAGTCCTGTGCAAGGGGAATGAAACAAGAACTCCAAATTCTGGCCCAAAGGCCAGCACACCACTTTTTAGTCATCTGTGAAACATTTCCTAATTTAAGTACCTGTGTTGGCCTTATCAGTCCAAGTGTCATAACCTTATTGAAGACTTCCAACTCTACTCCATCTACAGTGATATACCCCTGCAGTTATCCACCTGGAAAGAGGAGCAATTCCCCCCTGGAAAGAGGAGGGCTTAAGCACTGTGACTTGTTCAATTTTAGGATGCAGATTAGACTCAGGAACCTGTGGCATGGCAGGAGACCATTGGGCTGCCAGGTGGAGTTGACCTCCTGATGGCAGCTAAACTCTGTACAAGGCTGTGGTCAGGAGAGAAGGGACACCCTGGAAACTCGAAAGGTTTCCAGCTGAAACTGAAAATGGCTGTAACTTCCACAAGCAACTACACTCAAATGCAGGGACGCAGTACACCTACGTGAAGCAGAAAGGAAAGGCTGGGTACGATCTCTGTTCTCAGCTTGGACCCTCACGCTTTTTTTCTAGAACCTAATGCAACCTGTCCCCATAAGATACAAGAGCTAGTAGGCCACCAGTTGCATAACAAAAAGGAGACAACACTGGCCTTTTCTCCTTGTTATCTCCTTTATAAAATGTGAATACTTGACTTAAAGTGTTTTCCATGGTGCTTTGATGACTATATATCCATTTCTATTTAGAAATGTTTATTTGGCAAATAAATCTGTATGTGACATATCCATGGTTAAATACACACATGCTGTGTGTGAAGATATAGCAGCATGAAATTCTCATACCAAGTGAATAAATAATTGTGTGTGATTGCATTGAAGAAGAAGAAAATAAAGGTCATTTAAAACGGATAACTATTGTCTATCCACGTACATGCTGAGAAAATTTCCTGCCACATACCATAGCACTTTACCTTCCACTTACTAGGAAACTTGTGGTGGTTTCATTTCCTGATCCTATTCCTTTGTACCCAGATGTTACCCTCACTCGTGTGCTTTCAATGTTGCTGTAGACCACCATGGAAATGAAAGCAAAACAAAGTGAATATGGGACAGAGCTGACACTATGACAGACCTCCCAGGATATCATGAACATTCCCAGTGCCATAGGCATACCAGCCTCCACAGAGTCACATCTGCTACAGCATCAACTGCTCTGAATTCAGACTCATGTAAGAATCACTACCCATTCTTCCATACCAGTACAGCTTTTCAGTGTTGGATTCACTGTGATTGTAAGAAGACTACATATTTTAGCTTCACTTTTGTGGCTTCAGAATGTTGTAAACTTTGTCTTTTGAAACAGTTGATTTTGAAAGTCACTGTAAAGAAATTACTATATCAAAACAGGAAGGAGAACTCATGTCTTTTCCTATTTAATGTTGCAAAACAGATGGTAACTATGAAAATTAGGCATCAGGGCTTATTCTTCTTTCTTTAGTCTTTGGATTACTCCTGATTCTCTTATATTAGGGAAATCCTCAGCTAATGCTGCTAGTTCTTCTACTGGGTGCCAGGTAAGAAGTGATGCTGGACCACAGCAGCCATTAGTAAACCTGGACTTTACTTGCAAGATCAAGTGAAAACTGTTCCACTGTCCTTTATAAGGAAAGGACATCCAAGAAGGAAAAGTTGTATGCACTCAGCTCAAAAGAGAGGAGACAAAAAACGGGAATGCTGTGTTTCCACAAACGGAGACATACTGTTAGCATTCAGAGAAGGCTGCTGGGCTTTGTAAAAGCCTGGGCTGCCTTGCCAAGCAGAATGTGTTATCCATCTTCCATAAAATTGTATAAATCTGTTTCAGACACTCTTCTCTTCTGAGAGTTTTCCAGACTCCAGTGTCTCAGAGTAAATGATTTTGCATTAAAAAAGTTAAGGTTTGCTTCAGTTATTTTGTACTGTTTTGTGTATATAGTCTTACATTAATCTGACCCAAATCTTTCATTCTTTAGCAGGAGAGGAAAAATTGGCTGAGGACAAAAATGTGAGAGAATCCAGCTCACAAACTACTGAATTCACTTGTGAAAAAAATATAATTTGCTTCATTAGATTTCATTCTCATCAAGGAGCAAGAGGTAAGAATCAAATAACTTTTGAGGTGTCCTCTGTGACTAGCAGACTAAACGAATGGTTATTCAGGGCTAAATTTTTGGTACAAAAATATGATGCAGGCAGTTTAGTCTCAGCTGTACACATAGAAAGCGTGGAGTGAACAATAATTTGAGTACTATATTTCCCTAAAATAACGAAAACACTTTTAATATTAGCACTGAAATTTCTGGTTCCTTCTTTTCAATATTAATTTTTATTTTTTATTTAAAAGTAGATTCAATAATGCACAACTTGGGGTAGAGAAAGGTTAAATTTACAAACCAAGTCAGGAAAGAGTTTTCATGGTCCAGATGACAACACACAACTACATCTAAATGCAAGGACAGTCTGCCACTCAAACAGAAACCCCGGAGTGCGTTTTAACCACCCGTGTAGCCATGACAACATGAAACTTAGCACAGGCTACAAAATCTACCCCAGACCTTGGGTGAATGCCAGGGTGGTATTTAACCCACGCTTAATTTTATCTTTCTGCTTCCAGATCCTAAACCAAATTACACCTGCCTTTCTCTGTGCAGGTATTTGACTGCCACATGCATTTCTTATGATGCACATCTAGTTCTTCAAGGCAAAAGAAAGACATGCAGCTGCTGCAATGCTGCCTCCACAAGGACAGGGAGCCCTTGCTTTGCAGGATGCTCAGCAGGATCATCACTGCTCCAGCATGGCAGGAATAAGTGAGGATGCTTTTCAGGCAGTCAGCCAGCACAGAAATTTCTTCATGAGCTACAAGTGGCATGCACAGCCACATCATGTTTTTCTTTTTCTAACAATGAATTAGTGGAGCCACTTGCTTGAAGGACTAAAGAAATGGTGAAAAATATTTGGAGTTGAAAACAAGCAGCTCTTTGTGACAGTGTCTTGACAACTTGTCTCGGCAGAGAAAACAAAATTTCTCTCTGAGCAATGATTCATCAGATGACCTGCTACTACCAGCTAAGGTGTGACCACTAAGATGCATTTTTTTTTAGAAACACCAGTCACGTGTAGGCAGGCAGAAATGTTTCAAGAATATCTTTCCTAACACCACTGAAAACAGAATTTGTCATCTTGCAGCAAGCACCAAGTAACACTTAAATTTCTGGTTACTAATTGAGACTGGCCCTTGGAATCTCCACTGGGGTCAAACTGAAAATTCAGTTCCTCTGGATGTCAGGGAATTAAATAATATCCTCCTGAAGCTCCTAGAGCTATTTCAAAAAGAAATATCTAACACATATCTAACATGATTTCTTCAAAATCATCCTTGCCTACAGTTTAGCAAATGTTCATGTGCCTACTGGCCCACTGACAGTGGTTGCCAGTGGTTTATGAAGAATTTTTATAATAAATATCGAAGCATAAGATACATTAAAATAAATAAAAGCCTTTCAAAGTCTGTTAAGAGGGTTTCAGGAGAAGATGAGCAACGAAAGGCTGCATTACTTAATGCAACAGGAAAATTAAAACTCAAGAACCCAGCCCACTGTGCACCAAGCCTGAAATGCCAAGAGAGCTCATTCAGACGTCTAAAAAAGAATGACTGGTATATTAGTCTATTTGAGTAGCAGATCAGCAGAGAAGAAAAAGCCAGTACTTGTGCCTTTGTCAGAAGAGAAACCCAACACCACTTTGTCATTATGCTGACTTTATTCCATCTGAGTATAAAGTGGACTTCATGCAGGTTTGCAAGAATATTTTTTTTCTGTCTCAAATACAGTGTGTCCAGGGAATTCTACATAAGCTTGCATTGAAAAAGATTCAGAGGAAAAATAATGCCTCATTCTTCTTCCTACCCCCCACTAATGGCCACACTGATAGTGTGGATTCCTAGGATAGTGCAAATATATGACGTACTTTCACAGGCAAATGATAATTGATAAAAACTTCATGAAAAAACTCCAGAGTCATTTCTCTGCCAGCAGCAACACATTCATATATAGCAGTGATGTGGGCAGTGTTTTTAAATCACATGAGGATTTGGGGATGGGAAATAATGTTTAGTCAAAAAGCAAGAAATTATATACAACAGCAATATAAAATTGGATTCTACTTTTTTCCAAACATAATCAAAGCCAGGACAAGTATCCTTGAAGGATTTAGGAGCTGTTAAGATTGTAGTGAGAATTAGATTTATTCTTCTACCTTTTGTTCCAGGGATTATGCAAAAGGTAACAGAGCTTGCCATACAATATTGAGCTTCTGTACTAAAAATGAAAATGATTGCCATCTTCTTTCTATGCTGTTTTGCTCAATACTGTAAAAAGAAGCTTCATTATATAATTTACTGAATTTGTCAGGCTGTATCAGAAATACAGAGAAGACTAGCTGTAACAATCATTAATGATAGAGAAGAGAAAGTACTGCCTGTAACACCACTTTGGTGTTTATTGCTCAACACAGAAAAATGGTGTTCTTAAAAACCACATCAACCCAGAAAATTAGAAGGCACTTCTCATTTCCTATTTAAGGGGACTCTTCTGGAGAGCAGAATCTTCAGAATTCTTCTGAATCCATGCCTGAAAATGGAAGCACTGTGACATGAACATCTTGGAGAGACCACTCCTGCTGTTGTGAAAGATTTCCATTTTTCACGCATGAGCAACACAACAGAAGTGTTTGACAGTCATGTTCCACAGAATAATGTGTAGTCTGGTGCTTACTGGATGCAAACCAGTTGAGATTCTCAAAAGCTTTTTCATTGAGCATGTCAAGTTTTCCCAGTCCTGATTTGGCAAAATAAGACAAGGATTTAGTCAGTTTTATCCAGGAAGATAGACTAATATCTGCAAATTTGTGTATTTTATTACTGATTACGTAGCACCATTCAAATTCAAAATGTACTTATTACAAACATCCTTTGGTAAATATCATTATATAATTGCAAGCATCAAAGCACATGATGAGATGTCTCATTTCCAAAATGTAAAGTTTTAAAAACTGTGGTATTGCTTTCAAAAGCAGAATGTTTTGGGGGAAAAATATTAGGAAGTGACTCTGCAAAAGCTGATCTGGCCCTACTGGAAAAGAAGACACATGCCTGTTTGGTGGGGTTTGATAAATGTTCTGGGTTTACAGAGGTTCCTCTTTTTATTAGTCCAGGAAGGAAACACAAACTTTCATAGTACTGTGTTTAACACTGCAGCTGAAAAACATCCTGATAACAAGCATATAATTTCTCATTTAGATTTTCAAACTTCATGTTGTTACAAGATTTTCGTGGGGGTTTTTTTTCACCCTATTATTCTTTTGTAGAAGGTTTTGAGACTAAAAATTTTTGGATTCCTATGAGGGTTCCAACAAAGAGAGGGTACGATACAGAAATATTTAGGTAGAGAAGATTTTTCAGAATTTCTTCCATTTACCAATTTCTAACAGTAATCTGCTCTCCCTGTTTGATTATTTTGTGTGTTGACAGGTTAAATTAATTTAGTTATACATTAATATTTATGTGTCTGACTATTCACTGTCGCTGGGTGTCAGCTGTTACCTTCTGCAGAGATCTTCACGTTAAACTCGTGGATTTGGACAGCTGCCAAGCTTTGTGGACCCCTCATACTTCTCCCTAAATCCTGTGTTTCCCCCGGTACTCTGCCTTCAGAGGTGCACTGTGCTTTTTTTGTATGTCACAGAAGGTATGACATACAGCACTCAGTTGATGGATACCTCAGTAGATTCATGGCATAAAATTGTTTTCTTGGATGTCCCAGCAGGGCTGTTGACTGTACAGAGAAGCAGCTGATGGGAACTCTCATCTAGGGGGGAATTATGCAATTTAATGCACTTGGGAGCTTGATCATGGTCCTAAGAGACTGGGCAGAACAGTTGCTGAACTTTTTATTGTGGAGCAGGTGTCAATTGATGCTGCAGTGAATGACAAAAGTGTGTAGAAAGGAGTTTGAAAAACCTGATAGATACAGAGTAGAAGGTCAGGTCTAATCTTGTTTGATCACTGGTGATTCACAGTCCTGCTAAGCAAGAAAGTGTTCAGAAATGGGTAATAGAACATTCTACCTGCTATGTCAGGCCCTGGGATCCAGAGCACACAGACATCTTGAAAAACAGGGAATTGCCGCTGACCTCTAGCCCTTGTGAAATGAGCTGTACTCCTGTTCAATGTATGGGGGTTTTTACCAACTTTTGCAACAAATAAGACAAGCCTCCCTGCTACTATAAGGCAGAGCACACTGGATCAGGACAGAGTCTGCTGTGAAGGGGCTACTGCTTCTGTCTGCAATCAGTTCTAGCAAACAAGGAAGCCATCAGTAATCTATCCCTTTTTGTAACCCATATATTCAGAAGTAGCAAATGTAAATAAGAATCAAATTCAGATGTTCAAAGAGACTTAAAATGTTTTGAGTGATTTATGCACATAACATAGAAAACTCTGAAGGGACAGTAAGGAATTATTATTAAAACACATATGAATATTAAAAAACCTATTATTAATATCAACAGAGAAGGGAAAGGCTGTAAGAATTTATCTGACTGTTGTGTAAGCAATGTTGGCCAAGGTAAATGAACTTTCTTCCAGGATGGAGGGGGAAATGAAGGCTTCTGGAAAATGCTCTCAATTGTTACTTTCCAAACAGCCAAGCCTTTAATAAAATAGCATTTCTAATGGAGCACAAACTTTCTTTGGTTATCAGATACAAAAGTAACACTAGAAAATAGTCTCTAAAACTGCTGTGTATGTCCTGAACCTGGATAGTCCTGAATCACACAGGTAAGTTTTCTATTATTCTCTTACTACCATGCCTTTCTAAAGTATTTTGATATAAAATTACAGACATGTTTGCTGACTTTAAAACAGGCCAAAAGAATTGACTGAATCCTAATGCTATCCTGAATTATGCTTAATACAATCAAATTTGATTTTTTTCTGGTTTCACTTTGCTAGATTTTATTGATAAAATTCTAAAGTAGTAGAATCTAAAATGCAATCTGAAATTCAGATGAATTATGGAGTATAATGAGAGATCATTCAACTATGGAACTGCATAAGAATTTTTTATAAACTTAGATAAACAAATCCATTTGCAAATTTATCTAATAGCTTTCTGTAATAAGATCCCTGTTTACCCTTGCACTTACCAAATATTTTACCATACTGAATGCATGTTATTAAGTCCCAAGATGCTCTTTAGTGAGATTGATTTGCTAAATTGAATCAATTTTGTTTAGGTTAAATGAAAATGCTCTGCACCATCTATGACAGAGCTTTCATCCTACAGAAGATGGTGGCATTATGCGAAATTCTGCACTAATTATGGCAAGCCAAGGTTGCATCAAATTGCAATTGCAGCTCCAGACTACAGTGATGTGGGGCTTGGAAATCCTTAATGGAAAAATTCAATCACGGAACAAATGAATAGCCATTATGTAAGTACAAAATAACAGTGCTAACAGTGAATACTCACCTCTTCTTAGAAGGAGTGCAAGTTAAATGTAAAAACATTTAACTGCAAAGCAAAAACTCACATACAGTATGACAAAACATTTCCAAGCTGCTCATCAGCTCCGGTTCTTTAGCTGATACTAAACATATGGAGGAAACTAAACTTCAAGATAAATGAAGCCTGAAGATTGAAAAGCTATGAGGGATAATGTGTATTTAAATTAAAATATTTCTAAAAGTGTGACTTGAAAGACATTTCCTGTCATTAGGGTGGAAAGTAAAAAGCTTCTCTTGAAAACTGTCTTATCCAACTGACCTGCTTGAAGTGCCCCTATTTTTAAGGCATCCTGGTGAATGCCCCAGCCACTCAACACACCACCATGGATGCTCCCTGTCACTCGGTGTAGGTTTAGGATCCCTCTTTCCATAGCTGTACCTGGGGCTGCTTTTCTGTACTGGACACATCCAATTAACCCACCGCACTGGCACCTGCTAACTTGTATTAACAAGGGACAGGGAAATCCATGGGATGTAGAGGTGTTAGCTTTACCCACTGCACCTCCATCTGGCAGGTGATAAAAGGTGCTCCCCCTCACCCAGCCTCAGTTAGCCACCCCAAAACTTTGAGAAAGGGCACACTACAGTGTCCTCAAAAGTAGCCTGGATCCAAGTGTTCCCACTGAGATGGGAACCTCCATGGACACTTATTCTCCATCCACTCTACTGTAGCATCCTCTACACTGGCACAGCAGAGGTGGAGTGCAAGGCAGCCTGGTTCTCCTCCATGGCCTTCAGTTATGATGCTTTGGCTTTTTTTGGATGCAGTGACCTGGGAGACATGTCACAGGGCCACATGCATTATCCCAGTGAAAGCCAAGGTCCTTGCAAGATTCCCATACAAAGCATAGGGAAGCTGTGACTGAAAATAGGATCCCACAGCTCTCCTACAAATGGGTAACCTCTAAGTCTCCATGTCTGGTATTGGCACTTAAACTGGAGGCGACAAAAGAATACTAAGGATTTCCTTATCAAGGGAACTGGATCATTCACTGCCAAATTGGACAGTCTTGGCAGGTCCAGAGAAAAGGACTGAGTGAAAGAAGGACAACATGCACAAGAGTCTTTTCAGTCCACTGAACACAAAGCATGCTGCAGCTTTCTCCCTAAACTAAGCAAAACTCCTTCCATGAAGGCTATTTTCCAAGTGACTCCTCAAGTCTGAAGTAAACGCTGACTTCCTTGATGTTGTTTCACGCAAAATATCAAAATACACAGAATGTTCCCACAGCACTTTAGGACTACTCCTGCTTTCCCTTTTATGTCCCTACAAAAGGATGCGGGTGCAGAAGCACTGCGTGTTCCTCCAGACGTAACAGCCTGATTCAGCTGGCATTGGAGACTGTCATGGGAATCTCCATTTTGGAGAAGCAGAATGGGTTTGGGAGAGGCTAGGCAGAGATATCCAATCAGCCATCATGATCCTCTCTGAGTGCCAGCAGAGACAGTAAGATGAGATATATCCCTCTTAACCTCTTCTCGACAAATGTTATTATTTTTAATCACTGCAAATCTCACAGGCTGCAATACTCTCCTAAGACTATCACAGGCCCTTTAAACCAGAAAAAAACCCATCACAAAATAATAATGAAATGTACAAGGGCATCCAATGGGCCCCAGGCCTGAGAGTTTTACAGCATGGATGTGGTTGGGTTACTGAAGTGCAGCATAGTCCTAACTGCATCCCATTTGGCCTGCAGACTCAGAATCACTGTTTCAAGCAATTACATTTTTCAGGATGGAGGTAGCCCTGCAGTAGACAGGTAAAATCTCCATTTCCCTATTTTCTATTTCTGTATTCATGTATTGTCTACCATGTTTTTTCTTTTTTAATTCCAGTACACACAAAAAATAACTACATTGCAGTCAACTGGAATATTATATTCTAAAGAAGACATGAGAAGAGAATCAGGACTAGAGGTCTGTTGTGGTTTAACCTGAGCTGGCTACTCAGCCCCACACAGCCACTTGTTTACCCTCTCACCAGCAAGATTGGGTGGGAGAATTGGAAAAGTAAAAGTCAGAGAGCTTGTGAGTTGAGATAAAGACAGTTTAATAGGCAAAGCAAAAGCCATGCATGCAAGCAAAGCAAAACAGGGAATTCATCGCTTCCCATGGGCAGGCACGTGTTCACGTGTCTCCAGGAAAGCAGGCCTCCTTCACACATAACTTGGGAAGACAAATGCCATCATTCCCATAATCCCCACCTTCCTCCTTCTTCCCCCAGCTTTATATGCTGAACATGACACCACATGGTATGGAATATCCCTTTGGACATTTGGGGTCAGCTGTCCCGGCTGTGTTGCCTCCCAGCTTCTTGTGCATCCCCAACCTCCTCGCTGGTGGGGTGGGTAAGAGGCAGAAAAGGCCTTAACCCTGTGTAAGAACTGCTCAGCAGCAACAAAAGCTTCTCTGTGTTATCCACACTGTTTTCATTACAAATCCAAAATATTAACCCACACCAGCTACTATGGAGAAAATTAACTCTATCCCATTCATAATCAGTACAAAGTCAAAAGGCTGCATTATTTGCTGCTCTTGCTCTTGACTAATTCTTTAATCCTTCAATATAAAGCTTTAAATATAACAGGAACTGCAAAAGCCAAACAAATGAATTACTATTTTAATACAAATTAACCAAAATTCCACTGATTGTTCCAAAGCATGCAAAAGAAAATTAGATTAAAAGGTTTTACCAAAACACAAACACCTGTAACCAGTTGAATTTCTATGGCATCTTTGCTTTTATTTTGATTTTGTGCAATTTGTTTGCCCGCATTTCAGACATCACTTGGCTACAACTAATGGAGGAAAAATAAGCTGCCTTCTCTAATACTCAAACTTCTTTCTCATCTGAGTGGTTTGTAAGGGACAAAACATGCACCAACTTCAAAATACTACAAAAATTACTTCAGTCATGGGGGTGTATCAACTTCAGAGTGCCTGTAGTTCTGTGTCAAGCCAAGTACAAACTGAACAGTTTATTATATTCAACATCTAGACAAACGTGCAGGCGTAAGCCTCAGCATTCTAATCATGTCCATATAAGGAATTTGTTAGCAATACAACATTTTTAGAGGTTCTACACAAATTACAACAGTTAAGATAAAAACTTCGCTTTGTATTTCTTTGGTTTTTTCCCCCTTGCTTAATTTGATCAATTCACTGTTATATCAAAAGGTAGTGAGGGAAGAACTTTTCTTACCTAGAGTTATGCTGGGGTTTTGTTTCTTTTCTTCTCTCATGAGCACTTCTGATATTATCATAGAGGTATTCACAACCCAAAGCTCCTCTAGAAATCTTCAAGTTTCATGAAGGCTGGGTATTTTTCTTCTCTTTATTTGAATACTGCTAAATCATCAGAACTGAAAATTATTTATAAATTAGTTTTGTAGAACAAAGTCTTTAGAAAACACTGAATTGCTGTAGATTAAAATATTTTGAAATTAATATTACCTAATGTATTATGCATAGGGCACACTTCATTTGAGGAAGCATATATAAATTTTTGGTTTTTTAAGAGCCCTTTGATACAGGTTTGTGGCCTTTCTAGATATAACTATAATACCATTCTTTTCTTAAAAAAGGTAAATTACTAAATATCACAAGTTTTCATATGTTTTCATATTCATTTTCACACACGCACATGCCATAAGAACTTATACCTCTTTTACACTGGATTTACTCTAGACAAAATAGTGCATGTCTTCTTGCTTTATATTTTGTTAACTCTCCAAGAACATGTTTGGGGCTTAATCATTTCTCCTTTTTGTTTCAAGTATTTTCGTCTTGTAACCTCTAAAGACAGACTGACATCTGGGATCTTGTAACACAAGCATCAAACCTACATGAACCGACTCCTAATTTTAAAAATCACAGAGCTAGAAGAGACTACAGCTAGTCATTATGCCATGCATGGCCTTACACTTAACATTAATCATATTTAAATTTTCTTGACACACATTGGTCTAAATTATCCTGCAATGCCTCTAGTTTTGGGCATATAAGCTCACCAGTATTCTATCAATGCTTTCCTGTTCTTATACATGAGCAAACCTTTGCAGTCATTAACTGCAGTCTTCCCTCCTATAATTTCATTATTCTTTGTCCCATTCACCATGAAAATAAGGGGCAAATGACTATTTTTTGAAATGCTCTCAAATATCTGACTGTCTTCATACCCCTCATGTCTTAATGATTACATAAATTTTTCAATCTTTCAGTGCAGGTCATATTTTGTATATTTGTGATCACTCTTAATCCTTTCCTCTGAACTAGTCTGCTGCATTTATCTAAATGCAATGCCCCGAACTTGAATACTGTTCTGTTACCTTGACAATAACAAGAAGAAGGAAAGCAGCATTTTATGATTTACATACTATATTCCCTGAATATATAACAACTACTTTTGCCTTTTTTCATTTGTGGAGTTGGGCTGGAAGAGACCTTTGAAGACAATCTAGACAAACCCCTATAAATCATACTTTTTCAATCTGTTAAATAGGACAATACAGAAAGCCCTATTAAAGTCAAGATAAATCACACTTATGTTCTCAAATCCTGTTGTCCTGGTGTAGGAGAAAATTACATGGATTTGATTATTTTGTATTGGCTGCTACTCATGTCTGTTGTTTTCCAGTGCTAACAGTTCCAGTCAGTTGTTTGAGCATTTTGTGAAGGCAGAAATTAAACCAGTGGCTGAATCATACTCTGATTGTCCGTTCTCCTTATTTAAAGACAGACACTGGCTTTCCCTTCATGAACTGTTCAAGTTTCATGCCCACCACATGCTCTTAAGTGCAACATTAGTACCTAGTTCTTTAAATTCTTTAAATTAAAGTTCTTTAAATTCTTCATTAGGAAACTCATAATCCCTTGCTGACTTGATAAACTTTAATCTCTAAATTGTTCCTTTCTCATTCAAAGTTGACGTCTTTACTTTTATCACTGATAGTACTTCTCAATTTGCAATTGATCATCCTTGTAATGACCAAGGCAAAAAGTCATTACAAAATTTGACCTTCTGAGTATCATCTAGCAACAGCTTTTCCTCTCTGCTGAACAGCTGCCAAATTCACCCTTTCCTTTACCTTCTCTGTGTTACAACTGCATTTCTAAATTGATTGATACCTCTTGGCAGATGCATCTTGTTTTGAGCTTTGACTTTTTAAAATTTTGTTCCTACATGTTCATGTTATATTTATCACTCTTCCTCAGTAGTCTGACCTAGTTTCTGCTTCCACTTGATTCTTTCTTGTGTTTGAGGTTCATGCACAGTTCATGCTTTAACCAAGCTGATCTCTTACTGCATTTTTCTCTTTTCTTCACAGTAGGGTAGTACATACCAGTGGATGGATATTGTTATTGTGTGTACTATTTGTAAGGTGCTAACCCTTTAATAGCATTTTCCTTCACATGAGATCTGGCTTACCCAGTCTGTGAATTTATTGAAGTCTATCTTCTATCCTTCAGCTGCTGTTCTTCCTTCTTGTCCTGAATGACCATGAATCTTTTTTCTAATGGCCATTCTTAAATGGACCTTTCAGCCTCCTCAGTATTGCCAACAAATATGAAAGAACCTCTTCTTTACTTGCTTTCTTTACTTCTCGCATCAAAAGCATTTTCCCTGACACAGTCCAAAGATTTTCCAAGTAATCTTCTGTATTTATTTCCCAGAAGATATTCCTTATTATGCCCAGTTACATTTTGCTGAATATAAAGGTTCTTGCAACTTATTACATCTTTTTTTTTTCCCTCTCAGTTCTTTTCTATTTATGCTACAAATCTTGGAAATAAAGATGCAATTTAAAGGTATATCTTGCATTTTAAGACAGCACATTTTGCTTGATAGAGTACAAAGGTCAGCTTCAGGATAGCTTCCATTGTTGACAGCACAACCCAGAGCACATGAGCTCTTTCAAGTGAGGGCATCTTATATGCTACTGATATGGCATATGGCATTAGGGAGTGAATATGGCAGCAAGTAAGTCTAGATGGGCCATGTGCTTGTCCACAGCTAATCTGGGGTTTGTCTACAGGATGTGAACAATGGAAACAAGTGGATTTGGGAGTATGCCAGACTGCATACTCATGATAATCTCACTGAATCACATGTAAGGAAGAATACTAGGGAGACCTGCTACAGTAAAAGCAAACCTTTCTGAACCTTTCTGAACACAGCTGGACCTTCCCCATGGAACAAAAGACACTTCTTAATATCAAAATCCCAAAATACAAATCTAGAAAATTATGCTATCTTCAAAGCTAGAAGCAGAAAAAAACATGAAAGAAAGAGAGAAAGAGAGAGAGAGAAAGAGAGAAAGAAAGAGAGAAAGAAAGAAAGAAAAAGAAAGAAAGAGAGAAAGAAAGAAAGAAAGAAAGAAAGAAAGAAAGAAAGAAAGAAAGAAAGAAAGAAAGAAAGA
>JAWWES010000001.1:66669573-66712319 GCA_035583135.1 Lophotriccus pileatus
AGAAAGAAAGAAAGAAAGAAAGAAAGAAAGAAAGAAAGAAAGAAAGAAAGAAAGAAAGAAAGAAAGAAAGAAAGAATTATAACCCACTAAATGTAAACTCCTCTGTTTTATTTAAACAAGGGAGTTTTTTATAGTTCATAAAATACACTATAAGAAAGAAATAGTGATCTCATAAGATTAAAATTGTCAGGTACCAGCGTACAGGCCTAATGTCCATAGTCAAATGAAAGTTTCTTGTCATTTCAAGTCAAATAATTACTCATCAAAAATAATGCAAATGATAAAATGTAAAGTTTGCAAGCTGAAGCTAGATCCTTATCAGACTTCTTGTATGCAAAGACATAAACACTTTTGACATGAGTTTGAAACCACCCCGTTGCAGGCTTACCAAGAAGCCACAGATAAAGTGCCAATGGACAAAGTATTTCAAGTGAAGGCAATAATATCTCTCAAGCAGAACATAATGACGAAGAGTTCTCATTTTCCTATTATATATGTAATACAAATTGGTTGTACAATAGAGCCCAAAAGAAGCCCTATTCTCTATCAGCTCATACATAGGGCTTAGGATCATATCTTAGCATTTCAGCTTTTATTCTAATAAGAAGTGTTTTGGCATGCTGAGTACTTTTTTTAAAGTATTTTTTTAAACTGTAACTTGATGTAACCAATACATCAATTCTGTCTGTGTCTGTAAAGATCTGGAATTAATAGACGTGAAAAGCACAAATTGGCCCATATATCATAATAAACTCTTCTTTTAAAAATGGTAAATCAATCTTTTAGACCTTTAACTTCTAAGTTTTAGATACATTAAGTTAAGAAGATTTTTAAACCCTAGCTACCTTTAAGGGCAAAAAGCTTGATATAACCACCTGCATCATAAAACCTGGGGGCCTCAATAGGTTACTCTTTAGAGTGAACACTTCTTGCAGGAAACAGAACAATAGGAAGGATGCAAGAGAAAAGCTAGTGTTTCCCAGAAATACTTAAGCCAGCTCAACAGTAAGTAACAGGCATATGCACTTGTCTTAGCAACATAAAGATTAGCTTAGTGCTAAAATAATGGACTGAAATGGCTTTTTCTGTACTGAACATAGGGAAGTCTCTCCTTGCAGGTGCCACCAAGAATTTATAAGAACTTAATTTAACTTAGACTTAATTAAGTACTAAATATGTCTTTCATCAGTAACAATCTCCTTCCTTTAATTTCACTGGTGCCTTATTCTTCGGTTACCTGTTGAATCATGTGTCTGTATGTAAATTTTTAACTACTGGGCTACGGACTCTTGGTGTCTCCGCTATTGATTTCTGATACTCTAGTGGTCACAGTGCAGAATTAGGGTTTATCAGAATGACTACTGGGGGATGAAAAGATTTACAGAGACTGCCTTCACTGCATACGCGAGAAGAGCGCGCTATAACATTGCAGTGGGACTTACACAGAGAGTTATATGTTACTGGAGCCTCCTGTCCTCAGAGAGTACCCCCTGGTCAGGGGAAGTAATGGTTGCAAAATTGTTGTCCTTACATCAACTAGGTAAGAAAGCACTCCATCTCAGTTTATGAGGCCTCTTCCCTTTGTCACAGAGAATTGGTACTGGTTAGACATTTTAGTCTCTCTCTTGGATCCAATTTTAATTGTTAGCAGAGTACTGCTTTATTTTGAGACATTATTAAAGGGCTCTGAAAGTGCTGAAAAGTGGTGTTATCACACAGTTTATGATCTGAAACACCTGCAGCATCTTGCTGTTTTTGTAAAGCTCCCCAAATCACACCACAGTTCCTGATGATTGGATTCGTTCAGCTGCTGTACTTTTCCAAGAAAAGTGCTCATCTTCATCTAACCTTTGCCAGTAACCTATTTTTTTTTAATTATTGCTTAAACACAATAAAATAAAGTCTTTTAAGGCCAAGCATAGAATGTAGAAGAACAATATGTGGCTGTCTACCCAGAGAAATACACACAGTACAGAATAAAAGAATATATATGCACTGTCCAGGGATGGTTACCCTCAGGTAAGGTATCCCTGGAAAATATTGCTGTCCTGCTATTATTAAAAATTATACCATCAAACAATTTCTTCCATTCTTTCTGGTTGTTGTATGCTGGTCTCACAGTTCTATCTCTGACATACATGAGAAAGGTTTGATCTTACACCCTCCAGAACTATTTGACTCCTTGGTGCCTGATCTGGTCTTATAGCCTGAGAGAAATGAAATTTTGCATAGACATAAACAGTTATGAGATCTTTGACGTGCCAAGGAGATTTTAGTACAGATGGTCAAAAGTACATGATAAATAGAGATAAAAAATAAAGGAGCTATCTAACATGCAAAGACTTTTTCCTTTGTTTTATATGGGATTTGGAGATTTGGTTGTGTCTAATGGTTAAGCATCTACTTGTTGGATCAGTCTTCCTCATGGAATTGAGACAGCAATAAAGGGAAGAAAGTGTTCTTGAAGATATCCAAAACTAAGCTCCAATTCACCAAAACTAAGCACTTGGTTACTGACATGAAAAAAATCTAAAAATTTATTTTACATGGAGTGGATCTCCCTCTGGAGGTCTTCAAAAGCACCTAACTTTTCTCCTAATTCTAGGAAAGGAATTTATTTATTATAATAATAAATATGCAAAATTTTTGTTTGTTTGCTTGTTTGTTTATTTGCAGAGTGATATTGGAGGAATAAACAGGCACTTACGATGATGACCACACTGCTGGAGCTACATAAATGAAGCTACTTTTCCTTTGGGAAAGTAGAGTTTGGAAGAAGTTTTTAAAAGAAAATGAAAACAACAAGGAAGCACCATTGTGTATCAAAATAGTGACAATTACTTTATTTCTGAATTTTCTTACCTCTAGAGATACCTGTAGGAAAGCAAAAAATGAAGGTAAAATAAACACCTTCCCGATGTTAAAGACTGATAAATTAGGTCCCTATTAAAGATAATAGTATTGACATATTCTTCATCTGAGGTTTTGCAAAACTTCTCATTTCTTCTCCCATCTGTGTGTAAGAGAGCTTTTCCTAATAAGTTCCCAAAGCTTTGTTATAATATGAAAAAAGGAAGACAACTAATATGTTAGTGGGGTTAATGTGCACAAGCAGAGAAAGAGCTGATAAACAATCGCTGTGCCCTGAGGCAGTTTCTCTGGTGGAAAAGTAGTGCTTGGCCTGAACTCAACTATACAGATGTAATGCCAAAAATGAAGTAACTCCTGGCTTTAAAGCCCCTGAGAGTCACTAGAAAGCTTCTCCAGGCTTCAGATTACACTGTAATTTATTTTCCAGTGATTCTGTAGTGAGTAAATCGCTCAACTGCCATTAAGGAAATGGAGTTGGTTTCCTGTTCCTGACACAGATTACTCACAAGACCCTGGATAAGTCACAGTGCAGTAGTGGAAAAGATAAAATTATTTTTTGAGTATATAAACACCAGTACTGGAATATTAGGCTGGAGGATAGCGATGGTACCTCTTTTAAGGCAGACGTTAGAGAGGTCATAAGTGAAGTATGATACCTGTAATACAAGAAGGATGAGTGAAAGTTAGTGACATCTAAGAGAAGAAGTAGATGTTTCCCAGCCTACAAAAAGAAGTTACTGACCCTCTTGAACCATCTATGAAACAATTAAAAGACCTGACTTCTACCTGAAGTACTTACCAGGAAAAAGGTAATAATGCAGAATGCAACAGGAACTTCTGGCCAAATACTGACCTGAAAGGACAATACATATTTTTTGCCTTGTTATTCACAAGCTAAATTATTTATTTAATAAATTAAATATTTAAACACTTAATTTAAATGTTCTATAAGAATTTAAATCATTTATTCTACACCTTGAAGTTAGTCATTTGATGGAGAAATTATCTGAAATTATCTGATATGTGGTAAGTTGGACCACTTAATAATGAATGTTTCATCTGGATTTGAAATTCTGTGGATCTCCTATCATTGCACTTTACCCATCTCCAACAACTTTGTGTAACAGGGTACATAAAGTCATTTTTTAGGTGTTATTACTATGTTGTTTGTTTTACAAACAGACCAAAGGGGAAAAAAAAAAAAAGATTCTCGGTATCTATCCCATAATAATCCCATAATATACGGAGGGTATGTGTTTTAAATCTCTTTGTGCCCTCATGAGAAACTATACACTCAGGAGTCGAGGGAACGCTGCGTTAATGGCACCAGGTCCTCAGGTCGGCGAGGATGTTAAGTGCTACAAGCGTAACTAATCTCTCGGACGTCTAGGGGAAAATCAGTGCTGCTCCTTACAGGGTGCAGCTGCGAAGTGCCAAAGCAGCAAGACCCCGAAATCCGAGAGGGGAGAGATGCTCCCCCGCCCCCGCCACGCCCGCAGCCTCAGGGGCGCTCCGAGCTCCGAGCCCCCAGCGCGGCCGGGGCCGGGGGCGGTGGCGGCGGCTCCGCGCCCGCGGTGCCGGCTGGTCCATCCAGGGGGGCCGGGGCCTCCCGCTCGGGCAGCCGTGCCCTGCAGCCCCGGGGCACCTCGGCGCAGGCGGCAAGAGCTCCGCGCCGAGACCCAACACTGGACTCCCGCGTAGGGGTGCGATGAAGCGGCAACATGTAGTCCGTGAGCGATTAAAAGGCACGGCTGGTAAGGGATTCTGGAGCACGGGTTAATTTCTCCGCTGTCCCAGATGCACGCGGCGACAGTGGAAGAAAGACACTAAGGGAAGGTGCTCTGCATCTCTCGTGACCGTTTTAGTGTACTAACAGGGGAAATGCAGGAAAACTGGCTTCCCTAGCTTAAAATCAGTTTCTGGAGGTAGAAGGGGAAATGAGGGAAAACTTCAAAAGCTACACGTCCATAGTTAACACAACAGCCATTGGTAGTACTGAGAATAAAGTCCTTGTTCGTGGATCTTCCAGTGCTAGAAATTGAGATGGCTGGACTTGCCAAGAGCAAAAACCATAATGATCTCTAAGAGTAACTAAACTGAGGGTGGAAGTTTCCCTTTTAGGATTTTAGACCCTCTGAGACAAACAGCTTCTTGAGGAAAAAGCTGGGCACACATGGAGATGCTCTTTGTCACATGCTGGTTTGCTGTGAGAGCCCAGACTTGGGAGTTGTGCAAAGGTGGACCTTCTCAGAAGAGCTTGTTATAGCCTGTAAACTTCTCATAATCCTATTTGTACTCAGCACTTCCTCCTTCTCATGTCCTTCCTTTTCTACAGGAACGAATTTAACTTGTCTTTTGAAATCTCCTTACCACAAGGTTTCCCCTTCCTGTATCAGCCAAGCCTTACTGGCTGAGAATGAGAGAAAAGAAGTCGCAATGAAAAGCAGGATTATTAAACTGGAAGTTGTTTACAGACAGACTGGTATACCTGAGGTAAGAGTGGGCACTGCAGTTCTCTGGATGCTGCTCTACCATCAGGCTCCATATGTGCCGATTGCCCAGATTTTTGGGCTAGTAAGAGATCAGATACAGTCTGGCAAATGATGAAATGCATTGTAAGCAAAAGGAAATGGTGAGGTGGCACAGATAAAACTGTAGCCGTGCTCATGTAGTAGAGCAAGCAAAATAAGCTTAAAAACACATGCATCACAGCGTGTAGAAAGCTTAACTTCAGTCCAGCAGACTGCTATTCTGGTTAATTCATGCAATCATTTTGCTATTACTTTGTTTTGCCAGCTACTAACAACAGAAAGGCTCGAAGTACTTTTTTTATGCCTCTGACAAAAGATACTGAAAATAAGTGCAATAACAAGGGACCTTTCAAGAAGGAATCCTGCTAGCTGACACTCCAGAAATTCCCTCTTGTTATCTTAAGCAAAGATATCAGCTATGCTGCAGATATTTATCTGACAGTGTTATGTGAGACATATGCATGACATGGAAGGAAAACATAAGCTCAAGTGTTTTCTGAGGAAAGGACTATCATGCATAACTGATGGTATTTTTCTGCAACTGGCTTGTCTGCCTTAGTTTGTGGTCCTTCCTGTACACTGGGAATGATACCTAAGGAGGTTGATAATGGGAACATGAAATCAAACAATATAAAAAAATTTGATTCCTCAAAAGAATTATACAGGAAATGTAATGTTTGGTTCCTTCCAGCCTGACACAGCTTATTATTTATAAGGCTAAAAGCTGCTTCCAGGAAGAACTGGAGAAGAATATGCTTTCAGTAATCTAAGAATTATTCTCAGATTGACTGAAACCCATATGAGGCCAGAGATGTGAGCAAGGCAGTCTGCTTTTCTAAGACGAAGTGGGAATTAACTGTGCTGGAAAGAACTCACCAAAAAAGAGGAGAAATGTGCACATAGAAATTCTCAGATTTTTTTTTCAAGGTAGATATAAAAAGTAACTGCTTTCTACTAATTAGCGGTGAAGTTAAGCCAATCTGTTTACCAAGAATTGTAAAGCCAAAACCTGATACAAAGAACACACTTTCTGTTATGTGGATTCAAATTTATATATATACTTTCAATTAAATCAACAAGTACTTTTTTTCCAAGAGAAGTAAGACTATTATTCCTACAGTACGCACAGGTTGTAGACATTTTCTTTGTTAATTGGAAATCAATAGGATCTTACTTGTGCACTTAACCTCCAGTAGCTTTATGATTTCCACAGGAAATTTGACAACCAACGAACAGTTTATGATGTGGTATTATGCTGGTGTGTAATGTTTCCATCTGCAAAAGATGGAAAGATCTGATCTGTGAGATTCTTCAGGGCTTGCCTTTTATAAAACCCTTGCATCAAGAAAGATAATGTTCAAAATATGATACTACTTAATTAGGTATGTGCCAGTGAAAATAAATTACTTACACAAAGGGGTACTGAGGCTGAACGTCTATTGAGTGATAGCAAAAGCAAGTAGCACTATCCTGGCTCATCCTGAAACCATTAAAATTGTAGTGAGCAATATTTTTCAGAAGAGGTCATGTAGATTACTCCAACTCTAAGAAAAAGATTAATCTCTTACATAAATCATCCTGAAGTTAATTATTTCCAAATGACTTAAAGGATCCATGCTGAAGCAGCAGTTTTTAATTGCATTTTAAGTGATTCATTCCTTTATACAGTCATTAAATGTATATATGATCAGTTTCTTAGGTGACCAACATACTAATCAGTGAATGTTTTTGAGTTTATTAGAAGGTCTATCCAGGTGGGCACTTGTCAGTTCACCCATCAAGGCTTCAGCAAGTATCTAATGAAGTCAATAGTTCATGATCTGCTAGCTAACTGCAGTTTGCAGCATTCTGTATTTATTTGTTACTGCAGAACAAATTTGGAGCAGAGCTAGCTTCAGATTTCAAGGTGTTTTTTTCCCCAGGAAATTATCTTTCAGGGTGAATATGAAAATTTTATCCTTGAGATGAATAGTTGTGACTGAATATGCTTGGCTTGTCAGAACTTTTTATAATATCACACAATCTCTCCCATTTTTAAGTTTCACAACAGGACTTGCAGTTTACTTGCAATCAGTAGACTGAGGCACCTTTTTAGTTTAATATTGGACAGTAAGGGTCAAAGCTGGGGTGGAAAAGGATTAAAAACTGCCCTTTGGATAGGTCTAAATATTGCATCGTATGAAAATGGTATGAAAAACAACTTGCAGTGCATGAACCAAAGGTTTAAAGTATAAATCATTTTCAAGAACTGTCTGGTCTTAGGTGCTTCCCTAGATACCTGCTATATGGATATTCTGAGACAGGACAATAAACAGAATAGACTTTTGATCTGATCCATTTCAGCTTCCCACTTTCACACCATAAACTGCAGGAATGACTAAGGCATAGGTGGAACTACATCTGTGAGCACCACAAGCTACAAAGAGACCATGAGAAACCACACTGAAGACGAAAATAGCAGAAGACTGACCAGAGTTAGGGAATGACCAACTCAAGGCATGGCCAACTTAACAAGTGCTCTTTATTCTAGGAAAGTGATAACTTAGGGAGACAATATGACAGAGGGCTAAAAAAAATGTCACATCAGGGAGAAGTGGATGAGGAATGGTTATTCTTTTCCTACACAAGGAACAGTGGTTGTCAAATAAAATTGTGTGGCAGACTGAAAACAAAAAGGGAAATGAAGCCCTTTAGCATGATATAGATAAGCCTTAGATTTCACTGCTGTTAGATGTTGAAGATAGCAAAGTTCACAGGTGTTTGAAAAGTAACTACATAAAGTCATGGACTAGAAATCCACCAAGGATTATTAGATACAAAGACAAAGCTACTGATTTAGAATCTGAGAATTGGAATAGGAAATACCATTACATTATTGCTTTACATTTATGTGCCTCTGCATTCTTCCTTTATTTCTCCCTTTCTTCCCTAAACTTCCTTATTGGTCACTTCCAGAAAAACAGTGCTAGGCTAGGTGAATCTTTTATCTGGATTGACATACTTATTTCTAGAAGTCCTGTGTTCAACTCACATTTCTCCTCATTTGCCTTTCTGCTGAACTACACATACAGTTGAACAGTTAAGAACTTGAAATTTCAGAAGGTAAAAAGAACAGTATGCTCTTCCCTGTCACAACATATTTGGAAGTTTCTTCAAACTGAGGGTTTCAGCTGTAAAAATCTAAACAATTGAAAAATATGTGGACAGATGAAAAATTGAAATATGTCAGTGGCTGCTTTAATCTTTCAATAAAACAAATCCAGTCAAAAATCCTGGAAGTCCTTAACCAAGGTCTAGGCATGGCCACGTAAACTCTACAGTCCCTCTTAGTCCCATGACTCCTAATTAGGTCACTGTCAGCCTTACCTACTTCTACCCTGATCTATGTTCAGCCTCTGTTGGGATCATACTTCACTTTGCTAAACCCTGCAATATGGGTGGGTAAACACTGCTCTGGGGTGCAGGTCTCTGGAAAGCATTACATTCAGCAGCAGGCAAGGCCCAAGGGACACTGCTGGAAATGTTGGCTTCACTAATGCTGTCAAGAGTGAAGAGGAAGGTAATTAGGCTAACCCTAACACCCCACAGAAGTCACAGGGTAGTGACATTGCTGACAATTAAAGGAGAAAAATCAGAACTGTGAGAGTAAAAATACCCCAGAAAGTCAAGCTCTTTGTCTACCTATACAATGGAATTGTTCTGCTGTGATAAAGTCAGAATAAATTCTGATTTTCACTGCTCCAGTAAGTGTTTATATATTGTAAAGGTTTACAAAGAAAATAATTGTGTTAGTGTTCTTTCTGATTATGCACCCACATCTTATAATGAAAATAATAGATTATAATGTCTTTGTTGTACTACATTGTTCTATAACTGAGAATTAGGTTGTGTTTCATTGTAAGTATTTTCAAAATATACAGATAATTACAGCTCTTACTAACACTACTGAGGCAAATGTGAATTCTCTGGTGGAGTTTTAAGCCTCATCTCAACGTACTTGATTTAGAACAAACATTAAAAGTACTCTAGTATTTTTTTTGTCAATGCTATCCTGAATAAATTCTATTAAAAATATTGATTCTTTTGGTCTTTCATGCAGAAAGTATAGTGAGAACAATTTTAATATTAAAATGACTCATTGGGATGTCAAGGATTAAATTAAAAATATCAACTACCTATCTTTTTCTCATTTGCTTGCAGTTGGTCATAACAATCTGCAGAGAATATATGTGAAGTAAGTAATCTCTACTACCTCCGTTCCTGGGTTATGATACAATTTGGTAGATTTTTAGCTCAGTTGCAAAAACCGATGCTGGGCTATACACATTCAGATTGATTTATGGTTCCCCAGCAACCACGGGGCAACAATACAAAAAAAAAAAAATTGGTAATTTTCTTTGATAAGTGAAAAAAACCTGCATGCATTATGGAAATGAGAATTTAGTGCATTATTTGACTGATGAAGGACAGGTCCAGTTCCTTTTCAACTACTACACGAAGATATTCTCCCATATCAAACGATATCTAAAGTAGACATTTTTGAGTTGAAGAAAAGGCAAACGAAACAGAAAGGGGAGAACTAAAGCCTGCAGCAAAATGTTGTCTCTAAGGGAAGACTATTTTTTTCCCTTCCACATAAACACTTGAATAATTACTCATCAGTTCTCCAAACTGGAAACTTGCAAAAAGCTGTTGAGTATGGCTTTCAGTAGTATAAAGAGCAAAAGCTCTTCAGGGTTTCAATTACATCTTTGCAAGAGCTATAAAAAAATGTAAATATGCAGATTGTTCCAATATATGAAAACACCTTTATTTACTACTTATTTGTCAAATGGAATAAAGTAGCAGTGAGGACCACTGGAAAGTTTTAGATAAATAAAAGACACTCCAAACTGGGAAAAATACTGTGCTATCAGGTAGCTGCAGCTTTGCTGGGTGAGCTAATTATTCATGTAGAGACATTTTCTAAATGTGTCACTTCAGACAGTAATGGCTTCTAATTCTAGAAAGCCATTTGCCTAGAGCAGTAGCTGCTATTGCTCTAACTTAGCAACAAACCCAGTGCAACCTCCACTACTTTAGCTGAACAAAGGCACTTGGCTCTCACCAAGTATCTCTGTGTCACCAGCACATTTTTATATGCTTCACATATATATGCTTCACATTTTATATGTTTTTATATGCTTCCACTTAACCACGGAATGGCTGGCTTAGAACACTGTTAGGTTAATATCAACTTACCCTCCTCCTCCCTGCCCTGGTAGCAACATTTGCAATAGAAACAGTCCAGAACTAACAACTGCTATAAAAACATGCCTGGTTTATAGGTAAGTTCAGTCCATGCTCAGCTTTGCAGCTCCTGCATACCTGTGTGTTATTCATTCTTATACCATTGCATGCCTTAATACTTCAGCAGCACATACTATTCTAGGAAGTCTTTGCAATCTACTGTTCACAAAAACACCTTTCTTTAAGCTCAGGTTAACTTCCTCTGAACCTAAAGTGGATTTTAAACCTAGGCTTCAGAATGTCTGCACACATTTCCTATACGGAGGTGAATGCAAGCCTAAGTTAAGCAAAAAGAGTAAAGATGCCATTCTGTGGAAACTCCTTCTCTGGACTCTGTTACCAAAGTTGTCTTTTAGCTCTTTGTCTCTGTCCCATACCAAAAGAAAGCCTTTTGAAGACAGAGGTGACATTTTCTTTCTTCCAGTCCTCAAGCACTTCTCCTGACCACCATGACCTTTCAAATATGATCATGAGCAGCTTCAGTCATGGTGTGCGCCAGCTCTCTCAGCACTTGCGGATGCACCCCACAAGGGCCCATGGACTTATGGATGTCAAGTTTGCTTACGTGTTCTCTAACCCAATCCTCTTTGACCAAGGGAAAGCCTTCCAACACTCCTTTACCCTGGTCTCCTAGGTCAGAATTCCTTAGGGCTGGTCTTGTCAGTGAAGACCAATGCAAAGAAGGCATTCAGTAACTCTGCCTTCTCTGTATCCTCTATTACCAGGGTCTCCCTTCCATTTAGTAATGGGCCCACATTATCCTTAGTTTTCTTTTTGTTATTCATGCATTTGAAAAAGCCCTTTTTCTTGTCCTTGACATCCTTGGCCAGATTTAATTCCAGGTGAACTTGGCTTTCCTTGTCTCATTTCTACTTACTGTGACAACATCTCTATATTAATTCAAAGTAGCCTGACCCAGCTTCCATCTCTTGTGTATTTCCTGCTTACACTTGAGTAATGACAGGAGTTTCTCGTTCATCCACGCAGGTCTCTTGCCCCTTTGCCCAATTTCTTGCTCATTGGGATGCATTGTTCTCGAGCCTGGAGGAAGTAATCCTTGAATGTTTACCAGCTCTCTTGGACACCCCTTCTCTGCAGGCCTGTTCTTATGGGATTTCTCCAAGAAGACCCCTGAAGAGGCTAAAGTTAGGTCTCCTGAAGTTCATGGTTGCAATCTTACTCTCTGTCCTGCTTCCTCCTCACCCAATACTGAACTCCACAATCTCATGTTCACTATAGCCAAGGCTGTCCCCAACCCTCACATCTACAGCAAGGCCTTTTCCCCATTTGCTAGTATGAGGTCAAGCAGCACACCATTCCTTGTGGGATCCTCCACTGCCTGTGACAGGAAGTTGTCATCAATGATTTCCAGGAACCTCCTGGACCATTTGTGCTTCCCTGTGTAGCTTCTCCAGCAGATGTCAGGGTGGTTGGACTCACCCACGAGAACTAGTGCCTGTGACTTTGAGGCTGCTTCCAGATGGCTTTAGAAGGTCTCATCCACTTCCTCCTCCTGCTCAGGTGGCCTTTGGCAAACACCCACAACAGTGCCACCCTTACTAGTCTGACCTTTTATCCTAACCCATAAGCTCTTTGTTTTATATAAAAACCCATAGGTACTGAGTAGGTTTTTCTAAGTACGAAAACCAGAAGAACACTCAAAATGCATTCCTTCTAGCAACCTTTCCTTATGGAAGGGAAATCAGGAAAGCATAATGCTTTAGCATAGACACTTTGAGCATACTTATTAAAGTGCCTTATTAAACTCATAAACATAATGCTTTGCCACATTTTTAAAAATGGGTTTGTGACACAGTACTCTGAGATGCTCCATGGACTTTACTGAGATTCATATGATTTTATAATTCTAAAACTACTGTCCTGTATTTATGAAATGTCTGTGGGATACATACTTCATGTTGGGGAAAACATTCAGTATTAGGCTATTGCTATTCCAAAAGAGACGTGCTCTGACAGCAGGAAGATTTTATTGCTTGACTGATCCCAAATTATTCAGAACTTCCTCTTCTGTTATCCCATATAAAGGTAATGACTTGTTGATATCAGCCAGTGACTCTTTTATTCCTCTTTCTGCTATAGAAATTAAGATTAAAAGTAATTTCACATTGTCTAAGAATGCTAATTTAAATAAACATTTCTTCCTCTTAATTTTCTGTAATTTAATTCTACAAATTAAAAAGTGGGCAGAACATTGAGCTATTTTAGAGACTATCAAGGGCAAAATGGAGAGGACAACTGTACGGGTTACAGTGAGGGAATTATAGCCAAAATCATATTTAAAGCTACAATGGGGCCTTCTCTTGAGGAGTAACCTGATGAACACAGAGTAAGAGAAAAGCTACTACAACCTATTACCTTTAATGTTACAAATTTGTTATTTATCCAGGCAGTATCAGCCTTCATACAGCATGGGGTGGGGCAGACAGGAAAAGTGTGCAGCCTCTAGGAGCTGAGAGATTGGCACTGGTGACATTCTTACCTGGCCACACGCCTCTGGCACAGCTGAGGTTCCGTGTTGTCCCTCTGATTTCCACACCAGTTCATACTGGAAGCAGGGCCTCAAAAAAAGCAAATACCAATTCCAGTGAGTGCAAGTCCAAGTAAGAACAAAGGAATGAGTTGTGTGCCACACACATAACACTCCAAAATGCATATCAGCAATGTTCTTAGGTGAGTCTGTAAATGGAGTTTAGGAATAACAAAAATAACAGAATATAATGAAGAAGAAACTTTTAAATACATCAAAACAGTGCTAGGAAAGATCTGAGAAAATACTCCTCAGGTATATCCTCTAGATTTTCTCTGGACATGTACCACGGTAGATAGAATCAGATGAAACAATGAAAACACAAAGTAACAAGAATGGAATAAATTCCCACTAGCTGCATATCAAGACACTTAGCTGTAAAAATACTATATTTCTACATCCTAGGTTACAGGTTCATCAAATAAATGTAAGTGTAAAGTCCTGAATGTAAAAGAGAGAATAATGTTTTGGGTTTTTTTAAATTGTCATTAGCATCCTGTAGTGACAGCACCTTTGTTGAGATCAGCAGGAGTTACTGTCATCCAGTACATTCTGGGACAAGATCCAGATAGTTGCTATTGAAAAGTCATAGATAAAAGGTCTAAAATGGAAAAAGAAGGGTATCACAATCTTTATAAATCAAAAGCTATAAATTCCAAGTACTGTACTAATTCCATTGTATAAATTTAATAAGTTAAGGAAAAAGAACACAAGGAAAGTAGTAGTCAGCATGACTACAAATTAAATTATTTAATTTTACTTGGAACAATTGTCTAAGGATGTGAATACAATGAAGAATTGTATTTATTCTATACTAGATGGAATTTGTAGGCTTGTTCAGGAAAAGTATAAATATTTTACTCTTTGTGTCTGTTGAGAATACTGACCAATTTCCTTTCTGAGGCTAATCCAAAAAATATGAGCAACAAGTATTTTTTTCAGTCAATTCTGGCCAATTTACATCTAATATCATTACAAGCCTATGTAATTACTAAAGCAGCCTTCTCAGAAATTTTCAGATTCCTGGGGAAGCTTCAAAGGACTGGTAAAAAATATAGACTGTTTGAAGACCATGGTTAAAAAAAAAAAATTTTGAGTAATTTAGGAACTTCAGGCCTGCCAACCTGACAATCAATCCTTAGCCATCTATTTATCTAGTTGAAAACTACCTATCCAATGTAATTACTAGTGGAAATGATACTGAACATCTGTGTGTCACAGTAATGTCCATCAACACTGATGTATAGAAAATAGATCCACTCGTACTAGTTTTTGCTTTGCTCTTTAGTTGTTAGAAGTAAAACTGTGGCATAATGTTTAATAAGAAAACATCTTATGTACTGCCATGCATTTTGACTAATAATTGGGACAGCATCCAGGGAACAGAATGCAGGTGCTCACAGTCATGGTTTACTGAACATAAACTCCAGTGATGCTTAAATCCCTTGGTCTACCAGTGTGAACCTTGGACAAATGAATGGAAAAAAAACAGAGGATAGAACAATTTTACTTTGCTTTGGTGCATTCCCTTCCTAGAATGAACAGTATCTGAAATCAGAAGTTCTAAATATGTTGATAAATTGAAGAGGATTTAGAGAAGAGAAAGAAAATTACTAAAGAACTGAAAAACATGCCTTACTGACAGACCACAGGAGCTCACTGCGTTTAGCTATCAGGCTATTTCTCCTGGCACTAGTAAGTTTATTATGCTGTGAGCCAGTTCAGGGAGCTGATCTGGCTGAAAGCTGACCTGCCTTTTCACGTTTGCTTATTTAAGGTTTTCATCTGCACCAGGCCCCTGAACTGGTCCACCCCATGGCCACATAAGCAGTGCCAACACAAAACCTGTTACAGGGACAAGTGGCAGGGAACTGAAGGAAAAGACAGGACAGTTCATCCTCAGATCTAGACCAATTGAACTGCATCTGTACATATCCTCCTACAGAAGGTTCTCTACAGCCTCAAGGTGTCAGTGAAGAAGGCATTACAGACTCTTCTGGGTGGAAGCCAAAGCTGGTGACATTCACACCAAAACAATTAATCAGGCACTGCGATGTCTTCTTTTGCATGAGCATTAGTGTCCATGAGATTAGATGACAGTCTAGGAGATTTCACTGCCCGATGTAAAGACTCATTCCAGGAAGCCCTGCAGCGTATGCTGAACAGCAGACCACATGATCTGGACATTTCCTTCTGTCCTCAAACCCTAAGAGGTGATGTGTTGAAAAACATCCAATCTGATAATCCTCAAGCTGAAATTCTTCTTCCAGAAATAGAAACATTATGGCATTTGTATACATAGACTCTTCCTCTAACATTTTGTAAAGAAATTGGACTGTTTGGGCCAGTTACCTGCAGCTGAGTGCTTTTCAGCCTCTAACATGATACAAACAAGTCCAAGTGGATAAATATGCTAATAAAAACTAGTAAAGCCATTGCTCTCACCTACAACAAAAATTTGCCTTTACCCAGTATTCTTATAGTTTATTCAGCACTTGTCATGCTTTATTTAGAGGACAAAATTTTAAAGAAATGTGAAACTTTTTAACTGAGTGGTCCATTTAGTGCCACAGGAAATAAGCTATTAGACAGTCTACTGTAAACAGCTAAATCTTTCCCATATTCCAACCATACCTTGAGCCAGCAGATAAAGGGCAGACTGTGAAAGCAAACCCTGGAAATAAGTGGGTCAGAAGTCTAGTGGAGAAGTGCCAGTTTGTGGCTGTTCGGCTGCGCAGAGCTTGCCAGAATACAAATGCTGCCCCTTTATTCAGACAATTTGCCAGCAGCAAGACCATGCTGGCTCAGGGACTACTGACCTACCTTGGTCATGGCCAGGAAGGAAACAAGGCAGAAGGGGCAGCTGTGGTCAGGGCCAGTGGGTCATCCTGGGGCCTGGGATCCAGCAGCCCACCCAGCTTGGTCCTGACTGCACAAGGGACCATGGCAGGAAGGGATTGCCATGGAGCACTTGTGAGCTACTGCAAGAACTCCTAGTGCTTGCAGCTTTCTGACATACTCATGCCTTGAGCTGTCAGCTATAGGAAGATATGGAAGTGAATTTTACAAGGTGGGGAAAATTAGGAGTGTTTGTACAAGACTAAAACGTTGGGAAAAAATGTATAATCTGGATCCTTTAATGTAAAAAAAAAAAAAAGAAAAAAAAAAAGTCACATTCCTGGAACAGTCTCTGCCCTTTTAAAGGGAAAAAACTTTAACTTCAGGCTTCTAATAATCACGGACTTTGCTGTAATATGAGGAGAGAGACTGTCACTAAGCTATGTGGAAAATCTGAGTCAAAACCAAACTACATCCAAATCTACGGAAGTCTCCATAGTTATGAATATATGCTTTGCTAAAGGACTACTTAAAAATTGTGGGGGTGACCCTAATGTTCTGCCATGACCAGAAAAACAGACAAAACTGAAGTAGCAACATTTTGGGTTATTTCAGTTAACTATGAAACCAAAAAAGAAAGGTTGTTCCCATCACACCAGCACTGCATTCCCTCCTAAAGAAGGTGTGAGAGGACTGGAAGAAAAGGGCTTTTTTTTCATTTTACTTTTTTTTTTAATAATAACAGCCTGCTTCTTAATAAATTAACTAATGTTCTGACTTTACCTCAAAATTACAAATGAAAAGCATAGATCATGCGCTCTTTATTGATGGAGGTGTTCTCCTAATTTCAGTCTTACCCTCTTTGGCTGAACTTCAATGAATTATCACTTACTTAAATTCTAGTTTGATAAAATTGTTAAGCTGCAAAAGCTAAGTTGGAGGCTACACTGAGCTGGGCATTCTAACCTTAGTGATGGTGCGACTCCTATAAGCTTCTATATGAACTTCCCTACCTTTTGCATTATGTTGAATTATAAAGGATGATAAAATATTAACCCACATCCGCCCATCTCCCTAAGCAAGGTGTACTGATAAAATTGTCATTTCCCAGCAGCTAAACACTGAGCTTTTTTGAAGGAGAAAAAAAAAAAAACAAAAAACCATTTCTTTCATCCAGCTGATATCAAATAAAACCTAGAACAAACAAATATCATCAAGGACTGTAGCTTTTTGGGGCAGGTTGGGTTTGCAAGGTCGGAGTAATATGTGAGTGTATTACTTGGATTATACAGAAAAATATCTTTGATTTCTTTTGATACCAAGAAATTCCCCCAAAATACATGCGGCTGCTCCCACTCTGTGCAAGAATTTTTGCTAGCTCTTATGTCCTCGCAAGGAAATAGACCTGCTTCAAATCCCTGACTCACTGTTGCCAACAACTTCGATGGAAGTATCAAATGCTCCAGTGTGTGCTAAAAAACTTGTAGAGCAAGGAATGTCTAACAGAATTTAACTTTATTCCAGTTTGAACACAGTGGAGAGTGGAATGGGGAAGAAATGTGATAATTTGACCAACCATGGCTTTGACTGTCTCAGCAGTTGTGCCGTGTATTTCCAACAGACAACGTGCGATATTGGTATTACTATTTCAGCAGTCATACATAAGAGTTTTGTTTGGCAGCAGGGGAAGAACACATGCAGCTCATTTTAATGAAAAACAAAATTAGCATTCAGTTTCATAAAACTAAATGCTAGCACTTTCTAAATAAATAACACACTAGCACTAATATCTCAGTAAACTATACCAAAGATTTCTTATAATAAAAAAAACCCAAAACACAACAACAAAAAACAAAAAACAAAACAAAACAAACAAAAAAACAAACAAAAAACAAAACAAACAACAACAACAACAAAAAACACAAACAAAAAAAAAAACCACACACAACCCTGAGGCAAATCCAGTCTTCAGAAAATATTTTCCACTACATTTTGATCCATTTCTGCCAACCAAAAGTGCAGAAGTCTCAAAAGCTCCATATTTATAAGAAAAAGCTTCTCCAGCAAAGTTCCCACCAGGTTTAAGATAGACAGTCAAGAAGGGCTACTATAACAAGGCTCAAAGCTGTTCTAGCTACACTTAGAAATGCTGCAGAAATTTGGAGTCTAAGTATTTTTAAGACATTCTAGTGCACCCATTTCTTTGGCTTGAGTGGCCACTGTCGCAAAAGTAAGTGTGACTGCTTGCCTCCTCGGTCTGTAGGGATTTAGTACACTTGGACTACACAGACAGTGCCAGGCATTAACTACAGTATTCTGTTAGCCTTGTTTCCTAAGGAAATACGGCTCATACACTCGCATTGTTCATTTGAGTGGACATCTGTTCCCCTTAACAACCTCTGAGTTGATGGGTAACCTCAAATACAACCAAAAGAACTGAAAAACCTCACAGCTGTTACATTCTTACAAATTTGATGAATACTGCTGGCTGGGTAAAGGAAATAAAAAAATCTGTAGTTCATCGAGGGAGAAAGCTAAAATTCAGCCATAACCTTCAGCCTAACAGAAGGTGGCTCTGTCAAGGAGTGTGCCGTCTTTTTCCAAGTAAACATGAAATAAAATGGGTGGGGGTGAGCAGAGTAGTTGAAGCAAGAAAGAAAGAAGCAAGAAAGAAAATGAGACCTAAGCCTTCAGAAGGGCAGACTCGAAGTATTGTTCCTCATGAAACAATTCCTTTCTTGTATTATTGCATGATAACAAAGCTCTCAAATACTATCAAGCTGTCAAATAAAAAAGTTAACTAAACTTCCTTCAGCTGGTTCCTCGGCATTATAACCATGCTACCCAAGAAAGAACAGGCACTTCAGAGATGTGGATTATACTAGCAATTCACTACTAATTTCCTATGAAGCTGACCACAAGTTTGTAATAGTTTGCTAGAGATCACAGGGTAACCAATGAGAATTTCTAGATGCACTTACCTCAAATCATGTATTACCTTAGGTATTAATGCTTCTTTCATTAAATGAGCACTATATTCCATGTTATTATCTCTGGCTTCACAAAAACGTCAATATTTTACTTCAGCATTACTCGGAGCCATTCAAACTAAGCTGTTTAATCACTATGTCTTCCTGAGAACTGACTGACCAGCACTACAAGAATTTTCTCTGATGCTTAGAAGGAAATTGTTCAGTCTGAGCATTATACATTTCTGTTTATCTTGCCATAAGTGTTACTAGAGATCCCTATTACATAATTTTCTTTGCTCTGTGTTTCTGATTTACATATTAGTTTGGAGTCTTTGCTGAAGTTATGAACATGATCCTGTGGAAAAGCAAGCAAAGCTAACAACATCTTTACCGAGAATAAAAAGGACAGCATAAACCACGCAACTGAGTTAATATTTAAAGAACAAAATTTAATTTGGTATGCAACTTTTTCCTAGGAGGATCTTTATTTTCAATGCTATACATGGGAAAATAAGAATGAATAAGTGGCTCATTATCTACATGTATAAAAATATAGACATCCTAATCAAGCATAGGCAAAGTCACCCTTCATGATATGCATCACTGAAAAGACCTATGCCTTAACTTCTAATTAAAAGACTGCCTTTGTGGGGGGTTTAATAGCACTTATAAATGCTACTGCATTCATTCATAAATATGTGAACTGTGAACACCCACTACAAAATGTATATGGGACTCCAGTATTGTGCCTTTAGATTTTTGTCCTTTTTCATATCAACAAGTTAGCAGAGTCATTGTGTTTATCTGTTCTTTGAGCTCCCAATAGAAGAGACCAGCAAAACTCAGTGACTTTGCCTTGGCCATTTTTCCTTTTAAAAAATTTACAGACATTACTAAGTAATGTTTCAGAAAAATATCATCTTCTGTGGCAAACCACCAAATGACTATTACATTTATGGCACCATCATTTTTAGTCTACTGATGATACTGATAATGAGTTACAGTAAACAAAGGGCCCCAATTTTTCAACACTAATAACACAAAGTCTTTAGCACAAACACAAAGATTTTTAAAAAAAATTATCATGTTTATATTACATCCATTTTTACTTAAAATATGAGAATTTTTGGGTCATCTGCCAGCAAATGGATAGGCAATCATTAATCAAAATACAGGCAATCCTTGTTTTAGAGATGCATTCAGCCACCTGGAAGTTTAGTTACAATTCACATTCAAGCAAGTATGTCATTGATTTCAATTCTACAAGCTGATGATATTCATATTCAGTTTTTCCATAGAAACAGGTATAAGAAACCAGTAAAACATTACCATATTATGTACATAACATAATGTGTAAATGCTCAGCTAGATATATTATGAAATCCTGTAGCGCTAAAATGATTAAAAAACTAAATGATTCATGTAAAATGTTTATATACTGTATATATATGTACACTAAATCACAAGGTCAATTTAAAACTGCCCCTATTCATAGCTCCTATGATGGATTTAGTAAGACATCAGATCCTTAAAAAAAAGAAAGATATCTAGAGTGAATTTGAACACTTTACTGAAAACTGATTTTATACAAAATCTTAAAAAACGTACTTCAGAGTTACTTAACAGAAACTAGAAAAAGACAGTCGTTGTTCTTGAGAATGGCACTGTAAAGACCTAGTGGCTGTGATCAGTGTCCTTTCACTTGTGGTAGAAGTAAGTTAAGAACAAAGAAATCATCTCAGAGTAAGGCATAGGACAAACAGGCTTCACTCCCATTTTCAGGTGTATTGGCCTCTCACTGTCTCTTATTGCTCATCTAATTTGGCAGGCATACATTTCTTTCCGTTTAAAAATACTCCATAATACAACTATCTACAATTGGACAGTATCCAGTGCTTTCATATGCACATCTTCAATTTAGTCATATCAATAAACCACCTTGCTAATATTAAAAAAAAAAACCAGCCATGGTGATGAAAATTTTTTTCAGTTTTATGCAGTTGTGCACACGCTTAATGAAAGACCAAGTGGTGAACACAGAGACTGAGCACTGAAACTTGATAGGAATGTAGCTATAGATCTTTTCAAAGGAACTAAGGTTTTAAAAAAAAACCTTACTATGAAATTCTTTGGTTAGAATACAAATGCTAGCAGTATTTCTAAATTTGGAGTTAGAACAATTTATTATTCAAGAGTTTTTAAAAACACAACTTCAAGCCTTTAATATGTACCACTAAATTCTTCGACACTTCACATACATTTAGGCTATTTTTCCGTGATGGTCTGAACAGACAATACAATTTCTTAAATCAAGTTTAGGTTTTCAAAGGAAAGTGCTTTTGTACTCCAGACTTCAAGAATTTATTAAAAAGAGCTGCTCCATCTCCCCCACCGTAAAACCTGCTGCTCAGATGATCTGTTCCAAAGCAGACTGTGACTGCCTCCTCCGGGGGAGACTGTTAGACAGCAGTAACAAAATACAGCTCAAAAGGGGTAATTTCCCCTGAAGAACGTTGGCATCATTCTTGTTTCTCTAAGGACAGGGCTCTATCCTTTCTAAGAAGCACTAAGTTTGTCTAGGAAGAGGAACATAAATCTTAGCAGTGTCAGTGCCCTAGCAGTACTGCCATGAAACTAAGAAACGGGTTCTTTAAGAAGTGATTTTGTCATCAATTCTGTTGGCTTGAGAGTTTTACAGCACTAACATGACAAAAATTAATAAGCAGGGTGCTCTTGATTACATTTATAATGTACATCTGCATTAATTTAAGGTATGACATTTCAGCTTCCCACGAAGCAGCCCCTACTTTTACTCTGCTAAGCCTGGCTTCATCTCACTTCTATCATTTTGAGGGTGTTTAAGGAAATACACATTGAGATTTCTGTGAATATTATAGACAGCAACTTCAAAAGAATTATAAGGACTTCAGACCACCCATGAAAGTTACGATTCACAAGCACTACAATTTTGCAAAGTGTCGTTGTTTTACCTCTCAATGGAATAAACACGTCTCTGAGGACACTTTATAGTTCAAATGGTTGATTATCCAGCAAACTTGTCCTTTCACATCAGCCTTACATGCTTGCTGCACAGGCCCTGGTCGAGTTTAACAGATTGGAGAGAGGAGTTCAGAGATACAGGGAGCAGGGAGGGGAGATGGAAGCAATCAGTTGTGAAGGGCCACACGCACGCCTCCTCCAGAATTACTCATCTCTACAGATAAAGTATGAGCCAGTGCAAACCCCTCACAGTCAGGCATCACTTCTGTGTGACAGTCCTTCACAGACAGACATCACTTTGATGGGGTGCGGGGGTTAAAATGGACCATGGGGTGGGGGGGTTAAAATGGACCATTTTGGGTCTGCCCAACAAGGGGCGTGGGATGAGAAGAGATAGCCATTTATCATGCCATCTTCAGCAGAAATTGCTTTTGAGCAACTCAGATCAGTTTCTCAGCCCCTAACTGGATGTTTTTTAAAACACCCCACCCTGCCAGAGCTATACCTCATCTCTGTGCGTGGTGAGGGGCAGGGACTGGAAACCCCTGCACGCTTTCATGGGACGAGTACTTGTCTACTCCCAATACCTCTCTCCTTCCTCGCTACCAACACAGCTTCTAGGAGACGTGGGAGCGGGATGATGGTGCGAGCTGGGATACGGTGGCTGATTAGGGACGTGGTGGCCAAGCAGGGGCATGGCAGCCGAGGCACAGCACATTGACCTCCCGTCCCTAGGGCCGTCCGGAGGTGCTGTAAGAGGGGTGGGGGCTGCGCTGGGGCTGACCCGCCTCGTGCGTGGAGGCAGACACCGGGGTGAGGAAAGCATAGGGGGACACGGCCCCCCTCCACATCCTCCTTCCTCTGGGATGGGAGGGGGCCTTGGGTGCGAGGGTGTGCAGGGGCCGCTGCCTTGTCCCCACGCCACGGGCTAGGCGAATGCTCAGTCCCGGCAGAAGACATACTCGGTGTAGCTGGTCCAGATCTTGTCATCGGCAGGACCACCCTGCTCGGGGGCGAAGGCGCAGGTGCCAGTGGAGGAGCAGGCGGCCATGCGGAAGCCGGCCTCGGAGAGCCGGTCGAAGGCTTGCTCGAGGAAGTTGAACTTGAGGTAGTAGCGGGCGGTGTAGCGCTCGGGAGGGCGGTCAGGGTCGCGGCTTTCGTTCAGCGTCTCCCCGAAGACCTCCTTGGCCAGGGCCGTCTTGCCGCAGACGGTGATGCGGGCCACCCGCCGGAACTTAGCGTCGGCCTGCGCCTCCCGCCCGATGGTGTAGGAGCCCCGGTAGCCGATGGTGATGTAGCCCGAGCGCCGCCCGCCCGCCCCGTCCAGAGACTGCGAGGGCGTGAGCAGCGGCCCGCCCGAGGGGCTGCGGCTGGCGGTGGGCGACGGGGCGGACCCCACGGCCCCGCCGCCTCCTTCCAGCGGCTCGGCCTCCAGGTAGCCGAGGAGCGGCGGCTCTTCGGCGCAGATGGAGCCGTCGCGGTGCAGGGCGGCGGGGCGGACGGCGGCGGCCCGAGTCTGCGCCAGGCGGCGAGCCAGGTCGGGCAGCTGGAAGTACTCGGCCTCCCGCTGGAGGCGGCTGCGCTCAGGGAAGTGTTCAGGCAGCACCAGCTGCAGGTCCCGCAGGTAGTCCAGGATGTAGCGGAAGAGGAAGCCGTCGCGGTCGAGGAAGAAGCGGCCCTTGCTGTCCCGGGGCAGCTCGCTGGGCTGCTGCTGCGAGAACATGCGCCAGAGCAGCGAGTCGCGCACGGAGACCACGGTGCAGCGCCGCGTCACGTACACCTGCCCGCCCACGTTTAGCTCCACGATCTCCGGGAAGGACGACCAGCCGCCCGTGGCCGCTGCCACCGCCCCGCTCCCCGGCGCCCCGCTCCCCGCAGCCGGCGAGACGCCGCCGCCGTTGGGCAGCCCGCGGGCGCTGTCCGCCAGGGCCATACCGGAGGGAGCCCGCCGCCGGCGGGGAGCCCACGCTCTTCCTCCTCCTGCTCTTCCTCCGGCCGCCTGGGCTACGGCAGGGCCGCCGCCCTCGGGGGACCGCGCAGCCCTCCGCTGCTGCCCGCCGGAGCCTCCCGCCCCGTCTGCCGCCGGAGCCGCGCTGCCACTGCGTTCCCCGCAGCCGCTCCCCTGCCCGCTGCCGGACGAGCTCCTCCGTCGGGCTGCGAAAGCAGAGCCCCGGCAGCGGCAGCGGAGCCGTGTTTATGTATCGCGGCCGCACCTCGCGGGAGGCGTGGGAGGCTGGCGGGAGGCAGAGCCGAGCGCACGGGGAGGGGAAGGGGACGGCCCTGCACTGACGCAGGGTCCCTCGTCGTCGTCCGTTTCCCCCACACACACCCAGCTGCCCCGGGGCTGTTTTCAGGATTGCGGGGGGACCCTTTCCGCGCACAGTGTGCGGCCGCCGGGCTTCCCTGGCCGTGGAGGAGTACGGCGGTGCGCGGCCAGCCGGGATAAAACCTTGAGTGGGCCGCCCCCCTTTCTGCCTCCCCTAACCCCCAGATCTCGCTCCCCGGCTTCTCCGAGACGTCTGGTCTTTTCGCAGGCAAGAAAACCCCTCCGCTCCGAGAAGCCGGGAAGCGGCGGGACTGCTGCCCCGCTGAAGGAGCTGTGCTGTGCCCCTGCTAATCTTTATAAGGCTTGTCCAAACCCTCGCCAAGTGAGACCCCCGGCGAGGTAACTGTGTCTTCTCTCTCCTGTCGGGTTTGCCGGGGAAAACGCGAGCGTGCGTTGCTGCCCGCGCTCGCCTCACCGGGTCCCCGGCCCGTTTCTGGCTTGCAGGACACCCGCATCACTACGCAGGTTTTTAATGCCCATAGGGACTCCGTGGAAACCTCCCGCCGATCCGTATTCTCGGAGGCAGACTCGGCGGGTCGCACCGTCGGATGGCACCGAGAGCGCCGTTCTAGGGGTGCCCCACCGCCGGGAACCGGCTCCCGCCGGCTGGAGGAATCCCTGGTGGCGAGGGGCACCCCGGAGAGCGGAGGGGGTCCCCTCCAGTTGCCTGACAAGGGGCACTTTGCCATGAGAGCCAGGCTCCTCGTGTCTGTGTCAGTGTGGATATGTGTATAATTGGATGCCCTTACAGCTCAGATTTAATTTGGATTAATTAGGATACATCATGATCTGTGTGAAGCATAAGCACCTATTTAACATGCGTTGGTAGAAAGCATTTAAATTAGGTTTCAGGCTTTTGCTTGAATTTAATATACATTTCTGTGTCTCTTTGCAAGCGGTAGTAAAGAGCTGCTGCCTTGATGTATTCAGTTGCACTCCCTTGGGAATTCCAGTGTGCTTTCTTCCTGGAGAGACAGCTGAAAGGGCAGGAAGGTCTGAGAAGTATGAAGACAATGGTCAATGCTTTCTTTTTGTGGGGTGCATGAAGCCCTCTCTGGGCTACCCCACTGCAAATGCCCCATTGCAGTCCATGAAGTAGAAATGAAAAGGTGCACAGGGAGGAGGTAGAAGTCCTCCAAAACTTGAGAAATCGTAAAGGAAGGAAAGGCAAGTTCTCGAGAAGCAAGCTAAGTTTGCCCAAGACAAGAAGAAGAGGAAGAAAAGTAATTGAGAAATAAAAGTTTTGAAAAGGGAATAGATAATACAGAACAATGTGTGGAGGGAGAGCTGTGGTCTAAGGGAGGAGACGGGTAGTCTTGGGACACTGGACACTGAGAAGTTACAGGCGTTTCAGCTCAACAGGACTAAGAATATGGTAACAATATGGTAATATTATGTTTTCCGTGTGGGAAAGCCAGCTGCCATTACTTTGACCACGAAGTATTTTCATTTGTGGGAGCAAAATGGCAAAGTAGGTTAATCTGATGTTTTGCTGACATTTTGTTACAAGAGCTTGTTTCTCTCTCTCTCTCTCTCTTTTTTTTTTTTTTTTTTTTTTTTTTTTTTTTTTGAGAGGAGTAGGAGGGAGGTTAAAACTGTTCTGAAAGACCAGGGAAAAATAAAATGAGCCTGACTGAAGTTGTTTTGCTACCTATTTAAACATCAGAGTTTATTGATGTAGTAAAAAAAAAAGAAAAAAAGAAAAAAGAAAATAACAGGACAGATCTGCTGGCACACACGGAATTTTTGTTTTCTTCCCATGTACTATTTTAGGGTCAATTCATCAGACTAAAAGCACGTGAAATTTGCACATGGTGGTTTGCTGGTGACAGTTTTATGGAGTTACTTTTACCTCTTCGTCTCTTAATGTGGCATCTCCCTCCGCATCACCCTGCTCCTGGCCATACTTAGCAAGAAACCACCTCGAGAGCCTCCCACAGATTCGTATTTTAAACTACACTACCCTAGTGTGGGCTCTCTATCGAGAGCACTGTGATTAAACTGTGCACCCAGAAGATGAGATCATATAATCCTTGTGCAGGCGCTTATTCATTGCAGAATTTGCAGTGGAAGATTTTGTACCTAACAGCAGGTGAGTCTTAACAAATGCTCCCATATAAAAAAAAGGCATGTTTAATTCATCTGTTAATTACATTTCACTTTTCTGGCATTGGGTGAGTAATAAAGTAGGTTAACAAAAAAAAAAAAAAAAGGTGCCAACATATTTATTAGACTTGAACTTTCTGTCTGCCTTGAGCTTTGTTAGATTTGAGACAAGACTGTAAGATCTCAGCTTAATTGGGTCTTCCACCTCATGTTTTCAGACATTTCAGAGACAAGTAAGTTACACTCCTCCTTCAGACACTGGCTCTCCAGAGCTTTACCTCCACCTGCCTATCCTCTAGTGGGAGGCCAGGTGAGAAGGACCCACCATGCCCCTGTGCAGCACTATATGATGTTCAAAGCCATGCACATTATAGGGGTGGGGGGAGACACAGCTGTCACAAGCCCTTTATTTGGGCCACTAACCCAAATCTTTCTTTAGGGGTGCAAACCAGTCCATCTCACTGCACTGTTCTCTGTGTCAATGTGTAGTTGACCTTGGACTCCCCTTCAGAAAGGGATCAAGGAGCCTTGTCATAGGAAGAGTCTGCTCATAGAGCCTGTTCAACAGTCCTGGACAAAGACCCAGCTTGCCGTGTTTGTTTCTGAGATAGATGTCATTTTTTAGGCTTAAAAACATGCCCAGCACTGAAATATCTGTTTTGAAGCCATGTCTCTTCAGAGGAATTATATTCCATGGGCATCTCACTGCTGGTTTATGCCTTGCCTGACTGCAAGGCTTTGGTTATTGTAACTTCTTTTATCAACAGATTTTTTTCCTCTTTTCACAAAATGTTCATCTAGTTTCTTCTCCGCTTCCTGCCACTTTTCATTTGACTATGTTTGTCTCAGGAGAATTGGACTTCATCTGTGTATATTACAATGCGTAAATATATCAACAATTTTTTACTTTTGTGCCAGTCAGTGAGTTGCATAACACAGTCATAATCTCAGTGCTTTATTCTTACTTTGTGTGGGAGACAGTGAAATAATAGTACATAGAACATTGACGACTGCCACAGAATGCCTCCTAAGGCATACACCCCCTGTAAAGGGCATTAAATATTAAATATGGTCTATTGGACAGGCAAGGCTTTATGACAATAAATGTGTAGTTGAATTTCTTTGTGCGGTACTGTGACATTTTTGAGCAGTAACTCCTTCAGATAAGACAGTCACATTTCAGTGTTTGCTTTTAGCTGCCTACCAGAACTAGCTACGGGCACAGTGTCTTAATCTTTTGGGATTCAACAGCTTTTCTTTCAATATTTGGAGAAGTTTGGACTGGTTTTTGGGGGGTGTTGGTTTGGTTTGGTTTGATTGGGGTTTTGTAGGGATTTTTTTATTGGTTGGTTGGGGAGGTTTTGCTTGTTTGTTGGCGGGGATGGGGAAGCTTTTGTTATTTCAGTGTTTATAAAGATGTTTCCATCACAATGGGCCCCTATTTTGCGTTTTGGGCAGTGCATCCACGGATGGTCCAGGTTTATTCAGGGAGGACAGTTTCCATCACAAAACATAGAGGAAGGGTACCACCTAGTGGGAGTAAACCCACATTGCAATTAAGAAATGCAAAGGGCTCCTATTGCCGGCACGACCCAAGGTACATGATAAAGAGAAAACTATACTTTTTTGGTTTAAAAAAAAAAAAAAAAAAGTAGATTTAAACTATTATACTAATATATTCAACTTCTTGAGAAACTTCACAGAGCAAGAACACATTTTACCCCTGTTCTGAACTAAAGTTTTATTTCTTCTTGCAGTCTGCATTGTGTGAAATGGTCTAATATCGCTTAGAAAATGCCTAGTTATGTACGACTGAATTGTCTGAATTATCATACTGAATGCAGTGAAATATTTAGCCATCTGCATAACATCATCAAAAGTTGTGAGTGATCTAAACCGAATTGGAGCTTCAAATATGCTAATTTAAGCTTCACAGTCTTGCTTAGAGGATGCAGGAAAAAGAGTCTGGTAGTCCCATAGCAGAGTTTATTGCCTAATAGTCAAGAATCCTTCACATTTTTGGGACTTATGTTCTCTCTAAAATGTGTGAATTCCATGGGTTTGACTTTGACAGTCATTGGGTGGCTATTACATGAAACCTTTCTCATTTATGAGTCATTGTTCATAGTGAAATTCATCAGCCTTGGTGTTATACTCAAGTCATACCAAGGAATATTTCCCAAAACTTGAAATATGCATTATTCCATCCAAAGACAAAAGAACTCAACTACTTCAAAAGCGAGTACTCTCTTTCTGCAAACTCAGTATCACTGTATATAGCTGGACAACACAAATGCAGACATTCAGAGATTTCCATATTTCATATGAATTGTAATGAATGTTACCTGTGAAGTTATACCTGATAATATCTGCTCATAGAGCTTGTTTTGTCTGTGTATTTGCCTGTGCAGTTGAATATGTTTGGCTGGAACTTCATGTTCTAGGAAATCCAGCTGCTATGAAAATCCACATGTTCAAGCCTGAAAGATACAACCTGTGTTATTCTGATTTTTCAGTAAAGGACCTCAGAAGGTCATCAAGTGCTCAGGCACTTTCCTCCAGCTGGGGGGCTGCAGACATTGCTGTGGATAATTCTGTGGGGGCAATGCTCCGCAGAGTCTGGAGGAGTGGGAGGGAGGAAATGAGGGAGGGAAGGACAGCTATTAGCTGTGTATTCTGTGTCCTTGGCCGATACAGAACTACAGAGTGTGACTGAGAAACATAATCAAGTGAGCAATTAGTGAAGTTCAGAGCTGTGTTAATTTCCTTCAAGCACCTTTGCAAAAATTGGAAGACAAAAGGTACTCTCTCAATGTCATGGAGACATGCTGGTAGTTTCAGCCTCAGTAAAGAGGAGCACTGAAGGGTACACCTTCTACACGTGGTCATGGGTCACTGAACTTGGAGGACACAAGAAAAGAGGGTATGCACCTTATGTTAGCTGGAGAAATAAGTCCTAGCTGCTTCTTTTCAGGTGAAATCTAGGAAAATGTGATGCATGATCTCCTGTGTTCTGATTAATTATCAGGAAGTTACAGCTCTGTTCAGTACCAAAGAAGCAGAGGACAGATATGTCATTTATGCATGCAGTGGTGTGGTATTTTACATGCGTGACGTGAAGTTTTTCTCCTATACTAAATTACTTATAACCCCTATGGAGCCACTTTAAATCAGAGTTATTTTTTGTGAGCCTGGGCTCTCTGAAATTTATCTTCCATATTTCTGTGAAACATTTCATTCACGTCTTCAAATCTTCCCTCAGCAATTTTCCTATCTGTGAATAAATAGCATTCTGACCTAGCTTCTATCACAGCAATGACTAGAAAGACAACTAGACCTCTGCACATGTGAGTGGAAACTACACTGTTTTTACATTAACCATTAGCCTGGGTCAACAGCATTAAGCTGTCTCCTAGAACTGACAGTAGGAGGATTCAGCAAAAGACTTCTTATAATAGGGAAAATGTAATCATTATCTAGCTAATTAGGATATTAAAAACAACCTCTACACCCACTTCTTACCAGCCTGCCTTCCTGTAGGTCAGTCAGGCTTTAGAATAGGTTTTAGTAAGGTAAAAACACATTTTTGGTGCTTTTTGGATACAATCAAAAGATGAGAGCACAGGTCTGCAGAGGAGCAAGTTAAGGGTTGTCCCTAAGTCTGTTCTTCTGAGAAGCTAATCACAAGGGTGGCATCATTCATTGGGAGGAATTCTATGCAGGAGAAAATGCTTTTTAATGAAATTTTCAACATTTACAGGTCTTACTTACACCCTTTTTTTTAGAAAAATGTGTTTAACAAAGGAACTCAAAATGTATTGAAATTATTATTATTATTTTCAACAGAGTGATTCTTCAAAGGTAAAGTAGTTAATAATAATGACATTGGTGATTGTGTCCTTTAAATTTATGTGTTCACTTTAGTTGTGATTACTGGAGGTATACTGTTTACTAATCTAGCATGTTTCAAAATCATAACTGTAGTCAGTGAACAGTAATTAATGCATTTACTTTTGCTTTCTACCACTATGTAACAGTGCAAGCTGTGCTTAGCCAATGTCAACTCTTTAAACTAGAATAAAATAAACAAATGAAATGCAGTTATTCATTTCAACAGGCTCAGAAACCGAATATACTGCTTTGTTCTCTTTGCATCTTTTTCTGTTAAAAACTATTTTAAAATTCTCTTTAATGAAAGATTTATTTTTTTTAATAAAAGAAATATTACAATCCTTACCGTGGTGCTTGCAGCACTGAAAGAAAGACAATACATACAAAAGTATGAAGAGTGTGCAAGCCCACAGCAGGCACTCTAGTATAGATAAGTTGGCAACTGATTTTTTTTACTACCTTAGTCACCTTGCTTGACTGCCTAAGAAAACCATGTTTGCACTAGTTTGGGTTTTTTCTCTACCAAGACCTATGTTTGTATCCTTGATGGCAGAACTGATCTTGTTGGTGTCAAATCCTGCTTGTTTCACACCCCATGTAAAGTAACAAGTGGTATTAAACTATCAAGGAAAGAATGGTGTCACAAGGCTTCTTTAGTGTTTCACTAGTCCCCTGCTTGCTCATGTCCCCTTGGGCTATCAGTCCTGGAGGGTGTTCAGAGTACAGCAGAGGTGGTTCCAGCCTACTAGTGTATTCCTCAGTTAAGCATCTGTCAACTTCATCATCTCTTGACACAGGCTGAAACGAAATTATAAAGTCTCGTTAGAGACTTGCTGTTCACCTTCACACCTAGAAGATTAAAAACAATATCTATACACAGAGAAAGAGAATCTTTATTGTTAGATTATTCAAACTTGTCTCTCCTCCTTTGGCCTCAGAGCACAGACTCTCCTACATGGTAAGTGCAGCTCTGCAAGCTCTGAGCTGCTCCAGATACCCTGGAAAATATCCATTCTGTCAAGACCTTGCCAAAGTACATGTCACCAATGGCTATAACTACAGTTCATGCCAGTGGGGACATCTGTGAGTGAAGGCTGTAATTAGATACTCTTAGCTCCTGCAGGCAGTGTATCTCAGCTGTCAACCTGTGCCAAAAGAGATGCTGGACCTTCTATTCACTGATACCCTTCCTGACCTGCTATATGAACTAGTGTGTCACGGAGAATACATTTCTTTTGAGTTACTTGGCAGGGGAAATGATTTGCTGCTAAACTGCCAAAAACATCTGCGTAGAGAGTGACATAGCAGACAGCCCTCTGCTACAGCCAAAGTTGAGTTTGCCAGAATGTTTTCTTCAGCCCTTATGTGTTTCCAGAACTTCTCCTACGCGTTACCCACTGCATAGGCCAACCTGATTTTCAGCTCAGACTGAGCCAAGCTTGAAGAAACTTGGAATCAACTTAATCAGGCATAGCTGATGTTTCCCAGCTTGCTGATGTTTGTGTTAATGAGATGTTATTGCCCAAAGTAATGCAAAGCAGCTGTTTCTTACCTATAAAGGAAAACAGAGTTGTTGCAGTTCATTTGGAGGTGAGTTTGTCTAGAAAGAATACTGATCAAGTTTGCAGATGATACAAAATTTGGAGGAGCTGTTGACATCCTGGAAGGCAGAGAGGTCCTGCAGAGAGACCTTAACAAATTAGAGAACTATACAGTCACCAACCATATGAACTTCTACAAGGGTAAGTGCTGGAGAAGGAATAGCTTGAAGCTGTAGTAGAGGAGGTTTAGGTTGGATGTTAGAAAGAGGTTCTTTACCCAGAGGGTGGTTGGTAGTGGAACAGGCTCCCCAGTGAAGTGGTCACAGCACCAAGCCTGACAGAGTTCAAGAAGCACTTGGACAATACTCTCAGGCACGTGGTGTGGCTCTAGGGGATGGTCCTGTGCAGGGCCATAAATTGGATTGGATGATGCTTGTGGGTCCTTTCCAACTCAGCATATTCTGTGAGAAGCCTGTCTTCCTGCTTAGAAAACTTGACTGCATGTATTTTGCTCTTGGCCTCTTGGAGACGCCCAAATAGGATTCAATTAATGTGTCTAGAAAATTCTGAATGTGCTTTCCTGTTCCAAGTGTTTACATAGAGGGATTACTACTCTGCTTTGTAGGGATTTCCTATAAGATGTCATCTGTCTACAATAGTTGGGAGCTTCAGTCATGTATTTAAGTACAAATAATACATTATCACTAAAAGTGAACATATCAGCAGAATAAATGTTTGAGAGACTATTTGGGATATTTAAGAGGTATATGGAATGAAGAGTGTTAGTGTTTAGATTTAATGAAGTTCTAACGAAGCAAGTGTCTGAATTTACGGAAAGTCACAGCCACTTATTCCATCAAGCTACACACTCCTAAGCCCTTGAGAATATAGGAATTAGATGTTTAAAAAGTTCTCCTCTCTTTGTATCCTGCAAGCTGTTGGAAAAAATAAAGATTAGTTATTAATTGCTTATGAACTAAGAACAGGAATTATCTTTCCTGTGTCAGCAACAAGACAACAGAAGAAATATTTACCATAAAGCTTTGCTAGTTTGGAAAGAGTTTTGCCCATGCAAAGCAAATTGTTTATTGTTTTCACCTTTTAACTCTTCATGTGTATTGTATATGTACAGTTCTTGCCACAGTGCCCTTCTCAGAAAATGGAAAGCTTTCTTCATTACTGTTTGTATTTTTTAACCGAATGCCATGAGTCTAGATTGTATCAGAACTGAGTCCCTTAAATAAAATCCTTTCAAATAAAACAAGCAGAAAAAAAATCTGTTCAGCTCAAGGAGGTTAAATCACATAGAAATAGGTTGAGATTATAGGATGGATCTTAGTGAAGGGGAAGCTTATCTGAGAAGCAGGAGATAAGCATAAAGCCTGCAGTCATAGTGACAAAAAAAGGCTTCTGGAATAAGAAAAGATTTCTTCATAAGTCAAGACATTGTCTGTGACTGACAATCTGAAAGAGAAGAAAAATTAAAGCTGCCAAGTATAAGGATTTTTAAGAGGGAAGAGGAGAAAGGAAGAATGAAATATACAGTTAAGAAAAAGCAAAATAAATACAGAATTATTATTTCTGTATTTTACCAGCCCTCAAGTCTATCTCTTCAGTGTTTTACAGGAGTGCAATAGCTACATAGCCATGTACTTAATACTGTGTATAATACAAATATATATATATATATAAAACAATAACTGTGGTTATTCAGACCTGTTTGATAGTAGAGTGACTTCAAAATACTCATCGGTAACCTGCCCAGATGACCTTTCTTCTTAACCTCTCAGCCTCTGTCCTCGAGTCAAGGCTAATGTGGCCCTCCCCTTGATTTCCAGTGGACAAAGATGATGTTTGGATCACCACCAGCTGGCAACAGGAGGACATGTGCTAGTAGGGATGTTCTGGTTACTTTCTCCAAGAAAAATCTACCTTCTTCCACTGACTGTGCTGTTGCTTTTTTCCATCATCCAGGGTGCATATATTCAACACACCTATTTGGGGTTTTTTGCTTTGTAGTAGAAAGAGAATGTCTTTGTGACACCAGAGAAGGTACTTATGCACACCCCTAAGAGTTGGCATCTCTGCAGGTACAAGAGGCCAGATTATCAACAGTGCCAAATTAATTACAAGTCATGCATCCAGAGCAGGGGTCAAGAGTAAGATGGGCTGGAGGAGCAGATGAATGGAACGGTAGCTATATGAAGGAAAAATATTTGTAACTGTGTTTGTATTAGTAATCATATTATCCACAGGGGCTCTTCAGAAATGAGCTGGGTACATTCCAGCAGTACGTATTTGATGTACAGGTTGGGAACCATCAAGATAATCTCATCTATACATGTTATAGTGACTGACATGCTGTAAAACTGACTGTGTAACAATTGCCCAAGTAGTTTTCCCCTGCTTCACATAATTTATTCTTCTGCATAAACCTTTTTTAGGTTTTTGAGCAAAAATAGTTTTGCCGATATTGTGCTTCCCCTGCGAAGAGTAAAATTTTGTTTACAAATCTCAGCTGAGTATTGTCAGTAAGCTTACTGAGCATTTAAACCTTACAGATCACGCTATCTTAGGCTAGCACCTGCTTTGTTCTGTTCACTTGTCCTGCATCTTATTTTGAGTTTTCTTGTAGGATTTAAACATTTCCTTTTCTATATAGTATTCAGCTTACTCAGAGCACAAATAAGAACATTTATGACACTATAAAGATTCTTGGTTGAAGACAACAAAGATGATTAGCTGTTTTAGCCACACAACTTCCACTTACATTAATTGGAGCTGTTTGGCTAAATCTTGGACTAGGTGATTGTTGTATCCAACTGAAATATTCTGTTTTCCTCATCTTTGAGTGTCTCAGACCTTGTTATTATGCAAATCACAAATCCACCCACACTTCTTCTGGCAAGTTGCTGCACAGGAAAGCATAACTAATTTAATTCATTAATCCTTGCCCCTGAAGTGCAAACATCTATCACCTGAGCTAGTTAGACAGTAGATTTTGTGCTATTTCAAGCTTCTGTACCAGAGTGAGAAACAATATACTGGTAAATGCACAAGAAGTCTGAATGTGTTTTGTCTAACACTGTGTGAATAAGCAAATATGCACAACTTTACCCCATATAACTTTTTTTCTTAGCTTCTACTTTCCATTCTTGCTAAATTTGATCTTCATAATGGCTTACTACTCCCAGTTAGATGACTTCTTTTTCTTTTTTATTGTTGTTAGTAGTAATATTTTCTGCGTCTTGTGTTTTAACTAGTCTGGGAGTATCACATTCAATGTTCGTGTTAAGATTCATAGTAATTTTCCTTAGAAAGGACTCTGAGTATGTCCACAGTGCTTTGGCTGGGTAAACCTCCTAATCTGATGCATCCAAATGAGGACCCAGTTAAATATGCCTCAGCTGGGAATGCCAGGCACCTGGCTGTCCAGGAGCTAATGCTGTGTTACTCCTTTTCTCACAGCTGAAAATCATGTCTGGCTAGCGAAATATTCCTTTGCTCCACTCTTGTTCAAGCTGCAAGTGCTAGAAGCTAACCTGCTTGAATTTGCACTGCAGGAGGAAAGAAATACGTTGGAATAAATTTGTTTCAGTCAGCTCTTTTTTGACATCCCAAAGAGTTTCCTGGCATAAATAAAAATTACTAAAGGCAGCAGTAAAGTAGGGTTCAGGTTGAGGGATTTGAATGATTTATGAGCAAGGACTCTAATAGGGAAGAAGAATGGGCTTACAAAGCAGCGTTAATACACCTTAGGTAGTGAAGCAGTAGACAGCTTGACTTGATAAGCAAGGATGATCCTGATTCAAAGTATCCCAAAACAAAATGTAAGTAGGTGTTAATGCCAAACTACGTGCCAAGTGCCGTTTTTAACATAAAAAGCAGTTGGCTTTAGAATCTAGCACAAAGAAGTGATGTTCCGAAAGCCAGGAAGCAAATCTTTCCCAGTGAAATCCACATGCAAATGTAAATATAGAAGTTGAAATTTTGGCCTCTCTCAATTTGGTGGCAAAGTTCCCTGCAGTTTTTGTCTGAATGCATGACTGTCTGCACAGCATGCATGCCTTTCCATATACACTTCTTGATTTCATCTAAACATTTTCTGGGGAAAGATCTGAAATTTAATTTTCCAAACAGTACAGTGACTTCCTTTTAATATTTATGTATACATTGTTGCAAGAAAAAATCATCACCCCTGTGGCAGTTTCTGGCAACTTTTGCAACTCAGTAGTTAAATCACAAATACTGATCAAATTCTTTATTAAAGTGTCATCAAAAGCTCCAGGGTCACAGGCCTAGCTGTTAAAACCCCAGTATAACTTTAGCACTGACTTCATAGTAACCTTAGATACTCTTTTCAGGTCTGTTGTGACTGAATTCATCTGCATGAACCACAGCTCTTGCTAGCCACAAACATCAGTGCCACATTTCCACAAGGCTTCAGAGCAACAGCAGTAGCCATTATCTTTTACCAATAATGCACCATTTTAGCACTACAAATGTTGTGATTGCTTCTATTATGACCTTAAAATAGTATTTCTTTAGGTGCATTTCTGATACTGTTTATCAAAGACAAGACATGTAAGATTCAGGCTAATAATTTCAGCTGTATAGGACAGGTGATGCAGAAAAAGTGCAAATATGTAAATGCACTCTGAGTTTTAGATCATGCATTTCAATAGGACTTTGAATGTAGTTTTCTTGCATATTATTCTTTCCATTATCACTCTTCTTTGTTGTCCATAATGCCTTTCTTTAAGGAAAGCATTGTTAATATAAAGCCTTAGACTAGTAAGAAGCTAATTACCTGTGTTTCAGTAAGTAAACTCTTCACACTGAACTATTAATAATTTATTATTTTTTATAATATTTACTTTTACAGTAAATGTAATTTTTTATAGCACATACCAGCTTTTACCACCCACACTTCAAGAGTTGGACTCGATGATCCTTGGGGGTCCCTTCCAATTAATTTTATTCTGTGATTCTAAAGCAAAGCTTTGATGCCCTTGGTGAAGCATGAGAGCCGTGTTGGGAGCAGCAGGTGGCAGTGCTGTCTCTGCTCTCTGTTCTTAAAGCACTGTAGTACCACAGCTGGAAGAAGCCATTTCATGGAGAACGTTTAACAGTGCAGGTTCCTGCAAACAGAGGCACTCCTGCTTATGGGCAGTGCTAACTAACCTCATCAGGGTGGTGTGAACTTACCCTCCATACTCTTTTTCATGTGAAATTCCTCCAAGTCATGTATCTACCGTTTGCCCCAGTGCATGTAGTAAGAAGTATAGGAGTATAGGTATATAGTAAGCAGTACAAGTGACTTTTCAATGCTTTTATTTTTTAACCCAAGATTTATTTACCTGCAAGTGATTGAAGGGTATGTCTTTACTGATTTTGTTGGCAGATCCACTGGAAGGCAGAGTTGCCACCTATTCCTTCTAAAGGTTCTCAGCAGTAAATAGAGTAACAGTGTCAATGACAGGAGCAAACACTACTACTGCAGTAAGGCTTCACCACATAATTAGAAGTCTGTCAGGAAGCTGGTAGATGGGACACCAGGCCATGCCTTTGTCTGCAAACTCTGCTTGCAGTCCATGACTCTGAGGTCATGTGAGACTGGCTGGCTCGTACCAGCGTGCTAGAGGCTCAGGATTAGGTTGTCTTGCAGACAGAGCCAACTGAAGTGGTCCAAGGCCCAAAACACAGGATTAAAGTTTAAGCAATGTAGATAATCAGAGGTCCAAAACCAGTGCTCACTAACTTATGCTCTGCTGTTTATCACTACAGGTATGCCAAATAGGACATCTGCTGCCTGCAAGGAGGTGGGGCAGGACTGGAGGAGGAGCAGGGACAGAGGGATAGATGCTGCCTTAGCTTGTTTGAGAGCGATGGGGAAAGGAATGGCTTGTTGCAAATATGTGATGAGAGTAAGACACAAGACCAGGCTTTCGTGATGAGTGTGATCAAGTGCCATTATCCCTTCTTATTTTTAATTCTCTTCCCCCTGTATTTTGAACAACCAAGACGAAAGCAGAACCAATAAAAACAAGAAATGTCATCTATGTGGTCTCTGTTATCCCAAGAGGACTCACATAAAGGATGAATTAGGCCTCTGGAGTTCACAGGAAGTAAGATAAAAGGCACAACTATAAACTGAGAAAATCAGTGAAGTAAAGTATTTCTCTTTGAAAGAATGAGATGTTAGTCTCATCACTGAGGTCAACAGTTTCAGGACATGTTAAACTAGGTGTCTGCATAATCACCTAAGTATTTCTGTCAGCTTCTTTATTACATAAATATGGATCTGGTTTTATCTTTAATTTGAACTCCTCAAACAGGACATCTCAGTTATCTGATGGGCAATATATTTGATGTACTGTCAACAAAATAAAGAAAATCCTTGGCCATTTAATATTACACCCTGAAAATACATACCAGTCAAACTGGAAGTTCCCCTCTGAGATTAATTCTAAAATTTATTCCTGTTAGTAAGAGTGTCTTGTAAAATACTTTTTTCAGAAGGGATTTGGAGGAGAAGTGGTATTTTGGTGAATCAGCTGAAGAAGTCATTCCTTCATAAGGACAGATGGAAGTGGGAGGAGAAAATGAGCAGAAGATGTTGACCCAAGGTTCACTGCCAGGACTGAGAAAGGAGAGGTTATTTGTGCATCATCCTGCTTTGGACTCAGATGGGCTGCATCTGGTAATAGGATAAACTGATAGTATCAGCAGAGATCAGCATTAAGTGAGTGAAATTAAATTAAATGAACACACACACACACAGGCTAGGAGAAACTGCAGACCCAACTTCAGAATTTTTTTTTTAGTGTTTTCAGAGAATGACAAAATAATTAAGGTTGGAAAAGACCTCTAAGATCACTGAGTCCAATTTTTAACAAGATTTTGTTCTTTCCTATTCCATGTGTTAATTATTACTACCCTTATTGTTATCCTTACTTGCAACTACGTATTACACTGCTGAATCAGGATCACAATGACTTTAAAAATGTGTGACTGACAAAAAATTTTCAGAACAAAAAAGCCCAGCAGGGAGAAATATGGGAGAGTCCCATCTGAAGTAGAGGAACTGTTTCTTTTATGATGTGCCTGCAAACTGCAGCATTCTCACAGACGGATGGAAAGAAGAAGCTAATGTTAAAGGGCAGACTGAGGAACAAGTTAAAAAATAAAGTATGGTACATGTCACAAGAAGTTGTCAGTGCAGCCTTCTGACTAGTTATCTCACAGAGGCAGCGAGGTCTTTTGATGCTTCCTCGCCCTCTTTAATCAGTCCCTTAAGAACAAGTAGATCTTAGCTTCAAAGGCAGCACGGCTTGTCAAGGAAGAAAGCTGCCCGTTCCTCAAACCATGGATGGCAGCTTTACGTCCCACAGTGGTGGTTCCCATGTGAGGCTGCACGGCATTGGCAGGGTGGGCGTGATTACACAGCACCTCTTGTGCTCAGATGTCTTTGAAGGGCTTATGGGCTCTCCCTGCATTAATATTGATCCCCTCCATTTGACAGGATTTCCAAAGACAGGAGAAGATGCTCTGTAAAGCATACTTTTTAGCTTGATCCCTCACCTGTAAAGTCTAGATGAATCCACAGGCTTGCTGCATTTGAACTGGTTTTGTCTAGTTCTTTAGATAATAAGGTTTTCCTAATTAAAGTGTCATATTTTCTTAATAAATGCCTGTAATTTTTCTTTTTTTACTCTACCTACAAGACTTTTCCCAGAACCTAGCTGCAGTAAAGTGAGCAGAGTTCTGTATAGGAAAGCTAAGAAAGCTGTGATGTTAATTCATCCACAAAACACTTTGTTAGAGAACATCATTAATAATGACATTTGTTGAATCTGGGGAGACAGAAGGTGAAGTGCGTTTCAGTACTTTCTAAATCCAATTTATTGATTCTGCACCCTGTAATTTCTGGAAAAGTTCCTCCCTCCTCTTCCCCCCCCTCCCCCCCCCGAAAAAAAGAATCCTTAATACAGCACATCTCTTTTCTTCATTTTTAACTCCAATTTTCCAGTTTCATATGACTGCATTTTAAATGTGAACATCACTTATATTTCAACAAAAATTTCTTGTTTGTTATACTTTTCTTCTGATATATTACAGAAATTGTATATCTCAATTTACACACTTCCCTGTTGGTGACTCTACTTCCAGTATTTGCAACTGGATTTCCATCATGCTTCAGCAACTACTTGCAAGTGCTGCAATCCCATTTGCAGTCTGAACTAAGCCTGTGAATCACCTCTGATGTATGACTTGTTCTTATGGGCTTATTTTCACAGTGTAGAGACCAGCTATGCCAACCTAAGAAGTTTTCCAGAAGCAAAGCAGATCGTGAGCGGTGTGTCTGATAACATGTCCACAAACAATGTGTTCACAGATGCTGCTTCTTTGGTCTTCAACAAAATATAAGTCAAACAGCAGTATTAGAATCTGACACTGTTCTCATTAAAGCTATATTTCCATGCAGTATTGAATTCAGTTAGAGCTAACTCAGGCAGGATGGGTGAACATGGTAAATCGTGAAATCAGAAAAAAGGAGGGGTGGAATTAATTGCAAGAGACCATCCTCCAGTCCATGTCTCCACTGAGGCAGGATAAGAAACCTTGGACTAATCCTGGGAGGTATCAGTGTAATACACTGGTAATGATTCCAGTGAAGGAAATTCCACAATATGCTTATGTACAATATTTTAATGTTTCAGTACCCTTCCAGTTACAAAGAGTCTTTATCACATAAAACAAGAATTTCTGATAAATACTTATCAGATTTCTTTTTGTTTTCTTTCTAAACAGAGAAAGCAAAGTTGTTCAACATCCTCAAAATATATAGATTTTATGTCTGTATCAGGTATGGAAATACACTTCCACATTAAAGCTAAGCCAATCTGAATGTCAGCTGCTGCCAAAATGAACCACCCTACATTTTTCCACATTTTTCCCCATCCCTCATGAGATCGTGATGAACCAGATCAGAGTGGAGAAGCATTCAAATAAATAATAAAATTAGTTTTCTGCTGATTTAGTTCATTGGACCAAGCCCTAGGGAGAGCATCAGACAAGCACCAGTGGTTGGACTGGCTTAGCTGTGATGTGAAATGGAATAACTTCTCTTTTCTAGGCTAAATAAACCTCCTTGCACCTCTTTCACTGACCTTGCTTTCTAAGCCTTTTGTTGCTCTTAGGATCCCCTGAATCCTCTCTAGTTTTTCTGTATCTTTTTCATACACGTTTCTGTATCCAAAGAATGTTTAAAATGTATGATTCAGTTATGAGTGAACACTCCATCAGAAAAGAGGATTAGTTGTTGCTCATATGCTCTTCTGCCTGTTTTTCCAGGCCTAATTTGCTTGTGCCATTTCTGTGACTTTGCCTACCTGTGTAATAATTATGCTTATATGGTGGATGGATAAACACAAGTGTGGCACCCTGTACTGAGCTTTTTCAGTTTAAGGAAGATCATCCCTAGCTGCACCCTTCCCTACGTGGTCACTGCTCATGTGGCCATCTCATCATGCTTAATTTTAACTTAGGACATCATCTAAATTCCAGAAGAACCTCAGACAAGGGTTTCTTTAGGTGGAGAAGATAACTTCCCTTAAGTTTTCTTCAGTTTTGCCCTGTGTATACACTGACCTACATTTAGAGTAGGCACATGACAGATTCTCAGTCAGTCTTTTATGTAATTGGAACTCTTTGGGGGTTAATGGCTTCATGCAAGTATAATTTCATGGCACTCTAAAGGAATAAGATGTTAAGATTTGCTGTATTCTGTCTTTTATATATTTTTAAATAATTTATATTTCCCAGTATGGATTAACTCCTGATTTGTATTCATATATTTCTCTCCACACATGATCTAGAGTCTTGAAGCATTTGTTTTTTTGCTTTTAAAGCCATCACGACCTGAAACCATGTAGTCAACTGAAAATTTAAGTTTTTACTATAATAGCTTCTCACTCTTATCATTGTAAAAATGTGGAAAAATGGGAAGCCCGAGGATACAGAAACAGCAAAGTTAAAGCAATAAAAGTCCCAAATATATGCAGACTTAAATCCCATCAGTTGTTAACAAGTGTGAGGTTGGAGTCTGTGCTAGGGTGCCTGCTATGGATGAAATCCTTGCTGTAGAGAAGGGTGCACCAATGATGGCTCTTATCATTGACTCGTATCCCACCGCAGACTGCAGTAACCTGTGCATTGCTCTGTGTAACCAGATCCTGTCTGAGATGAGACAGCTTGTTCAAATCATTCAGAAATGCCTGATCCGAAAGGAAGGACTGCTGGGCTTTCCTGTTCTTCCTGTGAAAGCTCTCCTGTGGGTCTCAGAGTACAGGAACAAGAGAAGCCTATGGGCAGGCTCTGGATACTCAGAGATAACGTGGATGATGGGGATCTTTGGGCCAGGTTCTTTGTGGTGCAATGACATGGAGGAAGAAATCCCACTGACCTTTGTATGCTGCCTACCCTCTTGTGAGAACCTAGTGAGCTTTTGAAGCCTATCTTTCCATGTCCTTACAGAAATTTCTCTGGGAGTGACTGCACGTTGACTCAGAGCAGAAGCAGATTCTCCAATTCAGCTTTCTCCCTCAATATTGCACTTTTTCTGTTGAATATGCCTGCAGTTCCAGGTCCTCTGCCAGAAGCACCCACCCTAATGGAGATTATTCAGGCTGATGACTTATGGGAGAGGAGAAAGAGGAGGGCTCACTGCTTTACAAGTGTCACTCCAACACTTCACACATCATGATCTCATTCCAGCATGCACCACACACAGCGTGACCAAAGATCACAATTTTCCAGCATCAGTGTGAC
>JAWWES010000001.1:66717245-66771417 GCA_035583135.1 Lophotriccus pileatus
AGAGCTAAAATTCACACTGGGTCAACAGGAATTTCGTGGAACTGTGATGTCTTCCTACTTTGTAATAGATCAGGCCTCTTCACACTACTCCATAAATGGTGTTGAAACTGCAATAATCATTCAGCAACATGATCTTTGGCTTCAAACATGCTTTTGCTACTAGTGGAGCAGCTTGAACCATGTTCATAGTATATCCCAGTTATATCTGGTACCTCTCTCTTACAGATCATTTAAGCAAACAGGCATCTACATTATAAGTTTAAATGAACACTGAGGTCTTGCCTTTGGGAATAGCACTGCTAATTTAGTAAGGCAAGAAGGGCTGTGTAATGTAGACCTGGGGCACTGACTTGTAGCAACCTTTACCAGAATATGGGCAGGCACTTTCAAGATTTGCTGTGGGGAAATTGAAAAAAGGAAACAAGGGTGATGTTAACTTCTCAAAGATTGCACTGCCGTTGCCACTAGTTGTGCAAGTAGGTGAGTAAGAGAACTTCTATAGGCTAGAAATTTCTAGAATGATACATTTCATAGTTCAGTCATTGATTATTGCATTTGCTCTGTGTTATTGCTGTCTGGTTCAATAACTCTTGTTGGGATGAACATGGGAAGCTAAGCCTGAGGAAAAAGAGGCACAGGACACTATAAAAATAGTGGTGCAGAATTACAGGATCTCAAGACTTACGGCTGTAGGGCTGGTAACAAGTTTTAGATCAAGCCACCTAGTCCAGACCATTTGCTAAGATTCTCACATTTTTACTGTACTTAAAATATCCCAATAGAGGGAAAAGGAGCAGGTCCTGCAGTTAAAAGTTGTTTCCAGAACCCCAGCAACATCAAAATCTCTGTAAACAGAGCATAATTGGCACCTGCCTCCTGTTTTCTCATCTTAGCACAGGCCATGAACAAAGTTACTTCTTAAAAGCTGGCAGAGAGAAAAGGAAACCTGGACTCTGTATTTTGTCGTAACTTTTTGTATTTCTTCAGAACAAAAGGAGCTTAAGGCTAGGGCCAAAATTGCTTTCAATTGCAAACATACAGCCTGCAGGTGTGGGCAGAGTTTAGCCTAAAATAACTGGAGGCAAAAGAAGGGAAAAAGCAGTTTGAAAATGTGATGTCAGCAGGAGAAAATAGACTCTGTGGGGCACTGGTTTCCTGAAGTCTAGTTCTGTAATCAACACAGCTCATTACTGTAGATGCACATAATGTTGCAAATGGCATTTGGATGAACATATTTTGTCTTTCCACCATGCTCACTAGTTATGAAATTGTCTGCCCAAATTGCTGAACCATGCGTATTGTGTCAAAGAAGAGGAAAGCAGCAGATTTCCTTTGTCAGGGTGGATAGCCTGTATGAAAATCTCAGTCACAGAGTTTCAACTTTCTTCTGTTTAGACCCCTAGGAATTCTCCTGTGGAGGTACAGGACTTTGTATAGATGCCTCTTCCCCCTGCAGTGATAATCGTATTGCTTTCTTTTCCCTCTCAGTCTACAGTGCACACCTGACTCTGAAATCTGCAGGCCACGGTTTGGAAATGGGTCACCCAAGAAATTATGTGCCTTTACAGTTTCACTTCATTTTTTTTTTAACCAAAAGTCACTTTTTCTAATATTTCCATTCAGTCCTTAAATAGCATTATTATTGCTATGCAGGGACAATCCATCCTGCATTGAAGGAGGAAGTGACCACATATCTGAGATCAGCACAGATCACACATCACATTGCAAAGGCATATCACAAGTTCTGACTCTCATCTGAATTCACTTTGGAGTCTCATCATGGGATTAAAGGCAGCTGGACCTCTGTCTCAGCTGAGGAGGAGGAAGAAATGAGAAATGGAATGGGATTATAAATGATATCCTAAAGGTAAAGGAAAAAGATGACTGAAAGAGGACTGACTTTAGGGTCTTAATATCTTTTAGTGTTCAAACAGTGGCAGAGGTTGCTCAGAGAGGCTGTGGAGTCTCTGCCCTCAGAGATATTCAAAACCCAACTGGACACAGAGCTAGACAGTCTGCTCTGGGTGGCCTTGTTAGAGCAGTCAGGTTGGACAAGATGATCTCTGGGGATCCCTTCCAACTGCAGCCAGTCTGTGATTCTATGGTTCTGGAATTTAAATGTTTACTTCCATTTTTCTGGAGGGAAGAATGAGGTGAAAGCACAAAGTGAAAGTTAAAAAAACCTTTCCCTTTTTCAGTCCAATAGCATTGACTTCTATTAACCTTTACACCACTGCCAACCTTGTCAATGTAAGCATTCCCGTTATGTGGGCTGGATTTTATCAGCACCAAAGGTAACTTTTCAGCACATCCAGGCTACCTCTGGGGTTTTCCTCAGTGTGAAAATACGTGGGGCAGGGAAGAAGAACTGATTTGCATTCTGGTTCTCCCTCCCCATGGGGTCAGGATTTGGCCAAAGCATACATTTCACCCAGGAACTAGGAAAAGTGCTGGGATGTTTTATGTAGATGCAAGTTATGCATGCATGAGTGAGGAAACTATGACATATTCGTAGGGAAATGTGTGTGGGAATTGGTTTAGTATCCATGCTGAAGAGCTGCTCATATTTAAAAGAAAGACAGGTCAGGGGTTCAAATGGAAACCTGCACATAATGCAGGTTATCCTGTACAAAATTCTATACATGTTTGTAGGGCTGAGTTTTAGGCACCTGGGCCTCAGCCTCTTTGGCTATATTCATGAACTGCCTCATCACCTCTTCTATCATTTAAGGCACTCCGTTACCCAGTGCAATTTTCAGCATCAAGTTAAGCACCTGAAGGTAACAACCAAAAGCAAAACTGGCTCAAAGCACAGGCAAAATAGGCAAATGTCTGGGTTAGCAATTGCTGGAGAATAATTGATCCCCTCTCCTCTCTTTTTACCTGTCTGTGCCCTCCCAAAATTTCACAGCATACTGCCAGCCCTATTCCTCTGCTTGTGCTGCTAGATTAAATTTTGCATTTCCAAGGGAATGAAATTCAGTCATGCCTGACAGCTGACAATCAGTGAGCTAGATCTGGAGATGGGCTGGACCTCACAACTTATCGCTAACACATTCATGCTGTTAAAACACTACTTAAGTGCCAAGAGCTGCCTTAATCCAAATTATGGTCTGAAATTCTTAAGGCATACATTTCCCATGTCTGAATTGTATGTACTATAGAGATGTATAGCAAAAGAAGAAAACAAAACAAAACAAACTAACAACAGTTTTTTTAAGTTAAAAGAGCCTCTACCATCCCATAGTCTAGTACTGGGCTGATTGCTTTCCCAACCAGTATAGTTATCCATGGATTATTTTGGTTCCACACACCTCTCCATGCTACCAAATGTAAGACACTTGAATTACGATACCAGTTTCTACCTGGTAGTGAAGCATTGCATATATCAATTTACTAAACATGGGAACATAACTGGCTAAGTCCTACCCCACAAGTCCCAGCAGTTTATGGTACAATTAGTCAGAGGAAAGTTGAAAGTGAAGAAAAAAAAAATTCCAGGCGGAGGAGGAAATGGACAAGATAAGTTGAGCAAGAAAAAAGGCCTAATATTTCTTCACCCGCCCCAGAAAAACACATATAAATAGTGAGAAAGCGAGTTCCCCTGCTCACTGATCACAACTTACTTGCTGGGTCTCTCTGGGACTTGCACCACCCCTACAAGATGTGGGCAAAGGTACTGTCTTGTTTCTTTGCACTGTAAGATGCACTTCTCTGTTTAAGCTTTTGTATCCTCACTCTGTGTATTTCAGTAGGTGTACATCAAAGCACGGGATATGTGGTTCACCTGCTTTAAACTGCTTGTAACTGCTTTCTCAAGAAAATCTCAAGTACAAGGCTGAATGAGAACTTTCCTGTATTAAAGGGTACAATTCTGGTCACCATTGCCAGAAAAAGGGGAATCCAATGTGAACAACACAGTGAAAAGATATGAGCATATTAGGGTTGAATTTGTATGTGTGTGTGTGTGTGTGTGTATGTATACATATATATATGTGTGTGTGTGTGTATACATATATATATATATATATATATAAAGGAGAGGAGGAGCTGGATTTTTCTTTAACTTAGCAAAATGAAGGTCGAAAGGAAATACCATAACTCTGTGTGGCTATGTGCAGGGGAGTAAAGGAAGGGGAAGGATGAGGGTAAATGGAAGGAGATAATTTCCAAAGAAAAAGAAGATAAATATTCAGTAATGACAGTATAAAAAAGAAACTGTGTGCATAGACTGGTTGTAAATAACATATACCTCTACAGGGGGGACATTTCTAATGGTCCAAGAAGGGAAGTTCTAGATGAGTTTCTAAGATAGATACAAACAACAGCTCGTAGCTCCAACCAAGAAGCAGGTTGAATTATCCTAATAGGTCAATGCTCAATAGGAGAGGAAAATAAATATATATAATTCCCAGATCAGCATGATCCAGGAACAAGGAGCCACTGCTTTTCAAAGAGGCAAGATCTTGCCTTGGAGAAAAGCTGGGACTCCAGCTGAGAGTGAATTCAATGCGAGCTGGAAGCTAAGAGCAACATGTGCAAGGTAGGGCTGCCAAGTCCTGCCTCCCACTGAGCTCCAAGCTCAGCAAGATTTGGGATAGTAATGCTGCTAATCAGGGAGATGAAATCTTGCCTTCTTATGTGGTAGTGGTTGCACTGGCTTGAAATGTCATTTTCCCACTGATTTCAGTAGCAATAAGGAGATGCTATGGAAAGATAGTGTTTTTTACTTCTATTTGTTTTATATGTGTGTGTGTGAATAGTCATTAGAGACAGAGATAGATAATCTTGCAAAGTTATAGCACCTGCGGTACATACTCTCAAGGACTCAGGTCAGTGAGAAAGCAGAAGAAATACAGAACAGAAAGTAAAAATAAAGTATAAATAACACAGTGGCATTTCTGGGAATAAAAAGGGGAAGAATCCAAACATTAGTTATGCTGATGCAATTCACATAAGCAGGGGCAGGACAACAAAAATGGCCAGCATGCTAAGCAGTAGAGCAAAACTGAAAGCAAAAAAAAAGAGGAAAGAAAAAAAACACCAGAGTTTCCTCTAAATATAGATAAATATCTACTTCTTCTTTTTCTTCATTTTTTTCCCTTCCTAGACAATTACAGGAAATTTTGCCAATGTGATTCATGGTTTGAATGCAAATCATTTGACAGACCAAGTAATTGAGAGAAGCAAGCGAATGATTCTGGATACTCTTGGAGTGGGGCTTCTGGGTACCAGCACTGAGGTCTGCCACAAAGTGACACGGTACAGTAAGGTAAAGTGCCTGGCATTTCTAGCACACTCTAAGGTTTAGCTTTAAGAAAAGCGAGGGGAAATTTGGGCTATAAATGGGAAATTTTGCCATGATGTAATTCTTTTGTGGATGGAAAGAGACATGGTGTTCTTTCTACTGGAGACAAGGAAACTTCAGTGCTCAAGTTACTGTTCACTCTGGATGGGCAACAGTTTGTGTATCAATCTGTATCCTAAGATCCCCCTCCGCAAACACAGAGAATTAAGAATCCCTTCCTTTCTTTCACTTATGAGATTTTATTAAAAACATCTGCAAAGTAAACATACTTATCACCAGCCTTTCAAATTAAGGGACATTTAAAGGGATGGAGAATTAGTAGTGGATTACTTCCAGTGCATAAAACGTAATTGTTGTCAAAGGTACATTAGCCATGTTTTTCCTCTAGTCTTGCTCTCTTTAAACTAGAGGATTACTTGACCCTAAGGAAAAGCCCTTCCACATAGGAGTGCATCAGTGAGGAAGAATTTAGCCCACTATTTTATCATTCAGACCTGCCTAGTTGACTCATGCTCCAGAGCTCTGTGTGCTGATAGGTCTCTTCCCACAGAGAACACCCCTTTCCAAACAGTGGTAGTTTATGTCCTTTGATTCATTTTGCAGCACCAGGAGGCCATCTGTCGTTTACTCAGGGTCTCACTAAAACATAGAAAACTGAAACCTTTAACTGCACATCTTCCCTGACAAGATGATGACAGTCCTGTCATTTATGTTGGACTCGATGACCTCAGAGGTCTTTTCCAACCTAATTGATTCTGTGATTCTGAGGGTACTGTCAGTGCCTGGTGAGAAGAGATATCAATGGCCAGAGGTTTTGTGAAGGTACTGAGTGGCCAAGTGGATGGTGTTGGTCTGCCCCCTGAGCTCTGTTTGAGTGAAATAGGACATAAACCAACAGGAAACTGAGTTTCTTGTCATACCTTCTGAAAGAACAGAATTTTTCACATCAAAGTTAGGACCTAACACACAGTTAGGTCCCAAGAGGGTATGGTCTGGTCTCAGTTACATCAGACATACGGCACACATTTATCCTTGGGTTCAGGATTTTGAATTAACTGATGTCAATTTGTTTCAGATCTACAGCTCAGATTTATCCAGTACCATCTGGGGACACTTGGATTTCCGACTGCCTCCTCTGTATGCAGCTTTTGTGAATGGAGTGGCTGTAAGGGATGCTCTTTTACTTGCTCTTAAATCACACTAATTGATGCCATTCTTGCTCCAGAGAGAACAAAATGTTCCAAAAATCTGATTCTGAAGCCTGTTACAAAACTTTCCTAGACAGTTCTCCTAATGTGCTTGAACTTCCTTCCAATGAGACTGAGCTTAAGCTGATCCAACTCAACAGCAATACCGTACCTTTAATGTGGGACCTGGGACTGTTTTCAAAGGTCAGAATTCTATGGCTTGTTACAAGCTTGCTACAGCTGCTTAGAAAGAGACACTCTAGATGTCACTGATTTCACTGGGATGCAAATTCCATGCCAACTGGCAAAGTGTACCTACAGAAAAACACAGGCAGATGCACATGTAGATACGCACATATATAACATCACCAGGCAATTTAATCTTCAGTTACCCAGTTTGCAAAAGCCAATTATATATTTTGGACACGCACTTTGTCATTAAACCAATAACTGGCTCCCCAGACATTTGTCTAAATTCAGGTTGAGGGTGAATGCATTTGAAATTGAAAGATGCATAAGAGGTGGGGTAGACAAATTTGGCAATTATGCAAAACTGGAGAAGGTGACCAACCAAGGAAATGGTACTATTAAGCCTATTTAAATTAGTGTGACAACAAAATCAGAGGTCCAATTTAAAAGCTCATTTCCAATGTAGAGAAAATTATGTTGGAAATGAGATCTGGTACCTCTCAGCTCATAGCAGCCCTTGTGATATTCAAATCTGGCTGTTAGCAGGTATATGATCATTTCAGTTTACATCTCGGTCACAGGTCAATTATAAGCACTTACTGAAGACAGCAGAAACACAGCTTATTGGGTGTTGGACACAACATTCCTTATGCTGCACTGCAGGGCATCTTCCCAGATGGCATCAAAGTTTTTTGAGGCAGAGACTGGGTTTTCTTTATTCTGTTCAGAAACACAGTCCTCATAAGTGCATATTCCCAGGGCAAAACCTGAGCACTGGGGAGCCTGAGCACCTTCCCAGTCTGCACTGAGGTAACACATGGGTGAACAGATGCGAAGGTCAGTTTTTGAAGTATTAAAAATGCTGTCCCTAATGCTCTCAGGTCCTTGAGGATTCTCAAAACTTTGTGAGGGAGGGAACATGTCTGATAAGCAGTACATTACAAACACTGACTGCGCTGCATTGCTGCCTGGAGCAGTCTGCTACCAGAACAGCAGCCATATGCCATGCTGGGAACGCCCAACATCTTTATGAGCAACTGGGCTCTGGGCAGAGTTAAGAGAAGCACCACTTTGGATACTTTCTCGGGCTAAGCAGCTCATCCCAATATTAAGACTGTAGCTTTCTCCTACTTCCAGCAATTCAAGGGAGTCTGGTTCCTTATGTGACCAAGTCTTGTTTCGATGTGCTGAAAGTTCAGGCTAAAGCCTCCTGCATATTTGCAGGCTTGTGGATAGTTGCACTGGAGAAGTTCTGATAATAAAACTTTCATTGAGCAGTATGGATTCGACTGCTACAGCTGTGTGGTGTGAGTCCTAATGGCAGCATCAGATGCAGCACTGTAATTTCATTATGTTTATATTTCATTATGTTTTGGATGAAGTGCAAATTCACTGTTCACATGGTGGACCTAGAACTGCTGCTTAAATTACACAAGTCTAATTAAAGCAGGAAAAACCAATTGCAGGAAAAAGGAATCATTGTCATACTGGTTTTAGTCTGGTGCAACTTGAATTAGAATGATATTTGTTTGAGGCAAGACTTTTATTGCATTACCACTTCTCCGGGAGCCATGTTGGGAGTAAAGCTCTTAAAGACTTTTGAAGGTTTGCTTTCTAAGGAAAATCTAGTTCTTTGGTACTTTTTTTACCAGTTACAGTAGTTCCATTTGACTGAGCCAACCTTGCCAAGTCAGAGTTTATTTCTAATGATGAAACAATGCTGCTTTTTCCATTAGGTGCACTCTATGGATTTTGATGACACCTGGCATCCGGCCACACACCCATCCGGGGCTGTGCTCCCTGCCGTGATTGCACTCTCAGAGGCCTTTCCTCAGAAGAAAAAAATCTCAGGTCTCGATCTGCTCTTAGCTTTCAATGTGGGAATCGAAGTGCAAGGTCGGCTGCTGCGCTTCTCAAGTGAAGCCAGGAATATTCCAAAAAGGTACGTAGAAATGTCTCAGGTAGAAAGTTGAAGGGAAGGGTTTTTTTCTCAATGTTAATATACTTAATTACATGTCAGTTAAAATACAGATGGCATGGTTATTCATATTTTCTATGCTGTTTGTCTGGAAATTTAGGAAGGGGTCATCTTAAATGTAAATACACTTACTTGACTCCTTAGGCTTTAGTTAATAGATTTCTCTTTGAAAGCATTGACCAATTCACCAGAAGGAGGTGATGATCTTCCTACTTATAAAAAAGAGCAGCAAGAAAATGGGATGTACTTAAGGGAAAGCCTTGAAGTGTGAGATGACCTGGTTGTCTTATTGCTATTTTCTGTGTGTTCTTTCTATCAATTTTGCAAAATTAGTTCAGAATAACAAAGCTCGCCTCTCACGATATGTGTAATTTAGAGATGACTATAAATGATTATAGACTTATAATAATATATAAATTTAAATTAGTATAATATGACATTAAATACAAATTTATATGTGACTTTAAATTTATAATAATGTATAGATTACTATAAACTGTGATGCTTTTGCCGTTATTCTGTTCAGTATGCTTTGAACCATGAACAGTTCTAACATTTCAACTGTTTTCTGGGGAGGCCCTATAGCGAGTGGCACTATTCCAGTTTAACTTGTTCCTGGGGGAAAGTGACAACTCTCTCGGTTAGGTCTGCACATGAATTCTGACTGTATGTTTCATTATGGTCCAAATCTGTCTTCCACAGCTGTGAACAGAAAGCCTGTGTACACAGTGAATTCAGGTAAATTTTTGAAATATGGTAATGAAGATATTTTTGCTTTCTCAGGTTTCACCCACCGACTGTGGTTGGTACAATGGGGAGTGCAGCAGCTTGTGCTAAACTGCTAGCTCTTGACCAGCTGGGATGTAAAAATACCTTGGCTATTGCTGCCTCCTATGCAGGTGCCCCACTGGCTAATGCAGCAACCCAAACAAAGCCCCTTCACATTGGCAATGCTGCCAAGCATGGACTGGAAGCAGCTTGCTTAGCTTCACAGGGCCTTCAAGGAAACAAACAGATCTTGGACATGGAGTCGGGGATAGGTGCCTTTTATACCGATTATAACCCACAGACTCTGCCAACCTTGCAGTCCTACCCCTGGTTGTTGGACCAGCAAGATGTGGCCATCAAACGCTTTCCTGCTCATCTTGGAACGCACTGGGTGTCTGATGCAGCATCTTCTGTTAGGAGGAAGCTTGTGGAGAGCAGTGGCAACTTGCTCCCTCTTGATAAAATTGAGAAAGTAATTCTCAAAGTCCCTGAGGTCAAATACGTGAACAGACCCAGCCCAGCCTCAGAACATGAAGCACGACATTCCTTCCAGTTTGTTGCATGCTCTGCTTTGCTGGATGGCAGCATGTCAGTCCAGTCCTTCACCACTGAGAATATTCACCGGCCAGCCCTGCAGGAGCTCCTCCGTAAAACAGAGCTGGAGCACCCTCCTGATAACACACCCAGCTTTGAGAGCCTTTACTGCGAAGTGAGTGTCACACTTCGGGATGGCAACACGATCAGTGACCGCTGCGATACGTTCTACGGACACTGGAGGAAACCTCTGAAAAAGCAGGACTTGGAGAAAAAGTTTCAATCCAATGCCCTCAGCGTCCTGCCCGCAGAAGCCACAGAAGGCATTTTAGAGACCGTGTACAACCTGGAAAAAGTAGAGGACTGTTCTGTGTTAGGTACATTTCTATCAGGACAGTCAGCTAGAGAGCTTTCAGAGAAGCTGTGCTCTTGAATGGTCCAGATGACAGCTAGATGCTGTTCACAAAGCAAACACAAAATTCAGGGCAAACTCTTGCTTAGTGACTCAAGCACTTTTAACTAAGACTCCTGTAACACAAGAACCATGTTCAGTCCAGTACCATAGGTTTTGACTAAGTAAATAATTTAGTGCGTACGTGCAGAGCTCAGTCAGGCTGAATAGAAGATCCTCTAGCTGGCACAGCCAACTTCAGCTTTGTTCCTCTAGAGGCAGAGCACTCGCTGCTTGTGCACAACACAAAAATTTCCCTGCTCTTCTGCCAAAAATCTATGTCCTGCTTCTCCTAAATAACTCCATACAGGAAATCCAAATTCTGGAGGAGTATGGAAATGCTGTGTCTGTGAAAATCATCACTGTTAGGAGGACAGGGAATAATAAAGCCTTTACATATATAATTTATTTCTGTAGATTTATCTCTACAGCCTCCTTGAAGAGGCCACCTGTTACATCTGAGCTTTGACCTTTGTGCTAAAATAAGCACAGCACATACAGAGCAGTGGCACTTGATACTCCGCACCACGTCAGGCTCTGCTGTAATGACTGGCCTTGCACTGATGGGCTAAAGGCCAGTGCTCATCCTGATCACACCAGCTGCCGAGCTACAGGGACAACTCAACACTCCTCGTCATAAAAGCGTTATTTCCCAGTTCCATCTTTTGGCTGCTCTGTGGTACAGGTCTGTTCCTGTTTTATTCCCGCTCCAGTTACAAGGCGCTTGCTCAACATGACACAATTAGCACATGATGACAGTTTAGATTCCTTCAGGCATGGCGAAGATTAGGCTACAGTACACTTGGCATGAGTGACAGGGACCTGTGAGCATCAGAACACTTCTTATGTGAGGCAATTAAGTGTCCGCAGCAAAAATCAATATACCTTGATAATGAATTCTGGGAATTTTTTTGTTCCTTCAGGAGTATAAAGCCTTGACAGACTGTGCTTCTAAGAGAAGCTGACAACCTTTGTTTGCATTTGTAAGATCAAAGCATGTATTCTAACATACATAAAATCTTCCTCAGGGTACTAAACTATGTATGCAAAAAAATCATGAAATAAAGCTAATTCATTTTACTAACTAAATCTCAAATGGCTCCATTTATTAGAGCAAAACTTGTCTATTTTCCCCATATAATGCTTTCATTTGTGCTGGATCTTGGTTTATAAAGTTGGTTTACCTAGGGGCTCTGCAAAAATTTCAGAAGTCCGTTTCTTATAATCACTTAAAGACTTACTAGAGAAGAAAAAAAACCAAATAACCACATACTTTTCCTCTTCTGATTATAAAGCAGACTTGATTTACTCATTCATACTGCAAGTAAACAGGCTCATTTGCAGCTATTTCACCTGTAATTACAGCTGGGTAACAGCAAATGTGAACTACTGATGATCATTAGTGATGTGATAAAACCCCACTGCACACTATCTTTTCAAGACTGAGCACATTCAGATTTATGAATCAAAAAATCACCTTCAACACAGATTAATACACCAAATGGTTATTGCTAAGTTTAAGAGTAAAAAAAAACCCAAACAAATAAAAAAAAAAAAACAAACCCACAAAAAAACCCAAAAAATAACCCACCACACCAAAAAAACCAAGAACTGTGAAGTTCAGCAATTGCATTATTATTTTATTAATACAATCAAAGGAAGCTAAATGCTTATGCTTTGCTACCCTGATTTCCTTGCAGAAGTCTGTATGCTTCCAGTCAGGCAAGTTTCAGGACTTCTTGTACCATTGTTCCAATTCCATCAAAGATTTCGTGCAGAGGAGCCTTGCACATGAAAGCACAGGTAGTAACTATTTTATTGGCTTTATCCACATGGGATTCATTTACATTTTTGCAAATGTGCTTACATCCAAGCTCTGCTATAGCAGATGCCGTTTCAGCATCAGGAAATCTGTAAATAAAAAGACTTTAATCAACATAAAGAGATGATACAACCATAAAGTTCTGCCAATGTAACTAGAATGAGAGAACTACAATAATATCTAAGTGACTTTTTATGTGATGGTGACAAGGGAGTTAAAGGGGCTGCTACTGTCAGGTTCTCCCATCCCTTCTGGATGCACTAAGTGATCTGATACCTTTGAAAACAAGGTCTGAAATGCAGAGCCATGGTATAGCAGAAGGTACAATTCTGTTTTTAACCATCTTTCAGAAAGTTTATACCAAGTGCACCCATAACTGATCCTCAAAGGTTTGAGAGAAGCCACATGAACCTGCAGACATATTACATCTTTTCCAACATCTCCATGCGAGGTTATCCTCTGGGATTATGCAGGGGAATTTTGACTTTTTGTTTTCTGAGGATAAGGGAGGAACAGACGCAATCACCAACTGCCTCTGCTGGCAAATTTAGTTCCAAAGTTTTATCAGGAGTTGACAGTCCTTGTAGCAGCACTGACTTCTGCCAGGCCCTGTTCTCAATCTGCCTCCCCTTAAACTGGCCCCAAACTGCTATGACCAGAAAAACTTTATTAAAAATCCATGAGCAGACAAAAGCCCACAGAAGCAATTTAAGCAGCCACTCAAATTACCACAGGGTACCCAGTTTCTGAATGCCAGCTGGCCAAACGCCTGTTCTTCACTTGCCCATTTGCAAGATCAATCATGGCCTTCAAAGGCATCGGGCAAGCAAATTCCGTATTTCGCTCAGGACAAGCTAAAATCTATCCCTCAATTGCCAGGAATGGAACAAGAAAAAATAACTTGATATCCCCGGTCACCTGAACGTTTGCACAGCTATGGTCCTGTAAAAGCCACTTGCTCTCTCACTTTTAAGACCGGCAGACGCTACGCCCAGTGACTCATTAGCCCTCACACTGCACAATAAATAAAGAGACTTTTGCACAGAAGACTGACGATATCCTAATTCCCATGTAAATCATCTCCATCCATTTCCTTCTTACCTTCCATCCACGTTTTTATCTTGGCCGACCGTAACCTCACAACCAGGAAAGACTTTAGCTGCCAGAACTGGTGATATACAGCACAAACCAATGGGCTTTTTAGCACTGTGGAAAGCTTGGAGTGTGGAGTTCACGTGCTCGTTGACAGTACAGTTCTTGCCATCTACGGCCCAGGAACACAGGTTCTTTGCTACACCAAAACCACCTAAAAAAAAAAAACCCAAACAAAAAGCTCAGAGGTAAGGCACTGCTAAAAGCCATTAAATTCAACACCAGACAGCAGGTTTTTTTACAACATAACTTAGGACTGTTAAGTTACTGTACTCAAATCCTATTGATGTAACTGTAGCCTGTAAACGATAGGTTTACAATGTTAAAAGTTTAACTGCACACTTTTTTATACCATGTAGGTTATATAAATATGCCAGACAGCTTAATCTTGTTTCAATAAGTGACAAATAGGCAAACAGGAAACAGTCCCATTCATTTGCTAGTGACTAGAACACCTGCACCATCTGTTATGCACCCCTCAATAAGAAAGAGAGGGATCAGAAAAAAGACCAATACTAATTAAAAGCAGAAGTGTGCAATTCACAGGAGTAATGCAAACAGTGATTTGACCCTGTACAGTAATCAACACTCAAGTTTTAGTTTGATACTTAAGCAATTACAGGAGAACATTTCTCCTTCCCTAGATTTATTTTTGCACTTAAAACCAAAGAGACTGACACAATAAAAACTAAGAAAATTTTATATAAAAAGGAAATTATAACATATGATATTCTGAGACCAAAAACTTGTGATGCTATCATTTCTTATTAAAAATAGTGCTGTTTTGTCTTTCTAGAAACTAATCGTAACAACCTTTACTTGCATTTAATCTTCATTTAATTGTATGAACAGACTGTATTTTATATCCCCTTTGTTTGCTGGATTTGTAACCACCAGAATAATCCAAGTAAGGTTATTAATAAATTATTACACTTGACTCTTTATGGAATGTGCATGACACCAACTTTTCTACAATAAAAATACAGAATTTTTCAAGAGTATTTCGATGGACAACCATCAAGAAGCTTTGCATTTTTAGTATTTTTCCTTTCTCAATTTGCTCACTTTCAAGTGTTATCTGAAGTCTCTGAGGTAAGATTTTAATTTTCAAACTTAATAGAGTTTATTTCCCTCTAACAGTTATTACAGCAACCCCCAGAGCCTGGGTTATAAGAGCATGAAATTAACGTGGAAAACATCTGTGAGCCTCTACTCCCTCCCTGATCAGCCCTGGTATCAGAGACACAATTTTAGTGCTGGCAGAACGTTTCTCTGCGTTATACACACGCTCCCTCTGCTGGCCTTACTTTAAATTAACATTTAGGCCCAATCACAGAGGCAGTATTTAACGGTACTATGAATATTCTGAAAAGTGATCTTCAGCAACTCATAATTTCCTCATGACGCTCTGGTTTCTTCGTTTCTAAAAGTGATTACAATTTTACCTCTGTCTGGAAGGCAATTCCGTGGTCTCTAAACAAAAAATTATCCATAGATGTGTTTAGTATAACTTGATCAGCAGCAGAGCAGATACATAATTAAAACAGAATGTACTCACATCTGAGAGGGAATATAATTTATCTGACAACCTGCTATTCTGCCAACCATTTCAGAGGCCCTAAAATTAAGGCACTGCCATGTAACGCCAAGTTCTGACCCTATTTTTGTACTCTGGTCAGTGATCTTGTTGGAAAGCAGGTAACTGAAGTTTTCACAATCTTTAGAAGGAAGAGCGTGATGCTTAATTTAATACCAAAAGAACACTCTGGCTTACACTAACTTGTGAGTTAGTAAACTTAATGACTTAATAATAAATACATTGAGTATCTACCAGGAAAAATGACCGCATCAAATTCAGCAGCTTTCAGTTCAGCCAAATCCTGAATGTTTCCTCTTGCCAACCTGGCACTTTCAACTAACACATTTCTCTTCTCTTCTGCTGGACTTCCTTTTAGGTGATTGACTACATCTCTTTGCTCAATATTGGGGGCAAATATCTTCACCTAGTAAAGAGATAAAACAATTTTGTGAATCTAAACAGAACTCATACATATTGGTCACAATAAAGATCATTTAATGAAAACAGGTTTTGTCCCTGAAGTCTCTTATCCAAGTTAAGTGTATTCCATGGCACGGATCTATCACACTTTAAGTATCTAAAGTGACATATGATATATCAGGATGGGTAAACCATTCTTCCCATCCTATTCCTGCAACATTTTGACTAGAATGCATTCTTACACCAACATTAAGCTTACTGATTTTGCCACGGCCTGCCTCTCCTCTGCAGATAACCCCAAGGACAAACAGAACACCAGAATTTATACCAGTAGCCCAACTGAACACACAGCTGACTCTGAAGAAAGATTGCTCTTAACTGTTATGGGATGAGTATGCTAAAAAAGTTTGACATAAAAAAGTTAAAGACGCAAACTTTACAAGCATTTCTAGTACAGACATAAGAGTTACCAGCTGCCCTGAAACACTGGTAGCAGAAAAGAAAAACAAAACATGAAAGAATCTATTATTATTAGATAGAAAAAGGGAATGCTGCATCAAAATATAAAGCTCCACAAAAGGTATAGAGCAGGGGCTGTTTTCTGGTGTCTGTTTGGAAGCTTCCTTTGCAGACTGCTCAGAGATGACAAATTTGTGCTAAATATGAGTGTGCTGTTGTTACCATCAGACACCTGAGTGCAGCTACACGCAGACGGACAGTGACCACCCTCTGCCATCTGAAGCCACAGGCAGGACCAAAGCACAACGCTGTATTGCGGCCCAGGCTTCTCTGCTAACTCCCAGTTTACCAAAAAGAGCCCAGAAACACTGAGAAGAAAACAAGCAGGTGAACCCCAGCAAGAGCTGCAAAAGCAACTGGAATGAAGATCAAGGATTTAATACATCCTCAGCTCCCTGCAGCCAGAGGAGCAGAGATAGGCCTCCAGCCACTCCTTGCTCCTGGATTCAGAGAAGCACAGAATTGTTAGCGTTGGAAGGGACCTCTGGAGATCATCTAGTCCAACCCCCCTGCCAAGGAAGAGTTGGAGCAGGTTATGCAGGAACACGTTCAGGTGGGTTTTGAATGCCTCCAGAAATGGAGACTCCACCACCTCTCCAAGCACCCTATCCCATTCTCTGCCACCCTCGACATAAAGAAGTTCCTCCTCATAAGGTGTTTATGTTTTAGTTTATGACCACTGCTCCTTGCCCTGCAGGTGGACACCACTGAAAAGGGTTTGGCACTGTTGCCACAAAATTGGATTTGTTACCTTGTGTGTAACAAGCCAATAATTACACACCCAAGAGAAGCACCGATTATTTGTTTCAGAGCTATGCAGGCCTGGGTGCTTGGTGGTATTCCACAAATCAAGCATACCCACTGGACTGTTCATGCTGTTATTTATGCACGGAAATTCAGAGTTAGTAACTTTCCAAGTAGAGCTCCTCTATTATGATTGCCATACAAGTTACAACTAACTTCTACATGCGCTCAGAGGAAGGGTCTTCACCTGGGCAGGGGTCTTTTTGCCATGTAGGCATTAATTTTTAGTATTATACTGAACATATTTAAGATATAGGATAATTGGACCTTGAGTATTTTGCCAAGTAAGCAATCTATACAGAGACATACATCAAGGTCTTAATTTAATATATCCTTAAGGCTTGTTAGTTCCAGGATGCCCTTGAGTAAGGGATTCTGGCTGCTGCCCATTTCCCTGATTAGGTCTCCTTTCGCCCTGCCTACGCTTGAAAAGTATACAAAGATCGAGGAACATCCTGACTTAAGACAATCATGACATACTCCACATTTTGCAACAGCACCATCCTCTTGGCACCCGCCTTTGAGATATTTATATGCACACGTGAGATCCCCTCTCGGTCTTGTTCAGCCGCCTGCGTGTGGCCTCAGCTCCTGCCAGGGGAAGAGGCACGTCTTTGGGCGGGGGAATGAATAAAAAAGGCGAGGAGACAACGTAAGGAGGGAGGTTATGGCTGAGCAGGAGTGCCAGTGTGCACTGGTGGCGTCAAGACCATCGCAAACCGGGAGGGGCTGCGATCCCACAAACATCGGGAGCCACGGGGCGCGGGGGTACGGCCGAGGCGGGGGGCTCTGGGCTGCTCAGGGAAGCAAAGACACGAGTGAAACACACGGCCCGGGAGGAGCCCGGCACACCGGGCTGCGCACACGTTCACAGGCACACACTCTCACACATCCCCTCCGCCACACTCACACACTCACTCACCGCCCGCCCCCTCCTACCTCGGCGCCGGCTCGGCTCAGGTGCACCAGCGCCGCCGACGCCTCGTGGATCTCGCTGCCATCGAAGACGCCGCAGCCGGCGAGCACCAGGGCCACCCGCTTGCCCATGGCAGCCGCCCCCGCGCTCCTCAGGCCCGGGAAGGGGCTGCTCCAGGCCGCGAATCCAGGCCTGGCGCCTCCGTCCCTCCTTCTCCTCCTGCCGCGCCTGCGCCGCTGGGCCCCGCCGCGGTCTCCATGTTCTGCGGGCGGGCGGGGTGGAAAACAAAGGAGGAGAGCTGGAAAACTAAGTGAGATGCGCCTTTAAGCAAAACAGATTCAGGCATACGTTCGTCCTTATCTCTCTCCTGGCCTGCTCCCCGCGGCGGGGCAGTGCCTTTAAAATGCTGCAGGGACCCTTACAGTGCTGTAAGACATCTGCATTCCTGTCGCTAGTCCCAGAGTTGCTCTGCTTCCAGCAGGACCTCGCAGAGGCTCGGGGGTGTACGTGTGAGGTGGTTTTTCTGTTTGTTTTGTTTTACTCATAGGGCTATAATGGAGTATTGAAAATTGGCTTCCAAATTGCTTTGGAAGCAAAAAAAAAGTGGAGTTTGGGTAGTACAGCAGTACTGCTGGGTCCTGATGCTGTTTGTTTCAGTGATACTCTTGGTTATCAGACCCACATACTTTTTGGCACCCTTAATCTCATGCCGTGTTCTAAGGAGCTGCTCTATTTTAGTAGAAAAAAACACAGGTTTTTAGAAAACCAACCTTTCTTCTTTCACCCACACCCAGCTTGGTTGCTAAGGCATTGCTCAAGGGAACCAAAGGGAATGCATTCCTAGTCTCCTCATTAGGACTGTGCACACAAATGTCACACCAGAGATGAGATGTATTGACTTTTAGCAAGATCTCTCAGCTCTTGTTCCTTCATTTTTCATGAGCTGCCTCTCTTATAAGAGGAGGAAACTTGAGCTTCATAATGAAAACTTACCCATTTACTGGACCAGAAGGCTAAAATGCTGGATCTTGTAAAAAAAAAAAAAATGGAGTGTCTTCCAAAAATTTGGAGTATGGGTTTTTTGCAGAGGACACAAGAGAGGCTTTGGGAGAAAAAAAAATATATATATATGAAGGCCAGTGAACTGATGCTATGGGTAGCCTCATCTTCAGTCCTGCCTCCTGGACTGACTTTGGATACAAGTAGTGTGGTCCTGGGCTTGGCTCTGCCCTGCTGTGTCTGGGACTGTTGCTGGATCCAGCCACAACATGGTTGTTCCCATTCAGAAACTGAATAGCAGTGAGGTTCCATGAAGAGCCCAATCACTAGAAAAGTGACGAGGCAGATCCAAGGTTAAGCTGGCGTGACAGATGCATGGGTTGGGTCTCCATCAGTGGAGTACACAGCTGGGCACAGGCATGGCTGCAGTGTAGCTCAAGTGGAAGGCAAAGAGGCTTGGCTTAAAAGCAGCTCTCCAGGAAAGGAGCAGGGAGCCATGCTGAGGTGTCTCAGCAGAGCAGAAGCAGTTTCTGACTTTCATCAGAACCTTAAGCAGGCACCAACACACCCTGAAGGGGAGAGAGAGCAGGTACTGTCCCCTTCATGCTTCAAGGGGTTAATTACAGCTTCATCCTGGATCCCAACCCTTTCTTACAGCTCAGGATTTGAGAAAGATGTTTCCTCTAGTGGAAATCCTGCTCTAATGTGCCTGAGTTGCCTAACAACAGATTTTCCCGTTAGTTTAAATTTGACTTGGAAAGCTCTTTGTATTTCACAGACTGCATCCAGTTGACTCACCAATTCACTTACCCAATTCACTCACCAATTCCCTACCCTGCAGCAGATTCCAGCGAGTTTCTCTCAGCTTAAAACTCGTGATGAACTTCATCTGCATCCTTACCTGAACCCTCATCCTATCTCTAAGGCTTTAGCAGAGCACCCCTAGAAATGCAGCTTGGAAGGAAATAATTTCCATCACATGCCCCCTAAGCTGTCAGACAAAGCAGGGGCTGCTCCACAATCCCAAATGCTCAGTGAACTGCACATCTGTCCTGAGCACAGCCCTCATCCTAAAACTGTCAGGGTCAAGGAGGACCTGAGGGGAACCCTTAGCACTACCTTGTATAGTCACAAAGCCCAGCCATTCTCCCTTTCTCCTGCCCCAACTCACAGTTCAGGTGGCATCCCAGGCTACATAGCAGAGTGTAGGTGCATAGGAGCCCTGTTTCTGGCTCCTGTTCTCAAGATTCATACCCCCCAAAGGTGGAGAGCGGACCTCAGATTGATGAACTCCTGTTTTTCAGAGTAGCTTCAGTATGACTTCCGGTAATGTTTGTATTTCTCAGTATGCATCCAGCTGACTCAATAGCTAACATATGCCAGTGGGAGTATAAAAAACCCCTCTGTGAGCTGCCAGCTGCCAGATGTATAGTTTTGCCTGCTGGGATCCAGATACATAACCGTGACTTTCCTACCGAATGGCATATTGCCAGCGTACAGCCTGGCAGATGTGTAGCTGTGGTGTAAGCACCATCTCCAGAGCAGCCCATTTTTGTGACAGGCTTCAGGTTCAACAGTCTCTTTGCTGTGACTGTTAAGAGTGTGATGACTCATGTACCTGCTCAAAACTAAACTATTTGTTCAAAACCACAACTTTTGGCTGCAGCAGCTGGGCTTGTCTTCCCCTTTCTCTCAGTCCCGTCCATGCTGTTGCTGCCAAGAGCAGAGACAGAGAAAGTACTGGTTTATAATGGGAAATCACCGAGAGTCTTCTTTGTTGTTTCAGGAAAACGTTGAGTTTTCACTAATAAAAAGAAAAAATCTGGGAAATGAGAAAAATATAGGAATCCTGTCAACTCCAGAAGATGATCTCTGTAGGCAGTCTCAATCTTTCCTCAGAGCTTGTTATTGGACAAAGATGGAGATCAGCACTGTGGGTTTATAATGGGGATTTTGACATGTTTCTGCATAATAAACAAGACAGCTGCTGACTCAGAGTGCTGACACATGAGCTTTTTAGCTCAAGCATATTTATTCATAAATGTATTAGTAATTTATTTTCTATGCTAATACAGTCTACAACACAAGTGTGGTTGTATGAGAAGAAAAAAACAGAACACCTTGCTGCAAAAATTTCCTGTGGGATGAAATGAAGTGAGATACAAAAATGCAATTAAAATAATAATAAAAACAAACAAACAAAACCCAACCTAAAACAAACAAAGAAACAAAAAACCAACCAAACAAAAAAACCCAACAAACAAAAAAAAACCCAAAAAAACCCAACCAACCAAAAAAAAACCCCACAAAAAACAAACAACAAAAAACCCCACAAAAAACAAACAACAAAAAACCCCACAAAAAACAAGAGCTTAGTTAGCCTAGCATCCACATCAGCAGTGACTTAAAGGTTCACACTGCAAACTTACGTTGAGCCCGGACTAAGAACCTGTACATACTGCATTTCTAGCTTGGCTAATGAGCAGTTATGGCAAATTCATTATGTCATTTCACTTCCTTACCTCCTGGTTTCATAGAAGGGATAAATTATCCTTCCTTTATTTCATAAAGCACTTCCGGAGTTACACATAAAAATCTCTAAACCCAGGAATTATGGCTATATTCCAAACAAACACACATCTTTTAAACAGATGAAAGAGCTAGCATCTTATGCTACACTCAAGCTAGGAAACACACATGATTACTAGCATACTTTATTTTCTAAAGAACAAAACCAGAGCTTTACCTTAAAGCAGACACAATTAACATGCATGATATAAAAATGAAATATGGAAATACACATATGTATAGGTTATGTATACATGCATTAAATTAACACATGGTGCTGAATGGCATGGGTTTTAAAGACAGGCAATATAGAATCAGGCAGCAAGGAAGTGAGACACAGAAACATTGCTGAAATTAAAAGCTTTAAAGTTTTCTGAACACCTTTAATAGCCCCAGGATTACTGAAACTGATACTCAGCAGCCTATCCTGCATTTTTATGAATAGGAGAGAATAAATTGCTGCATAATCCCCAAAACTTAAGTTGTTACAACCTGAATAAGTGTTCTGAAATGAGTGATATATATTTATGAACTTAGCTCGAAGCCCTGACAGGCTTCCGACAAGACTTCTTGGTAGCCTGAAGAGGCTTGGGCTTACAGGGTTTATCACAGCAAAACCCTCTCTGCCTTTTGGTGAGGCCTCACCTCGTTGTCCAGAAACCAGACCCAGGGACAACCCCTCTCCATGGGTTCTGAATGTGGGGATGGGCACTTGATGTCTTTTACAGAATCACAGGATCAACCAGGTTGAAAAGATCTCAGAGATCACTGAGTCCAACCTATGACCGAACAGCACCATGTAAACTAGACCATGGCACTCAGTCTTTCCTTAAACACCTCCAGGAACAGTGACTACTCCACCTCCCTGGGCAGTCCATTCCAATGCCTAATCACCCTTTCTGTGAAGAAATTCTTTCCAATGTCCAACCTAAACCTCCCCTGGTACAGCTTAAGATTGTGTCCTTTCGTCCTGTCACAACTTCCCTGGGAGAAAAGGCCGACCCCCGCCTGGCTACAACCCCCTTTTCTCCAGGCTAAATACCCCCAGCTCCCTCAGCCGCTTCTCCTCCGATTTGTGCTGCAGTTTCAAATCGTCTCCAAAGCAACGCGTGGAATTACAGGCAACAAATACTTCGGCTAAATAAAAAGAACGCGTAGCTGCCTGGGTCTCCTGAAAACTGCAGCCGCAGTTCAGCCGGGTGGCGTTTTTAAGGGATGCTTCGGCCCCCGGCTGCTCTCCTCTCGGGGCACACCACCCGCCTTGGCTCACACCCTGCCGCTAGGCCGTGCCCTCGGCGGGCACCGCCGCCTTCCCGTGGCCGTGGCCGTGGCCGTGGGCGGGCGCGGGGCGGTCCCTCCCCGCCCGGCCTGGCGCGGCGCGGTCGCTTCGCCGCAGCTGCGGGCCCGGCTCCGCCATGGGCACCGCGCGCCGCTCCCGGCTCCTGCCGCTCCTGCTGCCGCTCCTGCTGCCGCTCCTGGCGGCGTGGGGGCCCCGTGTCTCGGCGGGGCTCCGCGCCCCGCGGCGGCGCTGGCCGGTGCCGTACAGGTGAGTGACGCGGGCAGGGCCCGCCGGCGCTGCGCTGGTGCTGCCGTCTGTTTATTAGGCGAAAAAGGCCGTGAAGTCTTCCCCTTGGTAATCACGGGGCGCCGGTCATTCGTGCGGTATTCGGTGTGTTCAGCTGGCTGAGTCCCATGCAAGGCCGAGGGCTGCGCTTTGCTCCCTCAGACTCGAGAGGGATGGTGCCCCGGGGAACGACTGCCCGCCCTTTAAACGCCTTTAATTCCCGCAGAAAAGTTGCGATCAGGAAATTAGGGGACGGTTTATTTTATTTAAAAAAAAATTAAGTCTACGTCATACTTCTGCCCGTCATGAATGAAATGGTACAAAATCCCGTTAGCTGCTCCAAAGCTGCCTGAGCTCCAGGAGAAGTCCTGGTGGTGTCGGGGACAGCAGGAGAGTGCACGTTGTGGCCTTTTGCTGGCGAAAATAGCGACAGCTCTGGCTGTGCTGAGGAAATGAGCCGCTTCAGGAGAAGGGCTACGCTTGCCATGTGTATTTTATGCGGGTTTGCTGTATTAAAGGGAGTTATTGTCAATGTTTAACTGCTGTCTAATGCACATCTGAAATTTTGAAAGCCTGTTGCGTAATTCCTAACAGTTGAATTTGCATCAGGTGATGCCTGAAGGAGCTGATCTTGCAGTCACGAGTTGTTCAGATTTTCAAGTAAGTTCACGAGTTGCAAGGCTGGGTGTTGGGACGGTCAAAATTGGAGTACAAGCCTGTTGGTGTGAAGTGCTCAGAAATGTGGGATTTTAGTGCCTCTTAACATGCTCACGACTTTCTTGTCGCATGCAAGGTGCAGCGAGGTGATAATGAAAATGTAGGATGCAATCTAGAAACAGGACTTAAATGTGTGGTTGGTGTAAGTCTTTGTTTTCCTCGTGTTCTTTTCCCAGCCATACTCTTTTAAGATTTTTTTTTCCTCCCTCTCCCCTTCCCTCACCCGGACAAAACAAAGGCAGACATGCTGAAGTTCCCAGCAAGCTTGGGGAAGAAGTCCAGAGGGAAGAGCTGTACCGTCTCAGTGCTGCTGACCTTATTATGGCTCAGGAAGTCCCGTGTCCTCGAGTCATCTCATGGCTGGGTTATTTATGCCATTAGGTACTCCTGGGCAACTGAGTATGTTAGACTCTCAGGCAAACTTTACAAGATCTGGACAAGCTGTGTATGCCAATTTTTCTTACAACAGGTGTATAGGAACCTTGTTTTAAGTGAAATACAGTGAGTGATTCTGAAGGAAATTGGAAAAGGAAGACTTGTGAGAAAGGTTCTTTGCTGTTTATAGTATGATAAGCAGATTTGATCTTTGGGTTTTGCAGTTTAATAGGAATGAAATGGAAAGAGTCATCCTAGCTAGATTCTTAGACCTCTTTATCTAAATTCATAGAGCAATGATTTTTTTTTCTGATATTGGCAATATACTAGAATAAAAATAACTTCATCTGAGGACCTTTTACAGTAGAAGAGGAAGAATAAACTGATCAATCCCTGTATAGACAAACTGTTAGGAGAATGTTTTTGAGGCAGATCTCAAACTATCCTTTATCCAGCATCTTATTGTATTGACATATTTTGTATGTCAACCTTTGTAATCTGCATCATTTACACTCCTTCATTATCAGTACTGTGAACATGACTTGCATTCTTAAGCCTTAGATCCTGAGGTCCTGTTTCTGCAGTTGTGCACCTCAGCAGCCTTTCAAACTTGTGTACTCCAAGTGTTGCAGTGCCTGGGTCCCAGAATCAGCCTTTGGGGGTGGCTGGACACTTAAGCTCTCCCACGTGGGCCCTTAGGAAGGCATGAGAGTCCTCCAGCAGCGAAGCTGTGCTTATCGTTCTGTGTGCTTCTCTTTCTCAACACAGGCGCTTTGATTACCGTCCAAAAACTGATCCTTACTGCCAAGCTCGTTACACTTTCTGTCCCACTGGCTCTGCCATTCCAGTTATGAAAAAAGAGGATGTCATTGAAGTGTATCGATTACAGGCTCCAGTATGGGAATTCAAGTATGGAGACCTACTAGGACACTTGGTAAGGTGATGTTTTTAACAAAGCTATAGTGGTAAATTCAGCTGAATTCAACAGCAGTTGTCAAGAATGGGAGCTGTAAGGTTGGGATATGTTTGTATGGAAGAGTATTAGAGCACACAAGCTAGGCTAGCTATAGGAAAAATACTCCAAGAGCACTAAGTTTCAAACAAATTTTACAGGATTTAGCTCAGCTAAAGAAAGGAGCATGAACAGCACTGTTGGTGAGTTTGAATGTGTTCCCCCATATAGCAGCATACTGAGAGTGTTTTGTATACACACACCATTATGTTTTGGGTATCTTTTCTTCTGTGCTAGCACTGGATCAAGAAAATACTTTTATTTATCTTCTTATATCAGATGAAATAGTTCCTTAGTGTATTAACTTTTCTACTGTTAAAAATTTGCATTTGCTTGAATATTCATATCTATCAGGAAGGACCAGCCAGCTGGTCAGAATGATGGATCATGAGGAGCTGGTTGCTTTTTCAGTTCTTTCTTGAATGTAACGACCAGTATGGAATTGAAGTCTCCATTCATGGAGGCATGCAAATATGAAAGAATCTCAATTTTAGTAATACTTATAGCTATAGCAGCAACAGCAAATTTAAACTTCAAAGCATGATTCCTAATGAATAAAGAAATTTTAGTGAATGTGATATAGCAGCACCAAAACCAAGCAAAAATGGAAATAGATCCAAATTTTGTTGCTTCAGTTGTTAATTAAGGTTGAATGTATGTTTTTACTATATGTTTTTTAAAAGAAATATTTACCTCATTCCATTTACCTCATGTTATGGCTCTCATTACCAAGATCTGGTTTTGGTAACTTGGTTCTGCTCTTTATTCCTCTGATGCCCCCGTGAGGTTAAGGATTCAGAAGTCAGCTTGAGTTTCGATGATGAGCTACCATTAAGCACCTCTCTGTAGGTAACAGAATTTACAGCTGACGGATAGATAAGCTCTGAGACAGCATGATAAAAGTATGAGTGTGATTCAGTCTAGTGTGTTGTGCATCAGTGCGACTGAATCCAAGATGTTACAGGAACTCCTTCCCCTCCTCTCACCCTGTTACAGAACAGCTCCCAACATCGTATCTTCTGTACAGACCAAGCTGAAGTTGTTATGATGTTAAAGTCTTGGTTTTATAGTTGTTTGGTTTTTTTTCTTTTCCCAGAAAATTATGCATGATGCTGTGGGTTTCAGGAGCTCTCTAACAGGCAAAAACTACACAATGGAGTGGTATGAGCTCTTCCAGCTTGGGAACTGCACATTTCCACATCTGCGGCCTGGCATAAGTGCACCGTTCTGGTGTAACCAGGGAGCTGCCTGCTTTTATGAAGGAATAGACGATGCACACTGGAAGGAAAATGGAACTTTAGTTCTCGTGACCACAATATCAGGTAGATTTCAGATGCTTTGGATAATGTTAATACAAAACACAGAATCAGTCTTGTCTTTATGTAAAGCAGTATCTTCTAATTTATGTTCTGTACGTTATTTCCAGTGTTAGTCACTGATGCTAATTTCAAACACTCTCTTTAATGCAGAAAGTGGCATGAGGCTGCTGCCTTTTGAACAACACACTGAAGAGTTGTTAAATGAGAGTCATTTGGTGTTGCTGTACAAAAACACTGGAGTCTCTTCAGTGTAAAAATAGCAAAAGAGCTTATATAGAGCCATTATGGACTCTTCACATGGCTTCACCAAAACAAAAGCTTGTATTGTGAAGTGGCAGATGACTGCTGAGATAGAAAAACTTGAAAATATGTTCATTACTGAGCAAACAAATAAGGCATATTTAGAAACAATCTCAAAGATAAAAAAATATTAATCTCTATTTCTGTCTCCCCCATTATCTGTCATAGAAACTGTGCAAATGTCGCCAGTAATAGGTCTCTGTCATACATAGTAGAACGAACCTACGTCTTACACCTGTAAATACATGGGTGATCACCAGAATATCTTCCTGGTATATACTGAACATTGCAATCTTAAAATGAAAAGGTCATTTAAATAAATCTGATTGATTGCTCTGGTAATAGAGTGAATGACTTAGGAAAAAAGTTCACTGAGGACTTGGAGAGTTGCATTTTTTGTCACCAGACCACTTACTCTCTGAAGTTAGTGTAGTGTACAAGGCACAGTGGAGAGTCAGGTAGTGTGACGTGGTGCTTTATAAGTCCCATTTCCACTCTTAGCACCTTTGCTGGCTGCAGTCTCTAGGTAATCTGTCCAGTCTGTTAAGAAATTCTAGGCAGTTCTTTAAGCAGTGAAGTGGAGCTGCTTTCCTGTGAGATTGTGGTTAATGACTAAAGTCTTTGATGCCTGATACAATTGGATTCTTTTGTATGAATACCAAGTTAAATATTTTCATATGGTTGTAGAACTTGTAATGCTTCTTGCCTGAGTGGATTATTTGATGTCTAAGAAAGGTGAGGTTATGCTGGTTCCTGGTGGAGGCATTGTTACAGTCTTCCTTGCTTCTCTCACTTCCCATTTCCATTATTAGGGAGGCAGTATATTGGAGGGCTTTGAATTGTCTGAATTTAACTAGGAATCTGAAAATTACTGTGGAAGAGGGTGAGCATGGACAGCATCATAAGCTAAAGTTGGTTCCTTCAGAGAGCAAGCAAAAAGCACCCCATCTCATGGGATAGAGCTTTAATGTATGAAATGGGTGGATCCTCTTTGAGATTCTATAGAACTGTTAGTCATCATTGTCAGTCACCACAGTGAAAGCCATCTCATTTCTTTTTAAAGCCCATCAGAAAGGTTAATGTTACTTAGGAGTATGTTTCCTCTGTGGAAATAGGGCAGGAATATCCCAAGTTTGATTTTTGATTGTCTAGGCATCTTACAACATACCATCAATAGAGCCATGCATTAACCTGTAATACTTGTGGTTAATTTGCAGTGTTAAGGCCAGAACTTCATCTTATGTCCATCTCAGTCTTGTTAGGAGAAACTTATCCTTTTCAGTAACATGCCTTACAGAATATGCAGTAGGAAGCTAATAGGGTAGGAATTAGAGAAGATAAGGGGAAACTTCAAACCCATCTACAATGTATAAGTACCGTTCTTGATACAGATTTAATGACTTGCTGTTTTATTAACCAAGTCACAGGCAATTAAAAAATAAAGTACCTAATCCTTCCACTAAGCAGTGTGGTTGTTACATTTACCATGAAGTCCAAAAGTTCTGAAGCGGGGAGTGAAGAGCAGTTACAATGAGGCAGTCTGGGAGGCAAATGTCCAGAGCTTTAGTTTCTAAGAGGTAGTAGCTACCAGAGAGACAAGCTGAGCTAGGAATGTCTTCATCATTCCAGTTGTGAAATCACCATCACCTAAATACTCCAAACTCGTATTCTAAATAAAAAGATAATCCTCAAGGTCTTTAAGTTTACTGGTCTTCACATCCCACTCATCATTTGGCTCAATTCAGCTTTGCTGGCTGAGGAGCTGCTACTACAGCAGGGTGTCTGAGTCTAAGGGTTTCTTTTGTGAAGAGACATGAAAATGTCTGCCCTGAATTGCTGAATTTAGTTAAAACTTGAAGAAGTGCAGAAATACCTGTTGCTCTGTTGAGCACTTTGTTAGCATCTCTTGTATATTGTACTACCTACCCCGTTTGTCTGCACAGATAAAAGAAAATGAGAAGTGTCATGTTTGGATGTTCTGTCTTAGTAGGAGGAAAAGGGTCAGAAGAAGGAATTAGTTATAAATAACTTGCAGGTAAATGTAGTTTATTCAGGGGGGTATCACTTCTCGCTCCAACTAAGCCTTGTGCCCATGCATGGTTAGGTAATGTTGTAGGTAAACTTTTGCAGGGGAGGGAGGTGAACGTTGAAATAGATGGAAAATACTCTGAGTCATTTGTTTGTTACCTTGTCTTATTTTGATCTCTTACAGGAACCATGTTTAATGAAATGGCAGAATGGGTAAAATATGACAATGAGACTGGCATTTACTACGAGACCTGGACAGTTCAAGCAAGTCCCGACAAACAGTCAACAGTATGGTTTGACTCTTATGAGTGCTCGAAGTTTATACTGAGAACCTACCAGAAGCTGGCTGACTTAGGAGCTGTATTTAAGAAGATACAAACAAACTACACAAGCATAATTTTATTCAGTGGAGAGCCTATTTATTTGGGAAATGAAACATCTATTTTTGGACCACTAGGAAACAAGACATTGGCAGCAGCTATAAGAGACTTTTACAATCCATTTAAACCTCATCAGACAGTCAGTGAGTTTTTTGTGGATCTTGTAAGAATAATTGATCGTGTCATCTTGAATCATCAGTTTTACCTCTTCTACAACTTGGAATACTGGTTTTTACCTATGAAGTTTCCTTATCTCAAAATAATTTATGAAGAGGTCCCATTACCTGTTGGAAGCAAAGAGTCATTCGGTGTATAGCTGTTTGCTGAAGAACTAAACTTGCCCTTATGTCAGATTTGGAGCACTACCATGATGGTGTTAAAGGGTCATATGTTTCACTGCTAACCGTAAAAGTTGTGCTGGGAAAGCTTTGCCAGACCACATGAAAGACTGTGCATTTTTTTTTTGTTATTACCTGTATAACACATGAATGCTTCAGCATCTATGACTTGGTCAGCTTCTGCGTAACCATGGCCACCTGCTGAGGCTCCTCTGGCTGAGCTTGGCAGTGCCAGAGGGGGAGTGGGGAGGCAGCAGCCGGCTCTGATATCAGGCGCTCTCCACATGCATGGCCATGCCGTTCTCAAGTCGCACCTGACACAGCATTACAAGGACTAAATTGGCTCATCTGTGTCTTGGAGCTTAAAATCCTGAGTGTCTTCATGTGTCCAGTTCCTTCAACATGTGCCTTAGATTGGTGGTTCTGTAGTTTCTTGGTTTGTAAACTGGGACCTATGAACTGTTCTCCAGTGTTCAGCGGGTGGGGGGAAGGGCAGTGAATCTCTTAGAGGATGGTATGGGTGGTACCTTTCAGCCGCTTCGCTTCCTTCACCTATACTGTAAACACAATACAGATGGCTCTTCCTCAGCTTTGTGTGTTCTGTGGCACAGATGAAAACCAAAGTGCCTCTTTTGATGCCAGCTTTGATGCGTAACTGCAGTGTTCTAGCAGTCTCGTGCCTTAAAGTCCACTTGAAGCTTCAGTTAGGTCAGTGTCATAGAACTCATGGGTATATTCCTTTGAAATTTCTTTAAAAAGCTTAGAACCCGTAATCTGAAAGAAGTCATGAGAGTTTGTGGGGTGCTAATGTTGGAGTTAAAAATCTGTGCTTGTCCCAGAATTGCCCATAAAAGGAGACTGTACCGCTTGCTGGCACTGACGCTTGCAGTAGTGGTGCTGTGCCAGCTGCACAATCCTCGAGTCCTGTCCCAGGTTCACCCTATAGCAGCTTAGCAACTAGTTAGTTCCCTTTAATCCCAAGTGACCAAAGCCAAGGAAACACATGCTTTCTGGAAACCACTGAGGTGCCTGCACACAAAAAATACACCTGCAGCAACATAATCCTCTCCAAGTGTAGGCAGCTCACTTTGGTGGTTTTTTTAAACTAGCTGCAGAATGAATAGCCCTCTTTCAGAGGTTATTGCCAAGCAGGAACATAGAAACTCAACTCTGCAGTTTCATTTGCCTTGAGCCAAACTAATAGCCTGCTGCAGCCAAAGAGGGGCATACACAGTGATTTGATTCAAATCATAAGAATGGCAGAAAATTAACCTTGTATTTAGAAAGTCACTAGACCTGATCAGTTGAATTGCATTATCGGGTAAGGGGATGAGCATGAGAGCTATTGTGAGAGTAATGAGAGGATGAGAGCACCTCTGTTCACAGAAAAGCTGCTAATTACTTCCACTGGTAAGTGAAACTTCATCTTCTGCCTCAGATGATAGAAAGACTTTGCTCTTTTTAGTCACAAGCCCTCATGGTTGAACTGAGCTTTGGATTCTTTAGATTACTGTCATGGTTTCACCCCAGCCACCAACCAAGCACCGCACAGCACCACCACCAGAAAGGTAATCCAGGAGGCACTAGGAAAGTTAAAAAGGATACAGCAAACCTGTCTACTGAAGTTAGATTCTTGTTGATGACTCGTTTTTATGACTTTGAAACCCTCAGTGTTGTTGAACGTACATTTGTCTTCCCCAGAAAAAGCCTCAACCTTAAAAAACAGTGTCTGAAGCTCTGAGGGGGGAAATTGAATCACAGAACCAAGCCAGTAAAATTCCCGAAAGCTTCTTCTCTAGCATTTGCTAAAAAGCTGGAGAACTTTTGGAGGCTGAAGTAGATGAAATGGCAGATGAAATGCTCACTCACAGCAGAGTAGTGGTCTCTGCTTAGCCTGACAATGCTGTTCATTCACTGAACAGTACCTCTCTGTCTCTGATAATCAGGACCTAAGGAGCTTCCACAACAAAGTCATTCTTTTCCCTTCATAGCTGGAGTATTTTGTGATGCATACAAGTCTTAAAGAACTGGAAACACCAAATCCTGAAATACACAGCTAATGGTAGCTGAATCACGCAGCTTCTAACACTCAAAAAAATGGGTGTTTGTGAACCAGTAATAAACAGCAGAACTGACTGGCTGCAGAGGTAGAAGCCTCATTCTTAAGGAACTTGGTAAAAAAATTTGACCACAGACATGAAAAATTATTACATCTTTCACACAAACGTAACTTCATGGCTCTATCAGTACAAGTGTATAATATCCTGAGGTTTTTGTACTTTAATATCAGCCCTTCTCACTCTTCCTGTTTCATCTCTACAAACTGCCTAATTTAGCATGTTTTACTCCTTCCCCACTACTTGGGTAGTAGGTAGCAGTGGTACCTAGGAGTTGATTCAAGAGAAAGTTACATCCTATCATGTATTAGTTGCAAGTTAGAGGACAGTAAACTTCTGGCAACAAAGATGAAGACAACACAAGTTATTTGTCAAGGATACTGCATTCCTTGGTGGCAGAAGCAGCAAGAAGCAGCTGTTTGAGGTGAAATCGGGGTGCGTTCAGCAATAGATCACACGGCCAATTACTTGGGATTCTTCCATGGAGCCATGTGTGTGTTAAAAGTCCATTTCACATTTTGAATTCTACCCTCGGTTTAAAGGTAGCAATTATCAGTGTAGCAGTTGCCCTTTATTGAACATACCTGAGTTCCTTCTGAGGTCATTATTTATTCCTGCTGGGCACACAGTTGGAGAGAGAGCCTCTTAATTGGGGGTGGTTTGTGAAAGTTAATTGTTCAGACTGAATGCACAGCTGGGTGGGAATAAACTTCACCTGCACAAACTGCAGTCGTGGAAGAGGTGCAGCTGCTGAACAATTACTGCACCAGAATTAGCTGAAGTTGTTGAGTGCAATGCTCTTTTGTAGGCAGAATCCAGAATCCTTGAGTTAGGCCTTCAGAATTAGATCCAAAATAACACAGAGCTGATGAATAGGCTACTTCTGCAAAGTTTAGACAAGCTCAGAATAGATCCATAAAGATTACACTTTTGTCACTTAAAAAGCAAGTGATAGATGTCACAAACAGCTTCTGTGCACCTGATGATCTGTTATTGTCACTGAAAACCGCCTGTTGACCTCAAGCATTTGAGATGGACAGCCTCCTCCTGAAAGTCACACAGAGGAGCAGAAATACTGGCATTTCACTCACAGCCAGGTGGTACTCACAGTACTCGCCCAACAGTAGGAACCCGGGGACTATCCTTACTGCCAGGCTCAAGGATAAGCACCTACTTTCTCCAGTGGCTGTGTCGTTGAGCCTTTACTCACGCTTTGAATACAGGACTTGTTCATCACTTCAGACTGTTTGTTTCTGCTCCCCAGAGGAGGCGGCAAGCTGCAGTTAACGTTACAGATACGCAGTAATTCTGCAGTACAACAATTTCCAGGTCTGCACAGTGGTCTTGTGCAAAACTGCTTGTTACACCACTGAGCTGTGGGGCTGTAACCCAGACTTCATTCCAGGAGGGTTCCCAAGTGAGGCAGATCGTGGCTGGTCATATCTCAAGGTCTGAGTGTGCAGCTGCTGTTCCCCAAAGGGCCGTGCAATGAAAATTGCTGCTACAAATGCTTTCTGCCTTTCCCTTTACAAACCCATTCACAGATGTTCTGGATTAAGAGTGCTGCCGCCTTCAATATTGTAACTTGTAGCCACTTGCGTTCAGAGGTAAGATTTGTCACTGCACACATTAACAACTCCTACCTAAGAATGGACAACCAAGCCAACACTGGATTGGATTCCTCTGAAAACAAGAAATAAAGGGCGAAGTCATGGCAAAATGATACAGTTGTGATACCCTTGTTCATGTTTCTAAGTGAACTTCATGAGTCTGTGGTTGTCATTACTGCTTGTGCCATGATTTTTATGTATTCGTTACTCATTTGTTGCAACACGTGTCAAAGGCAAAATAAAATGTAAAAAATTTGCTAAAAAGGAGCATTGTAGCAACTCTCTTGCCTGAGAAGTATTACAGCTGGACTGCTTGAGCTAAGGACACTGTAATTGGTTTGGTGTATAAAAACTGTTGACCTTCAGCAGAAGAGACAACTGCTTTCAAGTTGTTTTCATACCCCTGAACATATTCATAACCGTCACAGTATGTGTTGCATCCAGAAAGGACTTTTTGAAGTCTGTGCAACAAAACAGATGCTCCTCAGAACAGGTCAGTTACCTTGCCAGGGAAGGAGTCCTGTTCCAACCAAGCACATGTCAGGGTCTGACCACAGGTCTTTGTGTGAGCAGCAGAATGCTGGGTTGCAAATATGACTTCTAGAATTTGTGTATCTGGTATTTAGGTTGTGCCTTTCCTTTCAGTTATTCCCGCTGCCAACATGTTGGCAACTTACCTTGTGAGCATCGGGACCTCTGTAGTCAAGGTCCAAAGAGGTTTTGGCTGGGTTACTAGGGGGATTGCCTCACTTTAATGTAGTGAAAACTCGTCCTCTTCCCCAGATTGCAAGTGTTACTCCACCTCATAATACAGGCAGTTCTGAGAGTCAGGTGATAAAAAACATGGAGCTCTTTTACTTTTACGGACTAAATATATTGACACCTTTTATACAAATAAAAGCAAATTATAGTATTACATTAATTTAACAAATTCTAATACAAAACCCGCGTATTTAATAAAATGCAATTTTTAAATCAAAGCTCTACAGAAACATCTAACTCCTCTATAAAGATGTCCAGTCCGCTGAGCATTGTTTGCTCAAAATATAGTTATGAGCTTAAATACACTCATAAGTGTATTACACTGAACTATACTTTTGGATAAACATTACTGAAATCAGAAATGAGGAAACCTACGCACTACCAGAAGGAGCTGTACAGCGCAAGCGAGAGTTCAGCCCAGCCCGCAGCCAGAGCAGCTCTGCCTTGCCGATGGCTGACCTGCCAGACATGCAGCTGTCACCTCAATGCTTTTAAGTGTTACCAGTCAGGAGTCAAAGAGAAAGTAACATAACTGTTGGCAGTAAGAAATGAAGTCACAAGCCACATCCAGATCACAGGCAATGCCTTGCCTACACCACTTACAGACTAAAAATTTCCTTTAATAAAACTGATTTATCAAATGTTCAAAACAAATGGTTGCCTATTGCTCTACTTCACCAAGTTTACTCCTTTTGGGTTTTTAAATATTATGAACTGACAGAACTAGCTGAATTAAAGGTATACAAAATGATTATCTATCAAACATTCACTTTGTACATAAACATTTCCAAAACAGATTTACAGTATACAGTTAGTTTATACAGCTTAAGCAACTGTTACAATGTCATTTCTCCCAAACTGAAAGCAGCCAAAAGGTCTAAGGTTTTGTGGAAAGATTCTTGGTCACCATGCAAATTTTACCTTTCTTGTCTCACCTTATTCACACCCATGCCACGAGAATAACATTGCTGGGTTCATTTCATAAACTGTACATTATTCCATCTCACTGTATGCTGCCAAACCGGTTAATGTGCAAGAAAAGCTCATTAACTACAATGTGTTTTTAAATACAATGTATCTACATTTTCCCCCAGAATGCTTTCGCTTCCTGAGCTAGACATAAAGTACCTTAAAACAGGTTTAGATGCAGATCTGAGACCCCATAAGCAAACTACATTAAAATGCGTAGAGAGGGGGAAAAAACCCCACACTGCTTTTGGTAGCTCACACTACTGTTTGAATAGGGTAGCAAACTTACTATTTTAGTTGTCTAAACTGTTATTACTGTGTATTGCTCTTGCCTTTTATGATTTTTATATAACAATGTGTATATTTCACAGGCTACTAAACACTTACAAACTTCATCTTGTTATCTAGGTGACTGGATTAGAAATGCTACAGTCTGCAACAAAAGCATGCAATTTTGGTGGAGTTTTGTTTTTTTAAGATCAAATCTGGTTGTGTTCAATACTACTATCTAAATCAAAGGACAGCATATTAAAACTGGTATTTTACGGGTATTTCAATATTTTAGATATTTTATTTTTTTTAATTTCCAAAAACATTTGAAATCACTTTCAATGAAAAAGATCAAATCTAAAACAAACCTCATTTTTGTTTGGATGAAAACAGGTTTTGGAGCTTTGAATTCTATTTTTTGATCTGGAGTTCAAAAATACTTTTTAAAAGAAAAATTAATTTTCTAATCAAGCAATGAATTAACCTGCAGCAAAATCTATATTATTAAATAAGCGTTTATCGCAATATGGTAAGCTCGGTTTTAAGGTGCTATTCCATCTGCCCTGGAGTCTCTTAAGGACTTTACCATGTGGGCATCATGTCTGGGAACCAGACTCGACCGAGATGCTTTGAAACTTCCCAGTGAATCTGCTCTAAGTTGTATTTCTGATCAGGAATCAAAACTTCCTCCATGATAGAAAGCTGAGAGAGGCGACCGCCACACATCTTCACAAACTCAACAAAGGCACTGCAAGAGACTTCACATTCTCCTAGGCCAACCGCCGACAGGTACTTGCACCGCTCGGCAATGCAGATCAGCTCCTCATCCAGCGGCCGCAATCCATTGGCACACACCACCAGTTCAACCAGCCGGGGACATGTCATCCCAACGCGGCCAAGAACGTCTTTGCTTACTGATCTTCCGAAGTAAAGGTGAGTGACAGGTATTTCGTAACGAAAGAACGGGTCAAACTCTTCCTCATACAAGAAAAAGTACATGACTAAATTTACTTTAGGAGAATGCTTGATGAAAGCATCCCAGCTGCTCTTCTGAATTGTGTGGAACTGAGTCTGCCCAGGATTTTCACTGACAACGTCAATGCGCAAGTGTTCCAACCTGACGTGTTTTTCAGAAGACAGCGCAAGCAGCAGCTCATCACTCAGGAGGTGGTAGTTCAGGGCCAGCTCACGTAAGCCATGGCACTGGTCAGCCACGCACAGGATACCTGGCAGAACAGAACATTATGAAAGGGCTTGCACCGATAAATGCACTAACAACTGAGTAAGAAACAAAGGAATGCATTTGTTTATGTACGTCAGGAGGGTGCACAGACCACCTATTTCAACATGTAACCAAGACCTAACATCAAAATCATATATAACTACATCATATCTTTTTCACAAACATGACCTTGTAACCTCTTTGCACCTACACAGTAAGACAGACATACACAATGCAACTACATCACTATTTTGCTCAGGAAACAAGTTAACAAATATATAAACAGAAGAGACAAATATAAAAATAGCATATTTTGACTGTTCTGCCCTGCTGTAAGACCACATATACTCGACTTCATTTTCGTAAAAGGTCCTTACTCATAAAAGCATTCCCCTAGCCTGCTCTGTAAGAACTGCTGTCTCCTCTGTGGCCAACAAAGCAACTGTGAAAGAAGTTTGTCACCTGCAGAAAGCAAATGTAAAATCAATGCTAGATTTTAATTAAATACAGAAGATGTTGCTGTCAGTATTTGTTCTTTCTAGTGAAGTATAAATATTTAAATCTGGAAAAACTACAGCAAAAAAAGAAAAAAAAAAAAGAGGCAAAACACTAAAAATTGGGAGCAGTAATTTCTAGAACAGCAATTTCCAGACTCTCCCTTTAATGCATTAATATAACCTGCTGCTCACAGAAGACAAAAAACATTAACAAAAATAATTCAGTTCAGTCTAAGGTTTGCACTCATCCCATCTGTACATAGAAGTGATGGCACCATACTGGAACAGTACTGTAAAAAAAAAAAAAAGGCACTAAAAAAAGCATCCAGTCCTCTGCATTTCATGTGACCCAGAAACCTGTGAAATGTGGGATACGGCCTTTCCATTAATAGAGGGCATGAGAACACAGCATTTAACATGGAACTGAAAAACCCAAGCTCAATACACTATAGCTCTGAAGCAAAAGGGAGTAATACAGAAAACAGCAGTTAGGATGCAGCTATTAGACTTAAGAGAAGCCTAGACAGAGCATAAATATGCTTTCTTAAAAAAAATCACTGCAAAAACACAAATGTAATGTATAAACACGAACATATACACCAAAAGAAAATGTATTTTCCACGCAAGGACTTGCAAGAGCACAGGCATGGGAAGTTCTTCTAACTATCAAATGTTATAATTTCAAATATAAAAAACTGTTAGATGGAAATTTTTTTGTTTGGTGATGTGGTCTTTTTGATTTTTTTTTTTTTCTTTTTTTCTCGTAGCAGCTTAGCTGCTTAAAATTCTGCCTCAGTGAGTGGACAGAAATACTTCAGATCAGTTTGGGTTCCTGCCTCAGAATTAAGTTTGATCAGGATGCATAAATTGAGCATTTCCACATTTCACATCCTGTAGGGAGTTGGATCTAATATTCATGGTAAGAAAACATCTAATACACAAAGAGTGACTTCAGTGCTGTTAGTCAGCAATTAGTAGTTTTAATATTAAATTGTATGGGGTTTCCACTCATCCTCAGAAGAGGAATCAAACTAAGTTGCCAGCATCTCATCTACAATTCCTCTTCCATTTCTCAGTGAAAAAGTGTTAAGCTGACAGGCTGTGAATAAATCTTAAACTTGCTGTGCATTGTTGAAGTTCATAGGATTAACATCCGCCAAAGGCTTATGCAATCTTGAGTGATTTCATTCTGCTACAAGCAGGCTTCATTCTTGCTGCCGACACAGCATTAATGAAGTATATCTGGTAACAGTGGAAGTTCTGCACAGCTCAGTCTCATCTCCCCTGTGTTGATGCTGTCTGAACTTATGCTCCAGCAAGAGAGCAAACTGCTTTCCTTCAGAACTACTAAGGGAGCATCTTCATAATTCACGACATGGCAACACTCAAAACCCACACATAATAAAAAGGGGAAAAGGAAGTTGCGTTCCAAAAAGCTTAACTATACTGGAATACTTAGTCACTGCAAAAGTAGGGCACTATTAAGCCAATACATACTCTTTAAGTTCTACATGAGGTTAGTTACTTGCCCACAACAGACATGCACTATTTTATTATTAGCTCAGTAGTCACTCTGCAAGTGGCAGGATAGATGGCCTGACCCCCAGTTGAAAGAAGTTTCTTCAGTGACAGTTGCTGTAAATACCACACTCATCCTCCCTCCCCATTAAATTCAGAGAGAATTTAATGTATGCATTATAAAAAAAACCCAAGCAACAAAAAAAAACCCACCCCACAAAACCACAGTATCTTACCAGCTGGAGAAACATGAGGACAACTGCTCATTTTCAACAGTTTGAGTGTGTCACTATTATTAGCCACGAGCACTTTGAGAGATGGATCATCTACTGGTGTATCATCAATCTTGAGTGAAGAGAGGGATTTGGAGTTTACAAACACCACTGTCAGTGCAGAAATAAAGTGAGACTGGAAAAAAAAAGGAAAGTTGAAATGAAACAGTAGAATCTGAAGTAAAAATCTCAGTGGTTTTACACTGTACACAGCAATCTTATTGACAGCATTTGCTGAAAGCGCATTCTTTTCCAGATATTGCATAACTAAAAATTAATACTACATCTGACATTTTTTGGTAGAGGAAGTGTAATAACTTTTTCCTATTAGTCTATGTATTGGGCAAATCAGAACGTCTAACATTGAACGCAAATCCAGAACCTGACCCTGGACAATTCACTGCACAAATTTAAATTTAGAGGAAGGCCAAGAGCAAAGGGAAACCCCAGAAGCCCTAGTTTTGAAAATAATTTGCAAGTCACACTCTAAAAGGAGCATCTTCTAGGACAGGAATTCCCACATGGCAAGCTGTACTGCATTGGTGAGATGCAAATCAGGCCAGGAGTGGCAACCCTGTAATGTTGTACTCAAAGCCAAACGATACTACTGCCTGCCTACCACCCACCCAGAGGACTTAGGGTTTGAATGGATTTATCTTGGAAAGCTAAGTGGAGCGGTCCATACAGAGCCAAGGAGCAAGTGACCAATTAATTACTGATTAAGCAGCATAGATAATGTAGGTCCAGTGCTAAAAGTTGCTCCTCTGCATTTTTACATAATCACTGAAACCTATTAGCAAAGACAGAGCCGAAGGCACCTTTAACTTGGGAAACACAGACTAAGGAACAGATACAGCAGTGCTTGTAGAAACCACTTGTGATATGGAGGAAGCGAAAAATTAGCTTATCTTCATGATTTCTTACAAGACTGAGTGAAAGTATTTTCTCCTTGTGCTACATTAAGTTTCCATAAAATGACCTGCTACTTCGATCTCAATACTGTTTCACTCTGAGCCTCACGTGCAAGTCCTAAATACAATTACATGAGAGAAGACCTGGCAACAGTATTTGTTCATTCTTACCTTACATGTTTCTGGGTTTTGATAAAACTCACATACAATCAGATTTAGAAAAGGAATTAATATTTTCACACTAACACAAACTTTCAAAGTCAGTTCATACAAATGGAAACAAAGTTCAACTCAGAATCTTTAGGTACTTTGGCTTTAGGGACCACTCCAACTATACTGGCAATATGCTGATTACATATGTTAGGTACAGAAGGTGCTTTAATATAATTTATATTATAAAATATGTTCATAATTTAATTATGAAAGTAATATTTAATAATAATTTAATAGTATTTCCACTCTGTATTCTGAAAGCATTAGCACTGTGTTTTTATTCTCTATATTTAGAAAGTAATTCCCTTCACTAAGAAGGCTGTTAAGTAAAAAGGCAAAGAAAGTTAACCACGTTCATAAAAAAACAGGTAACTCGAAACTTCTAGTTTGAAGAATAATGGAAGACAAGAAATACCCCAACATATAAAAGCTGGTCTTGTCAAGACTGCCACATATGTAGCCTATAGTAGGATTCTTTGAAAGATTTATGTAGAATGCACTTAGTGAAAAAACTAGCAACACCATGCTAAAAATGATTTACAAACATTTGCCAGATGTCATGATGTTACTTGAAAACAGAAGAGCACCAATAAAGATAACACAAAGTAGTTCAGACCTCCTATACAGTCTGATAAAATTGATTTTTAAAAAACACACCATAAAAAAAATCCAAAACCACTGCATAGTATTAACCATTTCTCAAATCCATTCATCTCTGGGTGCTTCTCATCTAATGGGCCTGTTACTAAAGGCTTCCCTTAAGAATTTAGCCACGGTCCAATTCAATTCTTTTGTTTCATTAGTGGTCCAGGAAAATTTTAAAATCATTGCTGGTCCCATATGCCAGTGACAGTATTATTTGAGTGGTAAACATCAAAAGGTAAATTATGCCCAGAGCTAATTTTGACTCATTCTGAATACATTTTTAAATGCCATGTGTAAACCAATTGGGAACAAAAACAGGAAGTCTTGAAGCTGAGTAAGACCATAGCAGGAATAAGTACAAATAATTACTCAGCAAGCTGAATAGGACCATAACATATCCCTCCAATGACAGTTAAATAAGAGAGTTACAACAACATTCAGGTTAAGAAAGAAAACAGTAAGCAAGAGCTGAAAGGACAAAGTATTTTTAACACACTGAGAATGTGGGCTGTTTTCACTACATTCAGGTTTTCTTGCCATCACAACTCAAAGCACATCAAAAAAGGAAAAACATCAAAAATAGTTAAATACCTGGAAAGCCTCTTTGAAGAAAATCAAGGATTAAAAATACATATTCAAGAGAACTACATGATGGGGCTGTGACCACTGGCAAGGACAGTAATTGATAATCCTTCTGTAGGTAACCTTGCTTAAGCCCTATAGCCTACTTCCTTTCCCTTGGCTGTTTCTAGTTCCTCCTTGTCCTTGTGCCATCACCAGCAATGACATCACCAAGATCTACCTAATACTGTAGTTGTGTCTGGCCCTTCACAACCACTCCCCTGCTCCTTAGCAACAGTACACCTCACTAGCAGGAATTCTTTAGGAGCATGTGTGAGAGATTTGTTATCTAGTAGATTAGATGCCTTCTAACAAGACCTGATTTTTGGTATACTTGCTAGGTAAGAATCCGACTGAAAATTTCAGAAATACACTGCACTTCACCTAAGAATCTGAGAAAATCACAATCATGTTGCTTTCCAAAGAGAGCTCATTGATCATACAAGCCCTATAGCGGGTCCCCATGGATAAAACTCTGCCCTTCATTTGATTATCACTGTGTCCTAAACATCCCCCACAGTACAATCACACAGACATGAACCATCTAGCATCTTGACTTGCACCACACCATTCAGTACTAGACTGAGGTCAACAGACAGCAGGACTTGAAAGAACAAGGTCAGGACTAAGATCTCACATGATTCAGAGAGTAAGTCGAACTTTAGATATCCTCACAGTACATCTCAGTTCCTCCCTTTATAAAGTTTTAATGAAGTAATAAAATTTTCTTTACCAAAGATTCATATTCCTATGATAGAACTTTTCAAAAAGTTATAGAACTACTGTATGAAACACTGCAATGCTCTGCAATAGAAGAATGTTCATATTAAAATACCTTTGGTAAATCCATGAAGCTTGGCCGGGCAGTTGAAATTAGCCCAAGTGTTTTCAGAGAGCAATTCACAAGCTGGGATAAAATATCACAAGCTGCTTCTGCAGATTCCTTGCTACTGTCCACCTTAAAACAAAATGGATTGCATGTTCAGAAAACACTGCATTAAACACATTCTAAATTTTTATTTCATTTTACCTTCTGAAATGTGATGTCAAAAAACCCTCACAAAACACCTCATTGGGAATCCATCGACATCATTTTTTCCCAAAAAAAAAGTATATATAAAAAATCCAAGAAAATTTGCTAAAAATTTACTACTCCACTAAACACTTTGGTAAAATATAGCATGGTGAGGGGTCAGCTACACAGTTTGTTCCAAGATACTCAATCCACACAATATAATAAGGAAGTGGAGGTTCATTTCGGTCCAGAGCCTACCCCAACTCCTCTTTACATTCTTCCTTACTAAAATGCAGGAATTCTATAAATCCTTTACTGTGTGCAGAAGCTGCTTCTTTTTACAGTGACTCAGCTGGAGAGTTAACTGCATTACCATACAAACCTGTATGACTGGTGTTAATACCACAACAGATATACAATGGATAATCTAAAAAACCCATCAAAACAAACAAAAAAACCCCACCACAAAAACACAAACCCCAAAACCTTCATTAGTCAGTTTGCTGTACAACCCAGTCACTTAGTGTGTCTCCAGTGGATTTCCCGTGGCACTCAGACGTGCTTTCTGAACAACCTCTTATACACAGCAGGCTTTGCAAACCTACAGAACAGTATAAAGCTTGATCACAAATTTAAGCTTACCATAAGCCACACTACCTTGTCAGCAATAGATGTACATCCAATGAATATTCATCTGCCGCTTAAACACACACTGAAAAACCTTCATTGTCAACAATCTAATCTTTCTTTGCCTACAGAAGACACCCCTTCAGCCTTTACAGAGCAACAGTCAGTGTTACACCCACTGCCTTGTGTATTCTGCAACACTGAAGGATAACCCAAGCAACAATTTCAAGAAATGATGTGAGTATCACCCTACCAGTGCAGGGCATCTGAAATTCTTCAGAATTGCTTAGTGTAAAGAAACGCAGACAGCAGGTAAGACACTGGAAGGTCATTCCACTACAGCTGTAAATCTTCTTTATTTGGACACCAATAAAAGCTCGGCAAACCTTGTGATAACAGCTTGTATCTGGTACTGCAGTCAAGCAGTAGCAACACGTGATCAGGCAGAGGTGCCTCAGCTACCCACATGCTGATGATTCCTCCACTAGAACTGCCTGATCTCAGAAACAAGTGTTTGCCTTGCTGCAGAAGTAATTTCCTTTCCAAATTTCTCACATAGCTGATGCATACGCTGCCACGAGTTTCACAGCACCCTTCCAAAACACAGTGATAGGTAAGCTACCACTAAAGGTTTTCATCTGCTGAAAACAATTTCATGGTGTTAACAGAACCAGTTCTCACCAAATGGTACTTCTCAGCCAGGTGCTACCAGTACACACATCATCATGTGCAAATTCCATGTACTTTTCCAGTTAACTGAAATGCAGTTGTGCTGAGAACCCCATACAATTTAATATTAAAACTACTAATTGCTGACTAACAGCACTGAAGTCACTCTCTGTGTATTAGATGTTTTCTTACCATGAATATTAGATCCAACTCCCTACAGGATGTGAAATGTGGAAATGCTCAATTTATGCATCCTGATCAAACTTAATTCTGAGGCAGGAACCCAAACTGATCTGAAGTATTTCTGTCCACTCACTGAGGCAGAATTTTAAGCAGCTAAGCTGCTACGAGAAAAAAAGAAAAAAAAAAAAAATCAAAAAGATCACATCACCAAACAAAAAAATTTCCATCTAACAGAATTAAGGCAGTGAAAAAGTATGTTCAGGACTTATTCCAAGTTTTGGTCTTGAAAATATACCCAAAAGAGACAAACTAATTAGCAGGTAACCTCCATGTCTACATGTCCATTTAGAGAACTCGTTTCTTCAGTATACTGATCCGGAAAACAAAGTCATTTCCTACACTGCTGTATTTCTTTTTAAATAAAAATGTTTTTTAAAAAGCCTACAAAATACACTACCTTGAAGCTTACATACTGCAGGTGATTGGAATGCCTTTTTATGATTTGCTTGATTAGTTCAGGATGTGTAGTCCTCAAGTTCGATGTAGCTGGTTGATTCAGTTCAAACTCAAAACATCTCCAGAGATCTGGCATATGAAACACTTGGTTCCAGCTTCGGCAGACCTGGGATGCATGAGCACGATCCAGAAGGGGCAAGTACTGAAACACCTGCAGGATAACGTCTTGAAGCAGGTTCGCCCAGTCAGGACTCTGCACAACGATGGTTTTCTTCTCTGTAACCTTGTGTCTCTTGGACTCCTTCTCAGTTGTCTCTCCAGATGAACTGTTGTTGGCCTCATTAGTTTTCCTTCCTCGTTTCATTCTACAGAAATAGTAAAAAAAAAAATTCTGAGAACAGAGCTGAGAGCAATATTAATAGAAAACTATGGAGGTGAAAAAGGATGTTTTTTGCAATGACGCTTTTGCAGGTTTTTCCCTGTCATACATAAAAGGAAAAAAGCCAAGTAAAAATGAAATCAAAGTAGTAGTCTAGAAACGATATTATCACCTAAACTGATATGTTTAATATTACTTCTTTAATCATTAACAGTGCCAATCCATTTATAATATTCACTCTCAGTGGTTTATTTTTGTGTTTGAGAACACTTCGAACCTAATTCGTTTTACTGTTTTGTTGATTATCACTCTGTTGTTCTACTAAATCCAAAGATAATGTCCTAAACAATTCTTTGAACACTGACATTCATGTTGCTGCCCCAGTCCTATTCATTAGAAACAACACCTGAAACTGCGGAAGAAAAAACAGAGTAAGGAAGTAGAGACTGTATGCAGGCTAGCAGGCATTGCACATTGCAGATGTTGTATCTGACCAAATATTTGTTTTCCCCTCAGACAGGAAGAACATTTTCTTTTTAAAATATATTTATTTATTTAAATGACATTAATTCAATAGGCATCTGTTTTAAATCAGTATCCTTGAAAACATATTTCATCAAGAACGCTGATATGCTTTTATTTTTTTTCAACTAACTAGGAAATAGGGATTATGAAAGATTTCCAGTAACAGCCTGGAAGTTTCAACCCACAAAACAAATTTACAGAAGGGTCAGAAAACTTTCTGCAAAATTATATCAAATTCAGCAAGCCTGAGACAAAAGGTTATCTCACTCTCCACAGCATATACTTTTTCAATAATGATGTAACTTAAACCTAAGTTCTACCTTATATTACATTATTAAAGAGAAACCCCCCTACCACTACACACACCTGAAATAAATCTAGCATCATGTTTTGTTCAAAATGTGTTCTTTTGTACATGCCATTTGAACAACAACTGAACTTAGCATTTGATCATCTTTTTTTTAAAAGCCTCAGTAGGATGCACATCATGTCCTAAAGAGCTATGAATGAGACCTCACACTAAACTACAATATGCTCAACTCTAGCCTCTAAAAAGATGAGAGAATCCAGGGATGGGGTGGGCTTGACATGAGTAAGAACCTCTAACCTTCCTGATTTCTAAGACAAACACAGACTTCATCCACAGTGAAATCATTCCAGTTTACATTCAAGTACAATCACATGTATAAGATTATCGTATGCCCAGTCCTTCTGGGATCTGGAAAGTTAAGTTTCCCTGCTATGTACGGCAAGTAAGTAAAAGTTTGGAAGTACTTTTTAAAATTAAGTACAACTTAAAAATTATACTGTTTGTAACCCAATGCATACAGATTTATTTTCTCAAAGCCGTGAGCACCTCTTTACCTATCTTTACAAGTCTTTAATCCTAGCTACTTGCATGACAGGAGCAAGCTATCACTTAAGGTCTCAAGCCACTGATAAAATGATGCAAGCAAACCTGAGCGTGCTGTCACGAAAGACTAATGAACTAAATTTGTCTCTTTATTTTTTTCCAGCTTCATTTTTTAAATCCCAGTAGCAACTGGGGGCAAGCAGAAGATGAAAACAGTACTGGGCAAAAATGTCTACTTGCTTCCAGAGAACTATTTACTGTGATTCACAGCTCCCTGCTATGGGACTACGCAAAACAGGACTCATCTACCAGAACAAGCTTTCTGCCCGAGAGGGAGTTCTGCTGCTGAGCCAATAACAGAAGAAAAGCAAGAAAACTGAACAGTGACTCAGAACCCTCTGCAATTAACAAAAATACAAAGAAACTAAATTTTGCAACTGTGAAAACTGAATTAAACTTAAAATCAATCAAGAACTAATTAACAAATCCACTGCAAGCCTGTCATGTTTCTGTTTGAGATAACTACTCACTATAGGACAAGAATAATATTTATAATAAGCCAGTCTAAAATACAACATTCCTTTAAATTTTAGGCTAAACAGATATTCCAAACAACTAGGTTATAATAAGCATTTACCACAGGCAAGCTACTCACTTGCCAAATTTAGGACATCATGTTTGATGTCTAAGTCTATCCAAAGCCATCTCTCATTAATCTGGAAAAAGCTACACAAGGTACTGTTAAGATCTGGCTCTCTGAGTCTTCCTTGCAGAGATCCTGTCTCATCTTCTGCTAGTAAGGTAATTACACATGCATAAATTCTCTAGTTAGATAGGCTACTTTTATCACTGCATTAAGGTAGGGGTTTTTTTTCTTCACTTTTCCTCTCCTTTTTCTGAAAGACCGAGAGTGAGCTGCCACTGACAAAACTGGAAAAAAGGCCTCTGAGATGTGCTGATAGGAGAGGACCAGATCATCAACAACTCACAATCTGCACCTCTGAGCTAACTGGAATGAGTTCTAAGTAGGTAATATATGCTGGTTACAGATCAAAACCCACTCTTGAAGTTGTGGGGTATTGTCTCACATTTTTATGAACAGCAAATTTAAAAAAAAAAAAAAAAAGGACAATAAAGCCATCACTAGAGCTATACTGATGATGAATTTGAGGTCACATTCTTCCAAGAAAATAAGATGTTATATGTTCTAAGTGCCACGGCTCGAAAAGCAGGGGACGGGAAAAAAACAATTCCAGAATTCCAGACTTTTTTGTTACTGACGTCTTGGGTGCTCTTGTAATTAAAAGATGAAATTAAGCATAACTTTTCAAAAACATTTTCTTGTGGAACTTTTTCCAAAGAGATAAAAAAAATGTCTAAGCTCAAGACTAAAAAATATGATTTTAAGAACAGCATGACTGTTTTGTCATCTAATTTTTAAACAATCTGTTCATCTAACTTTTGGCATCTTGTTTCAGAACTTAATGTATTGGAACAGCTTTTTTAAAATGTAACTGCTTTCAGCCTCTTAACATGCCTAATAATAACACAAATAAAAATTCAAAGAATGCATATTTGCCTACAGAAGTCTGCAGAGCCATCCGAAAAGATATTTATTAAAAAAATAAGGCCACATAAGAAAGTAAACCTTTCTGCATATTTACTATGGAACAGGGTTAGGAATATTGCCGGGGATCAGGCAAACACAGTTCAGATCACTTTTCTTAATGTATTTGATAGTCTAAAAATGGAATCATTAAGAATCTCGGGCCAACTTTTCAACGAGGAAGACATGGATACAAAATTCCATGCTAACATTGTACTGTACAGGTACAACCTATTTTTCAAAGAATGATTACTTACCACTTCTTACCAATGCCTGAACCATCAATCCTGCTTTTACCTCTCCCTGACATACTCAGGCACATGTATCAGATCTGGACGGAAAGGCCAGGGTGGAAACAACAAACCCCAAACCAACAAAAATACCCAACTCCACCAGGGCAGAGAAACGGATGAAATCCGGATGTCTGACTCCCTTCAGACTTTCCAAGTAAGTTTCCCCACCTATTTTACCGACTTGTTTCTGAACTCCGCACCCGGGCGCAACCCTCACTATCTTGTTTGCAAAAGTCACGTCCAAGCCTAATCACACAGTTCAGCCACCGAGGGGGAGGAGCAAAGCACGTGTTCAGCATTGTTTTTATTGCCGAGTAAGGTGCAGCCGGAACACAACGGCAGTTCAAAAAAGGGGAAAAAAACCCAAACACACACACCACCACAACCAAGCCAAACAAACGACTGTGCGGAGCCGTTTAACGCCCTCCTGATAACGCTCTCCCAGGAACCAGCCCAACGAGCTCCCTGCTCTCCCCCTACGGAAAGGCTGTCCTGGGAACAGCAGGGATGCGCCACGGGGGGCATGGGCTCGGCCCGGACACGAACCCAACCCCGATCGCCGCGAACAGCCCGTTCCGCTGCACATAACGGAGAGAGTTTCACAATTTATCACAACTACCGCAGGAAGGCTGCGGGGCAGCGACACCACCACCCCTCCCCCCCCACCCCCGCCGGACACGGCGGACTAGGATTTAAGGCTCTCCCGCTACTCCCGGGGCAGGATCCCCTCGGGGTCGGCTCCTTCCGGCCCGGCCGCGGCCCGGGGCGCGGCGCCGCGGGGCTCCCACAGCCCCCGCGCTCTGCTGGCCCCGCGGATCAGGCCCCGCTCCCCAGGTCTGGCACCCTGAGGAAGGTCCCGCTGCGCCGCCGCCGCCCCTTTCCCGTCCTTTCACCTGGCGGCTCCCTGCTGCGCTTCGCATTAACCGGGGCTCGGGCCGCGCTGGCGCCTCCGCTCCGGCCACATCAGCTCTCTCCGCTGAAGTCGACCCCAGCGCCACGGCCTCCTCCGCCCGCCTGTCCCGTCCGGTCCCGTCCGGTCCGTTTGGTCTGGTCTCGTCTCGTCCCGTCCCGCCCGCGTCGCTCCTTCCCTGCCCGCCTCTGTGTTTACTTCCCAGCGGCGGAAGCGGCGCGGCGCGGCCAAAATGGCGGCGGGCGGTGAGGCGAGGCGGCCCCGCCCCTGCCCCGCCGGCCCCGCTCCGCTCCCCGCCCCGCTCCGCACCGCCGCCGCGGGCAGCAGGGGAGGACAGGGGGGTACCGCGGGAAATCAGTCGGGTTGGAAAAGACCTCAGAGATCATCGAGTCCAGCCCATGAACAAACACCCCCCGTGTCAGCTAGACCGTGGCACCCTGTGCCATGTCCAGTCACCTGTAGGGACGGTGACCCCATCACTTTCCTGGGTAGTCCATTACAATATCTACTCACCCCTTCTCGGAAGAAATTCCTTGTCATGTGCAACCTAAACCTCCCCTAGCGCAGCTTGAGGTTATGTCCTCTCGTCCTGTCAAGTTGTTACTTAGGAGAGGAGGCCAACCCCCACCAGGCTACAGCCTCTTTTCAGGTGAGTTGAAACTCACTCCTGAGCCTCTGCTTCTCCAGGCTGAACAACCCCAGTTCCCTCAGCTGCTCCTCGTCAGACTCGTGTTCCAGACCCTTCGGCAGCTTCATTAGCCTTCTCTGGACGTTCTCCAGCATCTCAGTGTCTTTCTTGAAGTGAGGGGTCCAAACCACGATTCAAGGTGCGGCCTCACCAGTGCCAAGCACAGGGGAAGAATCACTGCCCTTGTCGTTCTGGCCACATTATTTTTGACACAGGCGAGGATGCCACTGGCATTCTTGGCCACCTGGGCACACTGGATAGCACCAGCAATAGAGCCAGATCTTCATCGCTGATACAGCAAATTATCTCTGTGATTTGAAAGCCCCAGGCCAGGCCAGCCTTAGGAACAGATGTAATGGAGAAAGCAAGCCATGAATGCTTCCTGGGGCTGGCAGGCACTGGGAATGATGTGCTTGGGATACTGCCAGGCAGAGAAAAGAAAGTGATTTGTGACATTTCCCATGGGCTGCAAATGCCTTGTTACCATGTGTCCCCCGCATATGTGATGCACCCCGACACAGGTTGTTTTTCAGCACTGTACATGACCGTACTCTTTACAGTTGTTGAGATTCCCAAAACTTAATTAGTCACTTATTGCAAGATACAATAAATTACTGCTTGAATTGTTATGATCCCAATTCCTGTAAGTTTTTTGGAAACACCTGGATGTGATCCAATGCTCTCTCCAGTTTTGAAATGGCTTTGAAATGGAGTAACAGCTCTTCAGTGGTTGCTGAAACATCACCATACCTGAGCTCTTTGAGAAGCACTTTATATAAATACATTACTTTGGATACTGAAAGTCTGTTAAAAAATAAGCTTTTTCTTTTTTCTGTTCTAGTTCTTTGAAATTATTAGGGAAAAAAAGACTTGCATAGAAACAGGAATGTTTGTCAGTGAGAAATGTTCATTTTAATTATGAGTTTCTATGAGGAAATAATCTCTTTTTCTCCAATTCAAAATGTCTTGAGCTGTTTTACTAAAGCTCGGCCTTTATGGCTCTCTGTGTATTTATGAATCTACACCCAGCCTTCACCATTTCGGGAAATGCAGCAAAAATCTGGAAATAAGAGGTGAGTTATCACCTCACCTTGAGCAGATTAATGAGCATCTTAGACATGCTTGTAATAGCAGATATGTGACTGTGTAACTTGCTCTGATCAAATTCTGGTGTCTGCAATAAAAAAAACCCATCTTGTGACCAAAACAAGTATTTTCGGAGTCTGTGTAGACATCTTGGGTGATGAAACAGTGGCAATTTCGTTATTTTGAGGTAATTTCTACTGCATTATCTGAGTTTCAATGTATTGACTTAGTGGGAGGGACTTCTTACAGTGCCTTGCAGTTACAATTTGCTGCCTTATCTTTGGAGTAAACAAATTTTGGCTCAATGCCTATGCCCTTATTTGCTTTGTTGTAACTGCTTGTGTATGTTTTAGGCACTGTATGTGTGTGCAGGAGAAGAGAACAAGTGCAGAAAGAACTCTCTGCATGACATTGTTTGGGGATGTAGCAGCCAAAATCAGCTAGAAAGGCACCTGCAGCTCTGTCCTTGGGGCTGAATCAGGCCCCGGACATGGTGCAGAGCACTGCCAACAATGTCTGTTGGCAAAGCACAAGAACTGGGGAATTTACCAGAACTGAATGACAGAAAACCTATGGTCAGGTGGTGGTGTGAACACCCTCTCCTGGCACCCGATGAGCCCCCCGTGGCTGGCTCTGGCTTAGCTAGTAGGCAAAGCCCTGCTGTTTGTAGAGCTCTGGACTCTGGTAGCTGGCGCTGAGATAGGTGGCAGGAGGTTAAGAAGGGTCCAAGTGGCAAAGGTCCACAGACAGGAGAGGTCTGGGCTGTTCCGTGAGAGAGCTGTGTTGTTGCCAGCTGTGGCCAGGCACCTTGAGGCTTTAGTCAGCAGCTTGAACACCTTTAACAAGTATGCCTTAATTCAGGAGTTTCTCTGCCTTATTAATCACTTAACTGACAATAAATGAGTTTTTGAGAGAGGAGTATTTTAAATGATAAAGGTGAAATTATTTTTATTTGTGAACCCTCTCAGTAGTGCCAGAAAAAGTCCAGGGCTTGTGCTGAGCCCTGCTATGGAGAAATGAGATAACTGAGCAAATTGTCTTGTAATTTTTTATTTTTACAAAATAGAAGGAGAAGCTCTATGAAGTTTCATTCTTTCTGGTGGGAGAGCCACTCACTTATGGCAGAGATTTGACCAGTAGAATAATGTGAAGACCAGGAACAGCCCACAGACATCCTTCCATAAAAGCCAAGAGAATGATAGCCAATGTCAGCCCAGTGTCTAATGGGAGATCTCACCCCATCAGGCGGAGGGTATACTGGTACACCTCTTCCCATTTCAGCTGACAGATTACCTGCTTGATGAAGCCTGCAAAAACATTGCAAATATCAGGGCTTGATTGTAAATGCTACAGCTTTCAGCACTGAAAAGTCTCATCTGTGCAGCTTTTCTGTCCCTATTCAAGCAGCTCTGAAGCAGGCCTGCAGCAAGCAGCTGTGCTCCACCCTGATAAGCCTGCCTGGCATTTGGCTAGGATAAAAAAAGAGGGGAAAATCACAGAAGCAGTTGGAAAAGAGTTAAGTAACAATAAAACAGACCAGATCTAGCTATGATGAAAGTATGTCAGGCTTGCAGGGCATGAGTAGCCTACTCCGATTTAATGAAAATACAAGCTGTGAAAAATATGGAGATATTAGTGTGATATTAGGCTGAAGTACCTGGTCTAGAATGCCTGTGACAATCTTAATCCTAAAAAGATTGTGCAGAAAAAAAAAACCACAAGGAAAAACAGAACTTTAACAATGCCAAAGGAAGTGATTGTTTTCCAGCAATAGATATAATTTGGGAAACTTCCTGTTTTTATTATCTTAATATGTCTATACAGGAAGATTTTTTAGTGGGAGGAAGTTCTTACGCTGTTAGTAAGTAGTATGGACTAATGAAATATTATCTATCACAAGCAAGACCTTTTAGAACAAGAGCTGTAACTTTTTTTTTTTCACCAAAAATGGCTACACAAGTAAAATGGTCCTTAAACCAGAGAGCCTCAATTTAAGGCCTCATGGCCTTAAAAAATAAAAAGATAAAAAATAAAAAGATAAAACATAAAATAAAACCAAGGATGAGCAACAGCAGGATAGAGTGTTGACAACAGCAGGCTGATTACTTGATATTTTTGCTCATGCTTCTGTAAAAGCTGGAGCAAATTGCTTTAAGAGGTTCCTCCAAACTCAGTGTTTAAGTATTATTTCTGTCTCTAGAGGCTATGGTAATTCTTCCCAGATGAATAGCTCCCATGGTTACTTCATCAGCTAAAGCTATTGTACTACTCTGCTATATTTCATTAGGTAATATGGAAAAAATTGCCCTTTGCTGGAACTTCTGATATGGGAGTATCCTGGCATGGCTTTGGCTTGGAGTGCCACACAAACAGGCAGAGTGTGCTGAGCTGTGCAAGCAGCAACACAGACGACACCTGGTCTTTTCCATGGTATGGACCATGGATCACCAGCTGACAGGGGAACAATACTGCTGGAAAGGGGCAGTGCCAGCTTATCAGTTGACCTGACAACATCCTGGTAGAGGAGTTTTTTGGTTTGCAATTTTCTGTGTTCTGTGGTTCTCTCTGCAAATCAGTTTGTCTGTCTCTACCAGTGGCTGAGGAGTTAACATGGTTAGCAAGCCAGCAGTGGTAAAAATTCCCCAAGAGACTTATTGCTAAGAGGAGGCTGGCATTTGTATTAGGACTGGCCTTGGTACCAGGGCACAGTATAGAAAAACCCAAAGGCACAGAAGTAGAGACAGCAATCTTATGAGTAACAACATCTTGAACTGGGATGCTGTTGCTCAAATCCTGCTTGTACTGGAGAAAATGGGGACAGAGGTGGATGCAAGTGCAATGTGTCATCTTTCTTACATTATGTCTATTAGGGCAAAACCTATGGGGAGTAAATTGCATTTACCCTGTTGCTCAGATCATCCCATTGCTATTACTGCTCCTTGACAGAGTCCACTCGTACAACCTGTCCCCAGGCAAATGCCTTTAAGAGGTGGTTGTTCGACTCCACCTGTCAAGTTTCTAAGCCTCGTTGTAAGGAACTGGCATTAGTGTGGTGAATTACTGCTAGTGCATCAAAACCCCATCATATCAAACCACCTGAGTCTCTACTTAATTGACATGACAGCGCTGCACATGTGGTCACAGTGGAGTATGCATTCTTTGTATGCCAGCACACTTAATGCCATCCCTCCTCCTCCTCTTGGCTGCTCAGGAGGAGTGCATGGCAGAGGCAAGACATAGGAACTGTGGCTGAGTGGAGTGGGAAAGTTTTCCAGGGCAGCTGACTGAGCAGAAAAGTTAAATTGCACAAGTGGATGTATACAAAGCCACATTCAGGAAAGGAATATTAGTGAGTGGACATGGAAGTGGAAATACTAGACTAGCTGAGACCTAACGTGGGCTAAGGATGCTTGAATCACCTGGGATGCAAAAAGGAGCGGGAGTGTAGAAGCAATGCCATGGATGGTGATAGCAAACAGCACTACATGTGCTGCTCCAAAGCTGACGCAAAGCAATGCCTCGAATACTCTGTCCAAGGTTTCAACGGGCCAAATACCCTGTTATGTATAACATGGGAACAGTTACATCCAAAGATATTGTGTTTCAAGGAGCAGCAGACAGCCTACACGAGACCTTGCAGTAAGAGCAGAAAGCACTTCCTCAATTCCAACAGCCTGCAGAGTTGAACATTACCTAAGAAAACGCTGGCCAGCTGGCAGGGGATCATCTTTGGGTGCTTATCAATGACTCGTGATACCCCATTGCACCTGACTGCTTTGTAATCAGTTTGCTGTTCTGTATTTGGCTGTACCCGGTGAAGAGCCTGGTACCTGGAATGCTTGGCTGTGCAAGTTCACTACCAGATCCCATCAGTGAGAGCAGGGGGTACGACAGCACAGCCCCTCCAGGACACCATGGGGTGAGGGACAAAGCATCTGTGGTACAACCACTGCACTCTCAGTCACCTACAATGTCTGGCATGTGTTAACCACAGGGCTTTGGCAAAGCCCTGCAAGGTTGGAGTTATA
>JAWWES010000001.1:66771517-66862619 GCA_035583135.1 Lophotriccus pileatus
GCACTCTCAGTCACCTACAATGTCTGGCATGTGTTAACCACAGGGCTTTGGCAAAGCCCTGCAAGGTTGGAGTTATATCCCGAATTACTGGGTGGTCCTGAAGCTCACTAGCTAGCTTCTGTGTAGGTGAAACAGAGACTTAGTATGATGTAAACAACAAAACCTGTTTAGTAAGGACCAAGCTTATTTAGCCCTGATGGTGACAGGTTAATTAGCTGTGTCTTATTAACTTTTACTTTTCACTTTGTGCTCAGTGGGTGGATACACCCATGAAAGTTTAAGCTACTTGTAAACTAATGATCCCAGTGGGAGTACTGAGGCCTTACCTTAGCGAGGAGCTGAGTTTGGTGTACATTAGCTGAGTGTGGTGGGCTGTGGCAAACAGGATGGTGCAAGCAACAACTGAGTATTTCCATTGCGTGAGCTATGGATCAACAGCTGACAGAAAAGCATGTGAGACTGCTGGAGAGGCATACAGCAATCTTATTGTGGACTGATCTGATTAGTGGCCTGCGCTGGCATCTGGCTGTAATCACCAGCAGAGACTGGTGTGCGGGGCGGTGTGGTGACGTGAATGTCTGAGACAGCGTAAGAGCAGAGTGTCTGAGATTCAACCATTACATGAGGGAGCTGCAGTCTGCCCAGGAGCCTGAGGTCGTGCCACCTCCTTGGAGCAGTAATTGGGGATGGTTACTCGTGTGCAAGAGAAAAGTTTCCCTGACACTGCCTATCCCTCACTCCCATCCACTTAATACACTCAACATAGCAGTGCCATGTCTTTTCCACACTGTAATCTCAATTTCTTAAATCAATATTCATATTAATCTAAAATGAAAGAGAAGGCTAAAAAATTAAAAAATAGAATAAATTTGTAACTATGGTGCTATAGTCAGAAATTTTAAAAAAAGGACAGTGGGTCAGACACCCAGTATAGGGACGATCCCTGCCCTGGTCCTACTGGCCACACTATTTCTGATACAGGCCGGGATGCCAGTGACCTTCTTGGCCACCTGGGCCCACTGATGGCTCACGTTCAGCTGGCTGTCGACACAGCACCCCCTTTTTTTTTTCCACTGTGCCACTCTGCCCCCTGCCACCCTGCTCACTGTGCCACACTGCCTGTAGCACTGCAGAGGATTGTTGTGACTTGTGTGCAGGACCCTCCGCTTGTTGAACCTCATACTGCTGGGCCTCAGCCCACACATCCAGCCCATCTAACCCTAACCCTCTACAGAGCTACTGTGCTGTTGCAAATAAGACAAATTGTACTTTAGAGGCTTGTGAGCGTCTGAGAACTATTTCAAAGTGCAGACATACATGCTGCTCCATGTGAACCTGCTTTAGCAGGGTGGCTGGACTGGACAATATCCAGAAGTCCCTTCCAACCTAAGCTTTCTGTAATTCTGTGATTATAGATGTCTGAAATTTTCTGAATGCAGTCTTCTTTTGTGTTTTAAAACACTGTTGGTAATTGAAATGGAAATACAATTCTTCATATGAATGCTAGCACATTTATCCAGCTTTTTTGTTAAAAAACGTAGCAGTGCTTTTTATGTCTTAAGTACTTCCATAACCAGTTAACCCACTAAACTTTCCTACTTTTTAAAAGAGTCTGCTGAAATAATTAAAAGACATCTCCCTCCTCCACCCCTGTTTTAAAAAAGCATTTCTGAAAATGGAGGCTTACACATTCATTAGACTTTCACTGTATAAAAATGTACAGTGGCTTTATTGACATGTACATTCCATTATGTTTACAGCTGCAAGATATGAGGCACACTCAGTATTGCACTTCATTAAAATTTCAGGCTCAAACATAACCCAGAAGTTTAAATGAAACTGCTGTTGTAATTTAATAATTCTTATACAGGACAAACATTGATACCTTTATATACAGCGTGATACTTGTTACATTTATGCCTTCCTAACACATTTTTTTTTTTTTTTAATAACAGTCTAGGAAATAAACCAGAATATTCTTCTTTCCCATCCCCACTTGTGATGCGTTACAATTGTACAAGATTACAAAAAGTCAGTATACAATAATCAGTAATTTTTTCTTCCTCCTGAAAGCCAGCATCATTCATAGTCCACAGACACACAGATCCTTTAATAGCAACTGTTTATTTGTAAATGTCCAATGTTTCCTAGCCGATGACTGTAATGGCCACATGCAAACACCTCACAAATTTTGATGTCTTGGTTCAAAAAATGTCAATATCTCACAGCAAGAATTATGTACATGGTATTTGGCATCCTTCTTGCACTGCAAATTGTTCCTTTTATCTGGGTTATGAAATGGTCCCATCCTCATCCCATCTGGACTTTGTTTTCAGGACACTTGAGGGATGAGGGCACCTGTTTTGCTCTGGTAAAAAAAAAAATGCTAGTCTAAAAAGTGTGAGCATTTCTGCAAACCCCACAACCCAGAGCAAATTCTTCACCAGTGGGTGGATGGACAACATGAAGTGGACATTCTGTTCCTTCAAGTTGTTTACCTTTGGGACCTACAGTGAATTTCAGGGTGAGGGGGGAAAAAGAAAAGGAAAAACCCAAAAGATTAGTGCTTGCAGACAATATAAACAAACATACATTCCCTCAAAACCCCACTATAACTGAAGGTAATACATCTATAATATGAATTTATAAGGCATCAAAAATGAAGGTTTAAGAAAAGACAGCTAGGAAGGTGCTTGCACACTGTCAGATTCAAGCAAGAAATCTGAAGGCTTAATAGGCCAAGAAAGTCAATTAAATCTGACAAAACATGATAAAAAACTGTTAGCTCCTTAAAACAGTTATTTCAAATGTTAAACTGGTATTTGAAGAGAAAAAAAAGATCAAACTGCCATGTAATTTAAAACAATCAAATTGAAAGTCAAGTTTTATCTCGATTCATAGTGTGGAAGAAATTCACACAATCTAAGAGCAAAATTGGTAAGTACGAGTAAGAGTTACATTCTGCAGTAAACAAAAACTCTAAGGTTGCACCGGGAATTGTAATTTTCTTGGTTAAGATATTTACATGAAATAAGTAAACAAAAAGATCTCCTTTTTTTTTTCAACAGCAAGATAAATTTTATGACTTAGGTCAAATCAGTAGCACGTGAATTTGGAAACTAAGGCATTGAGGTAACAGTTTGCACATGACAGCTGTGTAGAGATATATCATTTAATAGTTTTACACATCATTCCACATCTGGAGTCTGAATTGGTGTAGGGAAATTGGAATGTCTTTCTGTATCAAAGGATCTAATGTTTAAAGGATCAGTGCAATGACGTTGCCAGAAAAACAACAAAAATCAAAAGCATGCATAGAACAAATCCATTCTAGTATCATTCAAGTTACTAAATTTAAAATTTTTATGACTGACCCTGTGGTTTTCCTAGAAAAAAATCAGCAAGAAAAGACAAAAATATCAATTAGAACTAGTTACTTATCTCCAAATTCAGTGGGGTAAATTTGCTTTGTAAAAATCCTACCTGCAGGACAGTGTGGGAGTTCTTCTTTAGGGATGCTTGTCATTCTTTGGAAATCATCATGGCAAGCGTTGCAAAAATGTGTTGTCCCAAAACAGAAAAAAACAGCAACTGAACAGCAGTAGCGGCATTTGTATTCTAAGAAATCTGTACCGTGTTTGGGACACATCTGAGCAAAGGAAAGCAAACACCAATTAATGAAGTACCCACGCTCTAACAATCCCAACAACTCATTTCTACATCCTGTACTATACAGTTGTATTACACAACATTGTTACAATACATATAATTACAAATGACTGTGAATTATTGTACAGCTCAGGCATGCAGAGCTTCAGAGTGAAATAAAAACGTGAATACAAGTTATTTACTTACCTGAGCCCTTGAAACATCAGAGCACGCACCACAAATAAGCTCTCTGGGATCATAGTCATCTCCTTGTCCAGCCTCAGCATCACAACGAGCTTCACCACCAAAATATGCCTTAATTGTAGAGAGAAATGACTGGACATTAAACAACAGAAAACTATTCTTTTAACCAATTCAATGTGAGGGGAAAATGATGAATGATACAGCCATTACAGTAGTCTCCCCTATGCTGATCTCTCTCGACTCTGTCTCTGGATACATGTTTTTGAGGCACTCAAACAATGTCTCGGGATAAACATGATCAAAACTGTGCAACATACCCTGGTCTATGCAAGTGACTTAAAGGCTTTTGAAACAATATTTGTATGCTCTATGAACTCTGTGTAAAAAAGAAAGGAATGAGGCTGAAGGCAGCACAAAAAAAATCCACCAGGAGGGCTTTTTACTAATTGAAGGGAATATCAGTTTTTATGCTCATGTGGGATCCCTTATAATTAGAATTTTGGTATTGTTTGCAGATTCTCATTCAACCAGGACACACTGGGCACAAAAATGCACCAAAGTGAGCCTGAAACTCTGATGAATTTCCTCATATACAGAAGTGTTTCCACATAGAGTGGTGAGATGAGGTGATGAGTATCTTCCTTCGTTACCATCTTACTATCTAATTAAACAACGCACAAAGTTCTTACTCTCAGCAATTCTAGCCATTTTTGCAGTGTTTTTAAAAGGACAGGGAAAGTAGTCTCAAGACAACTGTGAGGAAGGAAAAATGTAAGCACCCTACTTTCCCCAAACTCTGCAGACTGAAAAAAGGGAGAGTCCTATAGAATGAATGTATGAGAATTAGGTAGTAGAGCTTGGGGTGAACAGGTGCTGGAGGAAGGAAAAGTTAGAAATTCAGTATGAATGTTGCTATTCAGACATATGAACACAGTATGAAAGGGAAGAATGAGATAAAAGAGAAATAAAAAGAGGGCAATAAAAAACCCCACTGAAATACCAAGTATTAAATACTGGAAAGGAAATGAAAGAAAAAACAGGGACAGGGCTAAAAACTGCAGAAAGATGAAAAAAGAAATTATTTTTGTGAGGAATGAAAAAAAGGCAGTAGGCAAGTTTCTGAAGGATGAGGAATGAAAATGGATGAACTATGAGAGGCAGGAATAAAAGTGAACTGAGTAACTGTGGAGTAGTGACCTAGAGTGATGTACTGCAGTCCTTCCCTAGCATATGGAAATTAATCCTTTGTTCTCTTATTTCCAAATTGCTCACTTTTATTTAACAAAAAAAATATTGGGGTTGCCCTTGAAAATTTGATCATGAAATTGCCCTATTCCATTCATTCCTAAGGGAAAAAAGAAAAAGATGTGATCAAGTTGGGCACTAAAATCAGCTTCAGATGAAAGAAGCAAAGGGAGTGGGTTAGAATTATTTGGGTTGGAAAAGACCTCAGAGATCACTGAGTCTAACCTTTGACTGAACAGTTCAGTGATTATCCAGAATTTCTACAGCCATTTTCTCTAACCACAGATAAAGAATCTCTTTGCTGATGAGGAAGCCCAGGAGCTCTTTGTGTATTTTTGTCTTCTGGTTAAATTTTATATTCTCTTCCTGAAGAGAACTGTACACATATGGCCTAGAGTCCATCAGGCTGGACCACATATTTCCTCTTTCTACTGCTTTTTCATTCTTCCTACACTTCTGCCCCAAAGTCAGTTCACCGCAGTTACAATGAACTCCCAAACTGGGTGAAAGTAACATTTCCGTGGCATCTTAGTGAGGAGCTCTCCATATTGCAGACTTAGAATGAAATATGTTTACACTGTTTTAATGGTGACATAAAGTATGACTTGGAAGTGGGACAAAGGGATGGCTGGTGTTCTAACACAGTATCACCTGCACATTCTTGTAAGGAGGCTATCCTGCTTTTGCTTTCTGAGCTGCTCTGTATATACATTTTGTATATACAACTGCTCTGTATATACACCTTTACAAGATAAAACGCTCTGTACATCTCATTTGATCAATGCCTTTTTTTAAAATTATTATCCTATGAACAACTTTTTTTCCTGCTTTTCTGTTCCATACAGAATATATTAAATATACGTTCCATCCTAAGAAATTACTTTTAAAACTATAACATACATTCAGTAAATAATCACCATACCTTTTTGCACTTGTAGCAAACATAATAAGCATATCTGTTCATAGCATATCCAGCTGGGTCATTATAAAACCTAACACCTGGCGTTGTGATGGCCTCACTCTTGTGCAACCCTTCATACTCCAATCTCATTAGCGCTTTTCTCCTTACATCTTCATAGAGTTCTTTGATTGGATCAAGCAAATCCTTTAATACTGTATGATTGATTTTGTTCTGAAATAGAAGAAATACTGATTAAAGTATCTTGCATCTTTATCACAACAGCTTGTATTATGGTCAAACAGAAAAACCATAAGAGCTTGGGCAGTGAACATAAAAACCTAAGAGCTTGGGCAGTGAGCATTTCAAAAAATGGCTGATATATTATATACTCTATTTGCTGCAAAAATAGTAAGCAGGAATGCTCTTTCCACGGTCTGTTGTTATAAGAAATCATCAGCCCTTGCAACAGACTAACAACTGCAAAGGGATGGTCAAAAATACACAAAATATTTAGCACAGCACAGGAATATTCTGATTGTATGTTTTTTTAAATTTCGGTCCTTTTTGACTTACTGCTAAGCAATTAAGAATAATGACTGTCAGCCCTGTATGGCAGTTCTTTATCATTTAATGATCACAAGCTATTGCCATAAACTACCACAATGCAGCATGACAAAAGAAACACAGCATGCAGAATGGCTGACCATTCCCAAACTTCATATTCCTACGGTGTTCTCCCCTTCCAGCAGCTATCATGGGATTTTGATTACAGCAATTTAAATTTTGTGGAGTATAAAAGGAATTTCTAGTCATTTAAGCTGAAGTAAGTACGTGTATTCTTCAGATCTACCCTCATACTGAAAAAAAACAGCAGAAAAGGAAAACCTACGTATCAGGAAACTTGTTTGATCTAGGCAGGCACACAGCTCATTTACCTTGCAAATAGGACAGGACATAAACCCAAAAGTTATCCTTGGCCCAAGCCATCTGTTTTCTAGTACTCGCTGACAGCATTGCAAGTGGAAAACATGGCTGCAGTCCAGCTTTAGAAAAGAACACATGTAAGTGAACACTGAAGTTACACTGACCACTAAAGTAGAAGTAGTTATTTACTTTTAAGTGGCAACATACAGAAATTCCAGTATTACTTCATTTAAAATCCTACAAGACCCCTATCTTCTTATTAAAAAAGAGAAAGAATATGAAATGGTCATTAAAATCATAACCACTCCAAAACCACCTGTGGATATATGAAATAAATATGAAGTATATCTACTAATTACCTCAGTTGTTTTTCTCCTTTATAAAATATGTGACTTAATAAAGTAGATACAGCAAACTAAATTGATACAATCTGCTTTCTTGAAATAGAAGTAATGCCAGACAAAAAGAAAGCTTTTAAAGTAATCTAAGCATTGTTATGATGTCTGTGTTTAAATTTTTAAGGTTAATTTGAGAGACTTCGTATTTTAGCTTCTTCCACACTACACATTACAATTAACAGTAATCTCTTAAAAGGGAAGAAAAAAAATCCCAAAAACCTGGATAGCTGGTGCTGCTGAAAGTGCTTCAGTAAAGCAGATCATGCACATGTCATCAGCATCTTGTTTAAGACTTGTAGCATTCTTATCACAGCCATGCAAGCATGGCAAGCAGTGCTCTTCATTCTTAACGCCTCCACAGGGATGACCGCAGGGGTGTGTCTTGCTGCAGGCAATTTTAGCATACTCCTATGAAAAGTAAACAGTTAATCAGCTTTTCCCCTTCGCTGAGTGTTTTGACAGTGTCACTTTTTGAAGGACTGCTGGTCTGTGCAATGAACTGAGATGAAAGAACCATGGTTCATGTTGTCTACTGCTACAGCAGGTACTTGGGGAAAAACTGCACTTGAAATAACAATGGTTACTTATGTAACTCCTGAATAGAAATGGCTTAATGAAACCATAATTTAAAAATTTCAATAGAAAAAGAACTGTTCTTTGATCCTCCATGTGTATTTTATATATTGAGTGCTTCCTGATTACCGTGCATTAACAGCCTTTAAGATGTCTGCAGATTTTGGTCTTTCAGGAAAGGTGTCAAGTAACCCACTCTTAAGAACACATTATAAGCTAATCATTAGTCAACATAAAGCACTTTTACACGGAAATGGAATTTTAACCATCTCTAATTCCTATCCCTGGTAAGTAGAAAACTTACAAAAGTTGCCCAGAAGCTAACAACAAATTGAACTGAATTGATGCTACATTAATATAATGTATTCATAGGCTGAGAGAGAAAAAAAGATGGCCAACTTGCTTCATTTAAACCAAAATAAATAGGGTGGGATAAGCAACTGGTTAGGATTTGGCCCTCTGCCAATTTCACCCATACTGTAGGGCACAAAACCACTTAGGATACATGGATACAGTTGACAAACCTGGCCAAGTCATGTTCTATGCTCACATAATACACAGGCTGTTAGGCAAAATAGCTTTATTAAGCTTTCCAATATACTAGACTTTACATGTGTATTTTACTTCATAATTGCAACACTATTGTGAAAACTTGAGATACTTTTGGAGATAATAATGAAACGACCCCGTGTTTTGGTTGACTATTGGTGTTTGTAGTATGTAATTAAAATAAATATTTAAAAACTCAAAAGCATTTGAATTATAATATTCAGTATTAAAACTTTTTAATATTAGAGGCCTGATTGAAAATGGACCACAGGGATGAACAGGGTTTACTCAAAATAAGAAGCCTATTTCATCCTACGGTCTCTTTTATCTATGTAGGTAATGATGACTGTACTTCCTTATACACACCTGGCAGTCTGCATCGGAACAAACGCTTCCCACTGCTGACAATTCTGTTCCACTCCTACATCCACAGAAACGACAGGCTTCAGAACTGCTGGTGGTCGGTTTGCCTAAGTCCACAAGAGTAAACAAAACCAAAAAATGTTATAATGAAACATAAAGGACTGATACTCTAACAGGCATCTAAACAACAGGCACAGAAACAACTAGAAATCCAGCAATTCTTATGCAGCTAAACTATTTTATTTTTATTAACAATTAAAAGCATTGCTGTAAAGGAGGTGAAAATCACAATAATCACGATAAAGAGCAAGTAATTACTGCTGTGTTTTACCTGTCTGTTCTCTAAACTCCACCATAGCCTTCATAGTTTTAGAATCTGCTAATGCCATCAGCCAGAAAAGTTTGGTCCTACCACATCCCTCGTGGAGATCAACTTTGATAGCTTCTTCTTCTTCTTTGAATACCTGTCAGGTTAACCAAAAAGATACTAAATAGCATCTCTATGTTATTTCTGAATTTACACTGTATGTTTTATAGACTCTGTGGAGCTTGCCTACTGCAAGCTATTTTTCTTTTATACATTCCATAACTTTTACATATTGCAGCATGGATAAAGGCTTTGTGTTTTCAGAAGTAAAAATAAATAAAATTAACTCTTGATCTAACATGGCTGTGAAACAGTAGTGCAGCAATGCTAAGAAGAGAGCTGCACAACATTTTTTTTTCTATTTTAATAAATATGGAGCTTGGTTTTCATAAGTCCTATCCGACTCATCCAGGGGGCCACAGTATATCGGAAGCACAAGATAACATCAGAAATATCTTCATATAACCATGCTAGTAATTTATCAGAGCAACATTGATAGTTATGGTCTTAAAAAGATGCACTATAGGATAACAATTATAGACATGTGTAATATTAATATTTTTGATTATCACATAAATACACAGTTCATGCTTTTGGCTACAATGAGGAGAATATAAAATTTTTGCAAAATCAAAAAACTGCATGAGATCCTTAGGGGACTTTATGCAGTCTCTTCTTTTACTCCTTCCAAGTTTTGAAGGCAGTTCTGTTTGAACTCCTTTCACCTGCAATGCAATAAAAGTTAGAAGTTTTCTAGACACGGATTTATACACTCACTTTAAACTTTAATTCTTATCAGAATCAGAAAAAAATCAACCCTCTAACTGCTTCACAAAGGATATTACATAAGCACATCATAGTAACTTACAGGCTGTCCTTTCTGGAAGGGGGAGAAAATACATTAAAGAGGAATGTATGACTGAAATTGGACAAAGAACAGGAAGCAAACAGAAAACAGGAGAGAGGGAACATGACAGAACTTAAAATTGAAACTGGGGGGCTTAACATGAGAGATGTAAAGGTAAAGGCAGTGAATAAAGAGCAAAAGTTTAAACATGCTTTTAGAAGTAAACAGGAAAATCTGGTAAGTAGCTATTTTGGACAGATTAAAGGAGAAATGTGAGGACTTCTATGAGATAAGAACTTACTTTTTATCAACTGTAATCTGAACAGGCTATACAGGAGAAACCAGAAAAATAATGAGACTAGATTGTGCTGTGCCATGACAGAAGAGTTAGACACAAAAAATGATCTTCCTAGGAAGACAAAACAGGAAAATTTCTAAGAGGATTGCAAAGATTATGGCTAAGAAATAGAAGATAACGGATGCCCATGGAACTGCCAGGCTGAGACTTCACTGCAATTGCAGAGGCACCAGGAAGGGTGGAGTGTTCCACTGTAGAGTGAAAGTCAATACCACTGGTCTGATGTTTACATCATACGTGCTCTAGACTAGCTGATCCCATGCACTGAATGACTCTCAGTTGTGTGTCCCTCTATCTTTTGTTCTTAGTTTCACCTGCAAACAATCCACTTCATACACTCCAAGGCTGCTCAAAGCACGTTAAAGAGAGATGATCACATCTGCTTTAAAAGCCCATTCCTGATCATAATTGAAAAGTTAATATAGGTGCATTCTAGGAGTGGGAGAAGAGGAATGAATTCCACTGAATTAACTTTATTAATGACATGTATTATTTTAACCTTTGTGCAAATGTAAGTAGTCAAGAAGAAAGGGGGAAAATAAAGGACCACGAAAAACAGAAGAGAGAAATAGTGTCAAGAAAGAGGAAATGTTCAATAATTCCAGAAGTAAAAGCATCTTCAACATTAACTTCAATCAGAAAAATTCCACAGAGAATGTAGTTCAAGTTTAGAGATGAAAAGGATAAAAGAAAAACACAAAAGAACACTAATTAGCAGAGTATTCAGCGATTTGCAAAAACTCAGACCTAAGTCAAAGTTTCAATCCTAAAAACAAAACCAGAAGAAGTAATAAAATTTTCAAGCTTATGAATATGACAACATATTTATCTGTGAAAACAGAGTGACAGCTAGAGGAATATTGTGCAGTAAAAGAAGACTGACATAGAAGAACCAGTAGGAATATTTGCTATCAAATGGTCTTCCTGGTTATTAAAAAAATATACATACATTAGAAATGAAGAGGTTGATAAGCCCTGAGTCATATGACAGAAGTAAAGGAGATATAATTTAACAGGAATAAAGAACCAGTGTATACTTAAGAAAGTCTAGGGAGCTCCTAAATTCTCCTAAAAAAGCATTCCGACCCAATGTTAAATAAGAGACAAAAAAGGTGATGTAGCACAAGAACTAGAATTAGGGAATGCTATAAGATTTTCTAATCTTCTTCAAAGATAAGGGACAAGAAAATGTAACTAAAACCAACAAAATAATTAAATGGAAACTTACATATCCCATCTCCAAAATAAAATAAAACAAAACACCCTTTTCAGATTTGATACTTGCTCCAGCCTTTTGCTTATATATTATTTGGGGAAATGCACACAATGTATACAGTGCATACAACATGATGTCGTATGTACTCTACCTGTCTCTGATGAGTTTTTGTTCGCCGGTGGAGATGAAGGAACCGGTCACAATCTGTGCACAAATTCCCACAGACATTACATAAAATGATTGCAGCAGTTTCACCATCATCATGGTTATCACACATTGGCTGAGAGAAAAAAAGAAAAAACCAAAATAATTCCTCTTTATCACTTTCTTTCAGGATCTGTTTTTATTCTCCCCCCGGTCATACACCCCACACTTCCCCTCCAAATTTATAAAGGGGATAAAGAGCTTGTTTTGGCTATTAATGCTAACTTTAGAATAATCAATATTTAAACAATTACTCCTGGACAGAAAAAGCCTCAATTTATGGCATCAGTTTTTCTGATATTCTTCATGTTTCATGTGATGTAGCAAAAATGTGGTTTTCAACAATGTAGTTGAAAGATTGTTTTTAACTAGAGTTGAAACTAGTTGAAGAGATTTCTGTTGAAACTAGAGAAGAGATTTATGTGGTAACAGTGGGTTACTGGCATGTTAACAGAAAAGTTCAGAGATCCGAGTACTCAAGCTTAGTCAGCAGGCATGATATTTACCCTTCATTACTTTGATATGGTATGTTTACTCTGTTCAAACATCTAAACAAAGCTGTAGGTCATCTATAACTCAGAGGCAATATGGTTGAAATAAAAAACTTCAAAATCCATCATAAAATTAAGTTGCTCTACTGATACAATTTTTGTTTTTAATTCAACACGGTTGTGTTTTGCAGTTCAAAATACCTGCACCAATAGGAGTTCAACAACTGATTTTGATTATGCATATGTTTGAGAACAAATTTCCACTGTAATCACAGAACATGTGGTTTCCATGATACTGCTCATGCAACTTGGAACAGAGTTCTTTCAAAGCAGTTCTGGTAGGGAGACACACAGTTCACCCTCAACATCTGAATACCATGATGCGAAACAGCATTGGGGAATTTCAGGTTGGGTTCAGCAGCTCTAAGAATTATTTGCTCCAAGTATCCTCAGTTGCTAGTGCACAATCTTTCCTTGCCTCCCATTCAGTTAGAAACAGTTTCTCTCTCTTTGGAATAATTCTCTACTGAGATGGGGAAGAGGAAGCTAAATTACAGAGAAGTAGTTATTGAGGAACACAAAGAATTCATTTTATTATGTGACAGGGATTAAGACAGAAAGAAAAAGCTCTGATAGAGGGTGTTGTATGAATGGAGTCAATCTACTCAAAAATCTATTCCATAGGTGTTAAGAAGGCCTCGCTTCATCCTGAACTTAACATTACTGTTTTAAGTTGAAATTTCTGTTTTCTGAGCAGTGCTAGAACACAAATACTTCAAATACGTATGTACAATCTCCCCTGGGAACAAAAGGGTCAAATAAGGTTAAGCCAAGCGTACCTTTCCCTACCATTATTCTTAATTATTTGATAATTGAATAAATAAAAATAAACACAAAACCATATGACTTTCAGTCTCACCATCTGTTTCTGTTGCCCATCCTTTCCCATCCATCTTCCTGAAGATAGTCTATCAACATGATCCTGATCAAGAACACAGAGGGATGCTAAGGCCAGCCACAGCTATAGAAAGGCAAGGTAGAATTAAATGTCTTAGACACACTAAAAACAGAGACCAAAACTCAAATAAATACTAAAAAAAGATAAACTTTGGCAGATAAGAATGTACTGTTACCTGCAAACTCTATTATAGTTAGCTGAAGCCTGCTCTTCCATTCCAAGTTTTTTATTTTCCAAAGTAAGTTGCAGATACAATAAAACTTACTGAACTTTTGGAAACTACCTTGTTTCTTTCAGGTATGTCACTTTATGGTTATAAAAACAGTAGTGACCGCTCGAGAAAGAAAAAGTGAAGAAAGAACGACAAAAGCACATTACAGAGAACTATGGAAAATACAGACTTGCATATTGCTCCCAAACATTGCAGGCTTTAGGGAAGACAAAATGCAAGGACACAGACTAATAATAAAAATAAAACCAAAACCAACCCCCACAAAACCTCAGCTTAATGAGACTGGTTTTCCTATGTTCTCTCCTCACTTTACAGGGCATTTGAGATTACCTAGGGTACCTACTAAAAGCAGTTCTGAGGTAACTATTCAGAAGAAGCTTTTCTCTCTTCTCCTTTGACTACAGTGAAATCCTGAAAAGATGAGCTACATGAAGATAATTTGTCAGTAAGCCTGCAATCCAAACTGAAACACACTTCACAGCTGCATTTTGGAATAGCTTTTAATCAAAGGTTTGATTTGAACAAAATTGGTTTTGTTGAAAAACTCTACTGGACTCTCCCCCAAAAAACACACCTCCATGACAGAGCTACAGTCAGTCAAAAGAGTAGCTGGACTGATGTTCAGGGCTCCTCTAAGACCTGGTTAAACTAACTGTGATAGCTGGAGCCAGGGGTAGTCCAAGACTATGTCCTCCAGAAAGCAGAGAACATAGCAGTAACAGAAATGATGAAAACAACATGAGTGTCAAGTGCTTGTAACCATTGCACACCTCTTTTTTTTTGTTGTTGTTTTTGTTTGGTTGTTTTTTTTTTGTTTTGTTTTTTTTACAATTATTATGCCTGAGAAGCTAAAATCTGTACACCCTAAGATAGTAAGAATGTCGTAATTTACAAATATGCTTTTCATGGTATTTCAAGCAATCTGTTAATGTTAAATTAGTCCCAGTTTCTATAAAAGATGCATGGAAAAAGTAAAGACCAAGAAAAGAAAAACAGATCGGGTAAGTAATAAAGGACTCATCAAATAATCTTTTATTTTGAGACAAACACAGGTGAAGCTTAACTTAATTGTCCTAGAGAACATCTGTTACTGAGTGTTTTTATAATACCCTTGAGATGTGGCAGCTGATTACCTAGAAGTCAAACCACTTAAAATAATTGCATGGAGAGCTGGGAAAAAACAGCTGATGCATATTGTGCAATTTTCCACACAGATGATCTCATAAATTTAGTAAAAGGCAAGTATCACAAACTTTAAAGCAGAATTATTTCAAGAATAAGTGCCCAAATGTATAGGTATCACATTTATTCTTCATTATTTCTGAGATACCCAAGATGCATATTTAATTATAATTCAATTTTCACCTGTGTATTTCTGCCACAAAGAAGAAAATTAAATCTGCTGGGACAGAGAGAAAGAAAATCTTTTATTAGGACATACAGTCATTGCTTTAGGATTATTATTATTGTTATTATTGTCCATTATGCACACAGCTAGATTTGGAGAATATTAACTATACACTGCATTGTTTCCTGAAGCAACCTGTATAAGCAAGTTTGTTCTACAATATAGGAAGGCTCTTAGATGGTCTCCCACTGCACATTTACAATGAACTAAATTCAGTGAAGTTCTTACTCTGGTTGTTGCAATGCACCTCACTGGTGATCTGTATTCTTCTTCCATTTTGGTCAGAGCTATGATGGTTTCAGCAATAGCATTTTTTGTCACACGTGACCATGCTTCTGACAGATGACCCTGTTAAAGAGGAAACTCAATTTATTATAGCTTTTATTAATATAAGAACAACTAAAATTGTAATTGGAGCTGCTACAAACAACATTAGGTTAAGATCTCAAGTTAGAACAGAAAAAGAAGTAGTCAGGGATGACTTTGACAAATCAGGTCTTTTTGTAGAATTATTTGGGTTGGAAGTGACCTTGAAGATCATCTATTTCTAACTTCCCTGCTGGGGCAAGGTAACCTTCCACTAGACAATGTTGCTCAAAGCCCCATCCAACCTGGCCTTGATTTTCAAACCACAGATCTGGTAAAACTTAGCCCTCAAATACTCAGGTGACTGACTGAGGCAGTCACTGAGCAGCTACTGGAATAAGTAACTTAGAATAAGTAGAGGGCATATGATTTGAAGAATGCAAGATCGTATTCCTAAAGTGTCCCTCATCCCTCCTGGAGCAGAGCTGGAGCACAGGTAAGTGACTGTGAACACCACACAGATCACAGTGGGTTCCTAGAGAAATCAGGTTCACTTGCCTAGCTTAGCCATCCTGAATACTATCCACAGTTTCTGTATTTGAAAGAAACAAAACAGTACACAGGAAACATCACAAGTACAAGCATACTTTCCAAACTAACCTTTAACTTTCCGAGCCTATGGAACTGATTCATACCCTAAAGTTTCTGATTCAGAGACTGCTGTCTCCTTCAATTTTGATTGTAATCTGTGAATTTCTAAACCTCATGCTAAAGGTGACAAATAATTGAGACTCACTGGACTCTAAAAGGAAGGTATAATGACTAACTCATGCAGGTAACTATACATTGCAAATGTTGAAAAAGTTCTGTGAAAGGAATCACAACTCTAATGAAGAGGGTAGTAAGACTGATGTTATCCTACTGATAAGGCTCTAAAAAGCCTCAAAGAAAGGTTTCCAAACAGAGACACACTTTAATTTTAACTCCTATGAACTGTGAAATTTTGAAATCTAGTGGTCAGAATCAACAGCAGCAATTGCAGAGAACTTCCATCCATCTTCATCAGAAGGAACCTCCTTAATCTAAGCACAGTGAATGGTTTAGAAAACAGGACTCCAAAGCTGAAGATACTGAAACACCTTTCAAAGAGTATTCACAGAAGCAAATCTGGGTCATTTAGAAGATCTCACTGAAGCAGATACAGAATTAAGGAAAATAAAACACCCTCCCAACTAAACTCCTTTCCCTGTAACATAAACAACAGCTTTTTGTCCTTTGCCAGTATTGTTTCTGGGAAATAGCTGATTCACCTTTAATCAATATTTCTGCAAAAAACTGTCTGAAGCATAGACAGCTATGGAAAATTTAAGTCCAGATGGTTAAAGTAATAAGCAACTACAAATGTAGATTTCAGTCAAAGAAAGAAATCAGTTTCAACCAGAAAATCCACACACGAAATCTAAATACTGTTACATGAAAACCACACTATTATCTTACTCAACAGATACTTTTTACTTTTCTATTAGTTCTGAGTGCTTAAAATTTAAAATATTAGGTTTCTAACTTAATAAAGTAGACAATGACCCACAACCACTTACCTCTTAAATTTCTGGTATAAGTGACTTATTTAAAAGCTTATATCAAAACTAGATTTCTGTTTAGCAGAATGAGAACTCAACTGGCTATTGCTCCTATTCTCAAAACTACACTTTTTTTTTTTTCTTGAGACCACTGCACTTGAGCATTTACTAGCTCAACCCAACACTAACTATATAATAGAAGGTAATGAAAAGATGTACTCATCAGAAATATTCAAACATCCTCTACACATTTAAAGGACAGAAACTCACTGCTGCCATGTCTTTGATGAGTTTAATGATGATCTCTGAAATCTGTGTAGGTGTTGAACCCTTCATCCACCAATGACTTTCACCTCGACGAATGTAGCTGCAAAGGACATACAGTAATAAACGAACCAAACTCAAGTAATTAGTTACTATTTGTCAATATCCAGTGCAAAGAAATAATATCCAGTGCAAAGAAATAATTGTACATACTCAACACATAGTAGGTTGTTGTTTGTTTTTTTTTTTTTAAATTGAACTCATGAATAACATGACATACAGCCAAAGTATTACAGTTTTTTCCATTTATAAACAAAGATTATAAAGACAACAACTGACTTCAAAGAAGATGCCTTTAGCTTGAGAATATATACATATTTTTAAACAAACCTGGAATTGAAGATCATTGGAAGTGTGACTGTAGTAACTCCTTTGCCTGCAGTAGTGCCAGCTGTCCCTGTGATAGTAGTTCCTTTGGCTTTCAGCTGTACAGTGAGAGCTTTGGCAATGCATCCCAAAAACATGTCCAAGATACCTAGTTTATTCCAATCTCCTTTTTCTGTTGAGTGAATGATATCACTTATATCTGCTGGTGGAAGAGACTTCACTCCTATAATACTAGCCAGGCGACTAGGGGTTACCTCAGGCAAAACTCGTCTCAGTAATGATGTTACCTGGAAAAGAAAAATCAGAACACAACAATTCTTACCGGGACAGCTGGAGTTTTCAAGCAAAATCAAATAAATTCTTTCTCCTTCACAAGCTATTTTAGTAAGAAGGACCGAATCTAATTTCTGTACTTAATTACTACTGTAAGAAATTGTGCAATGCTTCTATCTTGCAGGAACTTAGAATCTGTCTAGAGAAGGAACAGCAGCTAACAAGAAGATTGTGCATTAGCTGTATTAAGGCAAACGTGTTTATATATTTACATTGTATTATGTCTATATAACTATATATATGCTCAGACAGACAACACCCAAATTCAGAAAGAAAGATATTAAAAGTCTGCTTGAGGATACCAAGAGTAGAAAGGAACTGTCTAGTTCCACATTATGACACTTACAGCCTGAATGTAAGACACATGCTAAGGACTCATGCCAGTTCAATAACAGACACTGGTAATTAAAAACCCCTCACCTTACCTACACAGGCTATATATGGGCATTATATATACATAATATGAAATACTCAAAACCCACTGTATACTTAGATCCTGTTCATCTGACAGGTATTTTTACTATCTTCTACTTATTCAAGGTCTAATATTAACCAGTGAAGCATTTGCTTCATCTGTTACCATGATTTAGCAAAACAGTCATTAGTCATTCCACAATTCTAGCTGTCACTGTGCCTTAAGGTCAAACACAATATTAAAACTACTGCCTCCTCAAACCATGCAAATATTTACTAACATTTGCAGCATATGAACCACGCGTAAATCGGGGCAACTGTGTAACTCTTTAATACTCTTTCCCCCTAATGAAGTGGCATGAGACCTTACCTCACACCTTCACACCTGAAAACCTTTTTGTACAGAACTCCTATTTGCAATCAATAAACACACCAGCTTTTAAACTTCATACATTTGAAAAAGGGAAAATTAACAGCTCTAATATATAAAAGGAGCACCTCTAGTTCTTGCAATTATATACAGTAATTCTGGATGAATTTGTCCTTTATAAATAGACAAATACAATACATGAACTTTAAGTCCCTTTTTTGGACTGTAATACATAACACTGGAAAAAATTTAAATAGTACCACAGTCAGAAGACGGTGAAAACTTTAGAATCTGAACTTAAGAGAATTCTTAGTCACTGCAGCAGAAATAAAATTTCTGACAAACCAAACATACATAACCAGACATGGATGAAACACTTTTAAACATGAACAACTGGGCTACTGTGAAGTAAGATTTAATGAATACTGTGAAGTTCAGATTGACTGAAGAATCCTTTGCAACAGCACTCCCAAACAAAAGATGCATGCTTATGTAAAAGGTCCCCAACCATTAGGACATACAAGATACTAACTGGTCTTGTGCATCCTACTTAATTTCAGCAACAACCCCCTGCCAAGCAAACCACATGTCCCTTTGATGTATGGTTTGAAAAAGCACTTCACCCTGCTCTATTCAAAAGCCTTCAAAATAAGGACAATATTATTCTAAGGCATTTTAGTTTGCTGATTTAGGTTCATGATGACTTAAATTAAGCAATTTTGGGTTCCTACACCTCAGTTCTACCTCTTGGAGACAAAGCATTACAAACTTGCTCAGAAGTGACTTTGTTTTAATTTCATAACTGTAGCCTTCATTGTCTTCAGCACTGTTTGTGCTTCCTACAAATAGTTTCCTACAGTCAAATTGTGGCAGTGCTGGGGTATATATGTATTTCTATATCAAATACATAAAACTTTTTAACCCCACTGAGAAACTGGAAAACCACTCTAAAACCTGACACTTAAATTCCAAAAAGAAATTCTGTATCTATTTTTTTTTCATATTCAGAAATTTTGACTTGCCCTCTCCTCATTATTGTGGTAACAAAATCTTATTTACAGTTATTTCCTATGTGGAATATTTAATAATAATAAAAAAAGTTCAAGTACACATACTATCATGAGACAATTTTAGGATTCTAAAGACATTTTTCTAGGAATACCAAGATAAACAAGGAGAAGTTGGCACTCACCTGTCTCTGCACCCTGGGGGAAGCAGTGTGTAGCAATGAGAAGAGATCCTGGAGCAGAGTCAGCTGCTGAGCCAGGTATTGCCGGCCCACATTGGAGCCGCTCAGTGCCAGAACCATGGAGAGCAGCTCAAAGCAATAGGCATCCGAAGAAGCATCTTCATCGCTGGGCTGGGAGTTGGCATTCTCCTTGCTGGAGATGGCGTGCTCCCATTCCTCACGCACGCGCGTTGCTTCCATTCGGATGGCCTGGACTATATGGGCACATACCTATCCAAACAGAATCCAAATACATAGTAACTCCTAAAAACTTTTAGAAAGTGAAAATTATTGTGTTTTAGGAACCTTCATAACTATGGCTAAAATGGAAAACCTGTGAAATTTTGCCTGTGTTTAAATTATTTTTTAACATAAATTCAAATGAAGAAGAAAATTTGGATTTAAGCGCAAAGGAAAGATCAGATAAAATTCTTCAGAATTAAGATTTAGATTTAATACTGAATTTGCTTGTCTTTATTCTGGAAAATATAAAATATAAATAAAATATAAACCAAAATTTGTTCATAAAGAACAGAAGAACTTAAAGTGCCAAATAAATGGTTCTATATTCACTGAAAATAAGCGTATTTTACAAGGCACAAATATTTCATCCTCAAATAATTTCAAAGTGAACAAACCTGTTTCTGCAAATTGGTCAGTTTGCTCCGGCTGAATATGATCCCTACCATGTGCTCCTTCAGGTCTGCATCTGATGTTGCCTTCATAAAAAGCATATTTAATCAGATCAAAAGTTTCAAGAACATTTCAGAATTACTGTAGCAATTAACATGGAGTGTATCAACAAACTGCGTTTTAAAAGTTTGAGCTTTTTGTTAGGGAGAAATAAGATATGTAAGCAAGATCAATTTAACTATTGTTAATAAATACCTCTTCAAGAGGAATTTGAGCATAAAATGAATAAAAAGCAAAACAATTATCTGAGATTCAACCCCTTCGTGTACGTTATTACAATCAGTGATTAAGTCTTTGTAGAGCAGTGCACAGAATATATTTTCCAGTTTGTATGTTTCATAATAAAAGAAACAGGGAACACACAACCAAGTTATCACACAGTCAGTGTGAGAAAAATACACTTTTACAAATGAATAATTCAGTCATGTAACTTACTGCCACAAGCTACTGGGTAGAACAAAACTATCATCTGAAAAAGGAAATTACTTTCATTTAGGGAAGTCCAATTTTGGCTATTAAACAGGACAGTCCATATACAGTAACCCTTCCAGGAACACTTAAACTAATCCTTGCTGGAAGACAGAGAAGTATTGCAGGTGAAAGGATAGTAGTGCGGTTTCTGCACATTTGTTTTCCAAACATCAACCCTCTTGAGGCACAAGATAATAGGCAAGGACTTTCAGGTTAACCTACAGGTGTTAAGTACTTCTGTAATTGTAGGCAAGTTTGTGCAACCATTACTATGATATGGTGCGTTAAATGCATTAATGCATATCCCTCAATTATAATTTACTCAAAAAGATCCATTGTAACTTTTAAAAATAAGCAATTGTGGCATTTTACTTCCGTTTTGATCTAAAAATTATGTAGCATGAGAAAATATACTGAAAATCATCTGGATAATTTTTTCAGCAAAGTATTATTGATAGAATACAAATAAATACATTGTGTACTTTTTCTTCTCCTTCTGGGGAAGACAATAGTGCTTTTTCTTCTTGTTCTGGGGTTGGCTCAGCATCTCCGGAGATGAGTTTTCCAAACACCTGGAAGAAAGACAATGACAATTACCATATCTCAAAGATAAACTTGTGCAGCTGTGGCATTTTACATTAAAACATAAAGCACTGAAAGTCTACAATTTATAATAACTTCCACAGTATAATGCATCATTAAAATCCCACCTGGGATGTTATAAGTCGGAATACTCGCAACGTCTCAGATTCACAGTTTCTTTGTTGAGCGACACTTGCAGAAATCTGGCCTGCTATTTTAATGCTTTCACCATCTTTCCATCCAAGAATTTTCACTTGTCTAACTCTTAGTGTGTTCTCTGGACCCTTCAATTCAATTTTGATGATGTGATTATCACCCCCAGGAAGTTCACTAGTTACCCAGCCAATATGTCTTGAATCCAAGTCTACCTGTTAAAGAGGAACATAAAGATAGGAACTGATGTTTTGTCAAACAAAAAGTCACCTACCTCTGAAACAAACCCATCATGTATCACTGCAACAAATACAATGCTTGCAATGAAATTTTCATCCTGAGCAGTAAGACTTCTGTTTAATTACAAAAATATTCAACCTTGTGAATTCAGATTTAAAAAAAAGTCTCAAACTTAAATGATATACAGCCATCTCTCTTTTGTCTTTAAAGCTTATTAGAAACAGTGGTCTACCTATACCTTTTATCCTCAAAGCAAGGGTTCACATATTAAGAAAACCCAACAAATTAGGCTTATTTTAAAATACATATTGTTTTTTTGAAAAAAGAATCATATGATTCAAATGAAACTGCAATCTTACTACTGGAAGCTAGAGTAAAAGCTTGATCAATATTCAGTATACATGGCTGAATTCTATCACTAATAATGCAGTATTTTTCAAGAATTATTTTGATGCCTGATACTTGTAAAGTAATTTATCTACCATAAGAAGTGGAAACTATTTGCTTAGAAAAATCTCTGCTACGTGCAGCCAAAAAATGATAACAGTTTTCCTATGTCAACTGTTAAAATGTTTACCTGCTTTATTCTGCAGAGATCTTCTACTGCCTTGCCAGTTAGGAAGGTCATTGAAGTCACTTTGTTCTACAACAGACAAACAAAATAAGAATGAAACAAGTGCTCTTTATATTAAGAGCTGCAGTTGAAATACAGATACATTTGTAACATTACTGAACAGATCAGTAAAAAAAGAATGTAGAAAATCTAGAAAATAGTTTGGATTTTATGAAAGCTCCTTATTTCAATGCTTCTACAGAAACGAGCAAGAAAAATAACTTAAAATTATTAAATGCTTGGAAATGCATCTGATATTGAAGATGCCAATTAATGAAGTTTCCTGGTTTCAAGTTCATGCAACTGCAAACTCAGACTGCAAAATCAGACAGATCCTAACAGTTACTGCTTTAAAAATTACAGCATTTAGAAACTCTACTTTGAAAAGCTTATAAATTAGAATTACCAACTGAGTTGAACAAAGAAAACAGTGGTTCTTGACTGATAAAGACATACAACTTGGACTTCAATGAGAGACATTTCATTTTCCTCTTACCCCAAGATCTCTGGAATTGTCTACATAAACACAAACATAACGTGCATTGATTCCTTTTACACAGTTAATTGTGATGTTTTTAGTTTTGTTCTTATCCTCGTCTCCTGATTCCCAAAATGTTTCTGTAGACCCATCTGTTAAACTACCAATCATGGCAGGTCGGCTCGATGTTTTAATGTCAACAATGCTGGTTAGGTCTTTTAGACAAACCACTATACACAGTTCCTGTGAAAATAAATGAAAATACTTAGAACAGTTGAAAGTAAGCCCAAATACAGGCATTATTTACAATTTTTAAAACCATGCAGACATTTCTGTTCTGAGGAATATGCTCTCCAATAAATTTGTCATTTATTGGTTCAAGTTATTCAGTCCTTTAAACCAAGGGAAATATTAATAACTAATAGCTGAATATATTAGTAAATGCCTAAATGCATTAATAAATGGAAGAAAACAATTTAAAGATATTAACCAGAAGTAATTAATTTGTGCTTCTTGGAATAACAGAATAAAAAATATATAAGCAAATACAAACTGGAAGTAGAGAGCATTTAAAAAATTAACTCAGTGACACAAATGGACTACAAGACACTCCCCAAACACTTCACTTGTAAAACAGCACTTAAAAGCACTGCTCCAAAATTTAGGTTTCAGTGATATACAGGTTAAGGGTCAATATTTGAACCTCTAAAGCTAAACAAGAGAACCTAAATATCAACAACAAGATTCCCAACGGAGATGCATTCAAGGAAATATGACACTGCAATAAGCAATCTTTTAATTCAAACAGAATCATCATAGGAAGTACATGCTCTTCACAAATGATCTCTGCTTCTGAGAGGGAAGTGTAATACTTGCCTGATTCATGACTTCAAAACCAGACTGAATGCTGATACTAAAACTCTCCTCACTATCTCCATCATCAGATTTAGACAAAATATTGTTGATATGATGAAAAACATTGCTCTGGTGCAGGAACTGGTGATCAGACTGTTTGAATTTGAGACTCCAGCACCTGAAAACACATTTAGCGGACTTTGAAATTTTGAATATTGTTCAAAGACATTTAAACTATTAAAGTTTAACTATTAATTAGTTAAACTATTAATTACATTTTTGCTTCTCAAAATATTTTCTATAAACCTTTAACTTCAGATTTCGCAGGACCCTAAGTTTTTCTACGCGCCATTTGAGGAAGGCAGGAATAAACTTTTCTCACAATTTTAATAGTGGATTTGTGCTTACCTTAAGGCCATTTGCTGTAATGCACTACCACTGGGAAGAGACATCATAAGATCAGAGATCGTCTGAAGAAGGCGATGAAAAGTGTGTGGTAAGGGGTGAGCTGCTTCGCCGGCAATCACTATGTCTGACAGGGGATGCTCACATACTCTTGTGTCTTTTTCCTAAGATGTGAAGCAGTTTTTTATGTTATTAGCAGACTTTGAGAAAAAAAAAAGGTGAAGTAAATAAAAGTATTTTTGCTATTTGGTTTAAGAGTAACTGCAATAATCCTGAATGAAGACGAACTTAAAGCAGTTTCTGTCAGAGAATTTTTACAGTAAGTTATACATGAACCTCAAAAAGAGAATTTGGGAAGCATACTGTATGCTACCACTTATTTCTCACAATTTAAAGATGTGAAATATTACTCTGCAATAATTTGAGAAACTAGAAAAAATAACATATTCCAGCTGTTAAAACCAATTTTTTTCGAGCAGCAAAACCTAGCCAAAACAAACTTGATAACTAAGCTAAGGTTATTGCTGCACTTCATTAGAGCTGTGAAAATAATGATTCTTAGGTAAGGTGTGTCAGTGTCAGAACCAGCTGTGTTCTGAGGAAGAGTAGCAGAGAAAGCAAAGGAGCTTCTGATCAAGATATGCTCTTTGAGAAGGCATGGAAAGACTAATTTATGAAGGATACAAATTGTTTCCTCCTGTTTCTTTTTTACAAGAAAATCTGATCCTGTTTGAACCACAGAAATCCGCCACACAGATCCAACACACTGACAATCCAAAGCCAGATTCAAACCCGTTATTTTAAACCTTTTAAGTTGTCTATGTATATTCTTGCAAGTAGATTTCCCATGGATCTCAACTGCTTTAATACCTAGAAATGCCATGGTACTACTTGAAATTGATTTTTGGCACATGCTTACCTAGGGAAGAATCATCAAACCAGACACTGCTTTGTATTTTGCAGGAGGGTGTAACGTGGTAGAGTGTAATCAGTGTATGAAGTAAAAGTATGAAGCTGAACTCTAAAATATTATAAATTGTTCAGAAACGGTTCAAAGACTGGGTCTTCCCCTTTCCCCCAAGGATCCTGTCTACACAGGTAGCATCCTGTTCCCACCATCTCCTCTGCCGCTTAGTAATTCCTGCATTTTGTCTTGCTTTAGCAAGGACGTTGCCTTTGAACCTACATCGTATGAATTAAATCATTTATAGTTCTAGAACCCCATCCCCCAATGTAAAAGAATCCATCACTGGGATTTATCCCCATCTCAAAGTACATTAAAAGAATATGTAAACATATTTCACATAAGGAAATTAATCCTGGTTGTGGAAAAGCACCTAACCGTCTTGGATTTATTACATTTTGTACATATATTTATATGGGCCTTTTAATCATTTGATCAGAGCACTGAAGGAGGATGTGGTGATCTGAACACACATCACCTGAGTGATATTTAACAATTAGCTGAAAACTGTTTCTTACATGCCATAAAACTATTAATTTTAGCCATGTGACCAAGGAGTATTCTTAAATTCCCCCTTCGTTGTATCAAAGAAACAGCAGCATTCCCACCAGAGCAGAGGTGGCATATTTTAACGTTCCTTTCTAATGTCCTTTATCTTTCAATCAGTAATTATCCAGACTACAGACAGGACACTGTTTATTCTTTTATATAATAGATTCTTATTTTGGAGGGTGACCAGCATAAGGACTAGTGGGAACACATTTCCCTCACTCTAGCCATGCTTTTTGTGTAGCAGCTGAAATTATTACAAGGCAGAAAACTGCTGGAGCCAAACTGAGAAACAACATTCAAAAAACAATATACAGAACTACTGCAAATCAGATTTAATATACACATACAAGAATTTGGCAGACTTGAAAATAGGTAAATAGAATTATAAATCTGCATGTTGATACGCTAACAGAGAAAAGTTGATATCCCACATGAAATTTAGGCCAAGATTACAGTTGCTTTGTAAACAACTACAGCAGTGTTCCAAGTTATAATGCTTGAAAAGGCTCATTTCAGAACATCTCATTTCAAAACTGGATTATATTTGAAGTGATAAAGATAACCCTAACTTACTAACAGTACTAGCATGATTTTTTGTGAGCTATTCGTTGTGGACATGGTAATGTTTTAAATCAGAGCTCAGTCTAGAAGAGATTGTATGGTGATACCTTTTGGAAGCGTGGTATGTTAAGACTACCATTTTACATAACTAAGTATAGATTTTCTTAAAATACTACATTAACTATGTCTAATGTACACAGAAGTATGTCTATATATAATTACTTAGATACACACACATATATAAAGAATTATGTAAGTTAACTAGACACTTTCATAATGAACTATGGACTTTTCTTAGAGCACTGAGAGACAGAGTAGAGGAAACCACAAAGCTTCTCTGAAAAATATTTTTTCTTTCCTCTCATTGTGGGGCAAAGGAAACAAAAAGCAAACTGTAAATTTTTTTTTACTGGGTTAACAATGTGCTTGTGCCTTTTTGCTTTTTTATTCCCCATAAATACTCAAAAGTAACGTATTAAAAGAGTATGCAATTCATCAGCACAAAAAATCTGATGATTTAGAAGAAAAAATAATTTATGTATGTCTACAAAATGAGTTCAACTACAATTTAAGGTTCTGTTTCACAGAGAGGATTAAGGAATTATTTTTTTCCACATAAAAATATTTCTAATTTGCCCACAAAATCAACAGATATGAAAGGAATGCTGAACATGACTTACTTGTTCAGAATTTTCTTTATTTGACTTATTTTCTTCATCCTCTTCTTCTTCTGGCTCTACAGGTGCAGGAGTCAGGGAAGCCACAAAATGCCACAAAATATCATGAAGAGAAGTTGTTTGAATGACATTACAAAGAAGCCAGTTGAAAGCCTAAAATAAATTGCATACCATCAGTTATCCATTGGTTAAACTAACCTACTGGAGTAAAACTATTTCTTAAACCATTTATGTATGGAGGTGCACTAATGCTTTTGGACAGGCAAATAATAATGCACAGGTCTTCAAATAAGATATATTGCTCTGTAGCTAAAACAGTTTACTAAAATGACAACTATATTACAGGGGACATAGCATAATCTTCAAAAAAAGTTCCAAGACACAATTTACAACCATTTTATTTTAATCATACAAGGTCCATTAGTACATTAATACCTCCATGGCAAAGACTCGGCAAGCAGATTTCCGTAAGGCTTGTTTCATTGCTATTTCAAGTCCTTCCAGATCATGATGCTGGATTACAAATGCCAATACTGGCCACTGGAAATTTCTCTCTCCTTTGGAAAGAGAGCTGTGGGCGGAGATTAACCGAGAAAGTTCAGGAGATGGATGTCTCAGGAGAGAGGACCCCACTTCTATTCAAAAGCATAAAAATATGCATACATTAGATTCTTTGCACATTTCAATTTTATAGCCACAGTAAAAATAAAAAGCAATAAAGCACTTTTAGAATTAATATATTTTTCCATGGGAAAATTGCATTAAAAAAAAGCAACGTGGAAAAACAGTGCTTCAACTGAGAAACAAAACACTGCCTTAAATCAAGCCCAAAAGATTCACCACAGATTTCAAAATCAGTAATCCCTGAGCTGATTTTAGGTTACTCCTATGACGACTAACAAACAGCTAATGTTTATTAATAACTAAATTAAAATAAAGCCACTACATGTATTTATTAAAAAAACACATTTGTCTTCAGTTTCCAAGAAGAACTGCAAATCTTGAGTAATATTTCCCTGCTTCTGATGTCTGTGCTCCTACCTGCATCTCCACTGTTGACTCGTCTCCTAGGGATTGCCTTTACACGTGCTGGCAAAATTGAGTGCTGTTTGTCATATTCTGATGCAACAACTGAGTATGACCTTTGAAAGACTGTGCGCTTTGCAAGATCTGTATCTGTTATTGGACTGGTTTCCAGACTGCAAAGAAATTAAATGATACAGTTATTCACAAATATAGAGAGTATTATCTGAATTACACATAAATATTAAATAAGGATACATGCATTTCGTAACGACAATGCTACTACTGCATGAAAGTTTGTCTTATGCACCTAGTAACTGTTTAAATGCTGAAAAAGAAGGAACGTGTATTAGAATTACACATGGTGCAAAAGCATGCAAGTGCTTTTTAAAAAAATGTAATGATGTACATGGTAAGTTCCAAGAATTTAGGTATTTTTGAGAGAGATACAAACACTCAGATCATGCCTGAATTGAAGTTTCAGACCGAACTTTTCCTGAGAATGCATGTGCAAACACCTATGGAGTGAGTTTTCAATATGCAAGCCAACTGAAATTTAGAACTTCATATGAAGTATATAATTTCTAACATCACTAGCCTTAAAGTCAATTTTCAATTGCTATGGCTATACTTCTGACATGTTTTACTCCTTACCTTCAGTGGACTTCTTACAGTCTGCAGAGGAACTCCCAGCTTATGCTGTCCCTATAGGCCTCAGGAGACCATGGTGTCCACAGTTTTAATAAAGGAATATACCAATATGATGCACTCTTAAGGAGTTTTGTTAGAAAAGTTCTATTTCTGAAAAGACTACATTGTAGATTGTAGTATTCCAATAAACTGTTTTTGCAGTCAGTATAAAATATAACATATTGAAATAAAAACAGATTAAAAGCAAGTCTTCTCTTCATTACATCCTCACTATAATATGAGGAATCATCAACACCTGCAAACACTATGCATCTAAGTTGATTCTACACTATTATTAACAGTATGAGCCTTTTTTAAGCCTAGCAAAACAAAAATTTCTCTAACTGCTTGAATTAGATCACAGTAAACTTAATGAGATAAGCAAGTGGCTTAACGTGACAGAAACCTCTAGCACTCTTGGTCCTAGATAGCATTAAGTTGTAATTTCTTCAGTGACATTTTAACTTCCACACAGAATGAAGCAGCAACATTTGCTCTGAAAACTGTAAGGTAATGAAATTTCCTCCCATTAAAACTTCCCTTCAGAATGAAATTCTGAATGGAGAACAACAGCCACTTCTTTAAAAAAGTCCATTAATATACACTTAGTCAGCTGTGGTACAGAATAGAGTGAAAAAAGCTGCTATGTTTTCAAGGAGTTTGCAACAGCTATGGTCCTTGGAATATTGATCTTTAGATTACTTCTTCAGTTTTGGAGATTCTGAAAAAATTGTCTCTATAGGAGACAAGCAAGCCTGGAGTAAAGACTGTGGATAACTTTTCCTGAAGTATGCTAAGATTCCTTGTCAACTGAACAAATTTTTTTCATATTTAGGTTGTAAACCCAGGACCTTTCCAGAGAGAAGCAATTGGTTTGCAGTACAGTTAAAAGTTTCTATTGTGATTCGCATATTTGTTGCATATTTGCATAATCAAACATAATCCATTGCTAATTTTTGAAAATATACCTGATAAGTTATGATTCCCTGAAGATATTTTTCTAACTACAGCTTCATATCCTTTTGGCTTTTTTGTTGCCATTCCAGAGACTGATCTGTGCTGATCTGATACTTTAGCTACTTAAGTGCAGCCATGTTTTTCTTTTTTTTTTTTTAACTGGTGTTATGCTAATACTTTAACACTTGTATGTAGTACCTAGAATTATAAGGAAGTACCTTGGGGGCATAGATTTCATGTTACTCTCTGGCTCTTCAAAGACATTAGGACTTGCATCAGGAGTAACTGAGATGTATGGTGCAGGTACTGAAGTTGAGCGCAAGTATCTCATCTCATCCTGGAAGAGGTTGTCATCCTGGTACCCAACAAAATTTTCATGATGATGCCTAAATCAAATTAGATTTTTAAATCAGAATTAACAACATACACAAACACACGTGCACAAAAGTCCTTTGCCAATACATTTAGTTAGCCAACACTGTTCATTTACTCCTCGCATACTAATACTTTTAAGCTAGTTGCGACTTGAAAGTGTTACTGGAAAATACAATGTCATTTTCAAGCAAGAGGGAGTGGGGATCACCCTTTACCATCTTTGAGTATTTTTTTTAGGTATTTCCAGAATGTATTTTAGGCCCAAATGTCTATCCAACATAAACACAAGACACTAGAGTGAAATCTACTTAAGAATACCAAGAAAGCACAAGTCTTCTGGTTTCCTTCTTACTATTTCTAACTATGAAGAGAAAAAAGTAGCTCATGTGTCTGCTACTAACACATTAAGTTAAACTCTTTGGCAAATTCTAAATGCTTTGGACAGAAACTAAACTGTTGTTAAAAAATATTTAGCACTGAAAAACTACTTAGGGTATATTTGACATTATGAGAAAATACAACGTATGAGATTAAACATGATCACGGATTAAGGGACAGAAGAATAAACATCATAAAGAATTAGGAAAATATGTAGTTTTCTATGTAAGTTTTCATTTAGTTTATACATACATTTTTATTCAACACTATACATAGGTGAGTATTAAAGTCAATATTCATATGATTCCTTTAATTACCTTGCTAAAGTCTGTAGATAGAGACATGGCATTTTAATGGGAAAGTCTTCAGAAATTCCTTCTTTGAGACTGGGAAGTTGAGATTGGAATGCTTTTGCAGGGTGATAGCACAGGATACTAGGCTCAGCAGCACTACTCAGCGACAATAAATAGAGTGCATTTGCTTTAATCACTTGATGAGCTTCCATAGTTGGCAAGGCACGAGGTGTCTTAACTTGCATTGGTTTTCTCCTAGATTGTTTAATCTAGATAAATTTTAAAACCATATAATTAAATTATACTTCACCACAGGAAAATCTCATAACATAGCTTATTGCTTGATTCTTCCTGTTGTAAAATATTTTCTATGAAAAAGTGCACTTCTTTTATTTTTGTAACTTTACAAACACTTAATAAAAAGCTGATAGCTTTGACGACTGCTTCAGGATTAATTATGTGTGCAAAAAGTTTCAACAAATTTAGTTAAAAAAATAAAGTTTAATTAGCATTGTTCTGCTTACCTTAAAACCTCAATATATTTGCATACTTTAAGAAAGAATTTGAAATTAGTCCTGAAACACCACTATAAGAACACCACCTTTCATATTATTCCCATTAAAAATTGCTTTAGTGGCATCTTGTATGCAATGGTCTGGGTTATTAAGATCATTAAAGAAACCATAAACACCAAGTTAAAACAGCACTCATTTCAGTAAACAAAACAATTCAAAGTTAAATAACCTGACAAATACTTAAAAAAAAGCATTACATTCAATGCTGCGGTTATAGTGGGATAAAAAAATTTATAAATTTGAAAACACTATCATCTGAAGGGAAGAAGTCTGATAGGAGGTTTGAATGTCGGCAAAGTTTCTATCTTATCATCTTAAACCTATCAGTGGTATAAGAGGATATTCCAAAACCATTCAAAGTAATGAAATTCCAAATTTTTTAAACTGGCCCAAAATTATTTTCAAGTGAACACAGCCCTATTAAGGAGATAGATATCTAAACATATGAAAAGTAGCTGAAAATACCTTCTCTCTTGCTGCTGCTTGCTTTTCACGGAGATATTTTTCTCTGCATCGATCGCAAACCAAATACCAGGTGCTTCCTCCAATCCCACCATCGCCACAATTGCCAGCCCATCCTCCACAGAAGTGCCCAATGCTGTTGTAACCTTGGCCGCCTGCGTAACGGCCACAACCTATGTTGGGGAAAGGGGGGAACACAAGTTATTTCAAATGAAGAGTTACTTCTTATATTTTCTTATTGCTGTAGAAAAGGGGGTAGGAAGACACTTGTCTTTTCCTGGCCTAATTTTTTACTTTTCTGTATGTCTGAATTGTTTACAAAACAATGTTTTTGTTCCTGTGTCCCACCAGTATCCAATGAATCCAAGCACACAGCAGTTTTCAAGTTCTTATTATTAAATTGTCCAAAGCATCAACAGCTCCCTATTTAAAGGGTGGTAAGGTCAGTTTTTTAAGTTAGCCAACATTATCTGTAATTTAATAAACATAAAAACCTTACCTACTAGATAATCCTAAAGCTTAAGATGGAATGGAGTGTATCCCTTTGCTGATTAGCATTTCTTCCAAAGTTTGCCAATACAAGTGTGGTATTTTGACCCCTTCAAAAAGTTGTAGCATTTTCCCCATGCGCAGCCTCAAGGTATAAAAGAACTGAAGGCCCCCTTAATAAAACCATCCAGCAGGTTTTGGGGTCTTATATATTTTTGACATAAAACCCCTCTGATGAGCTTGTGAGGTGAGTCTGGGGTCTTACACTAACAGACAAGAGAGCCTGACTCATTTTCATAACAGTAACTAATACCAGAGTGTGTGTGTGAAATACACTGTATAGATTGATATGGGAATTAAATATGGAATCTTACCTGGATGAGCTTGTCTCATGTGGTAAGTCACTGGATATGGATGGGATTCTCCACACAATTCACAGATGGTGTCTTTTTCAGGTCCTCCCACTGCAAGCTGGGCCATTTCACCAAAAAGATTTCCCCTTGGCCTAGTCTCAACCTTTTCCTTTTTCTTTTTCTCTTTTTTAGCTTTCTTGTTATCTTTGTCACTTTCCTTCTTCTTTAACACTGCGCAAGAACCAGGACTTGGAAAAATCATGTTTTGGGAAGCTGCCTTAATAGTTGCTAAAGAAATATCTTCCCAGAAAGCTACTAAGTGCTGCAGTGTTAATGGAAGAGGAGACTTGGATTTCATTGTGTGATGACTAGATGTTTCAAAGGAGGTAGTTTCAGTTTTTCCATCCTCGCACTTTTCATGCAGAGGTGGTTCTTTTAACATTGAGAGGACTTTGTTCTTATTTATGCTACCCATTTTAGATATATCTGGTCCATGAGGTGAGATGTTGAACATATTCAGAGCAGATGATATTTCCAATGAATGCCTATTTTTCAACTTGGTTTCTTTTTCCTCTGCAGGCTGTTGAGTAAGACTGCTGCGTATGGGCGCATGCTCTTTGGACAGTTCTGGATTAAACTTCAAAAAAGATGAGCATGCCATAGCATCATGAACTATTCCTTCATGCCAAAGAAATGCAGCAAATACAGCTCTAGCACATTCTGCAACAGAAGGTGACATTGCTTGCTTGGCAGGCTCTACAGGCTTGGAGCCATCTCCTTTGAAAAGAAAGTTGGATTTTTCCTTTTTGGGTCTTGTATGCCTACCGGCACATTTACGGCTCACTTTTGGAGATGCTCTCATGTCTTGTTCATCCTTCAGTGGTGCTTTTCCTATGCTGAAATGAACTTTATTAGAACCATCATCCACACTTCTGAATTCAGTGTTGTCCTCACAGGTGGTATCTGTAATGCTGTCAGTCTTTAAAGTACTTGAAGTACATACTTCAACTACCTCACTGTGAAGATTCTCTTGTACAACATGAGGGGAAGGAGCTCTATTTTCAGTTTCCGTAACAGGTTTTCCATCTTTTGCAATAATTTTTGGTTTAGGTGAAGTGGACCTCCCCCTTAAGGGTTCTGTTAGTGGCACTTTCTTTTTGCGAAGCGTGTCTGGATCTAATGTGTATGAATCTGACTTGGAGCGTTCTCGAGGAGGATCCAGCTTTGTTTTTACAGGGGATGAAGGTTTCTGAGGTAGAGTTTTGTCATGGGGTGATGAGGATCGTGGAGAACTAGCACCAGATCTAACAGCTGTAAGTGTCTTTGTCTTTGGAGAAGATGACCGGGTTCCTGGCCCTGGAGATTCGGCTCTCAGACCAGTAGTTGTTCTTCCATCAGTTTTTAGTGTTTGCAAAGTGTTATGATTTGGCGACAAAGACCTGCTGTGCGAGTCTGACCGCAGCTTTGCAGCATCTGATTTCAGGATAAGACACTCACTGGCAGATAAACCTTCTGTGTTTCGGGGTTTCTTCTGGTCAGCGACAGCCCTGTTCATTCGCACATCAAGCTTGGGTGACCTGCAGTCAGCTCTATGCTTTGATGACGTGTCTGTCTTTCCAGCTGGAGAAACCGGTCTAGCAGCTCCTGTGAAATTCATTCGGTCACCTGTGTAGTGTATTTTATAATTGAATGGTTATATGTTGACAGTGATACCTTTAATAGTAAAAAAACAAGGACCAAAGACCTGAACACAAGATAAAGATCAAACACATGCTTCTGTTCACATAAAAATGAAAGGAAACATGATAGGATCTTTTTTCACCTAGAATATTTTCAATGCATTTCTTTTCCTAAAGACACATAGAAACAAGTGTTAGGAAATATTTACGCAGAAAACACAACTATGGAGGTATCAAAAGGCACAGCTGACTGTTTCCACAAAACACTAGTAAAGGAAGCACAAGTTACACCCTTAGGTAAAATGCCAGGAGTTAACTTAATTTACGACAGTTGCAACAGGAACCAGGGATTATTTATTTATTATCTCCATGTGTGTCAGCCTGACTGCAACAAGAGACTTGCATAAAGACCAAATCTATTACCAGATTTATTTTTTTTTTAATGCTCAAAAGTCAGGAATTGTAGGAAGTAAACACAGTTATAAGGTAAACTGGGCAAGAGGCTAGCAAACATGCTTAAAACTAATCAGATTGATAATCTGAGGTATCCACCTTTTTAAGACCACAAACTACCCATGTTCTGCTACCAAAACACAACCTACTTAAAAGAACCCAAAATCAACAAACCCACTTTTTTCAACCACTAAGCTAAGCCAACAACTCTGGTCAATGATGTCCTCTTATTTTCATGCACTACTTTATTGTTCATATGCACATTGACTCTGTGCATATATTATTCTACAGAACTATAAAAACTATAGGTAGCTTAATATAAGTCCATACAAAAATTAATACAAGCAATGTTGAAATTACTGGCAAGCAATTCAACAGTTAATATAGCTGTCTCTCCAGAAAGCCTTATACTGCCAAGTCTTGAACATACAGTTAAATCCTTCTGATCTGAATGGGTTTTCACTAGTTAAACATGAAAAGATTTCCCTAGTAAAGCTTGTAGATTTCAGAGACAGTACTTCAGATTATTTTACTTTTCTAGATATTAGAAGATCATTTCCACTTGTCTGGGTGTATTTTTAGGAGGCAACTATTTGTCAAAAAATAAAGTTTCAATTAATCAGAGAAAATCTGCTAATTTGGGCCTTGATTTCTAATGGGAACAGGGGATAGGCGGTCATCTTTTGCCTAATACCTTCAGCATTTACTTAGGACATGTGAAATCAGTGTTCAATTTCTTACGCATTCTGGGATTTGAGCCAACTTCATGCAGTTCTAAATCACAAAGACTTATCCCTATGATAGAAAACATATAGATGCAGTTTTTTTGTACTATTACCTTTCACAATCCCCAAAAAATGGAAAAAAAAAAGGAAAAAAAAAAGTTTTTGAGCAAAATTTAGCAACCCAGATGTTTCCTTGGGTTACAAACTGATTCTTACTCTTTTGCTATCGCCATATTTGAGTACCTTATAATACAATGAATGGCAATACGAAAAAGTGAAGGGAATGAATTATGTCAGAACATGTAACAAAATTAAAGGTTAGACTACTCTTCCTGCCTTCCAAGGTAGGAGTTCATACTTCTTCACTATCATGGAGTAGGAGTTCATACTTCTTCAGACACAGAAGACATACCGTGTCTATATTCAGGAATAATATGCCAAATGTAAAGAGTAGAATATAATGATAATATCTCAAATACCCTTCTAATCAATTTTGAGAGTCTAATCTGTCTTTTTTCTTATGAGTTCTATAATTATTTTTGACTTGGGGGAGGGAAGAAGAAGAAAAGAAATAGCATGGTACATTGTGGTTTATAAAATGATTGTTCTTGCTTAAAAGAAAAAAACCAAAAAGTTTCTTAAATATCAGTCTGAGCATTTCACACATGCCAGCTGAGTTATACACCAGTTTTACTGATGAGGCATTTTGAGATGTTTATTTTGTGATTGATAAATTCCAAAATGCAAATTATAATTATTTTTATCCACATTTTTCCCAGAAACAAATAAAAAGATTAATTTAAGGTCTGCCAGATGAGAAAATACTTTTGATAGAAGTTTATATAGAATGCCTCATAGAACATATAAAAAAGGCAAAAAGATGACAATAATCTTTTTAGAGAACATGAAAAACTTCAAGCCATTCAGCAATGTATCAAAAATAAAGTACATGCACAATTAGTGCACATCAACCAGGAAAGCATTCTAGAAAAAAATTGCTCCATATCGTGTAGCTTTGGAACACCAACTATGGTCTAACAGTAACTTCCAATAACAAAAAAAAACTTGTATTTTAAAAACAAAGGTTTGGTTTTGCACATATACAAGTAAATAATACTAACTGGCATTCTAGACTATCAGCACAAAAAGAAAAATCCTCAAATGAAAAATTGCATAATATAGCAAACAAATCCCAGATTCCTTCCCCCTTTCTTCTTACATACTTTGTTTGTGTGTTGTTTGAAAACAGGTGTTATTAAATTAGATTACCATCACTTTCCTGTTTACAAAGCAGAAAGAGGCAGCTAGACTGTGTATCATGGAGTTGTTGCAACTCAGGAAAGCAACACTGAATGGTTTTATCAAATGAGCTCCCAACAAATACCAGAACTGAACATTTGTTTGCAAAACATTATTTTATTAAACAAATGAAATGAAAATGAATGGAAGGAGAAAAAAAAAGAAAACATTTTGCATGTAAAAATTTGAATAACCTTGCTATGTTGGCATGCATACCCACCCTTCAGTTTGTGAGAGAGAGATGAAAGAGCAGAGGCAGGCCCAGCTACATCACTAGTTTTGTAAATACGCTCACGAGAAGCAAGGCAGCAGGATGGAGTTTCTACAGTGGAAAACAGTTGCACAGAAGCAGCACAGATTCAATGGAAAAGCAGCAAAGATAAAAACAAGCATTTCAAATGATAGGTATCTCCTCTGTTACGTATTCTGAATTAATTGTTTTGACTCCTACATCAGCTTTAAATGAAAAGGAGTAGTTTGTAGTAAAGGCAGTAGATCAGTTCCCCTGATCTAAAAATGCTGTGACTTCAGTATTAGCTTCTAGGATCTAAAAAGGTAATGTATGGAGAACAGCCAATGAGATTTATGGTTTATTATAAAACCCAGCAGTGCCTAGTTTGGAACTGAACCCTGGTTTGAACTGAAGCCTTCTAATCTGTAAATTCAGAAATGAATTATTTAGAACTTCAATACCACCTTCTGGATGATACGTTTACACATTCTTTAGGGAAAATTAGAGAACATCTACACATTTCTGTTGGAAAGTCTTGCTAATCACTGGAAAGAATGAAGAAAAATATATTAAACCCATCTAAACCATCTCTTTTCAAAACTGACTGCACTTCAATAATGTTTTGAAAAACCTGACTTACGTAATGTGAAGTTTCTCAATACGAGAGACAACTAACAGTAGATGAGTGGCTATCAAATAGTATATATATTAAAAAACCCTATCAACTCTTAAAATAATTTTGCTTTAAGAAAAATTCTGATGTAATTCAAGACAATTTCAGTAGAGTCTATTGACACCAAATCTGTTAGAAGTACAGCTCCAAATGAAACTTGGAATGAGATAATAGGGACTTTTAGTTTCAGTCTATCAATTTACTTTTCTATTCTTTTTCTGGTTTTAATTCTAATTCTAATTCTAATGCCTGCTCCTTTGTTTAGAAAAAATAAGTGAAATTCTTGCTGCAGTAATAATTTTAGAGAGAATGTGTATGTTAAAAGATACCGTTTTAGATAGACATTTTGTACAAATGGAGTAAGATAACTGTTGAAAATAAGTAATTCAAATTCCTAAACTGCTTATGACTTTTTTGTCTAGTACTATATTTACCAGCTTGTACATATAAAACATACTAACCCCCGTATCTTATGCAATGACCTATAGTTCTAGAGACTCTACAGTGAGAAGGTGTTCATACATTTGAAGTAAGAATTTCATTCTTTAAAAAAAGAAACTGCTCCCTAATTTCTCAATCCACTTTCATCAATGCACATTTATACTTTATTCTTTCACTCTATGTCTAAGAATACTTACATTTTATAATGTTGTAATCTAGGGCGTCTTGAACAATGTACTACTATTCAATCATTTCAAGGGGACTGCAGGTCAAAGAGAACGACTTTCCCACACGATTTCCTTGCTAACTTGGCAAACAATCTGTGTCTGTCAAGGATAACTAGTCAGTCACAGGGACCAGCATTTTGATCAGAATTCCCTCTTTTTGAATCATCCTCAAAGACCACAAAGACTTGAAATACAAGGCAGGCAAGTTCTGTCTCATGTCACACTCAAATGTGACAGTATATTTTTAGCCACACTCTCTCCTTCAATGTGGAAATAGCTCCAGCTTGAAAAGCTACACAATATGGAGATACAAGAGGCAGTTTAACTCCTGTGGTAGGATGCAGCTCGTAACAGCTGTGCCTACTTCCTCTGAGGAAACACTGGCAAACCAATCCAGGGGGCAAGACATACCACTAACTGCTTCAAGTTACTTTTTTATGAACAAACTCTATAATAAACTGATAAAATGTCTCTGGAGAATGGAGAGTAGTTAAAGTTTCTTCTGAAAAGCCACTGCTGTTACATGTGATGATGAAGGAAAGGCACTGACCTGCCTTTGCCATGTTGCCTAAGCAACAGCTGCCTCTTCAGAAAGAATGTATTCCTCTTTTGCTCTCTGTTACTGGCATGGAAGCTAAAATACAACTGAATGTCCTCAAGCAGTGCAATCAATATATCATTTTTCACATCCTGAAAATGCCAAATGCCACAGTGACAGTTGGACAAAGATTCTTTTTCTTTTTTTAATTATTTTTCCTTAAGTAAAAGAATGTATTGAAGTAAAAAGAAATTTTGGATATTAAATATTAACAATGTAGAGAAGTATTAGATACTGTTAAAGTAGGGGAATGAGTGAGTTAATGAAAGCAAAAGCTGAAATGCAATATCATCAGAAAAATATTAGCGAAGTTCTTTACCCAAAAGTAGGGTTTGGAGCACCAACACTTGAGCCACTTAAGTTTACTAACTGAAAGACTGAAAAAAGCATTCCTGTGCTGGAAAGGCAGATAAAAAAATAAGTTCATGATTTTATTATTCGTCACTAAAACTTTTCAAGATGCTATAAACCAAATTTATTTCTGAAAAAAACCCAAAAGCTTCACACAATTTGAACTCTTCCAACAACCCTTTCCATATCAGTTTCCCCAAGGATGATTTTGGGTTGACCTGGACAAATGTGTTCTTCATACATATCTTTGATTATAAAATCTGGAAAGCCTAGGGTATGAAACTGTTCAAATCATTAGGTCAAAGTTTCCGGAATGATGCTTTGGCAACATGCAGATAAAAAGGTCAAACCAGTTGTCATTGGTTTAACTAACGGTTAAGTCATTTCAGCACAATATGGAAGAGGCCAGCATACTTGCTTGAGAATATTCTCTCCCTTCATTTCACTGAAACTACCAGGAAGGGTTTTGTGCTCCATATCCATGCTGGTCTTTTGTGTCCCCTCTACAGTTTGGAAAATGTGGAGAGAAGCACTGCAACCAAAGCCAGTGGTTCTAAATGCTATTTAACTTGCACTTACATGGGAAAGGAACAAACCCAAAAAGAATGTGGCAGCACAGTACTGAAGGGATGTATCAAGGAACTCCTGACATGAATGGCAGGAGCTGATCATATATGGTGGGATGGCTGGACTGCAGCTCTGCGGCATGGACTGGCAAGGAAGCAGCCTGAAAGGACACTGTACTGAACAGAAGCTCAGCACTGCAGCTTCTGCCTGGACTGAGTTAGGAAGCAGGAGCTCACCAAGCTGCCAGGACTGCATAGGAAGAGGGAGAATGTGACACATGTCAAGGGGGTCCAAAGCTTTTTCAGCCCATAAATCCATTCTTCATTCGCAGTATTAACTCAGATGTGAGGAAACATGGCATGAAGGTCTAACAGTGACTGCAAAGCCTCACACTTCCCAAGTTCAGAGTTCAACAGCCAATTGTCAAATTTTGATAACTTATGCTGGATAGCATCCAGCATCCAGATCCTGTTTCCCTGACTTTGCCAAATCTAAAGAGTTTTATGACCCAGCACATGCTGCTGAAGCATGACCCTCTAGATTTCCACACTTCACCTATACTCAGAACTCAATCAGAAATTTGAGTCTTCTGTGCTTTTCACAAAGTTCAGTGACAAGTAAATCAAGCACACAGTAATAATCTTGCATTCACAAGAAAATCTGTTACTGATGATCTTACAAACTCCTCAGAAGCAAGCATATGCAGGCTGGAGTAATTATAGTCTGTTTTGGTAAAATATTCAAGGAAGAAACATATATAAACTTGTGATCTTAATGGAAAAAAAAAATCTTCTCTAAGGTTCCAGCTGTTCTTGTACTCCAGATAGGTTATGCCATCTCTTCTAGCTTTTTTGGACTTTTAGCTGCATACAAGACTGCCAAAGAACTAAAATACATGATAAGTGCACCTTAATTTTGACTGTCCCCATGAAAAAGAAAACAATCTCTCAGTTTTTTACCTTGTGTTACCATGTGTAAAAATTAGCAAAGGAATTAAGCAGGACAGAACAATCAGCCCTTCACAAAGTTCTAACAAATAACACAAAACTGAGAAAACAGATAACCCTTTCCTTTTTTATGTCTTCTGTAAACAAATTCTTTGATAACTGTTAATAGTTTACTTATTTATGTTGTGAAAAAAATTGACAAACTTTTTATTTCTTCGAGCATTGTATGTGAGGAAGTGGTTATCCAAACCGATAATAATTCTGAAAAAAAGAATAACCAGACACTGGAGGATAAAAGGTCTTGACAAGCCTTTTCCCTCTTCCTTAAATGAATTTGGAAACCAAACCAAACCCAACCCCAAGCACAGAAACCACTCCTATTAAAAAAAACTAGCTACAAACACTTCTAAAGGAAAACTACAGTGACTACTGTCACTGGCACAAAGTATGTTTAATCAGATAAAATTTTTTCTTCCTATAGTAAAAATCTAACACAAAGGAAATAACTCTATATTTTGAGATATTCATAATACTATAATTTGAGATATTCAAAAGAAATATTCAGCACGATCCTAACTTTCCTCAGAATCACACTTCTCAATCAGATTTCTCCCCAGGGGTCAAGATATCTGAGGAAGAACAGATAATTTAAGTGGTAGACTGAACCATTTAGGCTGACTTTCAGTCAAGACTAGTATTTAGTATATAACCTCTGTAGTCTTGGAAAACTCAGCTGGCACAACTTCTTTCTATTATTATACTTTCATTAGTCCATTAGATAAAGCAAAAATTCAGTTGACTTGATATGGACCCTTGGGATATGTTATTTAATGGATTTAACTTCTAATGACATGTTTCATAACAGGAGGCTATAAAGTGCTTTGGAAATAATAAATTTGAAAATTGCATACTTAAAATGAGTTTATGTTACAAATTATTATAACTTCATCAGACTATTAAAGAACAAGTATATGGATATAGTCTCACAGGCCTCCCTGACAGTATGCTGAATTTGAATGAACCTGTAAATGGAGGATTAACAAATTTTCAGAAGATTAAGGAAGTTCAAAGAGGAAATTTTGTCCCATACTATTCTTAAATTTTGATGGTGAAAACAAAAATGCTAATATTCTCTCCTTTAAGAATAATTTACATTATCTGCATCAAACCTGAAATTGGATAATAAACTGTTTGAAAGAAAATCCTTGTATCAAATCACAGTCAGTGCAACAGCGTACCAGTTCTGGTCGATGAGTTTTGCCCTGCTGGAAGGGCAAATGAATATATCAGTTGAGACCTTATACTAAGCTAAGATCCCAAATCAGACAGAAACTTAAAACGTTTTTCCACTTTCATTGTTGCTTTATTTGGTACACCACTAGTGCTCGCCCTATCTGACAAAAAAAAAGACTTCCTTTTGAATCAGGGATTCTCATTAAAACACAAAACACAGATGTAGCTTACTGAATACAGTTTATCTGCATTTGTTGGGACAGGCAAACCAATTAAGCAAGATCCTGTTGGGCAGTCAATAAAAAGGGTGACAGCTTTTCTTTTCATATAATATAGGCCTAAATGCTAAAGGACAAATCATCTGAAATTTGACATAAGATAATTACGGTTATTTTTGACGCAAAGCTGAATAAGAAACTCTGACTTTACTACTCTGAACAACATAAGAAAACTAAAAGTGATGGGGAAGAACATAAAACAGTTTTATCTGAGTAGTTTTTGGAATATTCTGCTTTCAGGACATTGGTTTAAGTCCAGAATAATATTTCTGATAGTCTTTATACAAATCAATTACTTTAATCAACTTCTCACACAAAGCAACTTCACTGTCACTTCATTAAGCTGAGCTGGATAGACCCAGGACTGCATAGACATAGAGAGTGAGCTGACTTGACCGAGTCCCAGAAGAAAGGACTAAGGCACTTCAGAAGGGCAGTTTATGGGAGACAGGAGTAAACTAGTGTTCCTGTAACCCATACTATAACTGTTTGGTATGTAAGAAAGATTTTACTGCAGTATCAGCTATCCATCATGAAGGCTGAGCTTTTAGTTTTCATTATTCATGACCAAAAAAGTTTCCTGTCCTCCCATTAGCAATCAGGTTAGTTTCACCTCACAGTGTAAACTTTCATGCTCATGCCAATCCTACAAGCACCTAACAGAAGACTACCAAAACCTGTCTTACAAGTAGTGCCAAGTTGTTCCCACTGTCCAGCTACAGGCCTAAAGTTAGGAGCAATGACAAAAATAGGAATTTAGGAGGTAAGTTAACACCTATGAACTTACTGCAGCGCATTTTCGATGTTAAAAGAATTATCATCATCTTGTACTGTATATAATATTTACCTTTATAATAAACCCAGAGTTGCATACAATTTGAAAATACACTTTCGTGACTTGCCTACAGTGAAAAACACATACAAAAGCAAAATACTGGCAATATAAAAGTTCAAAATGAACAAGTATACTTCTTTAGGAGCATTACCTCACATGCTTCTATATTATGGAAAACGCAAAAAAACAAAACCAGAAAGGTGCACTGAGGGATGATCAGTAGCTGGTAAGCAACTGAGAACAGCAATGTCAAAGCTGCAGAAATGGACTGATGAGGCAGGTAAGGCTGACAAACTTACTCTGAAGCTGTGGCTGAGGCTGCTGGAAGGAAAGGGGCTGTCCGAACACAAATGGACTGTGGACTAGGGAAGAGGGAGGTTTTGCAGCTTGATCAAAGATGGAAGGAGCTGGGAGATTTGGCCGTGACTGAATGGAATTCAGTATGGCACTCAGTTGGTCACCTGTAGTGGGCAAAACAGTCAAAACTACAACCTGTTACCTGTCATTTTCCAGAAAGGCAGAGTAAAATGGTGCTCAATTAAAGTTTAAATGATGATAAGAGAGAAAGCTTATAAATCTTATTTAGCCACATACTACTCTGGTTGTAGCTAAAAATAAAAATCTCACTCCATGCATGGCAGTAAAATTACTGAAAACTACAAGCAGGGTTTTTAAAGATCATGGGTATTTTAGTGTAATTATTTAAAACATTTCAAAATAGAGATTTATATTCACCTTGCTAAAAAATGAAGAGCAGCCAAAGAAAAAACAGAAATCCTTAGCGTTTACAGTAACACACACATGCAACAGAACATGCAGAAGGAGATTTGAAAAACTGATGAGAAGGGAAAGTTAACATGTATTTAGGCTTTGGCAAATGTATTTCTGTGCCAGGGCTTTGGTAAATATTTGCTCACTTTTGTAAATATCTTTAAAGTATTCTGTCATGCTGTTTTTCAAGACCAGATTAAAGCTAATTTTTAAAACCCATTAGTATCACTTAGGAACTAGAACTGGTTTTCTGAAGAACTACATATATTTGTTGTGAGACAAATTAAGGCCTTCAGAAAACCAGCATGTTAAAAATAGAGTTTTAATTTTGAATGCCAATTCTCAAAAAACTCTATATGAGCATTAGAAATACATGATGCCTCAGTAAGAAGGCCACACCATGTCATAACTTGAAGTATACTTAGTAATATGAGGTGGGAGGAACCAAGATTTTGAGAGAATCTCAGATTTGAACCATCTTCAGGCAAATCCTAACAATGTCACTTTATTCTGCAAATTCCTATCATTTTGACAGCATTCTAAAAAATCTAGTAAAAAAATTTAGCAGCTACTATATAATTTACAGCTCATTGAATTGAGAACATTTTTGGATAATTATTAATTTTCTTTTCATGGAATTAGAGAAAGACCAGTGGGTGTATGAAACCCCATATTACCTAAGAACTCCAATAAATCAATTTTATTTTGCTGTTTTGAAAGTAGCATACCTAAAAAATGTTGGAATCTGTACTTTAGTGGCAATCATTCCTACCTTAAAAACCTACACGTGATTGAGCAGCCTTGGTCTAGTGGAAGGGGGGTTGGAACTAGATGATCTCTAAGGTCCCTTCCAACACCAACCATTCTATGATTTACATGTTTGACAAACTACTATTATTAAATACAGCATGCCTACTTCCTAAAATGAATAATTATTTTAAAGGGAAGAACATCTGAGAAGAGCTTGAAAATCATCTGCCCACAATAATCAAATATGGAGGTGGGTAGGATGATTCATGAGAAATATTAAAAACTTGCCTGCACTGTAGAGAGCAGACATAGCTACATCAAACAATCATTGTGGGAGTCACGTCTTCAGTCTTGCAGGTAATACTATAGATACAGACCTGTTACATGGGCATCTCTACATTTCACCAGAAATTTGAAATACTCATAGATGGCAACTGAATTTTCATTGAAACTATTGAAATTTTTAACAAGCAGCTCCAAAAGAAGTGCTTCATTCAAAAAATTCCCCTATGAGATCGTGCTTGTGCCTTCCATGTTTTATTTTCCACAAAACTCTAAAGCTTTTTATATCTGAGAACACAAAGACCTTGCATATAAAGCAATGAAATAGCTGAAGAATTCTATCTTTCTATTATTCTGTCATTCTATTTTTCTATTATTCTATTATAGTGTCAATATAGTTGACAACAACTCTCTGTTCTTAGGCAATTCAGAAGGAAATACAGTACACAGAATGAATAAAGTCATCTAGCTGATTTGTTCATTCACACTAAACATCACAGCTTGAGAAAATAATGTGTGAAAAACGGTATGGAATCCCATGCCCGGAGTAGCTTCCAAATCTTCTGTAACTGTATTATCCCAAAGAAACACCTTTGAAACTGCTTAAGATACAGTAAAGAGAATCACAATGTCTTCAAGAAACCAGGATGCCTGTTAATACAGCATATTGATTTCTAAATTTTATCTTTGGACAACACAGAAGGAAAAATTATTTTCCTAATATGCTTCTGTAGAAAAAAGAATAGGTAATATTTGCACTATTACACAATTGACATTGAGAGACAGACTGTAATACTGCCTCACATCTTAAACCCTTCCACTTCTGTGATTCAATCATTAGTTTGAAATAAGTATGGCTGAAACGGGGAAACCAGTTCTGTATAAAAGGCCTTATAAAACAAAAGAAAAACACTTCAACTTTTCTGTCCAAAAAAAGGAGTTTCCTATAACAATGCATGGGCAAGTATGGACTGCTCTCTACACAACAGACCATTGGGAAATGACATAAAACTATTTCATGTTGTGACACTAATAGTCTAGAATATGTATGAATAGTTTTTTTCCTAATCTCCTCTCCTTTAAAATAAGTCTTGCATTATTTTATTTAGGAGACCACTAAGAGCATATGCTGATCTTAAAAAACACATAGCACACTTTAGGCCCCTATTTGAAGTGTCATGGACAGAGTACAGTGATTTAGGAATAGAACAGCAAAGCTCCATGTCTCAGGCATATTTCTCAAGGACACCTGCCTCAACAGAAGTCCCTTCTGTATTATTAAATTTTCTAGACCTAATCAATAAATGAACAGAAGGCAAGCAGATTTATATATAAATATACATATTTTTAAATGAATATATATATTTAGATCTTGCCAACAAAATAAACCATGATTAAAAGAAACAATTATATTATGCCAGTAAAATTAACAAGATTTATTTCCCAGCATTTGTACCTAGCATCTATGTGATAGAAAGGTAACTTTTTTACAACCTCTTTTTTTTTGAGTTTTCTAATTTTTTTTGAGTTTTACAAGAAATCTCAGATGTTATCTTTTATCTTATCAACCGATTAAATGCACTTGAAAAGTTGTCATGACAGATGACAAATGTTTCTGGCCTTTTAGAAACACATGCTTTCTAAATCAAATAATTTTCTTATTTTGTTTTAAAAGTACGTATTTTTCATTTCAACATTACAGTTCTGTGCCCACCACTATAGAAAGCCTCAACTATAACTTAATCTTAGATGATCCTTTTTAGTACTTAGATTAAGTGAAATTAAAGCAGAAAATAAAGCAGTTCTAACATTAACTACATGTTTTGAAAAACACCTTGCAATTCATTGTACTACTGTTTATGTCTTTTGGAGAACATCTGTAGTGCCTAAAAAAGTAGGAAATGAGAAATAAAAATAAAAGCCAAGTTAAGAAAAACGTAATTGTTTTAAAGCGTGAGTGTAAAAACATACCTTTGTTATTTCCAAGGCCATAATCAAACCCTTGTCCATTACTACAGCTTGTCCCCTTACTGAAAGCTTGTATTGAAAAAGGACTTGGGGGAGGAGTCTGCACATTTTGATCTAGAAGGACTTGCTCTGTAAAAAAAACACATCTCTTCAGAATTAGACCTTCTCAGTAACTGATCTACATCGGAAGGATGAGTTACAAAGCAACATCGTTACATCTTTTTCCACACATAGCACTCATCCTCTCTACTCAATTCTCTTTAAAAAAAACAGAACAACAAAGGCACATCTCTTCTTTAGATCTCACATTCTAAAAATATAAAGACAGAGGACATAAAACCATACAGACTGTTTTTATGTTTGACTGAGTTGCTGCCAGCTTTGTCATTATCTGCCACTTAGGAACTAGCTTGACACTTCATTTTTTTTCCCAGTAACATCACATTCCCTGTTTACCTTTTGGGCAGCAATTGTTAAACTCATTTGACAAAGCAAAGTGAAGAAAGGATAGTTTTCAGTTGCGAACTCTGAGCCAATAAACCTTTAATCCTGGTATGCCCTGGTAGTTCATGGAACATAAGACATTTTTTCCTGACAATTTAGTCATATCTCTAAATGAGTACTACAATTTTGTTTTCTGTATGACACTAAAGAAATCTCCAACCAAAACCAACCTGGAGTCTTTCATAATATTCCTAATAACATACAGCCAAAATAAACGAGACAGACTGTTTAGAGAGAAATTACTGACTTTATGTGGTCAGAAAAGTGATGATATATAAGAAAGCATTCAGAAGAAATATCCCAAGTGCAGGTTTAAAAGCTCAAGCTGGCACTTTGAACAACTTATTTTTTCTTATAAATGTACTAAAATTCATGTGGATTAATTAAAAAAAAACAAATCACAAGTCTTCTAAAAGTAATTTTTTTAAAATTGCATTTTAGGCACAAACTGCATTTCAGAGTACAAACTTTTACATAACACACATATTTAAGTTAAAAAAAAAATTACCAGGGAAAAAGCTAGAAATTTAAAGTCAGCTTATAAAAGAAAGGATCTAGAACTTTCTCTGAGGCAACTCTAGATCTTGCTGTAGTGTTTTAACTGGATACCACCCTATGGACCTGGCATTCAGTATGACTTCTGCTTTGTCTCTGACAAAAATCCTACTTATGAGAATTAAAGTATAATTTTTTAAAATAATGAAAATATGAACATAATCTAAAAGATGGTATTATTTATAGATAAAAATATACTCAGCAAATCTAGCTGGAGCTCCTCCAAATCCTAATTATTTCCTTCCGGCAAAAGCACTGAAACTGATGACAAAGTATTTCTAAATAAATTCATGGCAAATAAAAACAATCAGTTTAAAGTAACCTCCAGATATGGCTTAAGCACATTAGTTTTACCTGGTACTGAGGTGTACTAGGAACATAAAACAGGTTAAAATATCTCAGTAATTGAACTGATAACTGCTTAAACTGTTTTAGCTGGATGTATCTATCTTCACCCTACTTATAAAAACATAAACTCATCTAGAAAAGATTAAAACATTGACATTATCAGTCATAACTGTAAACAGAAAAGTTATGACTTGAAAAAAAGATAAGTGTTCTAAGCATTACATAAATACTTATATACTTTATGAAAAACTTTTCATTATTTTCCTTCTTTGCAGAATGTTTTACACCTTAAAGTCAAGCAACTACAGAAAATACACATGTATTAGCAAGGAACTATTTTGCTTTAATATAATAATGTGATGATAATTATTAGAGTATCTCTGTGTGAAACAAAATTCTGCACCAAATACCCAAACCACAAAAAGGGCAAAGAGTCTGTTATAATGAATAAGTAAGAGGCTGACAATAGGCACATAAAAACAGAATATGACTGCTATGAGGTCAAAGCTTTCCATGAAGACATCTTTTGGAATGTATCTATAGGATATATTAAATTCTATAAATGGAGTGGAAAGATTATAATTTGAAAATGTCCAGATTTATTCAGAAAACAGAAAAATATAGATTAAAAGAAAGAAAGCTTGAAGAAACTAATTGTTTAAGTGAATAGAAACAAGTCAGCCTCTAGGGAACTCTACCAAAATTTTATTACCCATGGAAGAACCATGTTTCTAAGAACACCTGTAACAAAATCATGCTAATGAAGATTCATAGTAATTTTTACTAGACTTCGGGAAGACAAGAGGGACAGACTGAGCCAGCTGAGGTGCTTTGTCCACTTTCAGGCTCCCCATCAGAAGACAGACTGAAATAAGTTCAGCAGAGACCACCAAGATACTCAGGGCAGTAGAGCACACAACATCTAAAGAGAGGCTGAGGTGTGGGTATGAGAAAAAGAAAGCTAAGGTGAGATCTTATTGATCCCTTTGACTATCTAATCAAAGGGTTCAGGGAAGATGAAGCCAGACTGATCTCAGAGGTTCACAGTGACAGGACAAGAGACAACGAACAGAAGTTGCAGCACGGGAAACTGTGATTAGGTATTAAGAATATTTTTCATCATGAAGGTGAGCCAATATTTGTACAAGTGTTCAGAGAGGCTGGAGATAGCTAGAAGTTAAGTACACAAGGCCCTGAGCAATCTGATCCAGCTGAAATCTGCAATGACAGGATAGTTGGATAGATGACCTTATCCAGAAGTATAAAAACTGACAGATGACTCCCTCCCTCATTTTTTTAAGGAATGTAAGCACTGCCCACAATCTTGCACAACAGAACTCAGGCAGACGGGCTGAGTCCATCTGTTAAAGAAATAACAGTTTCAGAATACCTTAAGGTATTCATACGAAGCATTTAGGGTGAAAAAAAGATACCTTAGATCACTAATAACAGCCTGTTTGGAGGGAGATCAACAAGAAAGACGACTGAGTAGGAGGAAGGCCAAACTTTTTGCATAGTACCATCTTGTTCATGTTTTTTTTTTTAATTATTCCTAGGTCTTACCCAATCTGAACATGAATTACCAGGAGAGAAATTATGCATTTTAAGAGAATGCAATCATACTTTGCTAACTTGCGTAATTAACTAATTTGATGTTAATTTCAAATACAGTGTTAAAAATATATTAAGAGGTTTTTAACAGGATGCCATGTGACAAAATTAACAAACTTAACAGAATCAAAAGGAACCTAAATAATTCATTCTCCTCTGCTTTTCAAGAGACACAAAGAAGATAAAAAACCCCTACAAAAATGAACAATTACCTATTTAAAAATTATCGCCATAGCTAAAAAAACCAAAACAATGGCTAAAGTTATGGCCCATAACCATAACTGGTACAGAGGAAAACAGGGGGGAAATATTTTTAACTGTTCTTTTAAAAAAAATTTAAAAACTGTTTATAAACAACTTTCAAGTCCTACTGTATAACATATAACTCAAATGAAAATGCATAAATTAATATGATACCTGTTCAAAACTCAGATCCTACTTTATTTCTCTTGTTTAGATTGCTTAATTTTTTCTAAGTTAATTTTAAAAATTAAAAAACAACCACTTGCCATCTTCATGTCGGAGGTACTGGTTTCCACCTCTGTCTCTAGCTAATGACCATGCCTCGCCTTCATCACTTTCACAGAACTCTACCATGCTGTTCTTATCCATTTGCACCCATGTACCTTCTGAATTAGTCACCTGATGCACACACATAAAAAAGGTAAAATTTATTGACTTTTCAAATAATTCAGTAGCGTGATTCAGCAACTTATTACAACATCTGAAAAACACACTCATTCCAATCTTTACATTACAAAGCAAACGTAAAAAAAAAAAAGTTTCTTAAATTAAGGCCACAGGCTGAGGCAGATTGAAGTACCAAACCTACTTATAGTAAATTTACAGTTAGGAGTTGTTCCAAAAATCTTAAACCTGTTTATGTTTGGAAGAAGCAAAACACCAACATCACAACTTTAGAATATCCAAATAAGCCTCAATAAAAACTTGAGGAAATAGTCACCAAAATATACCTTCTAATTGATGGCTGCAACAGTAGAATTATAATACCAAGTCAAATATGAAAAGTTTTTATGAGTATTAATTTTGTTCCTGATATTATATTTAGGAAATAGCATGACACACTTCATCCTTAAGCCCTTCTTAACCATGAAACACCACAGCTGGACAACCGGGAACAGTAACAACAGTTCAGCAACTGAGCAAACTAATACAATCAATATAGAGAAACACAGTAATTTTTTAAACGGTGAGGTCCTAGAAAAACTTTTTTCAATGAAATAAAATTATTTCAAAGAATACGACAAAAAGGTAGAACAAGAAACATAATTCTTAAGGAATACCGTAACAGAAATATAAAAGCAAGCATATTTAACTGCAGTACAATTTTAACATTATTCCAATCAATGCAAAAGGCAAAAGACATAACTGCATTAGTACTTATAATACAAATCAAGTTCAAAGGTCAGTATTTATCATGAAGATTGGAAAAGCAAACCTGTACAGAGGTAGATTCTTTTGTTGTGTTTACTACTGTTACATACTGGTATCTATGAAGACATGAACTGAAGCTACAAGGATCCATACCTCGCCCACTGCCTTGACTTTGTTTCCCAGAACTAACATTCCAATTGGGATACCTCTAAGGTTAGGGCAGCTTCTGATGTTGTGACCTGATGGGCCAGTCTTCACTACCTTGTACACTCCAGGCCCACCTCGAAGGAATGGCATGTCTTGTTCTTGCATTACTGCTTCCTGTGGACAGTGTGAATTTAGGTCTTTGAAAAAATCATCAGCATTAGACCTAGATTCCTGAGAAATTTGAAAAAAGGCAAAACAAAACAGAATAAAACCTATTAATCCCACTTTTGAACTATTTAGATAAGAAATATTTCAAGACAAAAAAAGGTAAATATCAAAGCTAAAAGAGATACTAGTTACATTGCTAATTTTACTGTGCAATACGAAACAACTACTAGTAAATTGCACATTAATTGAAAAGTCACTGTATTTCTCTTGAAGCAAAAGTAGCATAAATGTAACCATTTATATAAAAGGAATAGCTCATATCTAACCTTGGAGACAATTTTAAATCTAACTGCTTTCACTAAATCTTGTTCCACACTGACATTTATCTGGATACACACTCATTCCTCCTTCTGTATTTGTGAAGTTTTGTGAAAGTCTGGGGCTAGGTAAAGGGAATATTATCTCTCTCCATATGGCATGCTTCTTTTTTTGATTTCCCATTCAGAGTATATTGTTAACTTTAAGGTAAAATTATAACAAAGAGTAACAGCAATACTGTAGACTGTAAATGCACATATAAATATTACTGCATATTTTATTATTTTCACGATGACAATAAAAATGGCCTACAAATTTATTTCATCTCATATTAATTACAGATAAAATATATATCCAAATCTGCAATGCTCACATACTTTCTGAATTTCTTACCAAGAAAATGTTGCAGTTACTAAAAGGAGAATAATTAGCATTGATTTTTCAGCCAGCTACAGCTTAACAAAAAGGCCATTGCCCAGAAAAATATGAGGGATGGGAGTAAAGAGTGTGCATTTGTATCAGAAGAAAGCAAGTGATAAGCAGAAGGTGGCTCTATTATGCTTACAATGAAAGTCAGAGGTGCTTTTAAAGGAACATCTGAAAGTTAAGACCTATGTAACGCCCTACTGGATGAAGCCAGTGGTTCACCTAATTTAGTACACTGAGTTCAGCAACAGGAGATGGCCTTTATAAGCAGCATAGAAGTCTTTATTAGTAGTCTGTCCATTATATACCAACAGCATTTAAAATCTTTATATTGATGTTAGAGGGTATACCCTATTTTCTTTAGTATTTATGAATCTGATTTCTATAAATTTCATTTCTTCTGAATATGCTGATACTTTCTGCCTCAACACTCTCCTGTAACACCATCTTCTAAGTTCACTTCCTGTTATTTAAATGAATACTTTCTTTTGTCAGATTTAAACCAAACTTCTGCTCTTGTTACTTCCTTTCAAATCAATGCAATTTCCTCTGATCTCTTTAACTATCATATTTTCAGCTTTTTTTTGTTATGAAATCTGTGCAATATCTCCAGACTAATACAGCAGTTTTTCCAAGAAGCCTTTATACAAAAATGACTCTTATGTAAATACATAACTTACAAAGCAAGTTAATGCAAGCTGAAGTAAACTGTTTTGAGGGAAAAAAAAAAAAGTTTAAATATTGTTTAGATCTTGCTATAATAAAGTTTGCTATTCCAGGGAAAAAGATTCAGTGGACAAACAAGTTCTAAAATCTCTAAACCAAAATGTACAACACAATGCCATCTTTACTATAAAGTTAATGTGAAAAAGAAAGGATCCCAAAATCACTACAGCACTGATATTTAGACAAACACTTCTGTAGTTAGACAGCTTAACTGTACGTAGCATATCTTGTTCCTAAAATTACATAATTTTAAAAAAGTTTAAGAATGGGCGGAGCATTTATTAAGTATCTGTGGCCTTACTCATACAAATATCATCCTATTAGATGCTGCAACTGAATGTGAAGCCTTCAAAGACAGAAAAAAGTTTACTACTGAATTCTGCACTAAGAGAGAATTAAAGCCTTTCTTACGTTACTAGGCCATCTCTCTGAACTTCTAATTTGTTTTATTAAAAAAGGAGAGGGCTACTTATGAGTTAATGAAATTCAATAATCTGCTCTGGTATTTTTTTCTCATCCTAAAGGAAGAGACACAGATACAGTACCCTATGCAAATCTTCTATTTCCTGTAAAAATAATTCACAGTAAAACAGATTTCTAAGAATATTTAGTATAAAGTTGAGTCATAAGGTGCATTCTGAAAACATGAGAGACAGTGTGACTGTTCCTGTAATTTAACTCACCTTAGGGGGTAAAGCTTTGGAAGTCCATGAAAAAAAGTCCAAATCCCTTACTCCTTGGCTAGCATTAAAGACATTCTGAGCAACAAAGTTTAAAAAAAAGACATATATCAACAAAGAAATGGGAACAAAGAAATACTGGAGGAAGAAGCTCAAGGTATTATAATGCAAACTTTCTACACAAGTAAATTTACTAGTAGAATGTTTTGCACAAGGGGAAAGTTTTGTTTTCCTAATCAAGTCACCTGAGTCCATTGCTCACCATGGCAAATCATCCATTAAACAGAAACAGTTTAGTATGTCAAAAGCTCAAAATGGATGTAGTGTGTCATGCCATTTACAGAAATTAAGAGCCAGACATTTCTTATAAAGCTTGAGATCTCATGCACAGAAAAATCCCACACTTCTGTTACAATGAAACAGTAGTTGGTCCCACCATAAAGCAGTTTTCTAGGAAGACGCTCTGCTGTTCTGAAAGATAATTTCAACTAGTGCAAGACAAATGCACATGGAATTTTAGTCACCAAGTCAGACCTAAAGAGACGCAGAAGGGCTAAGCTCACCATTGCTGAAAGCAGTTCACTTGCACAGAAAGATTTCACCTGTTTGCACATCAAAATCGTACTCCTTATCAGAGCCAAAAATTTCAGTGCTATATGGAGAACAATTGCTAAGATTTCTTTGGTTTTATAAAATGTACAATGCATTTACTAGTTTGTTATGAACAATCATAAACCTAATACAGCGACCAGAGAGACTTGACTAATTTTATAACCAATTGCCCCCACTACAGAAATGAACACTGCTGTTCTGTGTATTTTTTCCTCCCACAGAACAGTGAGAACAGCATTTTTTGATCAGCGGAAAACATGAAAAAGAAGCCATCTTTTCTCCGTAAGGTGGTTTCTACTAATTTCAAAGAAATTTTCACTGTTCCTGTCAAATAAAAGAATTAATTATATATATATATATATATATATCAGTAAAAGTAATCGTATTTATGATAGAATCCCTTTGACAAAGCAACCATTTAATCTATATGAACAAAGGTATCAAAATATAATTTCCTGTCCCCATCCTGATATGGGAACCAGGTGAAATCCCTGGGCAGTAGTCACATGAAAATTTAAAAGCAGTTAAGGCAGTGTATCCTTTCAAGCAGAAACAAGTACAAAACACTCTTGGTATGTCTCATTTGAAAAAACACTAACATATTAAAGTTAACTAAATCCATGCTTTTATCTCATGATAGAAGCAAATTATCTAGCTATATACTCTTGTAAACATCAAATTTCAGTAATAAAAATTATTTGCCATTTTGACAAAAAAGGGGAATTGTCAAAACACCGGCATTCAGAACTGAGTACTTTCTGCCAAAACTGAAGGAGGTACCAATACACCAATGGTCTGTTTCTATTTCTATTCCAAGAACTAAAACTAATTTCAGGAAGTCATACTTCTTCCAATAAACTTTAAGTTTCAGAAAAAAACAACAGAAAAACCCTCTTAAAAAATTACTTTGTTTTGCCACAAAAGCCCAGACCATTAGGAAGTATTTAAAATCTCAGTATTATCTTTAAAAGCTAAGGCTTATCTTAAACAGCCATCTTGACATTTCACCCAACATAGTCTTACTCTCCAATTGCCTTCCATCATGCTAAAACCAATGGTAGAAATCTCTTGCAAATGTCCTTCAGTATTTCCACAGAACATTCAGCTCTCTGAGGTTCTGTGATCAAAAACTGTAGCCTACACACTAATTTTGTTTCTTTTTTCCACTGCAATAACAGTTTGAAAAGCTTGCAGTTTCTCAGTCCTGACTGCCTATGGTGGGTGGGGAACGTAGCAATGTAACTGGGCATCAGTGTACAGTCTCCCTTCTTACAATGTTTTACATTTAAAATGAAGTAACAAAAACTTCCTTAGTATATGATTTTTTTAAAAGCCAAGTTCCAGAGCTTAACCAAGATAAAATTCTATTTCTGCCTAGTGTGAACTCTTTTATATCCTATGTACCTTTCCACTAAGTACCACGTATAAGCATGAATACATAACTGACAGCATAAGGAACTTCACAACTATTTTTTCCAAAACAGTTAACTGAATGCCATAAGATAGTAAGAAAAATAACTCCCAGAGATGGAAGCAGCTTACCCCAAATCACAATCCATTAAATTCAGTCTTATAACTGTATTACCGAAAATGGATTGGATGCACAATTTCAGATCAGAGGCTACACAGCAGTTCCTTGTGAAAGGACAAGACTAATAAAAGAAGAGCATTGACTTTGAAGATTTTTCTAAGAAGTAAATGACCAATGCTCAAATAAATAAAACACTGGTAATTACCATGGATCTCTGTTTTTCTATAATCATTTATCTTTAAATATAATAGTTCTGAAAAAAAAATACAGAACAGTACAGTTGAGAAATCCACAACATTCAGTGTTTGTTGTATCATGAAATATCTAGTTAATGTCAATAAATCTACATAAAATGTAGATACAATATATATGTCAAGAAGACGTCAAAATTAACACTGCTGAAAACCTATTGTTTTTCATTTGTTCACTATTCAATTCAGTGATGAAACAGAATAATTAAAACTTTCTTTTACTTAAAAGAAACTTAAGCATATCTAACAGGTTTTAATAGACTGAATGGTATCAAAACTAAATTCAGAGCAGTGTTTAAGGAAAGAGAAATTTTATCTGAACTTTACAGAAGGTAAAAAAAAATGTTTGAAAACTGGATACTGTCTTTCACATTTGATTGCACCTGGTCTACTTATTCAAATGAAATTTTAATTCTCAAGATTACATTATTAAGATTGAACATTCAGTTATTTATAACATCCATTTCCTTTCAGGCTTTTCTCAGGTTAGCACAGCATATGCTCTGCTCTGGAACTAAGCGAATGCTAGAGCTATATAAAATATGCCAGCCAATAAGGTCTTGCTAACCACAAACACAACTGCTGAGCTCAAAAGCATTCCCTTTAACAAGGAAAAATTTATTAAAAATAACTAAACTTAAAAAAGTCACAAACAACTAAAAAAAGTCTAGCAGAATATAATACCCATCCAGATTTACAGAATTTAATTACTTAGTCAACGTCAATTCACTTTTATCATGGGTGAACTGGTAAAATTCAACTGCTGCACAAAAATATTAACATTTCATGAAAGTACAATGTAGCAATTCTCTAACGGTATCAATTTCTAAGACAAGAATGCAGGCAAGATTTTAAGCAAAGCTTATTTTTCCCCCATGTTTTCATATATTCTACAGTAAACTAGATACACGGTGTGACAACAGGCATATTTGAGTGACTGACGTCTGAGTTCAAAAATAATATGGTTCCCATATGAAATAACAAAGTAATCCTCCAAACAAGAATTTTATTGAAAGAAATCTCCAAATAGAAATATATCAACAAATAATTTACAGTCAAGAAGGTGAATAGGAAGAAGACCTATTCATATCATGTAGGAGTGTTTGTCAGAACACAGGCTGCAGCCACAGGGATTAAAAATTTCCAGATTTGGCTACTAGCAAATAGCCCAGTTTCACTGGAATTGGGAATATCTCAGTTCTTCTGTAACCAAAAAACATCAACAGGATAATATTACTGGCTGGAAGTGTTTAATTTCACAAAACATTTGTTAACTATCTTCAACTGCAACAGCAGCTACCTCATATAAGACAACAGATCAAATCTAAAAAGCAGTACTTGCAATTAGATCTGGGTCTCACACTGTGTATAGAAGAAACCAAGGTACTGCCCATTCTGGGGAATGCATGAAAACAGATAAGCCAGAAAGGCCTGCACTTCCATAAATTTTTTAATAAACACCGGCTTGGCTAATATAGTTTTCCCTTTCTGTCCATTGCATTTAAAAAAAAAAAAAGTGCCTTGTTTCCAGAAAAGGTGCAGTGTTTGAACTGTAGTGATGGTGATCACCATAAAAGTTATTCAAATAAATTATGCTTACTCTTTCTGTAAATTCAATTTTTTACTCAGTCTTAAAGCTGTGGGATTCTCTGGCTAGCTAATAAATTGATAACTTAAGGATTCAGGTGTAAAACTCACAAAAATATACACAAACCCCAGAGCCTAAAGAACTTTTCAGGTTTGGGGTTTTTTTTTTTTTTAGAAGTCTGAATTACACCGATTCACTGTAGGCTACAACTCTCTTCTGAAATCATGGCCCCAGTGGACCACTTTACAGACAATGCAATCTAGCATTAGAAACACCTGGTGCAGACCACAATCTAATATTATTCTATTTTTATTACAGCAGTCCTTGCTTGTATTTCTGTTTCTCGTCTAGGATGAGAGGCTTCAACATAAAAAGCCTTGTACCTTTCTACACTCCACCCTCATTACACAGCAGCCCTCAAAACTCCAAAAACATTTAAGGTTATATTTGATAACTAAAATATTGTTTACCTCAGGACTCATTTGCAGCCTTAATTAAAGAAAGTCTTGTAATGAGGATAGAGTGTACTTTTGGATATTTTTCAAAGGCACCTTTTACTTACGTCAACAGGTACCAGAAGGCTCTTGCCAAGATGTTGGTTAAAAGACAGACACCAGGCTTCAGTGTAACCATTCATGTTAGGAACATACTTCTTTATTGTCTCATCATTCAGCCTCAGCCAAACACCATCATCATTGTGGATCTATGGGAAACAAGCAACAAAAAGGAGCCACGCCCTCCTGTAACTTCTGCAGCTAGCAAGAATTAACAGACTTCAGACAGACAGACAATAGTAGCAAGAAGCAACCACCTTTGCTATGCTGATAGAATACAAGTAGAGGAAGAGGAATATCGACAAAAATCAGATTTTCAAAGCAATGACAGATATATCTTTTTAGAAGTAAAGCTGGGAAGATAAACTGAAATCCAATCATGCAGTAATAAGAATTTCTTTGAGAGAAAAGAGGAAAAAAAATTAAGCCTTTATAAGCTTTATAAACTCCCCACTTCCCATTTTTCCACTGCTGATATAACCCTGTAAATTGCAAAAACATTCTTTGTATGTGAAATTATATTGTAAGAAAAATACATGCACAGTAGTCTAACACACTAGTGATCTTTCAGATCTATCTGTAAGTTAAAGACATAATGAAAAGGACAGCTACATCTGAATTTTTGTGTAGAGTTAAAATAGTAAGTCACAAAAAGCTAAATTTTAAGAGATATTATTATAAGATGAACTCTAGGAACTTTCTTTTCTTGTACCAGAATCTCAGATGTTTGTTACATAGGTTTTGAAGTAAGTAAATCAAAAGGAAATGACAGCTTGAAAAACTAAATTAGTAAATTCAGATTTTTGCAATTTATACTCTTAAGTTGTATATGTCAACATCTAAACATGGAAAAAACCCCATTATTTGCATGAATTAACTTTACATCTTAGCCCAATTTTCAGTAGAAATGTCTTCTTGATTACCTCGTCAATGAAAGTGATGGATCCATTGACTTTCACTATGCCTATTTGCTCACTCTGAAGGGAAGGGTGGCTACGGATACGAAGCCCTGCACTGTCCTTGGCCACAAATTTGCGAACCTAAGAGAAGCAAAGAAAGACAGTAAGGAAGAAAAAAATTGGAACAGAGCTCTCAGAGTAAAAAGAAATAGGTTTAACAGATTCTGAAATGCCAGTGACAAGATGGCAGTCATAAGAGTTACAGTTTGTTGCTAGTTTCCCATGGCTGCTGTGTATAACTTCACTTTTTTTTATTATAATTGATAAAATCATAATGTTCAAAAAAACCCCTAAATGTAAACATAGACATTGATTCAATCTTGGAAATATTTCTGATATTCCCTACAATGATCAGTACAGGCTTCTGAGTCTTTAACACACACATTTTATTCATTCCTGCAAGTTGCAATGGATTTGCCTTTTCAAATTCAATATAACTCCTCACTGATCAGCCTGGGATTACCATTCTCACTTGTGCTACCATAATACTCCCTTTAGTCAGCTTTTTGACCAAAATGCAGATCTTTTCCTTAGATAAAGAGTTTAACTAGACATTTTAAAATAGAAAAAGAACAGATCTTTCTATTTCTTTCATTTTCAAATAGCTATTTCAACAGTTGCACCTTTTTCCACAGGAAGGTTAGAGCAGAGGCTCCTTATTATCAGTCTGACTTACTACAACCCCCAAAAATCTTCCAGTTGTTATGCACTTTAATTTTTTCACCACTGAGGTGTATGAATGCACCTGTCCCATAAAGAACAAATGTAAGCCATCCTTTTCGTCTCTGGTTTTAAGAGGTGCATATATTTTATGCACATGGCATAAAGCATATATATTTTCTTGGAAGGTTATTTTCAAACTCCACAAGTAAAACTAACAAAAGCATCAATGGAAGTATGGACTTAATTCTTAACATAAAGCACAGAATGACATGCAACGAATAAACTCAGTGAAAGATAATGAAAGATAATAGCTAAGTGCATGAATTATTTTTTTCCCTAAAGAAATCTTTTATCTTAAAAAATGGTATTTATTCTAAGGCTAATTTAAAAAAAACCCAAAGAAATAAAAAACAAAATCAACAAAATAAAACCCCCAGAAGCATGTAAAGGATTTCAAATGTTATACTCCAAAATGTTCAAGGTTTTGCTTATTAACAATCCTCTTACTCAAAATATTTAGATTCTCTCAACAGACAAAACTAAGACTTCCAAGATCCTTGTAAAAGTATAAGGCTGAATCATTGCTGACAGCATTCTCAACACGGACAAGCCTGTAAACAAAGCCTGGCAAACCAGGAGTCTTTGCACTGTCAATCCAAAATGTTAATGACGGTTTGTTACAACCTGGACTAAAATCTTTAATTTAGAGGAAGAACTCATACTCAAGACTTTGAGTCTGCACAGGCCTGGAAAGAACATTTCCCCCCCTTTGCAGCAGCTAACTAGTTGTCAGAAAACTGAAACCTACAAGTAGAAACTGTTTAGGGATCAGATCCACTGACAGACAATACAACCAAAAGTGACTAAGTTCTCTTATGCTCGTTTCTGACCATCATGTCAGTGTCTTCTTTCTGATATTGCACCTCTTTGACTGGAATATTTCTGTATGGCCCACTGTTTCAGTAACTCTGTCACATAACATCCCCATAGCCAACTCTTGCATGGAGCATACACAAACTGGATTCCAGCCAAAGAAGTGACTAAGGCAGAAAGGCTTAGCAATTAGGATGTACATCTCCCTTACAGGGCACAGCAGTTTTGAAGAGCTTTGTTGCTGTGCTGTCTTATTTGACAAATTTGAAAAGACGTATACCTCGCAGAAGAGAAAGGGATATTGGATAGGATAAAGCAACCTTAACAAGCGGGTTGACCTTCTATGAAGGGATGAGAAAAAACACACCCAGCCCAGAGCTTTTGGGTTTGGTGGTTTTTTTTTTGGTTTTGCAACTGATGCTACTTGTTCAGTCATGTCAGGAACAGCAGAAACAATCAAAACATGGTAGTGAGTACTCATTTTCATACCAGTCTTGCACCTTCAAATTCAGTTAAATTAGGACTGCTTTCTTCTAGTTGGTTACAACTACAATGAATTACATTACATGACTTAAAAGATAATGTCTTCCTCAATAGGATGCAGAATGCAGTTTCCTGCAAATTAGTTAATTTAGGCTTCACAGCCAGTGAGGAGACAACAATTCTTATGGGTCATATACCCCAGGCTGAATACAGATCACTGTCATAATCTTCCCTTTACTAACTTGGATGGACAGAAAAAGCAGATTTGCACCTGACTTCAAATACCAGAAAATACAAATATAAAATCATAATACAGTACCCCTTTTCAACATGTGATTTCAGTAAGGTTTGACTAAAAACTTGGAATGTTCCACTGCCTCAGTGAAAATATTTTGGTTGAGAACAGATCACCACTGAGAATATACTGTTAGTGTCCTTTGGTTATAACTATCTGAAATGTCAGGCTGACAAAGAAGATGAAGCTTTCAGAACTCAACTAGGCCCTTTTTCTCAGTGAAACATGATTTGGTGTTTTGGGCTGTCTTTGACCGATACATGTCTAATCTGCATTCTTGGCTTCCGAAACACAGAGCAAAGTGCAACTATTACCTTTCCATATTATTTATAATACTACTGTTCATACACTAAGAATTATCTTAATCTGGTTTGTTATGTGATTTATTATGGCATGGAAGAAAGAAGAGTGATTAAATGATTCACCATGAAACATCTACTTTAATTTCACAGCAGGCTCTACAGACACTATACACAGGACAAAGATGGCTCCTTTTTCAAATAGACTACAACTTGAAACAAGAAACAAGACATACAAGTAGAACAACATAGGGAGAGAATTAAACACTAGGTAACGTCTCAGAACACCAGAGGACTAACTTTCATCAAGTACTTTTAACTCTCACAAAGACTGTTACTTGACAACATTACATGTGAACTAGTCGCTGCAATTTCCACCATAATAACTAAAAAGAACAACAGAACTTCTATCCAGAACTTCCATTTCATATCAAACCAGATGTCTCTCAACTTGGTGACTGCAAACAACATATGATGATCTGCTTGGTTAGAGGTATCATTAAGCTGTGGGAGATAAATCTCCCCTGGTAGGAACTGGGAGTTTTAATTAAGACAATGAACTAACCAGGAAGTCTTCCTTCTAAGAGAAGGGAGAAAGTCTAAAAGTAGCTTCTTGTGGAGAAAATAAAAATAGTTGCCGTGAGGGATAAAACACTGCAAGGAAACTAAAAGTACATTTATTATTTTTATTTTGAGATGTGGCTGCAGAGAAAAAAATCTTGTTAGTGGCAGAATCAGATGCTGGATGCATTTACGGACTGGGGAACCATACGACACGGTTACTGTCTCTAGATTATTCTAAAAGCTGGAAAAAAATATATCAGGATGTGCTCTATAGGTAAGAAGTTGTCAAACACCTGATCCTTTTGGTAACCACACATTTTTTAACCCCACTCCCAATTGTAATAAGAGGTGGAAGGACAACCTTCTGGTATTTCAGAATTCCACATCTTTTTCATACAAGCTTATTCCACAAAAAAAACATTTAGCACCTCATTTAATATCCTTTCCTTTGCACCTAAATGAAGTGCAGGGCGGTTCCCTCACCTGGGAATTTTCCTTATAGCACTGCCACACATTTTGACTTGTTTTCTTTATTTTTGTCTATTTTAGTCCTTTAGGATGGAATGACAAGGTGGAATGATAAGGTGAAATGGGGAAGTCAAAAGCAACAGAAAGCATACCTTTTAAAAGCAAAATCCCACCATTCTAAGAAAGGGAAATATCACTAAAAAAACTCATTATGGATTTAATATTGACTGAAGATCCTTATGACAAAACAAGCAAAATCTTTGTAAAGCCCTTTGTGCAATTAATTTCACAGTAAAATACAAAAGAAAAAGAATAATAGTACAGAATTCAGTCTGTGGCTTTAATAACAGCTGTTCAATGTTTGTGTGATAAGCCAAGATGAAGGCAGTTTCTGTAGAGCTTATAACAGTTTTATTAATAGATAGGCAGAAAACAAATGGAATGAATACGTTTCCCTTTATCCAGTATATCAATTTCATTCCATTCAATATGTTAAAGTGATCTGCAAATAACCTTAAGTTCTGCACCATTACTACATGATAAAGTATATATTAAAAGATAGTAAAACCGTACCCAATCCCACCCAAATTATAACTATTTGGCTTTGTGGGATTTTTTTTTTTTTCCCAATTCTCCAAACCTTGTTTGGCTGAGGCTCTGCTTTTGGTTTAATAAGTTGGGTTCCAGGCGGTATCATTCCCTTTGGAGGATCTTTTACTTTCACTTCAAGTCCAGCATCTATAATCAAACAAAGATTAAGTTTTAAAAAAGGAAATATAAGGGGATATATCGGTTAAACAGTAACTACAGTTTATCTATGCTACAATTCAGAGTAGACAAGATAACCACTTACTTATCTCTTTGCCATAAACAACACTTGCAGTTTCTTCACGGTGCAAGATATTACTTTCCAAACATTTTTATTTTCATTTGTGGAAATTTGCAGAGATGTAGTTTCATGTTGTTATTAGATATCGGTCACACCTTATGTACAAAGCACTACTTAATTTTGTACCCTAATTTTGTCTGGGGCGTTATGTTTCAAGTAATGGTGAATAGAGAGTTTAATGTTTGAGGAGTGCAAGTGAAAGGTTCTGCTTATGCATGCTGTACTGCTGAAGATGCTAACTGCAACACGTAAGAGCCTGAAAAGCCAAGGCCTATAAACAGCATCTTTAATTACCAACACTGTTGTAAAACCAGAAGGTACTGGAAAATCTCAACACAGTAACATTCCGGTTTGTGAAGAAAAAGACATATGAGGAAAGACACATGAATGAAACACTTAAATTAACAGATGGATATAACCTTGAGTAATAACCTTAAAGAAAATTGTCTCAACAATCACTGTTAAGGTCCAACTACAACATAATGACCTTTAGCTATACACCTCTGTCATTTTCAGACACTGAGGGTTGAGAATAAGAGAATCTGTCAGTCTGGTAGTTTAACCACATTAGTACATGATTTGTGAGAATAACTGGTGGGTTTTTTTCCTTTTGACAAAGAAGGGAGATTTACATAGAAGGTTTCTGAACTGAAACTTGCCTGCTAAGTTTTGCTATGAACTATAGTATTAAACCTTATGAGCATTGAGACATAAATTTATCAGTATACAAAGTGGATATTATATAAATCTATGCATAAACATAGTGAAAATCAAGTACCTATTTCAATGCCATCTATAGTAACATGAATGGTATAGAGACCAACAGCTCCAGGAGTCCAGTTCGCACAGTAGGTACCATCATTATTGACTCGGATCAACATATTTTCACTGGGTCTAGGCAATAACAAAACAGTACCATTAAACAGTTATTGTTTTCTTGGAGATCATCTGTAATGTTGAGTTGGCAAACTTAACTTTTTTTTTCCTATCAGATCATCCAAATACAATTTTTTCCTTTTCAATGTACTAACCTCCTATTATTTCCTATGAAAATATAACCCTCTATGCCACATTTATGTACAGTAAATGATCCAAGAACACATTCAGAGAGTAAATTATACAAATAAGGAATCAACATTAGAACAATTAAGAAATAAATTGCTAAATATGAGAAAATATATAATAATATTTGACTTTTTTGTTTCTACCTGTCAGTCACAGCTTGTGTGTGTGGGTATAAGCAGAAGTGACAGGACATGTTAATTTATGTCCCTAACAAAAATAAATTCTTTAATGTTTACCTCTTTGGTGTTGGTGAAGCAAAGCGCAGTTCTTCAAAGGAATAATTTTCATATGCCTATAAACAGATTGAATTCAAACATAAAATCAGTTATACTACTGTCTTGAATAAAAAAAAGCAGAGCATTTTCTCAAAGAATAGATTAATCTAACTTTACACTCACCAGAAGCACTTATCATGGAATCAGAAACAAATTCCAAAACACAGAAATATATACACATACATGAAAAGAGTATACTTTCTCTTTAAATAGACATTATCTAGATAATACAGACAGTTACTGCTAACAAAATGCCTCTGCTCACAGTGAAGTCTTTGAATCTCTTCTAATCTCACTTATACAAACAGCTTTTGAATCCAAGTAGTACACTGAAGACCATGTGAAGGTAAGAAAGCAAGTATGCTGCAGGTCAAAAACTACAAAACATCCCAATGGATTTATTAATGGAATTTCAGATCCTCCTTCTTTCAAGTAAAGAAGAAATCCTCTCTATATTGAGGTGATCCATTGATTTCTACTACAAAAAAGACATGGTTCACTTCCATAGCTTCTTGTGAAATCACTGCTCCGAAAAGCCCCAGAAGTAAATAACAGTAGTCGTAGAACTGTAAAAAGTCCCTCAGTAAAAATCTCTCTAGCGTGCAACAGTTGATGAGTTGCCCAATTCCTGTGTTAAATCAAAACCAACAAAACGTGCAATAAGAATATTTGAACATACATGCAGATGAGCCATTTTGGGTGTGTGTACAAGGACATAGTTTTGCATATCAGTCCTCCAAACGTCATGAAGTGAGAAACTAGATTTTATAATCATATTTAGATGTATCAAGTACTGATACAACATGCAGGCTGGTATAAAGATCAGGGGACATCTGCATTTTACACTCAAAATGAATGTGCTTAGTAATGCGGGGGGGGGGAAGTAGAGGAGCATATTGACTGTCTTGAATTCATAAAGTTGAAGTTTTGAATAGAAAGGACTTAATCTGAAAGGAACCTTGGGAAGATTCCCTGAAAAGGCATTTAACATGGAAATCAAGCATGTCTCACGAAGAAGAGAGACAATTTTTGCATTTTACCTTGGTGCAGTCCTTTACTTTTTACTTCTATCTTTATGAAGATGCATACTATTATTATCTACTAAGAGGACTTTAAAGGAATACTTGCATTTTCATTTTATCTTGGTCTGTATCAATTAAAAAACATTACTACACTAACTACCTAATATGAAGCATTCCTCACTCAAAGGATCCATCAGATCTAGAAAAGAATTTTTGAACACCCTGCACTTGCACCACCATCATTTATTCCAGAGTATCCAACTGCATTACAAATATACTACCCTCACAGTTACATGAACAGATTTGACACCTTTTACTGGAAAACAAGCAGCAGGTACCTGTGGACAATGGTTATCAAAAATTTCATTTCAGTTCTAACTTAGAATAAATAATGTATTTCTGTCCTGCCTCAAGTCACTTTTTGAAGTGGCAAGTAGCATCAAGGTAAGAAGTGGTCTTCGCAGTAGTCCAAATAAAAAAACCCAAACAACAAAATCACATTTATACCATTTATATACACTCCCTGGTTGTAAACAAATTTTCAGGCATGTGATTTAACAAGTTTTTAAACCATCTGTCATACACTACATTGATTTAGTAGTTCTTTCATTGATCCGTTAGGACACTACGTAGTATCCAGCTGCACTGTTTACAAAGACGTACTGCAGCATTAACTATCCTTTGCAAAAAAAGACCCTGTACTCTCTAAAAGATGCTGCTTTGGGGTTCCGCCCCCCATAAATCCATACTGATTATACTAAGTATTATTCTTCCCTAACTCCTAATGATTCATGTCTCATTAAGCTGTCCAACTACTAGTTGTATACAGTATGTCCTATCTCTTAACTGGGTCAATATATGCTACATATATGTAAATTTATTGCAGGTGCTACAATATACTCAATCAAATCAACGCTAGCTTTCATCTCTTCAAAGACTTTTCTGGCAACATCTCTGAGCTGATCTGTTTGACACTGGCTCATTTCATCAGACACTGCTTAATATTTATGCATTGACACACAAATCGTTTGTATGACCTTTTTACTATGCTGAGCTCTGATATCTTCCCATGTTTACCAGTTCTAATTCTTAATATGGGTTCACTCCAACATTCCAACTCCACATAGTGTGTTCATATAGACACACTGGCTTGATGTCCTCTCCACCATTTCAGCAGCTGATTTATTTCTCCTGAGTGACTCAGACTAATTTGTTAATCAGTCTAATCAAAATCAAAGACAACTTTTCTTTTGAATGCTAATCCAGCCTAACTGTATTAGAGTTTAGGCAACTGGTCCTTTTGATATACCTAGTTTTATGTTGAACTTCAATATAATCAGAATAATTTGTAACCAATGTATTTTCAGATTGTGACCAAAATTAAATATACTTTTTTCCTTCTATGCCACATACCTTTACACACTTTGACTGCTGAATTTTATAGTTATATTGCTAAAATGACAGTAATTTACCTTCATCATTGTAATAGCAATATATCGAGCTTCTTTTACTATCATTGGCTCATAGGAAGAATCAAGCTTTGGTGAAGGAAGTCCTCCAAAGGTCATATCGCTGTTAGGGGAAGCAGCTGTTGCAGGACTCCCTGGTATCCGTTGTACCTTTTTAGCTTGCTCTTGTTGCAAGGATGTTTTTTTCTGCGAAACGGGAATAGCTTTGACTTCTACCTGCAATGTGATGTGGAATTGAGAACATTATTTAGAGAGAAAAGACACATTATTTTAGATTTGATACAGTACAGTGCTTATAGCACTCTCTGTAAATCCAGCTATGTCAAAACCCAATGTATCCACGTTAAACAATCTGCAAAGCCAAGCACAGCATCTTTAAAAATGTCAGTGTACAGGAGAGAAAACACCAATCAACATCAGTTGATTTGGCACACTATCAGTAAGGGCTGGAGTTCTGCCAGTCCCACAGCGTTCCCTGGGAAGTAGCACACAGTCTGGCATGCATGGTGAAGTTTTCCCACAACAGAAAATGCTACAAAGCAGAAAGAGAGCCTTCTGCATGAATGCACAGGTTTTGGAGGGAATCATCAGGGCCTGCTAGATCTGGATCACCAGTGGCCAGACTGGATTTTGGCTTGCTCTACTGTCCTACTACATCAGCACTGTACATTTACACTGTGCTCTTCAATGCATATTTTAACTGACTTTTTTTCCCTCAGAGGTACCACAGACCTCCATTAGTGCAGGTAACAGTCAGCTGTACACAGCTTTCTGAGGAAGAACAGGCAGACTACCTGGAAAATAAGTTTATGTGTTACTCATCCTAAATCTGCAATAAATTATGTTTTTTCACACTGTTTTATCAAAATTTGACTTAATTTATCAAAAGTTACATCACTGCATTGCACACTTAGTAAGTCCAGCAGAATCATTACACTGAATTAAGATTTGCTACTTTAATACATTTGCAAACAATAATTAATAAATTCAGCAATAATTTTCATACTATTTTGACATATCCGCTTCCTGACTGATATGATAAAATCACTACTTAGAGTTTTCCACTTCCTCTGTCACAAATTTAAGTCAGTAACCACACATACAAGTTTCACTTGAGCTGCTTTTGTGATTGATTCTTGTGCTACTGTTGTACAACCCCTGTTCATTATTAAGTTTACACTTCACTGTAAGATAACTCAATTATAACATCATATGCAAAGAATAAATTTGAGAGTTTTTATCACAAGAATCATGCTTTGTAAAAGGTACTTCATCCACTTTAGGGCTTGAACTACTTCACAGTAAGAGTCAGCCTTAAAACACAGAAATAACCTGATTTATTAGAACTACACAAGAACCATTTTGTGTTTAATTTTTGTTTGCATTGCTTTGCTACTTCAAATCAAGCAGCCTATACATAGGTTTTACTCCGAAATGTCCAAAGTTCTTCTAACTCTACCTAAGGCTGTCAAGAACACTTCCTTTCCTGTATTAAAAGACAGTGATTAACTGAAGAGGCTGAAGGCAAATCCAAGAACCTCACTTTTTGCCAGTTATTTTTATTAATTGCAAAGACTACAGGAACTTCCAAATATTAGAAACAGGAAAGGGAAAAGTACTGTTTTAGTCTAAAATAAAATAAGATGGTCCATCAATGTACTTCTGGTTCCTTTTTTTTCCCCTCACAAAGTCTATGATTTATAATACTTTTTCCTGGCTTACAAGTTAAAATGGTGGATTCTTGCCCTCTGAACACATCACCAGCAAATGCCGCTTATGACTGATTATTACTACAATTATATATGTGTAGCTCTTTACAGACAAGTTATAAATTGCATGAAATGTTGTTGGCATAATACAGAATTCAATAATTTTGTGGATTTAGTGGTAAAAAAGTCCTACTACACTGAATTTACAAATGCCACATTCTGCTCTGTACAAGAGTATTCTGTGGAATACCTACAATAAAAACTAAAAGACAGCACAATCAAACAGATGAACAGCCAAAATTACAATAATTACCTTCATATTAGGAACATGAACAACATCCCCATACTGGTCTTTTGTTTGTACTGTAATAACAGTTGGCCAACCACATCGAATGTCATCCTTATTCAAAATCAGTGATGTTTTTTGAGGATCAGCATATGAATCTGGCTGAAGCCACCTACAGCAAATAAAATCACCTAAAATTAAAATCTCTTACAGCCCCCAGAAAAGAAATTCTTACTCTGTACAAATATGACTTCCAGCTAAGAAAGGACGCAGAAAGTCTGTTTTATGGAAACAATACAGCTATATAGTCTTATTTAATAAATTTTAAAATAACTATTACAGTTCTATAGCTAGTCATATACACAAGCAACAGTGCAGTTTTACCTTGCAAGTCGTCCACCACTTGATCCTGGGACACAAGCAATGAAATCCTCCAGAAATGACTGCTCATTGCTTTGCACCTGCAGTGGAAGACTTCCTTCAAGAGCTTCCAAAATGGTTGGGGAGTGAGATAGTGCCAAGCCTTTCCCAAGAATGCCCGAGTGAGATTTGCACACCTGTTATTTTTGGCAGAGGTTGGGGGTAAAAGGATGGAGACATAAACCAGCTTTTCAGCAACTTACACGTTGACACTTTCCCATAACACAACACTGACACTAGTACAGACATTCTGGGCACTGAAAACCATTCAAAGAGGAAAAGAATAAACTTTACTCTGATGAAAGTTTAAAAAAAAGTCACAGCCCAGTTTATTAATCAATAATTTATGCCAAAAGAGATTAAATGACCTTGAACTGAGGAAGAATTTCTGGAGAAAAAAATAATGTAACATGCTAAAAATACCCTAAACTGCTGATTTGTGAGCAGAAGACTAAAGAACGCCGTTCTGAAAATGTGAATGTTTCAATGCAAATCAGCATGTTTCAAAAGAAGATAAAAGGCTAGAAATACAGCATATAGAAAGGCAGATCTCTTACTGCTTGCACACTCCTAGCTTACATTTTGAATTAGAATATGGTGGGCCCAAGAACAGACTGATGACAAAAATATTTCTTCCAAGGAACATCTGATTCCTCCCAGTCAATTTTTATTGCTAATCTGTTATCTAAGGCCTATGCAATGGTGTCAGAGTATAGCTACTGATACGTTTTTCCATAAAGTACTGTGATAACTGAATTTCAAACCAGTTGCTGTGAAAATAACTAGAAAGGAGAGAGAATGTGAAAACTCCTTTTTTCGCAGTTCATCATCTGCTGGGGCAGATGGGAGCTTCTGACCAGTGTTAGCTACCATCAAAACGCCATCAACAAACCAGAACAATTGCAATCTCATTATCTGGGACTTGATTAATGTCACCGCTCAGCTGGAAAAGTTATTTTATTTCTCTAATAGTGCAACTTATGCCAAACACTTTGATATTTTGATATATTTTGTCATCTATTTTATCCATATTTTTCCTATGCAGATTTATTATAAAAAAAGATTTAATGGAAATACTAAACTTCCGTAAGAATTTCAGAAACTGTTTCATTACAAGCTGGAGTCTATTCTATTATAAAAACCTTATGAATTATTTTCTTCTAAAGCAGTCAAAGAGTTTCAGTGCAATTATGTGATTAACTATGCAGCAATGGAGAAAAAGCCACAGTTTACCTGTAAGGCAGCCTCTTCAAGTATCTCAAGATCCTCTTCAAATTCATTACCTGCTGTAAAAATATAACAATAATATTGACAGTTACCTATATATAATAAAATACAGAATTCAATTCTGTTTTGTGAGTCTTTTTACATTATAAAATTTAGGTTTGCATAATGCTGTGTCACAATGTTCAACCAGCAGCTGAAATACTAATGTTTTCATGTAATATGGTAAACATGCAGTATTGTGTAGTTCAGTGCACACAAATGAAAAGTAGACATTACATACAACAAAAAATTTGGTGCTTGTCTTCTTATCTCCAAGACAGTATGTATGGCAAATCTTTGGATGCAACTAGATACTTTCAGAAAAAGATTTTGGAAGGTAAAGATAGCTTCTGGGAAGCAGTACCAAGGAGTGCCAACTGCTCCCATTTAGGAGCTTACCCAAGTAAAATTATTTAAAAACTTGATAAACTTCACATAATTTTGTAAATTATGATTTCTCCTATAATATAAAACCCAAATACATGCTATTACACCATATTTCTTTCTCACAAACACAACTTGAAAGTCCGATTCCAGGTTGACCAGAATTGCCAAACACAGCCTTTAAACAGAAGAGTAAAACAGATAAGGTTACCGTATTTCTACTCTCTCTCAAAAACATGTCAGGCAATTCTACTAGTCAGAAGGGAGAAAGAGAAATAAGAAGAATCAAGCCCCAAGGCATTTTTTAAATTTCAAAGAAATAAGGATGTGTAAGAATTCTGTCCTCAGAAATAATTTCTATCAAATTTGCAACAATTAAGAAAAATAATGTTAAATACACCAATCAGTTCCACACCGCTGTTTAAGTTAGATCTTGATCATAGACCAGATCTCTCTCTTGGGAAGAAATATCTTAAATTTAAGTCTTGGAGAACTGGCAAGGAGAAAGAGTGACCTTTTGAACATGGTAACTCAAACAGCATCTGAGTGTACTCTCAAAGATAGTCTTCCTGATATATGAAGGAATCACTCTCTGGAGTGATTCTCTTTGGAGAAAAAAAGGTTAAAAGCTTCCTGATGTTCTTCAAAACACTTTCATTCCTAATGCTTCTAGAGTAATACTTAGACAAATATTTGACTACTTGCATATTGAATATACCCCCTACAACAATTACTAAAAAGTAAGGTACCTCTCTTCAAAGGACAAGCTCTCTAAAGCCAATACACCAAAATAAATCATACAAATAAAGCTGAAGACAAAAGGATCCTACAAGGATGCCAGTAACAAGCCATAAAAATCAGTTCAATCATCCTATTTTCCTTGACAGAAGGTTCATGAAGTTTCTTATTGTCTCCATTAAAATTGCCACATTTTATGAGTACCTAATTGGATCCAGAGGTCTAAAGAACAGCTGGGAAATGGAGCAGGATTTACCTCACCTGCTCTTGGGCAAAGAAGAATGAGACAATGAGCTCTGACTTAGGTATTACAAGATAGCTTTACAGCAAATGAAGGAAAACAGGTGCATCCTTTGGGTGATGACTTACATTTTTCTTACATCATTTTAGGACAACATGAACCATCCTCTGAAGATGTCTAAATTAAAAGAAAGTTAGAGCTACTAGCTTAGCTACAGATACCTAAGTTCCAAATGCCAAAGCTGAGGCAATGCAAGCTAAGTTGCTACTTATTCCGTGGAGTGAGTCTTTTTCTTAGGTTACTTTCTTTAGCCCACACACAGAAAAAAAAAAAGTAAAACTGTAGAAATATGAAATAAACTATGAAAAGTCTACTAAAAAGGGCCTTTCTGTGTGTACACATTACAAGAAAGTCTTTTATATGATTATTGATTGTATGATTCTGTATTGGCTTTTCTTAAAGGACATTATTCCACAAATAAGATGACAGGGATCTGCAGATTAGGAATGGCAGTAATACAGTATATTTGAGAACAATTTCAATTGCAGGAAAAGGATGCTGGGGAGGTCAACAAAATGAAGGAGTTAGGAGACTAAGAGATGAGGGCACTATTTCAACTATAGAATTGCCTGTACTTTTGAGAGTGAAATACAGATCTACTAGTGCAACTGAAGTGCCTACTTGCAACACAAAGTAAGAAATTTGTGCATTCAAACACATAAGCAAAATATTGGGTTAAAAAATTCAAAGCAGGTTTAGTGATTACAACTGTACACTGACCAATGCTCTCCTGGCTCATTAATACACACTTCCAGTCTCATTAACTGTGTCTGAGCTCTTGTTTGCACTCCTAAATTAAAATCATCAAAAAGATATCCTATTATATATTATGAGCCTGTTTTTCCTATATACGGATGCTATTTAGGAGAAATTATATTACACGGGCTATGGCTGCATCACTAGAAGTTCTAATTCAATCTTCATATCCAGTAGTGTTCATAAACTCTTACTTTTCCTTACATTTTAAATTGCATTTGGGTCACTGTAAACCTTTATTTGCTGCATCTGCTGTAAAAGTATGTAATTTCTAATAGCAAAAAAAGCTATAGTAGAAATATTTTTAGCTATAAGTTTTATAGATGCAATGGTCACTTTCAATTTCAAAGAAGTAATTTTAAATTTTGCAATTCAATGTTGCAGGTATTTTTTTTCATTCAGAAAGGTACGGAGTGAGGGGAGAAAAGACTGTGAAAGAGAAATACAAAGCTGATACCTGCACATTTGTGAGTTACCATGAGGAAACTGTGAGACACATTTTATATACCAATACACTACCTGTGGATGGGGGAGTTCATTCAGATTTAAATGACTACGTTTCCCTCCTCCCCCATATGCACATGAAGGGAAAGGTATAAGCACAAAACACCCTCACTTTATTATATTTTTTTGATTAATTTAGTTTTAAGAACCAATTTCATATTATTATCTCTAACTAAAAGCAACAATAATATTTAAATGTAGTATAAATTAAGAAAACATTGACATGGACAATGATGAAGTAAGGAAGTATGTCCTTTGAGTAGGACTTACCAATAGGAAGTGCTAGATCTTTCTTCATCAAAGCTGCTGCACATGATCCTCCTAAATTTGCCAATTCTTTCTCCAGCTGAATAATACCCTTCAAATTAAAACAATTTTCAAAATTAGTGTCGAAGAAAATAGGACAATGAATACATTTCCCTAATTGTGCTTTTAAGTTAAGAAATACTTTTGTCCCAGTTTGAAGTTTCTCAGCAATAAAAATTTTTAGAATAATTTTCACTTGGTAAGAGTATTAATAAATGGGTTACCATGCTTCTGGTAGCCTAGTAAGAATATCTGAATATGATTATCACTAACGCATCAGGAAAACGTTCACAAAGTTGCCAAAAGAATGAGAACCTTGCACTGTCTAATTACTTTATCTAAGTTATTTATGGTGCTTTTAGTCCTGAAATGCAAGATACTTTTTACACTATAAAAGTTGCTTTCCTATTTATAAAACTTTAGAGCATTAGTGCTATAGAAAGGCATGTTTGAAAATAATTACTTAAGTCTTTCTTTAGGGGATAGAGATAACATATTGGCTAGCATGTTTGAGCACTGAGAGTTCAAAACATGTCAGCAGCTTTGTTCATAAATGTTTTAAAGAAAACGAATGACAAAACATCTGCATGTTTTTTCTGCTTAAGCAAAAATTATTGTTACTCAAACACATACTTGTTAGATAATCATTAGAATTTGTAGATCTAATTTTGCTGAAAGCAAATGAGACCACCATAGCTAATAATCTTATGTTTTCTTATCTGATAAGTTATGTAATTCCAAAGAACTTCATGTTTTGAAAACCTGAAGACATGATTTAGCTCGAGCAAAACCCAGGAATAAGATGACATAAATCTTCTGTGAGGGTTGTAGTGTAAGCAAGATGCAGACCTGGTGAAGTTCACATGAAGCAACAGGCCCAACAACTCCCAGGATAAGGAAAGAGTTATTTTTCTGGATTTATTATAAAACATATTAAGCATTTTCCCTAGTCTGTTAAAATAAGCCAAAAGAAAGCACTGGGTCAAGGACATGAAGAAATTTCATCTTCCCTTTGCAATAAACAGTGGGGGAAACAACTCATGTCCTTAAAGGCAAGATGAGGAGACAACTGGGTAAAATCTCTGGTAGCCTAAATGCACAGAGTATTTCCAGGGAGTCTGAGAGTTCTGGTATAATTGAGCACTGGAAAAATAATGCAAATTTGTCATTCAATTGGCAGTGACAGTAAAATACTGATCACTTGGTATATGAAAGCCCCAAAACTTTGGATTTCTGATGCAACAGTAGGTTGGAATTTTAGGAAATCTTATATCCCATTGACATACAAGATAAAACTACACTATGTATTTGCAGACTGCCACAAACCAAAGAAAAAGTCATTCCAATAATATCCTGATTAAAGAATTCTAAATGAATAATATCTATGACAAAAACTTAGATTAATTTTTAAATTTAACCTAAAAATACTTAGTCAGAAGTGAAAATACAAATATTTTTACCCCCCAAAATAGCCTTATAGCAGAGATTTATTAGGTGTAGTAACTGTAACCATCTCACTTCTTCCTTACCTCATCAGATCCTGGACTAAATTCATATCCAATTGCATAACATTTGAAACCATAAAAACAAGCTTTTTCATCTTTCACATAGTCTGACGCAGTCTCCAGAGAAAAAAGAGCTTCATTTCCTTAAAAAAGTAAAAGCATAAATTAAATAAATAAATAACGTATTGCTCCTCTTTTGGCATGTTTCTTTTATGTTCGTATATATGAAACCCAGGTTTTATATGTAATGTGAATTAAAACCATGGGGAAAAAAGCAGACTAACACTTCAAGCAAGAAACCTACCATAAACTTAATCAGATTGCCAACTTGGATAGAGACACTTCAACTTTGATTTTTCCTCAAAATTATCTTAGCAAACAAACTTTCTTTCATTATTTCAGTAACTCACATTACTACTAATTATTGCAATATCTATTTATTACCTGGCAATACTAACACCATGGTAGGCCATCCTGAAGATCCAGAGAATTTTTTCAGTTCTATCCATGAATTCAGGTTTTCATGAACAGAAGCATGCTTTGGTCCAAATCCCAGGCTCTGTGCAATTCTGACCGGAATTAGTAAACGAAGAACATCCTCTGACTGAGCAGTGCCACACTGAGTGTCAAACTCTATTGTTATCCACCTGACACATTCAGGGAACGTCACCTAAAACAAAGCAACAGTTTAATTATGTCCAAGTTTTGGGGGTTTTTGGGGTTTTTTGCAACATTTATTTAGTTTCCTTTTGGTTTTAACTCTTTAGTCTACAAAAGTGATTTAATCAAGTAATTCTGTTACAATTGTTTTGATATGCTTTAAATTAACATTAACCTAATCTATTCTTTGCAGTTCATATACACCTGAACCACCTTATTCAATTATAATCCTGTATTATAACTTAATATTCGGATTAAGTATTTGTGCCAACACCACTAGTAATTATTTTTAAGAACTCTGCACAGGTTCATGAAACAAAACAACCACAGACTACTATGAACATTCAACTCTCATATAACTTTTTAAACTCAAACTGCAATAAACACACTGAATATCTGCCATCCTAGAAAAGTACAGAGCAGCTGAATGACATTTGTGAAAATGGCCTGCAGTACAATAGCATAGAGCTACAGAAATTCAAACACGGTAACCACTTAAACAACCCAAGGCTTCAGATGAGCTCCATAAACTTCTAGGACAATAATAATCACTATTGCATCAGGACAATCACACAGCAACTATATTTTCTGCAGTGGATGTCTTGATATCTCACAATACAAGCAAGTGGAATGGTAATCAATGACCTCTTCAGGCTCTTGATTACAGGTTTGCTACCTCTGGATTTAGAGTTGTGGTATCAATGTGACTGCAGAGCTCATTTTTTCAATAACTGAAACAACGGATTTATCTCTCAGACATGTCATTTATGCCTGAGACTTTTTCTCAACTAGAAAAAACCACCCCTTCTCTATTGATGTTTACTGATATTCAAGTAGAACGGACATATTTTTACAAAACACTGTTTTAGCATTAAGTAAGCAAGTCTAATATATGATTACATAATGTATACGTAAAGACTTTGAACTTCTACAACCTGTACAGTTAGAGGAAAAAAACTGTGCGTGACAGTAGGAAAATCTAAGACTAACCAAATGTAGGGACTTAAAGTCCCTAAATATATCTGAGTTAGGGTGTTAAAACTTCACTAGTTTCCATTATACTTAATGGAGAAAGAGTTTTGTCCAGGAAGCAGTACAGCAATAATATAGGAAACTGTCTCCTATATTAGAAATACGAAATTATCCATGGCAACAATTTTTCAGATAGTAAACGTTGACTAAAGAAAATCCATGTATTAAGCTTTTAAGAAACTGCCCATACACTTAGAAACTGTGCTCACCTTATAGTGTGTAACAGAGGCAGGTTTATAGGGGTGCTCACTTTCTACAACAGCATAGTGATTGGAGGTAGTACAAGCTGAAAGCCCTTGCTCTGGTTGGTTTCCAGTGGTGCTGTCTGTAGACTGATTTGGGTTAAAAGCTGGAGGGGCATATTTCTGATTCAGAACTGCCACGGAAGGAAGTAGCTGTTGTACTAGGCCAAAGACCTCAACAGCAACCTGTAACGTAAGACCACATGCAATAAAGTATTATAACTTTGTGAAAGCAATTCCCTAAAACTTCAATTTCTCTACAACAGTTGTTTGGATATTCTCAAAATATCACTACCTACAATTAATTCAGTCATTTTTCAATTCTGCATCTACACAATCTCAACAGAAGAAACATTACTACATTAATCTCAAATACTCCTCCTGGAGGGTGGCCAAAGCTGACACAAAAATGTGTATACAGCTAAGGGATATTTTCACTAAAATAGCTTCTACTGAAAAACTTGGACAGTAACAATCAGTAAGCCTGAGTTGACAGAAAGCAAATACCATACTAAAGTCACAGTTCAGTTATACTTTGTAATGACTTTGTTATTTTAATGCATGTAACATTATGCTTCGCATTGTTCCCTGTGATCTTTAAGACATTTTCAAAGGAGTGGAACACTTCTAAAGCAAAACACTTGCCATTGGGAAATAATGTTCTTTTAATTACAGCAGACATCTCCCCATCTCTAAATTTGACAGAAATAATTTAATGAGCAACTGCTTTTGCTCTTTACTATAAAAATAGAATTTATATAACATAAAAGAACATTTTATACCATCTATGTTCATCAATGAGCTGTAAATGACATCCTTCTAATGCCTTGTCTTTTACTACTGGTAAATCCTGTCATATTTCTTTCTGCTTCCTTAGGGTATTTTTTTCATAATGTTTTCAATTCAAGTTAAAAAAAGTCATTACATGTTTTTAAAATTCTTGACTCTTGGAAAAGTCATAATGAGTCGTGGTCAAATATAACCCACTAATTCATAAAATCGTAAGACATCAAGATGTTTGGAATTTCAGAGTAAGCCTTTTCCCTTCATAGCATTCACACATTTCTTCACCAATTTCTGATGAGGGCATACCTTGGGAATAGCTGCTGCTACTGGTCCTATGTAGGCTATTATGAGCGGAAGTAGCATCGAAAACAGACTGGAAGAACTGAGCAATTCTGGAATGTCTTCAGCTAAATAAACATAATTACAACACAGGTATTATGAATAAATGTGCCACTGTTCAAAACACATCTTATTTTTCTGGTTTGCCACTAGAGTTAAACTTCTCACTTCAAACTGTTTTCTTTATCTAGGCATTGTCAAATTCTAGTTCTGCCAAGTTCACCCCAAATGAACTTGTCATTATATACATTATATACAGTTCTGTGTTCAAAAATTTCCTCCGATTAGAGCATTATTTTATTGCATTCTTTGGCATTTTGTGAAACTGTGTTCCTATTTTCTATGGTATAAAAGTAAGCACAACAAAGTCCTCCCAGCACTTCAAATCAATTTTTATAGCACTATGTAATATTCTGGACATTTTTACTACAATGGCTAACGTCTGCATTTCTCAAAAATGCATGTTTAAGTGCTTACAAATTCATTACATTCACCAGTCCTGCTAAGTACCACTAAGTACACCACTGCGCAAAACATGCATAAAATTTGCAACTAACCCATCACAAAGACCTTTTGGAAACAAAGAATCTTACCAGCTTTAATATAATACTTGCTAAATTGATGAGCAAATTTATACGAGGTATCTGCCTATGATATCTCAAGTGCAACTCAATGACGTAAAAGTTACACAGTCTGATACCTACAGGAATGAAAGCTTAGAAAAATATTTTTTGGAAAGAAAACATCACAACTCTGGTATTCAGAAGTATTCTACTATTACTGGTTGCTAGCAAATTGTAAAGTTTTGAAAGGTAAATTTTCTCAACCCTTACCATCTACAGCAAGAGCCCTGTGTAACAAGTCTTTGGCTGCTCGTACTACAGCACTCACGACAGAAAGAGCCCTGCTACAGTTTTTGTCTTCTTCATTAGCTTTGTTCAACAGCTGTGATTGCAGATCTCCATCATACTCACTCCTAGATGGTGGATTAAGTTAAAGTAAGTTCACAAAATACAAAATGACATTAAAAAAAAAAATCACTGACTGATTTTTGGCATAGAATAAGCAACACAATTTATGATAAAGCAATAAAGGAAACATTAGTATTACTATTATGATAAAGCAATCAAAGAAATCATGGAGGATATTTTGGAGGCAATGCCTCAGTGTTAGTCTTTGGAATAACTTTATTTTTATTTGGCAAAGAGTATCAAAAGCATTTTTCTGGAATGTTTCTTTTGGCTAGATGCCTTTTAAACAGAAACGTAATAATTGCTATGCTCTTCCAAGGTCAACCACCTATCTTGATAAAAACAGAGCAATGTTAAATGCATCACAGAAACAAGTAAAACTTTTTAAATAGATATTTTTGTACTAGCATAATAGGGAAAAATATTATCTCTCCCTATTTCAAAGATTAGTTTTGGATTTGAAATACAATCCTGGGCTTAAGAAAGAGCTTTAACAAATAATTTTTCTTTTAAATCCACTCTGTACAGTTAGGCTCTCCTAAACAACATTATGCAGAAAAATATTTAAATATATATTTAAAAAAGGTATATAACAGTTGTGGCTTGATTTGCTTTTTCAAAGCAGTTAAATGACAATTACAAACTAATTCAAGCCCTCAATATGACGTTGATTAAGCCTTGGCATAGAGAAACAAAATCACTTAGTCAACATGTAAAGCAAAATTTCCTACTGTCTTTTGGGTATCTTATGTTTGTCCAGAAAGATCTCATCCTTCAAAACATCATTCCAGAACATTAATAACTCAGAATTCGCACTTCAGAATGCTCAAAAATTTTACTCTGAAAAATTCATTGAATAACAAGGATACCTATCCTTCTTTATGACTTAAATTATTTATTATTTTAAAAAAGATTATTTTGTTTTGTCAATGTGTCCTAGAATTGTAATTTTGCTGTCAGCCTCAAGCCTTTTTCATCTGGATTAATGAATGACAGGGGGTAAAGTTCAACTGAGCACTTTTCCAACAAATCCCTCCGAAACTTGTCTGCCCTTACGAGAAGTGTGTTAACACACTTCTTTCATATGCACTTTGCATATGAACTTTCTTTGCATATGCGTAAGTAACAATTCTATTTGTATTTGAGTATCCTTTAAAAAAAACAGTCTGACTCCCACAATCTCTGTTCTATAATTGTTGACTGAACATTTGTTCCTTTGCTGTAGTCAAATCAAATCCTCAAATCAGTGTATATCAAACTATGAATCCTCAAATTAAGTCTGTAACTATGGTCATGAATCAGGTAACACTAAGTTTCTGTTGTCCACGCAAACTTCAGAAGACAGTAATTACAGGCAGCAGCTGCAAATTTTTCCAACATATTTAATTTATTCTGTAACAGTTTTGAGTTGTGCCACTACGATATTTCAAAAGCTTCTTAGAATTTTATCAGTTGAAACACAAAACCCCGAGACTGCTCTGATCTGAAGACAAGACTTTGGTGTGGTTTTTTCCATACATTATTTTATTATTAAGATAGAATGCCTTGAAGCTTCTATTACTGAAATTATGTCCTTTGTTTTTCTGAAGTCAAAAAAATTGTTGTTTATCTTTCATTTCCTCTTTTGCTTGTATAAAAGCAGACAATCTAGGAGTGAAAATAAAAGTTTTCCTTGCCTTCTTTCCTCCTTCTTACATAATGATACCTCCTAATTATGATACTTCCCATTAAATTCCTCTAAATGCTGGAGGAATACCCTAAACACAAATGTCCAACATTCCAGGAGAACGAATCAATGAAAGTATCGTGATATGGACCACTGCAATTCCATTCTTTAATAAGCAATTACTGTTTTTACTGACCAACTGTATCTTTGTACACCTCCCTTCCCAATATGTTGCACGATTTTCCCATAGAAATACTGGCTGTTGATTCTTTAAGCACAGACCATCTCATGTTTTGACATAGATTAGAGCTATCCTGTATCTTCAAATACACCATTACTATAATTAGCTAGCCACTTTTCTTCATACTTTAGCTTCTTTAAAATTTTCTTAAGAGTGACATGTTCTTGCGTCTGTTAGTCCAAAATATGTCACTTATTGTAGCACTACTTAATTTATCCTCTTCATCTTTTATTAGGTAGGTACATCTCACACATAATCAAACATAAAAGCAAATTATTATTCCTTGCATCTTCTGTTGATCAGCCTTGTACTGGCAGTTTGAAAATTGTGTCTTTATACATATCCAGGCAAGCACCTCAAACATGAAAGCAATGCTTTCTGTAAAAGCATTACCATAAGTGAATTCCTACTGCCATTCTGAAAGGCTGAAGTAAAGCTTCCCTTCAGGACAGTCAGATGTTTCAGTTGATTTTCTTCAGGCAGCTGCAAATTCCTCTTTTTATACCTTTGAACACTTAAGTCAGAGAGGAGACAGTTCCCATATAAATAGAGCTTGCTTCTCTACATGATACAATTGTTTTTGGAAACTGAGGAAATAACTGAGTAAGTCAGAGAGATAAACATTCCAGTGAGTTGTCTCTCAAAAATCTCTTAGGATATAGAAAAAACCCACAAATTGAAGTAGTGTATCTTACCAGTTCCCTGTATTACAGCTTTAAAGCATTAAACAATGAATCTTTTAAGAGAAGTCAACCACCAAATGATTTGCCAAGTCAGAAAGACAAAGAACCTAGAACAAGGTTGGAAGTGGCACCACAAACACACTCGGATGCATTTATTTCTGTTACTTCTTAAAAACAGATGTGGCACAATAGCACTATGATGGTTTTATTCACTTTCCTTAGAAATGGATCACCACAACACACAAACCTGTAATACAGAATCTGTGGAATTTGTCCTCGCGTCTGGTTAGTGCCATTACTGCTCAGACTGCATGTACTAAATGTAAACGTTACACCGTCTGGACACTGAACTGTGGTCATTCCGCCATCTCCATTGGCAGTCCGGCTTCCGTAATTCCTCAAACGAACTGCATATTTTACATTTTCCTTAAAAAGGAGACCCAAAAATAGTATGCAATATAAAACAAGTACCTATGGCTTTATGGTATTAGGAAATCTACTATTTTACATTAATAGTGGAGAGTCTGAAAATTTCTTCTAAGTACTCTACAAATGAAATTAACCAAAAAAGATCTAGTATTTAACAAAAATCAAAGCTGTTCCATGTTCCCAAATTATGGGCCATAACTTAAATTACTACTAATTACTTTAAGAGTACCCAAAAATGTTAGCTACTAAGTTGCATATTCAAAAATATTCTAAAATTATTAAACAACTATGATCTACCTTATGCTATGATAAAAACTGGGATTTAAATTCCTGTGGTTGACAGGATTTGAACTTTTCAGTTACAGGGTGAAACAGACTTTACAAAGCAAACATGTCAAGATCAACTTGTGAATGTATACACAAACTCCCAAACAATTCACATCAATATTCTGATTTTTGTTATCTAAAGAAGCTGTATGAAACCTATAGATGTATGCTTATTTTATTTACCTTCAGTGGCACAACTTTGTCAAGTCTGATTTCAGCTATGTCACTAGGAGAATCATCTGTGGTGTAAGTTCCTTTAACCAATTCTAAAGACGTCCATCTATGAGAATGAGTTGCATCTCCAGTATGATCACTCTGATTCAAAGAAACAGTCATTAATACATTTATAATGTAAATACATGACAGACTCAAGCAATTGTGCAAATTATGTTTTGTTGCATAAATTTTTACACATGGCATTACAAACAAAACAAACAGGTTTTTCAATAGTAAAGCCTTTCTCCTGAGGAGGAGAGGTTAATTTCCCACAGTAACCTGTTCTTGGAAGACATGAGAACCGTGAATTAGAGTGAGCAACCAGGTGTAAAAGAACAGAGGTTTTTCTTCATTACAACAACCAACAGTACAGTTTTGTGCTGCTTGTAAGACAGTATATCAACACAACATGAAACATCTGTAGGTACAGCCTGACCATGCCAGTAGGCTATTGTCCTTTTTTTCAATTTTTTTGTTTTAACTTGGTCTCCTTCACTTATTTTCATTCACAGTTTTTGCAGAGAGCTAACTGCTGCTAATTTACATTTATCTCCAGAAAGTGAAAAGCCCACTTTACTTCAAATATTATTTGTAATGAAGTAAGAGTTCACAACAATAACCAAGATAAGGACCCTACTAGATATATATGTAGCTTGCGATAATAAAAAAATCTCCACCATGAGCAAACCAAAAAACTGTACTACCAGTGCACCATTTTACTGGTAGTCTAGACTGTACAAGAATATTACAAAACTACATTATAAAATATATTATAAATAACTGAGGTTACTTTTCTTCAAATATTTTCTCAAATGCAATACTTACATCATCAACTAATACCTCCAACTCATATTCATGAATTCCTCCTCCACCGTAAACAGAAAATCCTACTACAACTATACCAGGTTTGTCAACAGAGAAACATATTGCATCAGGGGATCCATTCCCAGTATTCCAGCTTCTTCCCTGACTTGTTTTAGTGAATCGGTTCGGAGTGGATTTGACAGAATGGAGCGAGTTCAGGCCATCAACCTGAAGAAAGTTAAATACAGGTGTCAGAGAATATTAAACGCTAAACATAAGAAAACTTTAGTAAAGCAAAGTTAAGTGAATTAAATTGCCAGATTTTCAACTGGGAAAATTTTAAAACTCAATTTATAAACGTTAGAATATGCCACTACTGAGCCCTCTAGTCAATACTGACTAAAAAGAAAAAATATTTCTGGTAATTAGAAATTAAATAGGAACAATTAGGAATCTGACTAATTTGTTAAAGTATTTAAATATATATTTTATAAGATGAATTAGCACAAAATATAGATTAACTGTGCCAAAAGAAGAGTTAGGTATTTCTGCCTTAGGTTCAGTCAAGAAGAGGACAGATAAAGACAATAACATTATAGTAAAAATATTTTCATCGAAGTGTTATCAAAAGTTTGGTTCTTTGTGCGAGAAAAACGTGTTGATAGTCCAGAAACAGTGATACCCCCTTAAGAAAATCAAATAATTTTCCATCATATAACAAAGTTACAGCCTCACGAAAGGATATTTGATTGCATACATGCACAGATATGTGGGCAAAAAGACAAGCACTCAAAAAAATTTGCCATTTGGTAAACAATCTGCAGTATTCTGTATAAATAGCTATTTATCAACAATACTTCCTTAATACAGTGAATACACACTTTTAAATTTATGCAAAATATCTGAGCTACTGAGAATTCCAGCAACTTTGAATGATCTGCACACCTACAAAATACCTGTAACAGCTCGTATCACATTCATAATATACTTGTCCTGAAACATTTCTAGCAATGATTTTATAGCAGCTTTACCTCAGATCCTAATGCTGATGCTGTAAGCTCACTCACAATACTAGCAAGCAACCCACAGGTATTAGAAACCAGATGTGAAGAGAAAAGCTCATTTTCTCTTCTAAGGCTGTTCCGTACTGGTAGAACAACAATGACCAACATCTTTTCCAGCACTTCCCGAAAGCTTGTCATCCCTGAAACATTTTCTTCACTCTGCAGTATGAAAAAAAAACAATGACAAATGACATTTTTATTACATTAACAGACTTTCATATATTATAAGCATTACGTAATTGAAAAATCTGTGACTTCATGAAGATAAGAAATGTCTAAAGGTGAAAAAAAAAATTAAAAATTCTCAAAGCTATGATAGTATGTATTCCCTTGTCAAAAGAACTGATATTTTTAATTTCCTGAATGAGGTAGTGACCACTTCATTTATTGAATTGGAGAGATATTCTATATAAGTATCCTTCTCAGGAGAGAGTTTGGCTTTATAGCCTATAAAGCCTAATGGCTTTATAAGCATACATTAGAACACAGTGGAACTACTAATATAATTTTCTTCTACATTGTCAAAAAAACCCACAAAAGCTTTTTGGTTTTGGTGTTAGCAAAAACAGTCTTCTGTGAAAGCAGGTTAAGAGAAAACCAGTGGTGGGATGCTTATAAAAATAGTTCTTTATATGAAACAAATCTAAGCTTGGGTGTCTACTGTGCCTTCTAACTAGCAGTGCCATCCACTGTTTTTCATAACAGTTATCCACACTGAAAATCATTTTTGATGAGGAAAGACAAAATCAGCTTTACTGATGAAAATCTAAGGTCTGTTTCCCTTACCATTTTGTCTCTCAAAATTATTCAAGTAGTAAACAGATATGGAAAACAATTAGGTGAAGCAAACATGCACAGACACCTGCACAGAACACTTTCCATCTTTAGCAGTTAAGAGGCAGCTGTATCCAAGATATAAATACTATATTTGCATTTAACAATCTTTGGTGGTTTTATTCTTCATTAACTTATGCAGGGGCTTTTCAAATCCACAGAAGCTTTTCACATAATAAGGGCCCACAGGAGATTGTTCTCCAGCTTAACCACATATTTTATAAAAGAGCAGCAAACTTCTGAACTTAGCTTTTGCTAAGGTCTCTGCTCAAAACTTGTGGTATTGCTAGGCTCAACAACTATCATTTGTTTACCCTTCCTGCATCATTCATCATTTCATACAATCTTACCCCTTTTGTCTTCTAAAGTGAATATTATTATTTAAGTAATCCCATATCCTTGATTATCATCTTAACCTTTTCCATTCTTGTAAACCAATCTAGACTAACAGAACTGGTAAAAATACAGTATTCAATAGCCTTGATTAGGAAACTGTTTAATAACCTTTGCTAGAACTATATGAGCTGGGCTTCCTTTGTTGATTCCTTTAGAAACTCCAGTTTGAAACATGATTTTTTTATTACCAAAGCTGTGTTAAGTCTTCCTCAAAGCACCAAATCTATCAACATGTTCCTCCTTGTGATAATATGAAAAAGTTGAAAAACTGTTGCACAAAACACTATGCCAATTTAATATTTCAAAATAAGAACAGACATTCTCCAAAAAAAGAATTGGAATATTTCAGATAAGAAAATGAAGATTGGAAAAAATAAGTTTCTGAAATAGGCCTTTTAGAAAGAAAACAGGTAAATTCAACTATATCCTTATCAAGCTAAAACTTCAACTTACATAACTGCTTTTTGTGGCAAAGTAGAAGTCATCATTAAATTTTTAGAATACATCCTGACCTGACTGAGTTTTTCCATGTGTGCAACCAAAAGAGGAAAACGATGGGCCAGAGCAGAGTCATTCTCAGTGCTGACTTGTTTAACCATGGATCGCAGCAACGCCTCTCCGTCATAAGCAATGGGAAAGATAGAGGTCAGCTTTACTGAAGTATGGCAGAGAGCAGACATAACTGCAGCAAGAAGTCGACTGCTGGAGGTTTTGAAGTTTGCCTCCTGGATGTCCTAAAAACATAAACAGATAGTAACAGACTGGCACCATTGCACTGAAAGTAAACAAGAGAGAAACTACTTTTGAAAGGAACTTTCCAGCTTTATTGTAATTATAGAAATAATTTAGAGAAAGCTCTCCCATGAATTTTACATTACCTTCTGTCATAAGTTTGCATTCAGATTTTCAAAACTGGAGTAATTAATATTTCTTGGTTGGTATATTTTAAAACAATAAACCGATTTAATGTTACTTTTCACATTATGGTGTCCTTTGAAGACAAAGCATTTCTTACAATTAACCAAACAATTTAATTAGACTAATATATTAAAGAAAACAATCTTCCTTGAAATGGTATATGATAAATGAATTTTCATGCAGAGCAGCAAACTGTTTGCATCTCACTGCAAGCAAGCAAGCAAGCAACTACACCATTTAGATGTGGAATGTGCATTCACATTAAGCAAGATACTTGGAAAGTTGTTGATTACAGAATAATATTGTCAGCTACTTCTCATGTACTTGGCTGGATCAGAATACTGTTGTAACATTTAAAAATGAGGAATTATTCAAGTATTAGTGAAAAAAAATACTACACCTATGCTCTTAAGCAACAGGCACCGAGAATAAGCACATACAAGGCACAGCCTCAACACTGAAAAAGCAGGTACTGACAGTACCAACACCAAAAATTTTCTTCACTGTCCCAGAGAGAATCTTAAAGCTAAGGCAGATAAAGTTCCTAGGCTCTTGTTGAACTTCGACACTCAAAAACCACCAAACAAAGAAAACTAATACCTGATTATTAAAAAAAAAAATACCAAAAAACAACAAACCACAGCAGAACTCAAGCTGCAAACCAGAATAAAAGAGAAAAATGAATAAAAGTTTTAAATACTGCTCAGTAAAGGTCAAGCTAAGCTGTAATATTTACTTGTGCCATTTTAATGTACCTGGTCCAAACAGTTCAGCAAGTCACAAAGACATGCCCACTGGAGAGCTGGTGTTGGATAAAATGAATGAAAGCAAGCTGTGAATGTATTATGGCATTCCTGAAGAACAGCTTCCAAAAGACTGAGTGGCTGACTGAGATATCCTTGTGGATCATTGTCCAACTTCACCATGCAATGATCAACTCCTTCAGACAATATTTTTCTCAACAAGGTCCTAGTTTTTCCAATGCAATCTGCTAATTTGCTTGTTTCTTCTACAACTGCCTTAGCTGAAGCTAGAAGATTACACAAAGAAAAGAGTTAAGTGTACAGTAACTGAAACATTTTCATATTAAAATGCACATTTTACATGCAAAAAAACCAACTGGAATTTAGCAACATTGATGTATCTACATTCAGAGAAGTTAATTTCAAAAGTGAAACAGTCAAGGGTGTTAAACCATATCAAAAAAACCTGAACATCAGAAACTCCCGCTTTTCTGGTCTGTCATAATATATGTTGTGTTTTACTATGAACATTATCAAACTACGGGCATGAAGAACACACACATCTTTAAAATTTAAACTGTGCTCACCCCCAAAGCAGACACTATATAAAGAGATGAGAAAAAAAGGGAACGTACAGGCAGTCCAAAAGAACTCAACTGACAAGTCAAACAAAAAATTAGCTTTAAAATACATATAAGTTATAGTATAAAAGTGGTATTGGACATTTGGTTAAGCAGATCATTGAAGATATCCCATGTCTGACAGCAAGTCTCTTAACTGCTCCAATAAAACCATCTGTATTTCATCTTACAGTATATCCTACATTAACACTTAAATCAAATTTTAAGTGTCCTATAGAATAGTATTTGCTGATAAATATGAATCAAATTAACTAAGAGAAATACCTGATATTGGATATATTTCACAGGTGTAGACCCTCAGCAATCTCAGGCAGCATGTGCCCACAAAACGCAATCTTTCTAAATCCAAAAGAGTAGCAGTGTACTGGAAACCCTTAAGACCACGAAGTTCCTCAACTCCCAACACCAGTGTTGTCCAACTCCAGTGAAGAATGCTCAGTAAAGATTCAAAGCACTCCTATTTCAGAGTATGAAGGATACCAAAAACAGATTTTGTGTTAAAAACACAAAATGACCTTTCAGCATCAGTTACACATGAAAAGCAAATAGCACCTATATGCATGTTTATTACGAAAACATATTTATGTCTATACATATCTACCATGCAACACACAAATCCTATTTTGCTTAAGAATAAAAAAAAAACATTGGGAATGTAGGGGACACTTCACTGTAATACCATGATAAAAGCTATTTATAACATATGCTATAATATGATGTGTGGAAGTCTCTCAGTTATTTAAGAATTAACAACTGTTTGTATTCACCTGCAATAGAGATTTTTCAGTAAATTTTACGTGCTTCATCTGCATAATAGTGTAATTCCTACTTCTGACATAATACATTCTTGTTATAAAGTGAAGACTTAACAGGGCCATCTTCACTTTAAATGTTTATGATCTGCAGAATCATGCCAACTACATAACATTTTCAGTACTTGAAAGCTAAACAGAAGTACATGATAGTCTACAAGAAATTTGAGGAGTTAAGAAGTTTTGTTTCTACCATTAAGTGTGGTCAATAATTTCATGAAGTTGTATCTCAGAAAGCAAAATACAAGTATTTGGTATTGAACACCTTCAAGTTGCAACAATCAGACTGACTGTTCAAAGTTAGATATAAAATGCTTAGTGCTCCAGAAAGTCAAAACTCTCCTCTTATATTAGTTGTGGTGAGGGTAACAGCAACAAGATAATGAAGACAGAGAATACAATGTGAAGTATTAAAAGCCACAGGAGTTCACAGCTCAATGCAAATATTTTTAGGCAAAATATTAAGAGTAGCTATTAACATGTTGATAGTATGATTACTAAAAATGCAAATCACATAGATAATGCATTTCCAGAGGAAACCTAAACAGGAGAAGATCATCCTGATCAATAGAGAATACTGAACAGATGGAGAACACATAAATGAAAGAAAGCAGTCTGATTCAGAAAATCGGACTGTGACTGCCCAACAACTTTAATGCAAGGTGCAGCGAACCTGCACAGACACATAAAGGCAATAACTTTAATGTAACATGGAGAATACTCACAGTAAGTATAATATAGTATAAAATATAAACCAGGATGAGAATGAAAGTAATCATTGCTTTTGACAGACAAGGAAGGGACTGTTTCAAAAACACAAGGACAGAGTTGGCCGTATCCTGAATAATACTGCATTTCAAATTCAGTATTTCTCAAAGTTAGACTAACCTCCCTGTATAAGAAGAGCTGCAGACCACCTTCTATTAATAGTGGCAGTTCACTGTGCCTATGAATACTCCTTACCTCAGTTTATCAAAGTTCAATTAAATGCTATCTGATCCTCAATGTATACTGGAATGAATCCAAGAGGAAGATAAATCTAACCAGTGACTAATTAATGCCAGTAATCTAAACGCCATGTAAGAGAGCAGTAAAGCACACTCAAATTCTAAAAACCCTGATAATATTGATTTTTAGCAGAAAGTAGGGCTTGTACTTTGAATACTACCAGCAAGAATAAACTCCATCCAAATTCACCACCTCACCCCCCGCCCCAAAAAAACACAAACTAAGAAGTTCAACCTTGTAAATAAACAAATTTCTAGGCTCTCATCCTCTGGTCAACATCAAGCTTAGCTTAAATTTAGGTTTACATCTGAAATCTTCAGAAGAAGTAAAAAAAATTATATATTTTACATATCAGTGTATCTACCTTTTGCATGATAAATCCAAGAGAAAAAAAAATCATTATTTCCACATGTACATTTTTCAGTTTTCTAACCATGACAGAACTTGCTGGAACCACAGAA